>JAWWNI010000880.1:0-600000 GCA_034642065.1 Darevskia nairensis | reverse complement strand
ACATGACCCAGAAAACTGTCTGTGGACAAATGCCCGCTCCCTCAGCCTGAAAGATGAGCACGCAACCCCAGAGTTGTCTGTGACTGGACTTAACCATCCAGGGGTCCTTTACCTTTTATATTTACTGGGTCAGTTCATATGAGGAGAGGTGGACCTTAAGGCATTGTGGTCCTGAACTGTTTAAGACTTTACAGAACTGTATTCAGAGGCAGCCCCACATATAAAGCACTGTAGTAGTTTAACATAGAGGTTGCCACAGCGTAGACAACAGAAATTTGGCTATCCCTTTCCAGAGAGTGGCAAAGCTGGGCCACCAGCTGAAGCTGATGGAAGGCAGTCTGTGGCACTGAGGCCACCTGAGCCTCAAGCAACAGCAAAGGATCCAGGAATACCACCAAGCTACGTTCCTGCTCCTTCAGAGGGAGTGTAACCCCATCAAGAGCAGGCAACCTCCCATCCATCTGGACTAGGGAGCCACCAACTAACAGAGCCTCAGTTTTTTCTGGATTGAGCTTCACCTTTTTGTTGTCGTTGTGTGTGTGTGTGTGTTTTAATTACTTTATGCAACTACTTTATTATGTCCCTATGCACATTTGTATTTCAACAAAGGCCTATCTTTCCACATGGAGCCTGCATCCTTTTCTTTCGATTTACTGGGAGGAGTACCTCCAGTCTAGGAACCCCTTTTAAATTTATCCAACATCTCCACCAAGCTAATGCTCATCCAGATCTTCTGGGCCACTGCAAGAAGTAACCTGTACATTTTGGATTTCAGATGTCGTTGTCCCAATCCTAGCCCCACCCCACGAAAAAAAGAGAAAAAGAGCTGGAGGGGGTCAGAAAACCTTTGACCAATGCAGTTTCTGAATCCTGGATTTTAAACAACTGTCTTTCTTTTAGCAGGATTTCACTGATGCCTCTTAATAACAGCATCAGATAGCAAGCATGTTGTTTCAGAAAAGATTATGTAAAATCCCTTGCAAAGCTCTGAAATAATTCAGTTTACACCTATGGCAGCAAATTAACATGCCGTCAGAGACACTGTCATGGAGGTAGCTGTTGCTATCAAAACAAATTTGCATTAATTTATTTGAATGCTGACGATAAACCTCGACAATCCGGGTTGGTAGCTGTTTTGCTGCTAAATCAAATCAGTGGAACTGGAATACATCAACCACTTACTGCTGTACACAAAACTAAATCAAGGTGCCATTGATCAGGAAGCCTAAGGGTAGCCATGATCTTAAAAACCTTCAGCTACATTTCAACGTCAATAGATCTGTTCCCCTTAAGCTTACTGATAGTAGCTCATGAATGCCCACGAGAAAACATCATTAAGCTACAAAAAAAGGGAGGAATGTCAGGCAGGATACATCCATTCCTGTAGGTGCAGTTCTGTGCCAATGAAGAGTCCTCAAATGACCCTTTCCCAATCGCCTTTGCTGTTCCTTGTCACTCTGGATTATTCAGCGGTGCCCAGTTTGTTGTATGGAAAAACCAACCAGTGGCGCCAGCAACTCCCAACAATTCTAGGTTCTTATCAACCGGTCTTCCTAACACAAGGAAACAAATTAATAGAGAAGAAAAAAGGAAATTCACAACAGATCAGCCAGGATACAGTGGATTGGGAGAGAAAATCTCCAAACCAGATGTGGTGTGTAAGCAGCACTTGCACTCATTCCTAATTTTGTTCATCAAGGTTGCATGTTTAGACCTTTTACCCATAGCTGTAAACCCTCCCTTTTTTGGTGGGAAATTCCCTTATTCCAATGCCGTTTCCCGCTGCTATCTCTAATTGTTGATATCCCTTAAATTTCCCGGATTTCAAAGGAAGCAGCTCCTCTCCCTCCCTGCCGGCCAGGGAGGCTCCTCAGCTGCATTGCTCGGCTGCCAATAAGGAGTCTGAGACCGACTGGGGGCGGAGCTTGCATGCCTTGTGCAGCCAGACCCTCACGCCCAACCAGACAGCCAGCCTGCCTGTCATCTACGCGCTCGCTCTTTCGCTCACCCGTTCGCACTCAGCCTTTGGAGCGCAGGGTGGCGAGGCTATTTGGTGCCATTGCACCGCCCTCGCGGCATCCCTTATTTTCAAATCCGAAAGTAGACAGCTATGTTTTTACCTTTCCCCAAAACAAATTCACACAGGAGTCAGATATTTGGTTTGGTTTTTGGCAGAATTTAGGCCACAACTTTATTGATTACAACCAAGTGAGTGGTTGCATAGGTTCTGGTTAGACTATCTCCCTGCACCCTTGCAGGCAGTGCTGTCCCAGAGCCACGTTCGTAGGACAGCCAAGGATGAACACCAGGGACAGCTGCTGGAAGGTTCACCAATCAGCCGACCTGATCTCCCCTGGACTCGGGCGCGGGCCGGACCCCTTTCGGGGAACGCCAAACCAATGAGTCCCTGGATTCCTCTACCGGAATATCCTTCATTTGCATAGGCATCACCACGTCACATGCCACGCCTATCACCTGAACCAAAGCCTATCCGCAACTTACAAGTTGTGACGATTTGCTACGCGGCAGGCGAAACCCAAGTGTCACCAACCAATCAGCCAAGTGGGGAAAATTCCTGCCGTGCCCCTGTCCCAATGACAGATGACACACGACGGCATAGCAAGGTCAAGTGCAAGCCCTAAATATAGGGAGAGGTGGGCGGGTTTTCCGATGCGAAAGCCCCAAAGAGGAAGCTCAGTAGCCTCGCATGGGCTTAAATAGGTTCTGCGTTGCTGCTCTTCTGAGACACCCCATTGGTCAGATTGCACCCCAGCAACACGGGACCGACCTATCAGGGGTTGTGGCTGATCCGAAAATACCCACCCACGACACCGGGTCAGGTAGGCGGTCGCACCACAATACGTGCCCTCTTTTATGGGGAACACGCTTTACCAACAAAAACAAGTATAATAATAATAATAATAATAATAATAATAATAATAATAATTTATTATTTGTACCCCGCCCATCTGGCCGGGTCTCCCCAGCCACTCTGGGCGGCTTCCAACAAACATTAAAATACATCAAAATGTCACAGATTAAAAACTTCCCTAAACAGGGCTGCCTTCAGATATTTTCTAAAGGTCATGTAGTTGTTTATCTCTTTGACCTCTGATGGGAGGGCGTGCCACAGGGCGGGCGCCACTACCGAGAAGGCCCTCTGCCTGGTTCCCTGTAGCTTTGCTTCTCGCTGCGAGGGAACCACCAGAAGGCCCTTGGCGCTGGATCTCAGTGTATTGATGAAATATTGTGTATTGATGAAACACAGTGCGAAAAGGAGTCTTGATGCCATATTGGGCACGGTCATACCAAAATTTATTCTTCCACACACACAAGTGGCTGCGTACACCCTGGTTATCTAGAAGAGGGAAAGATGTGCATGAATTAAAGGAACACAAGGATGCAAGAAACTACATGCTCCAGTTCTGGAGTTAATTTTAGAAACTCTCCAAGTTAAACCCAGAAAGCATTCTGGGCAAAGTGTGGAGCATAGCCAATTCATGGAACAATAGCAGATTGGGACAGGGAAAATCTGCTCATCGCTAATTTGATTCATGTGCTGCAGAGGTGGGTCCTGTATTATTACTAAATCAATCGGCTTTTTGTAAGAAAGAAGTACCTTCAAATGAGCCATTTCCTGATTGCAAAACTACTGTAATCTGGCAACTGAGTCTTATTGCATGGAAATACAGCTGTCATATTTAGCTTTAAATGTAGGAATAATTAAAAATGATTGCTGCAGTTGGAAAACCAGCTGCATGGCATGCCCCCTCCAAGATGAGTCATCTATTTTACTGAACACCAGAACAGACTACCAAATATCCTACAGCAATTACTGATGCAACCAGAAACAAGCAGGGAGAAACTTTTCCCTTTGCTCTAAAACTAACACTTCTAATCTTGTTACAGGTAGATAGCCGTGTTGGTCTGTCATAGTCAAAACAAAATAAAAAAATTCCTTCCAGTAGCACCTTAGAGACCAACTAAGTTTGTTCTTGGTATGAGCTTTCGTGTGCATGCACACTTCTTCAGATACACTGAAACAGAAGTCACCAGACCCTCCCACTATATATAAGGGTCTGGTGACTTCTGTTTCAGTGTATCTGAAGAAGTGTGCATGCACACGAAAACTCATACCAAGAACAAACTTAGTTGGTCTCTAAGGTGCTACTGGAAGGAATTTTTTTATTTTGTTTTGACTTCTAATCTTATTCATAACCCTGTGATGCTAGGTTTATATCTATATCTATCTGTCAGTGAATAAATAAAAACAGGCAACTAGTAAATCCATATTCCTAATGATGTATTAATTAGAAGGCATTCCAGAGTGTGTTATGATTAAAACCAGTAAGATTTGTGTTTTTGCACATAACCATGTGGATTTAAGTCATATTAATTCTACTTGAATTACATTCATTATGTATTTGTATCACGTCCAAAATGGCTTTTCCAATATTTGCTTATTGCCAGCTTGAAATAAAGTTGTACCAAAGTTTAAATGAGTCTTTTTACATGTTTAATATTCTTTTCCCTGTATTAGGAAATTTTATTCTGGGGGAGGGAGGGAAATGGCTTAAACAGGATAGCCGAGCGGCAACGAGGGAAATAGTCTGTATAATGAAGAGGCTGTGGTGTATGGAATCTAGGAGGCAGTGACTTAGAGTTTTGACCAGTTTGTTCACGGTTAGTAGAGAACAATGCAGGCTTTTAGTTTCCATATTGCAAAGCTAACTGAAATCCAAGTTGTTCCGAGTTCATTCTGGCACTGGTTAACTTTGCACTAAAGAATATGAAATATATTCGGAGTCGAGTGTGGATTTCATGCTCTTTATTCAGCTCATAGTAGCGAGGAATGAAAGTTTCCCCAGAACATCTGCTTTATATACATTATTTACACAATGGGCCCCACGTGATTGGCTAATTCCGGGATACTCCTGTAGGCCAATCAGGTTGCGGATTCACTTGCACCTGGAGCTGGATTGGGTGGCTCCTGCGGACCAATCAGACTGCTGCATTCTGGATCCTATTGTTCTAGGACCAATCAGACTGCTGCATTCTGAATACTATTGTTCTAGGACCAATCAGACTGCTGCATTTTGGATCCTATTCAACTCAGTACATAACAGAATATGTTTAAAAAGCCATATTGGCTAAGTTATATTGGTAAGAAGAAAACTTCCTTCTAGAAATCAGTGCCTGCTTACTGAGTATCGGGATTAAGGTTAGCATTGCGTGTTCAGACCCAGAGACCTCCCCCTTAAATAAAGACACATTTGATATAAAGTTTATTTGGTTTTTGGCAGAATTTAGGCCACAACTTTATTGATTACAGAAAAGAGAGTGGTTGCATAGGCTCTGGTTCGACTAGCTCCCTGCACCCTTGCAGGTAGCGCTGACCCAGAGCTCTATCATAGGTCAGCCAAGGGTGAACACCTGAGACAGGTGAAAAACCCAGGAACAGACTCTGTTCACTCCCCAGATGCTCCCCTGGACTCAGGCATGGGCACAACCCCCTCTCAGGGGTTGACCAAACCAAGTTGAGTCCCTGGATTTCTTTAACGGAATACCCTTCACATAGGGATGGCGATAGCGTTCTCCCACCCCTCTCACCTGAACCAGAGCCTATCCGCAATCTTACAAGTTGTGATGATTTGCTACGCGGCAGGTGAAACCCAAATGGCAACAGCCAATCAGCCAAGTAGGAAAATTCCTGCCGTGCCCCTGTCCCAATGACAGACGACACACGACGGCATTGCAAGGTCAATCACAAAAGGCCCTAAAATTAGGGAGAGGTGGACCGGTGTTCCAATGCACAAGAGGAAGCTGTGGGTCATGTGCATGTGTTCATATAGGTCCCTCAATCCGTTTAGACTGCAACCCCATTGGCCAGACTCAAACCCAGCATCAAGGAACCTACCAATTGGGTGTTGTGGCTATCCAATAGACCCACCTCCAAGAGGTCAGTCTGCAGATCTTATCGCAACACATGCTCTCTTTTAGGGAGGACACGATTTCTACCATTTTTGGTTTGGAATGTACTGGGTTCTTAACCTGTAATGTATGTTTAAACCTATGTGCAAATTCCTGTACATAAATATCTATATTTTCTACGTGTGAAAGTCTGAATGTAATGGCATATTGTGATTTACAGCTTGGTTTTAAAAAAGAAAAGGCTGACTTTGTGGAAATGTACTCAAATAAACCTGGTCCGGGGGGAGGAAATTTTATACTCGAAAATCCTATGCCACAACTCATTTTATTTCGGCTTTAAGCCTATAGACATAACAACCAAAAACAGAAAAAGCACAGTCTGGTTTACAATTGCTAACAGTAAAATAGATTAAATAGGGATAAATAGGGATACTCAATTGAATAAAATATGATAAAAGTTAAATTAAAATTTCAAGCTGTATATAACAATCGATTGCGTTTCTTAAGTGTCAGAACTGATGTCAGAAATTTTGCCATATGTAGGGTTATAATCGAGTCTGAATCTTGCAACAGAAGAGCAAGGTAAGACTCTTCCAAATACCCCGGTAATTTTTGATTTAATGGAAGTAATAGAGTCTTTCGGGCGGCAGGATACAAGGGGCAGACAAACACTATGTGATGAAGAGATTCAATCGAACGGTTATCACAGACACATAAGACCGAAACTTGGCCCCTAGAAAATCTATGAAAAAGGACATTTGAGGGGAATACATTAAACCGTACTTTAATAAAGCGAAACGATGACTAGCAATAGAAAGAGTTGATAGATAGGCTGGTACTTGAAGTGGGGGTACAATGCCCAGGGATCTCGGTGAGCATGTCCCCCCGCCCAGCATAACATTGTGTTGCAACTCAATATCATCCAGTCTTTGAGAGATGGTCTTTTTTGCTGTATTTAGATCTTGATTCAGCATTTCCAAGGGCGAAATTCCAATAAGCAAAAGTTTGGCGTGAATCTTACCAGCCCAGGGGCTTATGAACTCATTGCGCCATAAGCATTGGGGCAGATAATATTCAGGTAATCTGTGCCAGAGTGTTAGGACAGCTGGACATATAAAGGGCCCCATCACCTTCAATAGCTTAGGGCCTCATCAAAACTAAATACAGCCATGGATGAGTGGCAGGGAGCTCTCCCAACTGTGCCAACATGCTGAGACTTTTTCCTCAGGTAAGAAATAATAATAATAATAATAATAATAATAATAATAATAATAATAATTTATTATTTGTACCCCGCCCATCTGGCCGGGTCCCCCCAGCCACTCTGGGCGGCCTCCAACGGATATCAAAATACATTAAAATATCACAAGTTAAAAACTTCCCTAAACAGGGCTGCCTTGAGGTGTTTTCTGAATGTCATATAGTTGTTTATCTCTTTGACCTCTGCTGGGAGGGCATTCCACAGGGCGGGTGCCACTACCAAGAAGGCCCTCTGCCTGGTTCCCTGTAGCTTTGCTTCTCACAATGAGGGAACTGCCAGAAGGCCCTCGGCGCTGGATCTCATTGCATGAAATGGTCTTTAAACTGAGTTTTCTCTTCTTCTTCTTCTTCTACTTCTTGTCTGGGAAAGCTCAGAAAAACCACCCTAATTATGACTCAGGCCATGGGAACTTGTCTCTCAGTAGCGAATTAGCTATATTCAGTACCTTGGATAGGGCCTGGAGAAGAGTGTTCCTCTAAAGCAGATGCTGGATTATAATTGCAGGGATCTCTGTATATCAGAATATCTTTACTCAATGCCCTTGATGGTAAATTGGTAATTGTCTTGGGCATTAACAGAGTGTTTAATCAAATACAACTGCAAAGATTTTTGAAATGCCAAAAGGAGCAATGATACTTTCTTTTAGGGATTTCTGCCAATAAGGAGGACATTTGAAACAGCAACTTTCAAGGTCCCATGCTGGAACTGGTTATTTCCCCTTCCCCATCAGTCCCGCTGAAATGTCATACTGATGATAAATTACACATAACAGTGTCATTACATTGGCAGAGATGACAACAGGGACTTGTTTGAACTTTTAAAAAACTTTAAATATCTAAAATAAATGACTGCATTAAGGATTTTGCTAGGAACAGAAGAAGAAGAAGAAAACCCCTCACTCAACTCATTAGCCAGGATGCATCCGCCTGCCATACATTATGGAAAATTAGAATTTTGTTCTTTCTGAGGAATAGTCTTTCTGATTTACACTGTAAGCTTAACAGAGTGAAGGAAACAACATATAATATCCCAGGGACTCATTAGTTTAAATATTTTTTTTTTCTATTCCACTTCCACTCCTTACATTTGTTTATGTATCGGAACATTTCAGTGTATGAAATGCACAAGCCATTCAATATTTCTAAAATAACCTTCACTGGAGCAGAAAAAAACCAACACTTTGGGGATTAGGTTGATCAAAATACAAGAGACGTTAGTTTCACTGCGAATCCAAAGTTTTTCAGAAGGGGGATTCCGCCTGTCGTTACTACTACTTTTGCAATAGAGCATTGAGATGTACAAACTCTGATGATAAAGAAGACTTCAGTGGGGCCAGGAAGAGGGGGAGAGAGAAAACTGTGTTGGTGCTGATCTTTAAAGCCCTAAATGGCTTCGGTCCAGTATACCTGAAGGAGCGTCTCCACCCCCACCGTTCTGCCCGGACACTGTGGTCCAGCGCCGAGGGCCTTCTGGCGGTTCCCTCACTACGAGAAGCCAAGTTACAGGGAACCAGGCAGAGGGCCTTCTCGGTAGTGGCACCCGCCCTGTGGAACGCCCTCCCTTCAGATGTCAAAGAGAACAACAACTACCAGACCTTTAGAAGACATCTGAAGGCAGCCCTGTTTAGGGAGGCTTTTAATGTTTAATATATTACTGTATTTTAATGTTCTGTTGAAAGCCGCCCAGAGTGGCTGGGGAAACCCAGCCAGATGGGCGGGGTATAAATAATAAATTATTATTATTATTATTATTATTATTATTATTATTATTATTATAACTAAGGGCTCACCCACACTTCCATTTGTGCTGCGATTTGTACACACTGGTCTGTGATTTCCAGACAGCGGTCCAAGCGGGGAGCTTTGTTTGTTGGTTTTGTCCTACCACTTTCCTCTGGAAAACCCACTGTTTACCGATGAATTGGAACAAATGTCAATCAGGTTTTCTACGGATTGCCATTTGTTCTGATTCAGTGGTAAACAAACAAACAAACCTCATTTGCACCCATGTCTGGAAACTACTGACCTGTGCCTACAAATTGTGGTAGAAACAGAATCACTGATGAGCCCTATGTATAAAATTTCTTGTTTGCAGGATTTTAGTTAGTTGGTGTTTCCTCCTCCTCCTCCTCCTCCTCCTCCTCCTCCTCCTCCATTTTAAAAAAAACACCCCTGCTTTAAGATATAAGCAATCTGAGGAGAAAAAGAATATCTGAATGAGCCCTTCCATGGACATTACGTGAAGGCTGCTGTTCCACTGTAATCACCAGAATAACATTACCGCTCTAATACTACTTTTTCCTCTCATAAAATCCACACCTGGTGTTGAAGCAATCCTGGAAATTACGGCCAAAGTGCCTCAAATAATAGCCAAACATCATCAAAGGGCTGTCATTTTACTGACATATTAGAGCACATGCCATCAGAGAAACTGTATGAGCAATGTCTGGCAAGGAAAGGCCTGTTTTGTGGCATGTGCAAATAGTATTTCATATTTTTGTCCTTCCTGTGGGCTGTGGAAATTCAGCTGTTTACCAGTGTTCTCCCAGAAAGACTATAGCTTTTAGCTAAAGCTATAGCTATAGCCAAGAGGCTAAAGACATGATTACCAAATTTGCCTCATGTCTAATGCCAGATACACAGATTTGTTTATGTGAAAGTGAGACATTTAATTCATTAAAAAAGAAAACAGAGTGCAATCTGGTGGCTGATTCATGTACTGACTGTCTGGTTCACAAGTCACCTAAGCCATAAACTCATTTGGTGGTGGTAGGCAGAGGTGTTTGTGTGTGTATATTAGGGTTGCCACCTTTGTTCTGGCACAATACAGGACAGGGTGGGTGGGGCGGTTGGGTGGCGGTTTTTCTTTTCACCTGGTGCTGAAGTGACTTCAATGCAATCCTTTACAATCTGTTGCAACCTAGCAGAATGGTCCCTCTGGAATTTGTCACACACGCACTCACAGACATACAAGAATTTGTAAATCTGTCTGTGCTTGGCTACCCAGAGCTTAAACACATGATTCTATGACCCTTCACACACCCTTTCAAACACATGCATTTGGAGAGGATCCCTAACTTGGCAGAGAGAGGAGGGGGTGGGGAGAGACTTGAAATACAGGACAAAACTGTATCAAGTTCACATGTGGTGGGGGTGTCAATATGTACAATTTTTCTGGCAAAGGGTGTTTAAGGCGATAACAGAAATTACTGGGTTAAAGCTGGCCGAAAGTCCAAAGGTAGCATTATTATCAATTTACGATGGGGTGGAAGGTTTGCAGGCTAGGAAGGACTTGCTCACAAATTTATTGACAGCTGCACGAATTATGATAGCTAGGAATATAAAATGGAATATAATAGCTAGGAATATAAAATGGGAGAATGGTATAAAGAGGTGTGGGATATAGCTATTAACGATAAATTAACGTGTCATTAAGGTAAGATGGGGAATATGCAGGAGAAATGATTTTTGAGAAGATATGGAGGGTGTTTGTAGAATTTGTACTGCTAAAATAGAAAGGGGTCAAACCATCTCAAGAAGTGTTGAAATTTGAGAAGTTGGATAGTTACAATGCAATGATCTCGGTGGTGGGGTACACATTTTTATTTTTATTTATGTATGATTCTATGTATACATAATATGTATATTATGTATGATAATAATAATAAAACCTGTATCCATGCAGCATGTAGCATTTTACATTGAAATATGAGACAATCCCGTGTTATACGGGAGGTGTATATATTGTGCAATTTATGTATATATAGTGCAAAAACTTGCTTCCTGAGAATCAAGTTTTCCTTTGCATAGGATGCTGCCTCATACTATGTCAGACAGAGTGGGAAAGGACATCCTAGTCAGGGTATCCACTCCTTTGCAGCAGCTGGCGAGCCCTTTTCCATCTTGCCAGAATTTGTGGGCACCGAATAAACATCATGGGCTGTGGAAGAGGCATGGTTATAACACACACTGGAAGTGTGGCTTGCCCATGTGGCTCTGTGTCCCCTTCCTCACATGTTCCTTCAATGCCTTGGGTGGGTGAGTGGTTGAGAACAGTGGGGGAATCTTGGAGAGATGAAGAATAAAAAAAGGTAAAGGACCGCTGACAGTTAAGTCCAGTCTCAGACGACTCTGGGGTTGCGGCTCTCATCTCGCATTATTGGCCAAGGGAACCGGCGTACAGCTTCCAGGTCATGTGACCAGCATGACTAAGCTGCTTCTGGCGAACCAGAGCAGTGCACAGAAACGCTGTTTACCTTCCCGCTATTTATCTACTTGCACTTTGACGTGTTTTCGAACTGCTAGGTTGGTAGGAGCTGGGACCAAGCAATGGGAGCTCACCCCGCCACAGGGATTTGAATCGTTAACCTTCCGATCAGCAAGCTCAGTGATTTAGACCACAGCGCCAACCACATATGCTCATTTTTAAAATGGCTTTATACTTCACCGACTGTTCCCACCAAACCCATGCATAAATCAAAGCAAGCACTCTGTTAATAAGGTGAGATGGGACAATCTCAATATGTCAGAAAGCAGCCGCTCATATCATTGCTGCTGTGAGTTCCCCAACAGCAATTTTTTAGACGTTAAGGTAGCACTGATGAATAAATCGCCTGTGTATGTTTTACAGAGCAGAGGCAGAAACTATACAGATGAAGTGGTTAAAAAATGCCTTGTTAATTGCCCATCAATTAATGAAACATATGCAGATGTCACATCAGCAATATCAGATGCCCCTACTGGGACAGAAAGGAGAGGGTGAATATTGCAGAAAAGTTCCATCACTTGCATAGTTATACAAATATGGTCCAGATTAAGTAAGATGAGAATAACAATGAGAAAACTAAAATAAATGCAGCTTGTTAGGTCAATTAGTGTTCCCTAAAAATAGGGACGCGTGTGGCGCTGTGGTCTAAACCAGTGAGCTTGTCGATTGGTTTGTATCCCCACGACGGGGTGAGCTCCCATTCCTCGATCCCAGCTCCTGCCAACCTAGCAGTTCAAAAACACGTAAAAGTGCAAGTAGATAAATAGGCACTGCTCTGGCGGGAAGGTAAACAACATTTCCGTGCGCTGCTCTGGTTTCGCCAGAATCGGCTTAGTCATGCTGGCCACATGACCGGGAAAAACTGCCTGCAGACAAACATCGGCTCCCTCGACCTGTAAAGCGAGATGAGTGCCGCAACCCCAGAGTCATCTGCAACTGGACTTAACTGTCAGGGGTCACTTACCTTTTTTAAATAATAATAATGATAATGAAGAAGAAGAAGAAGAAGAAGAAGAAGAAGAAGAAGAAGAAGAAGAAGAATTAGAGCTGTGGTCTTACGTGAAGGTCTTTCCAGTATCAATAAACTCACGTTCCTGACCTAAAGGAACAACACCATAACATTCCCATAACTACAGAAGGAGCCCTTCTGAAAGCAGGGTGTGACCGAGTCACCATGGAGTTTTAGCTCAAAAGAAGGGGAATTGGGAGGTTTCAAATGACATTCACATATGCACATTTCTTTATTACTTTAAATAGTCCAAACACTTACAGATTGTTGTGTTTGCCACAATCAACCCTCGCAGTGTTTCACACAGAAAATACAAAGGCGTCAAAACAATTCATATAAGCAGCAATCCATTTAAAACACAAAAGAGTTTAAAATCATTTTTGACAGAATGTCAAGTTTATTAAAAAAAATAAACAGCTACAGCACTCCATCAAGTTAACCCCCCCCCACACACATTTAAAATTTAGAGACTATAAAAATCAAGTTTAACTACAGTGGTCCCTCGACTTACGAATTTAATCTGTTCCGAATGGACACTCGTAGGTCGAAAAGTTTGTAAGTCGAAAAAAGCGATTTCCCATAGGAATGCATTGGGAGAAAAAAATATTCGAAAAAATTCGTAAGTCAAAAAAAACGCATCTAAAATTCGTAAGTCGAGGAAACCGCATCTAAAACTGGCAACGATTTCCATTCGGATGTCGAAAAATTCGTATGCGTGCGACCACTTTTTTCATTCGTAAATCAAAAAATTCGGATGTCGAGTACTTCGTAAGTCGAGGGACCACTGTATACTTAAATGCAATGATACTTGGGATACTACAGATTTTCCATGGGTGTGTGACCTACACACACACACTGTTTATTTTATTTAAAGTTTAGAATATTTGCACCAGATAAAAAAAAGAAAAGAAAGCATAGAATACGTAAAATAGAAGAAAATGATATAACACAATTTTTCTCCTGAAGTATAATGAAGACACGCTGAATTATAATCTATTAAACAACTGAAGCACTTGCAAATGTAGAACACAGGAAAAGGAGAAAGCTGGTAACAATTTGCACCTCTTGTTTTGCTCTTCCCCTTGGTGAGATTGCTTTTTCATTTTAAACTTCAAACGAGCATTTCTAACAGGTATCCTTGGAGAAAACAAGAAGCAGAGATGTTGATCATCTGATGCGTGCCACTCCTGTAATCACAGCCAGCGGTTTTAATAAATAGCTGTTCCACTTCACCTCTGATTCAGAGTCCTCACTATTGCCCAACAAGTTCACAAGAGCTTTTCATAATTGTCAAAGGAGATGGGCTGGAGAGCTCTTGTAACGGTGCTATGCTAACAAAGCACCTGTTTCTCGTGCCAATTGGCCCAAGATCCTGGAACATTACCTAATTACAAGGAGGCAGAGTGCAAAGCACATCACAAACGAGAGGTTTGTCGAAGCTTTTTTTTTAAAAAAAGAAGAAGAAAAGAAATACCAATGCTGAGCTTGATTGTAATTATCCAGGTTTAACCGGGGGTGGGGAGAAATCAATTTAACTCAGTGAGTTAAAATTATAATATGCAAATCCAAAGAGGATGCAACAATTTCGTTCTCTCTCTCTTATATATACCTCTTATCTACAATCCTGCATGGAATCTGGCCTGGTCTCCACATTCTGCAAAATAGGAGTGAGTCTTCATGGTTCTGGGGAAGTAATAAAATGTAAAGTTAAAGGACCCCAGTCGCGAACGACTCTGGGGTTGCAGTGCTCATCTTGCTTTACAGGCCGAGGGAGCTGGCGTTTGTCTGCAGACAGCTTCCGGGTCATGTGGCCAGCATGACTAAGCCACTACTTTGTAAGGTTGGCGGTTAGGCATTGGTTCAATGTTTTGGGGAGGGGACGTGGTTGGCTGTGCCTACCCCTCCATTGCTCCTGCTAGGGAATTCCGTTAAAGGAATCCAGGGGCTCACCTTGCTTTTGTCCGAACCCTGTCAAGGGGCTAGGGCCATGCCAGAGCCCCTGGGAGCATCTGGGGTGAGCTGTGAGATCGAAGGAGTTCTCGCTCCCCCAGGATGCTTTCCCTTACTGACATATGGTGGTGCCCAGTGTCAGTCCTGTTCCTGCTACCGTGCAGGTTCAGGTAGTCTGGAACCAATGCCTAAGCAACCACTCACATGCTGTAATCAATAAAGTTGTGGCCTAAATTAATGCCAAAAACCTTAAAACGAAATTATGTGTCTATTGTGTCTTTCTTTTGGGGCATAGCTGTCAACCCTCCCTTTTTTTGCGGGAAACTCCCTTATTCCAATGCCGTTTCCCGCTGCTATCCTGGATTGTTGATATCCCTTAAATTTCCCGGATTTCAAAGGAAGCAGCTCCTCTCCCTCCCTGCCGGCCAGGGAGGCTCCTCAGCTGCATTGCTCGGCTGCCAATAAGGAGTCTGAGACCGACTGGGGGCGGAGCTTGCATGCCTTGTGTAGCCAGACCCTCACGCCCAACCAGACAGACAGCCTGCCGTCAACGCGCTCGCTCTTTCGCTCACCCGTTCACGCTCAGCCTCTGGAGCGCAGGGTGGCAAGGCTACTTGGTGCCATTGCACCGCCCTCGCGGCATCCCTTATTTTCAAATCCGAAAGTTTGGGAAAATCCCTTATTTTCAAATCCGAAAGTTGACAGCTATGTTTTGGGGGGTGGTTTTGGGGGCCTTCACACGCAAAGTTGATCTCTTAGCCCCCATTCAAAGATAGCACTGCCATTCCAGCCAAGCCTTGACATGGAGAACTCAACTTACATGTCGTTTCCTTCATGCAGCTGTGGTGATGAGGCAATTCTACACAGGGGGGAATTTAATCTTGGGCTGATTTGATCTGCAGCAGAGCATCTACCAGGGGTGCGGGGAGAGGGCGAAACTCTGAAGCAAAGTGGGTGGGGGCAGCCCTCTTTCAGGGCATGGGAAATACTAGTTAGCTTTATAAGACTGAGGTGATTTGAGGGCTTGTTCTTCATCATTCCTTTTTCTTTTTTTCTTTTTTAAAAAACTTCTTTAAAGCTAAAAGCTGCATCGAGCGGCTAGAAAGTGTGTCTGCTACCTTGTGCTTTTTAAGTAAGGTTTGGAATAATGTCCCTGGAAATTATATTTCGGGAGCCACATTTCCCAACCACTCATTGAAGCTTTTATCTTTGTAGGCAGTTTTTTTTTTTCAAAAGAAGCAGTAGAAGAAGAAATAATGGAGAAAAAGCCTCCAGGCCCCCTCATAAATATAAGGTTAATAAGTAATCTTCCACACCCGGAAGTCAAATGACTCCCTCTACCCTCCACTCTGAATGTCTCCAAATGGTCCCTTCTTGCTTTGAAAACAAAGATCTGGTGAAGATGGCTGGGGGTTGTCAGGACCTTTACGCAGCTCCCATTGAAAAGTATGAACTAGGCCAGGGGTAGACAACCTAAGGGCCGTGGGCCGGATGCAGCCTAATCGCCTTCTCAATCCGGCCCACGGATGGTCTGGGAATCAGAGTGTTTTCACATGAGTAGAATTTGTCCTTTTATTTAAAATGCATCTCTGGGTTATTTGTGGGGCCTGCCTGGTGTTTTTACATGAATAGAATGTGTGCTTTTATTTAAAATGCATCTCTGGGCTATTTGTGGGGCATAGGAATTGGTTCATTTTTTCCCCTTCAAAATATAGTCTGGCCCACCACATGGTCTGAGGGACAGTGGACCAGCCCCCTGTTGAAAAAGGTTGCTGACCCCTGAAGTAAGCTCTGAAAATATTGTCTCTTGAACAAAATTGCATCTTCTTTGGGCCAAACAGAATATGATGCCTATTAATTTAGAAGCTTGCCCTGTTTGCACATAAACTGGCAGTGGATGCCTTCTTTTACACCTCAAAGAGTGAAGTGATGGAAATTGGGGAAGGGAGAGAGATTCTTCTCTCCTCACCCATCTGCTCCCTTTGAAGTTAAAGCTACACATGCATGATGTCTTTGTAAATAGGGTGGGCACATGATTTGTTTTTTTTAAGTGTACCCAGCAGACCCTCCAAGTTTCCCAATTTTCCAGGGACATCCCTGATTTAGAGAAGCCGTCCCTGTTTCTGATTTGATCCTGGAATGTCCCGCTTTTCCTTAAAGGTAAAGGGACCCCTGACCATCAGGTCCAGTGGTGTCCGACTCTGGGGTTGCGGTACTCATCTCGCTTTACTGGCTGAGGGAGCCGGCGTACAGCTTCCGGGTCATGTGGCCAGCATGACAAACCTGTTTCTGGCAAACCAGAGCAGCGCACGGAAACGCCATTCACCTTCCCGCCAGAGCGGTACCTATTTATCTACTTGCACTTTGATGTGCTTTCGAACTGCTAGGTTGGCAGGAACAGGGACCGAGCAGCGGGAGCTCACTCCGTCGCGGGGATTCGAACCGCCGACCTTCTGATCAGCAAGCCCTAGGCTCTGTAGTTTAACCCACAGCGCCACCTACTTTTCCTTAGGATGTCCCTATTTTCACTGCAGAAATGTTGGATGGTATGGAGTTAGCCAACACCCCGAGCTGTCTGAAGACAATCCTGTATAGGGAAGGTTTTTAAAAAATGTTTTATTATGTTATTATATATGTTGGAAGCTGCCCAGAATGCTGGGACAACCCAATTAGATGTGTGTGTGGTATAAATAATAAAATTATCATTGTGGAATAGGACGGCCCTATTTTCATAGGAGAAATGTTGGAGGATATAGCACCCAGCGCTGTTTTTCTAGAGAAAGAAGTGCCAGAACTCACCATGAATGCCTCCCTTGTTCTCTTATAATTGCAATGGCGCCCAGCTGAGAGGTGCTGCAACTGAGTTCTGGAAAGTTCCCAGGTAACTGGGAAATACAGAAATGCATCCAGACATAGAAGAGAAGAGGGGAAAAAAGGGAGCTGGAACAGTTAACAGATTCAGCTGAAAAGGCAGCCCAGTCTCCCTCGCCCCAAATAAGAAGTCAAATTTAAATCCTGTCTCTGCACAAGACTAAATTCCTAATTCAGCAGCTCTGCATTCACTGACTTCAAACATTTGGCATGGGAGAAGTTGACGCCGGCTGCTTCAGGAAGAGATTTTGCATGGTTAAGATGAAAATAGTCAACGGGGTCACAAGAGATTATGAAATCAGCTCTCGTTGTTGTTGGTTTTTTGCTGTGCCAGCGTAATAATCATCTGGATGGAAATTCTTCCACAAATCACTCTAGCCTATGGTTCACAAACAGAGGTCAACCTGTCTCAGGGCTGTGCCATTTTAAAATCCAGGTGTGTTGGAAAGGAGGTTACACTACAACCCTCCTCCCTAATATGTTTTTTTCTGTGTACAGAATTTTTTAAAATATGAAGCTGCTTCATAATGAACCAAGCTGTTGGTCCATGCAATAATAATAATAAATAATAATAAATTTTATTTATACCCCGGCCTCCCCGGCCAAGACCGGGCTCAGGGCAGCTAACGCCAGGTATAAAAACAATTGATTAAAATACAACTTAAAAACAAGATTAAAATACAACATTAAAGTGCAGCCTCATTTCAGTAGAAACTCCAATAAAAAAACTGGGGAAGAAAGCATCAAATCTTCACCAAGGCCAACTATCCAGACTGGTCCTATGTGGGCCAGAAAAAAGCCAGGGAAGTCCCCAAAATAGGAGTTCCATCACAAAGGAAAAAGGAAAGAGGGGGAGGGGATCAAGTTGATCAGGTTGGCAGGAGCAGGGACCGAACAACAGGAGCTCACCCCGTTGCAGGGATTTGAACCACCGACCTTCTGATCGGCAAGCGCTAGGCTCTGTGGTTTAACCCACGGCGCCACCCATGTCCCTTAGTGGCAATGTAGTAACGCTTAAAAACATGAAAATCAATTTTTAAAGCTGGTGTTAGGTGAAAGAAATTGCTTCTGTACTTTCCCCACTTACTGCCCTTTATGCAAAAATTCTACTCCAGGGTCAGTGCTAGGTTTGAGTTGACCGTGGACAAATGCCCTTTGATACTCCATTGGAAATTAAAATGTTAAGAGCACCAGATTTTCTATCAAAGGGGTGGCAATGGCAGGCATGTGTGGTGGATGGGTTGTTGAGTGCCCTGTTCGAGCTAACTGTATTTTACAGAATGGATTTTTTTTTTTTGTTAGTGTTGCATACCATCCAGACCTGTTAATATTGTTTATCATCCAGTCTCTCACCATATCCAGCACAACATAGATTTGTGCTCATTATAGACTAACCACCAAAATTAGTTTTGATTTTCACTTTAGCAGCACAACAAAAGCCCTGTGGTCAAATCCCAGGCAGGAAGCTGGAAAATCTAAGCTCGTCTAGCAATGCAAGAAAACCCGCCGTGTCCCACAAACAAAGAACAAGGATTATCTGAAGAAGGAAGGCAAGTAGCTCTGGAGACTGACTGCTGATGCTGATTGGTTTTGATAAATAGATGCAGTTCTGTGTCCTTTTCTGGGAAAAGTCAGTAAACTGAAGTGCTGATGTTGGATAATTCTCTCGGTGCAATTAACTATCTGTTGCGGTGCTGACATAGGGCTGGATTATCCATCAATCACCCACAAAAACAAGTGTACTGCTGAAGAAAATCCTTGCCTTTTTTCTTTCAGACTAGAGCTGAAATGACTCCAAATCTACCAGAGGCTGATTTATTTTGTCTATATTAATCAAGTTTTCAAATTATTCAATCCAGTCCCAATTAACTGAGAAAAATTCTTACCAAGGCTGCACACTAAACAGCTTACTCCTTTGCATGCTTACTCATAAGTAAGTCCCGCTGTTCTCAATGGAGCTTGCTCATGAGTACGTATGCTTTGAATTGCAGCCTCATGTGGCAATCCTATATTCTAGTTAATGCAAGGGGTAAAATTTGCCACGGCCGTATTGTCAAAGATAACACATTCTTTCGAGAAAGAATGCTTGAAATTCATTTTCTCTTTATTTCCCTGCCATTAAAAGAAAAGTCCTCATGATCTACTTGGCAAATCTATAGTCCTTTGGAAGAAGGGGAAATACTTTGATTTAAAGAGTTAGTGGGGTTGATTAATTTATTATTTAGTCTAGTGTTGAGACTGAAATTTCTCCTGCGTTTCTATAAGCATTCTCCGTCGACTAACAAGAAAAGAAATTGCATTAAAAAAGTTTTCAAAATGGCGAGAAAATGTCTCATGGGTGGGGTGCAAGGCTTTGGGTGCACTTGTCTTGCTTTGGAGGTGGTGGAGGGATGCTTGTGACTGGCCTTTCGTTCTACAATGACCGCTCCCCACAGCAAATGGGGTCGCATGCAGCCCCCACGATCCCATGCGGCTCCTGGCAGGACAGCCTGGATTGCCCCCCCCCAGGCTGGACACCTGGAGGTGACGGTCTACTTCTTCCAGTTACCCAATCCCAGTTGGGGAGGCGTTTCCTGGAGAGAGTTGGCCAGGTAAGGGGAGGGATCAACCTGCCCACACAATAGTGGGTGGAACAACAACAACAACAACAAACTTTATTTTCGTAGCCTACAGGCCATTGCAACAAAAGACACATATTGCAGATACTGGTAAAAAGCCCTATATAAACCAATAAAATGGGCTGAATCAGGATTCAGCACAACACAATTAAAACAAAACAGATGAGATCTTAATTATGAATTCATGCAGAGGGCACTATTGTCATTCAACTGGTGGCCCTCAGTCTCATGGCCCTCTCGATAAATCTGGCTACCCTCTCCGTTGTCTGAGTATTCTGGTCTGCCAGGAGGAAAAACAGTATGTCCTCGGATGAACGGCCTGGAATGGCGGATATGAGCGGTGTGACGATCTCATCCCTCAGGCCTTTATATAAGGGGCAAGACAGGAGTACATGTGACACAGTCTCCACAATGCCAACTCCGCAGGGACAGAGTCGATTCTGGAATGGTGTTTTTGAGAATCGGCCTTCAAGGACAGCGGAGGGTAGCATATCCAATCTGGCCAGCATGAAAGCTCGTCTGTATTTTGGAATGGTTAAATTGGACAGGTATGATGCCCGGGAGTCCAGGAAGGAGGGGGAAAGATGAATGTACCATTAGTGGGCGGAACTTACCTGGGGGTTCTCAGTTGGCTTCAGAGCTCCCCCCACCTTGCCCTCCCTCAGTTAAGCCTTCTTTCACAGGTTAACCTCTTCTTCACAGGTACGCGGGCGCTGCTACGTTATGGTCGCTGTTGAAGGGCCGGAAAGGAATTTTCCTGCATTTGCAGGTTTTTCCTTCCCCGTAGCAAAACATCACAACTTTGGTAATTTCAGGCCTTGGGCGGAATCCTTTAGTCTATCTTCCCTAAATGGGGGGGGTAGTGGTGACCCATGCCCCCCCACGGTGGTGATCCCAGGGTTTCCCGTTAAAGGGGTTGTTTTGAGGGGAGGCATTGGCTAGGTGCCAATTGGTTGTCATTGCTCTCCCCTGCGATGGCGGCGTAATGGGGGGCGGCCTCTCTGCTTGAACAGACATTCTCCAGAGCCAGCCCAATCCCCACACATTCTGGATAACTCTGATGTTCCCCAGATCCCCAGCCAGGGACTGGGGAGGATAAACGCCCAATGCCTAAGCCAAGGTCTCCCTACATCTGAAGTTTTAATAAAATTGTGGCCAAAATGTTAATCCCATAACACGTTGTCTTGAGTCATTATTCACCAGGGTGTCACCCGGCGTTGGGGGGGGGGTGTCTCCGCCTGTCCATGCAAATCTCACCAGTGGTCTTCACTATGCAGGCTTCTCAGCTGCTGGCACATCAATTGAAACTCAGGGGGGAAATATCAGGAGGAAACGTAGCTGTCAACCGTCCCTTTTTTTGCAGGAAACTCCCTTATTCCAATGCCGTTTCCCGCTGCTACCCCGGATTGTTGATATCCCTTAAATTTCCCGGATTTCAAAGGAAGCAGCTCCTCTCCCTCCCTGCCGGCCAGGGAGGCTCCTCAGCTGCGTTGCTCGGCCGCCAATAAGGAGTCTGAGACCGACTGGGGCGGAGCTGGCATGCCTTGTGCAGCCAGACCCTCACATCCAACCAGACAGAAAGCCTGCCTGCCATCTATGCGCTCGCTCTTTTGCTCACCCGTTCACGCGCAGCCTCTGGAGCGCAGGGTGGCGAGGCTACTTGGTGCCATTGCATCGCCCTTGCGGCATCCCTTATTTTCAAATCCGAAAGTTCGAAAAAATCCCTTATTTTCAAATCCGAAAGCTGACAGCTATGGGAGGAAACTCCTCCCATGGGGCTCTTTCAAGATCAGGAAGTGCAAGCAGCCAATGAGCTTGCGGAGTGTTGTGGGGTAGGGAGGGGAACTCCACCATCAAGCCACATTGCAATTATAAGGTAAGCTCAAAATCCCACCCTACAGAAAGTCTGTAGTACCAAGACAATGAGGAAGTAAAACAGAAACCTTTTACTGGGAAAGAAAATTTTGGAAAAACTGGATGACAGATGCTGGCACTTGGCTGATTTGGATAGACCACAATATTATATGTTATGGTAAGGGTGGCGAAAGGCTGAAGCATTTACCCCTTTGCAGAGGGTGCAATCACTTTCAGAAGTTGACTGGTGCTTCCTTCCACTGCAAGTATAAGAGAACAGATCACATATAAATGATTTACATATGAGCTGCTACAAAGCACAGAGTGAAATAAAATAGCTACGGGTGACTAACATCAAGAGATTTCTTTCTAAAGAAGTGCAGACCTTGCAAATGGAGAATTTAGCATCCTGCCTCCATTTTTTTTTTTTAAGACACAATTATTTCACAGCAGATTTCTTCTTACCAATTGAAGAGTGTCCAATTCAGCATTCTGCATATGCACACTTCTGTGAAGAAGAGAACTTCAGATTTTCAAGAGAATGGGCATTTTATTTTAGCTCAAAGTGCCACATCATTGCGTTGGTGTGGTGTTATGAATCATTCATTCGCTGAAGTTTGCACTTCTTTGTAGGGAGGAAAGATGATCGCATTGAGAAACTTTATTTTTAATCAGCAAACAAGGTGTGTGTGTGGAGGTGTGTGTGGGGGGGAGAACATTTTCCCTTCTCCTGGTGCCTCCAAACAGACTGAGTTGGTTGGATGCAGTTGTCTTCTGCCTACTCTTTGTCCCAACAGCCAATGCTACAAGCGTAATTTACCTGAATGGGAGCGATGCCGCCGCCACCACCAACCACGTTTCTGGGCTGGTAGCCATTCTGACAAAGAAGCCAGCCTCCAGCCAGAGCAGCGGTTCTCAAAGGGTGTGGCTCACCGCGTTGGTGTGGCAGGAGAGGATGGCAATTGTGGCAGGAAGATTCAAGGACAACCAAAGAAACATTTAAACATTTCTGTGTAGTATAGTACAGTATAGCATCAGAATACGTTTTGCTTTGATATTCAACCAGAAACAGTATCCACACCTCTCTTCAAGAACATTGGCTCTTATTCTACAGCTCTGCAGAACATATTGCTGTGAACAGCGGTTTTCAGGTCTGATAAATATGAAGGATCTGGAGAGAGAAATGCTTTGTTGTGTTGATGAGGAGATGAGACTTTGTTTTTTCTCAAATTAGACCTAACATACTGTAAATGGGGATGCGGGTGGCACTGTGGTCTAAACCACTGAGATATGGTTTGCCGATCGGAAGGTCAGCGATTCGAATCCCCACAAAGGGGTGAGCTCCCATTGCTCGGTCCCTGCTCCTGCCAACCTAGCAGTTCGAAAGCACGTCAAAGTGCAAGTAGATAAATAGGTCTACCTCCAGCAGGAAGGTAAATGGTGTTTCTGTGCTCTGCTCTGGTTCACCAGAAGTGGCTTAGTCATGCTGGCCACATGACCCGGAAGCTGTCTGCGGACAAATGCCGACTCCCTTGGCCTATAGAGCGAGATGAGCGCCGCAACCCCAGAGTCGGACACGACTGGACCTAACGGTCAGGGGTTCCTTTACCTTTACCTCTGGTTAAGAACTTAATTCATTCCGGAGGTCTGTTCTTAACCTGAAACTGTTCTTAACCTGAGGTAACACTTTAACTAATGGGGCCTCCTGCCGCCGCCACACAATTTCTGTTCTCATCCTGAGGTAAAGTTCTTAACCCGAGGTACTACTTCTGGGTTAGAGGAGTCTGTAACCCGAAGTGTCTGTAACCCGAGGTGTCTGTAACCCGAGGTACCATTGTATTGTAAACTGCCCTGTGATCCCCGGATGAAGGGCAGTATTGAAATTGAATAAATTAAATCATTAGGATCATTAGAATTAGATTTTGTAGGGGCATTCTGGGCTAGTCATTCAGAACATACAGAAAGATTTGCTCATACATTGATATTTGGAGATTATAGAAAATGCTGAGTAAGAAACCAGCTTCTTTGACTATAACCCAAAGCCATGTAATTTTGTCGTCAATCCTCTCCTCACTTATTTGCACTTCCTTCTGTTTCCCTGATTCAACAGAAGGAAATGCGCTTGCAAATAGGTGGTGTGTGCTCGTTACTCCTGGCGGAAAATTTTAGTCTCGGAGCTGGAGCTGCTAGTGAGGCAGCCTTTAATGCCTCTGCTCATCTGTTCATAGGGAGGGTGGCAGGAAGGGCTGAATCCAGCCATCTGTTCCCTCCTCCTCCCCACAGGCAGGTGGCTGGTATTACTGAAGACAGTTTGATTAGGATTGTGTGTGCACAATCAGTCCTGGATCAGACCTTTCAGGTCAGAGGCAGTTGACTCCGAGCTTTCTTTCAGTTGGATCAGGGCCATTCTCTTACCCTCCCACTGATTATTCTTTATACTCTTTGACCACTTATGGAACTCGAAAGAAGTACCATTTGTGGAATAACTGATATCATAAAGGTAAAGGTAAAGGAACCCCTGACCATTAGGTCCAGTCATGTCCGACTCTGGGGTTGTGGCGCTCATTTCACATTATTGGCCGAGGGAGCCGGCGTACATCTACTGGGTCATGTGGCCAGCATGACTAAGCCGCTTCTGGCGAACCAGAGCAGCGCACGGAAACGCCGTTTACCTTCCCGCCGGAGCGGTACCTATTTATCTACTTGCACTTTGACGTGCTTTCGAACTGCTAGGTTGGCAGGAGCTGGGACCGAGCAGCGGGAGCTCACCCCATCGTGGGGATTCGAACCGCTGACCTTCTGATCAGCAAGCCCTAGACTCTGTGGTTTAACCCACAGCGCCACCTGGGTCAACTGATATCATAGAATCATGGAATTGTAGAGTTGGAAGGGACCCTCATCTAGTTCAACCCCCTGCAGTGCAGGAATATGCAGCTGCCCCATATGGATCTTGAAATTACAACCTTGGTGTTATCAGAACCATGCTCTAAACAACCTGTAACTATAGATCAGGCATAGGCAAACTCGGCCCTCCAGATGTTTTGAGACTACAATTCCCATCGCCCCTGACCACTGGTCCTGTTAGCTAGGGATGATGGGAGTTGTAGTCCCAAAACAGCCGGAGGGCCGGGTTTGCCCATGCCTGCTATAGATCATATTGAATTGCTATAGAAATTGGAGTTCTTGGTGATATACAGCAGTTTTTGAATCTTCAAACAGTTTTAATATTATAGTATTGCAACAAATTCCAGTTGAAATAAATTCCTGTTCCAGGACAAGGCCCTGTTTCGCTAATTCTTCGTCAGCTAAATTTTCATGCACACACAGAAGACACATTGGTACACTTTGACCATGAAAATTTAGCTGATGAAGAATTAGTGAAACAAGGCCTTGTCCTGGAACAGGAATTTATTTCAACTGGAATTTGTTGCAATACTATAATATTAAAACTGTTTGAAGATTCAAAAACTGATCTACTGCCTGGCCAGAGTTCTTGCATTCTATAATTTTGACTGCTATAGATCATATTCACAGTTATGTGATTACCTTGTTAATACCATTAGCATGGAATACAGTCAAAACTTGGATCGCGAATGCCCTGGAACTCGGACATTTTGGTTCCAGAACACCGCAAACCCGGAAGTGAGTGTTCCAATTTGCGAACGTTCTTTGGAACCCGAACATCCAACGGGGCTTCCGATTGGCTGCAGGAGCTTTCTGCAGCCAATCGGAAGCTGCGCCTTGGTTTCTGAACATTTTGGAAGTTGAACGGACTTCCAGAACGGATTCTGTTCAACTTCTGAGGTACCACTGTATAGGCATTGTATTATTTTTATAAAAAATTGTAGGTTTGTTTGTTTTTTTTAGATGATGTACAGGGCTGTTTAAAATCGTCCATAGTTTATAGCACTAAAATGAGATGCCAGAACACACAGTTTTGTATGTGCTTTGTGGTTTTAGGAGTAATAGCAGTTACTTAAGATCCTCAATGGGGACCCAGGTGGCGCTGTGGGTTAAACCACAGAGCCTAGGGCTTGCTGATCAGAAGGTCAGCGGTTCAAATCCCTGCGACGGGGTGAGCTCCCGTTGTTTGGTCCCAGCTCCTGCCAACCTAGCAGTTTGAAAGCACGTCAAAGTGCAAGTAGATAAATAGGCACTGCTCCGGCGGGAAGGTAAACGGCGTTTCTGTGCGCTGCTCTGGTTCGCCAGAAGCGGCTTTGTCATGCTGGCCACATGACCTGGAAGCTGTACGCCGGCTCTCGGCCAATAAAGCGAGATGAGAGCCGCAACCCCAGAGTCAGACACGACTGGACCTAATGGTCAGGGGTCCCTTTACCTTTACTTTAAGATCCTCAAAGTATGTAGGGACAGCTCAGAAGTTGTTGTTGTTTTTTAAACTCAATCAGTGCATTTATACAGAGTTAGTGCTACTGTATGCTCCATAGTGCTATTCCATTTTCTACCACACTATCTTCATTCTCTTGTTGCAGAAATGTTTTTGAATATTTTGCTTGTCTCTCCAAGGATCCACCTGAACTTTGGGATTCGCTTTTCTCCTGTCCTAATGAACTTTCCAATAAGGGGATTAAATCCCGCCAGTGATGAGAGGGAAATATGTGTCTGATCAAAAAGAGGTGAATTCTGCATAGTCAATGGAAATAAAACTCATCATGGTGCATATCTTGGCTTCCCGGCCAATCCATGTGCCAACTGCACATTTGGTAGCTTAGAAAAGATGGGATAGCCATTTTCAAATGTCTAATGGGCTATCACATGGAAGATGGAGCAAGATGGACCTGAACTATTGGATTCAAGTTTCAGAGTTTCTGACAGAGCTGTTGAACAGTGGTAGACTCTCCTTCCTTGGAGGTTTTCAAGCAGAGGTTGGATGGCCATGTATCATGGATGCTTTAGTTGAGATTCCTGCATTGCAGGGGGTTGGACTAGATGACCCTTTATAATTCTATCAATCTTCAAAAAAAGAAAACAAAATAAGCCAAACTGCCATTAAAGAAATATTGGACCAGATGGCTTAAGCAATTTATAGTGATTTGTGTTAAACAATTTATTCTGTGCTTAGCATTGTTTGCCTAAGCTAATCATAGCAGATTAGCCTTTGAAATGTGTAAGTCGATCTGATTCCTCGATCATAATGTTTTTAGCTCTGTCAACACCAGCTGACATTTGCAGATAACATGGCCAAGTGCAAATATTCATCTCTAATATGGGCTTTCCACTTGGGAAGGGGGATAGGAAGGAATATTCTTAATGCGTAAACCAAATTCACCCAGTCTAATATCTATGTAATTCATCTCTAGGATCTCTATTTTATAGCAATATCTAGACATATAGCCATGCTAGTTTGCTCCAGCAAAAACAGAGTCTTTCGTAATATGGCACCCTGTGAGAGACCAACATTTGGCACCCCCAAATTTCTCTATTATGGATCTTCTTGATTGTATGCCCCCTCTTCTCAGCACCCTGCCAAGACCACCCTAAATCTGGCGCTGCTTGTGGTACCATAAATATTAATAAATGTATTGTGTCATAAGTGGACCACAGTTCACTCTGTCATGTGCATGGAGTGTTTTGATGGTGGTTCTGCTTTTATTCATGGTTTTGTGGGATAATCAGCCTCATATAACCAATATGCTTAAGGCTGATGTACCAGGGTTAGCTAGGTCACCCGTCCCCCTTACCTTGGGAGGAAAGTAATCAAGTCTATTGTTGTACCCTAGTCCAGCGTTCTTCAACCTTGGGTCCCCAGATGTTGGTGGACTAAAACTTCCATCATCCCTGACCATTGGCTAAGCTGCCTGGGGATTATGGGTACTGGAGTCCAACAACATCTGGGGACCCAAGGTTGAAGAGCACTGCCCTAGTCTACCTGATGAACTCAGCATATGAAAAGGCTAAGCTGACCCTTCAGATTTTGCTGGACTCCAATACCTATCAGCCTAGCCAGCGTGGGAAAAAATGGTCATGGACGATGGGAGTTGTAGTGCGACAATTCTAATGTGAACAAAGGGGAGGAGGATGCTCTGGAAGAAGAGAGAGGGGCAGGGCCCAGCTGACTACAACAGTGAATTTCAGATAAAGAAAATTAAAAGGGATAACTACTAGCAACAGTAAAATGGGCAAAGTGACCAGCTTCTCCATCAGCTATATACTATGATTTCTGTAGATTTTTCAGAATTTGGGGCTATTTCACATTTCAGACACTTGCTAAACTGAGTTCATGGAAATAATGTCTGTTTCCAGAGGCTTTCTTTGCTTATTTATTTGGTTGTGTTGTTGTTGTCTATTATGTTTTATATTTGATCCATGTATGCAATGTGTCTTTTGCAATAACTGCTTACCTCTCATTCTTCACTTTCTTCATTTGGTTCCTCAGGAACATCCTCTCCCCCCCCCCCACCCCACCCCCAAGAAGGAAATTCATCTTATTGTGCAGGGGTGAGAAAAGTGGCAGGTTCTGACATCATGGCCATTCACGGGAAGTGAGGCGGTTTCCCCCTCCCACAAGAACCATAACCCATAAGTCCCAAGCTTTCATTTTAAAACAAACATTAAATGTCTAGCGTTTGTAGAACCTGAGATATGAGGCAAAGTGTGCAGGTGCTATTCCCATTTGTGTGAGGAATTCCCCTGTTCCCACCTGTGAGTGTTTGACTCCCCCTGAAAAATTCTTGTGGATGCCCATTTTCCTGTCTACACAACTTGTTCCCACATGATATATTGTGAAGGCATTCTTCCTATACCATAAAGGTAAAGGGGACCCCTGACCATTAGGTCCAGTCATGACTGACTCTGGGGTTGTGGTGCTCATCTCGCATTATTGGCCGAGGGAGCCAGAGTACAGCTTCCGGGTCATGTGGCCAGCATGACAAAGCCGCTTCTGGTGAACCAGAGCAGCACACAGAAACGCCGTTTACCTTCCCGCTGCAGCAGTACCTATTTATCTACTTGCACTTTGACGTGCTTTCGAACTGCTAGGTTGGCAGGAGCAGGGACCGAGCAACGGGAGCTCACCCCATCGTGGGGATTTGAACTGCCGACCTTCTGATCGACAAGCCCTAGGCTCTGTGGTTTAACCCACAGTGCCACTCGCGTCCCTTTTCCTATACCATAAACTTATATAATACTCACTCTCCCCCCTACCCCTCTGGGAACAAGTTGTTTTAAACCCTCCCTTTCCTCCAGTGAACTAACGGCAGCCTGGATGGTTCTGTGAGGAGAGGTAGGGATGTTCACCAGAGAATTTACAGCACTCTTACCAAACTAGCATTCCCAAGATTCTTTGGGGAAATGAAACTGGAATGAAACTGATACTGCAGCATAGATTCATATGCAGAACATACTGGACCTGCACTGTGGATTTGGGCAAGTGCATTAAAAATGTTCATTTTTAACCATTTGCTATCCCCTTGTGTCTTGCTTGTTAAGATTGTAAGCCACTGACAAAGAGTTGTGATAGTTTATTATACTGTTCCTCCTCTCTTCTCCTCCTTGAGTCAAATGATTTGAAGACCTGGACATATATGCCTACCTGTTACCCACAGTTAAATGCTATTCTCATTACAAATCATGTACAGGCAATCACAAACCTCCCATTTTCACATAAGGGGTGCAATAAAAACCAAAACATTCCATTAGAATCCTCATAAAGAAAGGGAAAAGTAAACAACCTTGGGATTTCTGAGTGAATTCAGGTAGACAGGAAAGCAAATTCTCTTCCCTTAGCCTCATAATTAAAAGAAGACCCACCCAGATACAGAGGCACATTTTCCATTGTGCCTTTTCTTTGCATGCCGTGGGGTACAGATACATTACTTGGGAGTACTTCTGGATCCTTTGCTGTCGCTTGAGGCTCAGGTGGCCTCAGTGGCACAGAGTGCCTTCCATCCGATTCAGCTGGTGGCCCAGCTGCACCGCTATCTGGAAAGGGATAGCCTAACTTCTATTGTTTATGCCAGGCATCCCGAAACTCGGCCCTCCAGCTGTTTTGGGACTACAAACTGCAGACTGTCTCGCCAGAGTGGTGCATGCTCTAGATATCTCCTGCTTGGACTACTGCAATGCGCTCTACGTGGGGCTACCTTTGAAGGTGACCCGGAAACTGCAATTAATCCAGAATGCGGCAGCTAGACTGGTGACTGGGAGTGGCCGCCGGGACCACGTAACACCGGTCCTGAGAGATCTACATTGGCTCCCAGTACGTTTCCAAGCACAATTCAAAGTGTTGGTGCGGACCTTTAAAGCCCTAAACGGCCTCGGTCCTGTATACCTGAAGGAGCGTCTTCACCCCCACCGTTCAGCCCGGACACTGAGATCCAGCGCCGAGGGCCTTCTGGCGGTTCCCTCACTGCGAGAAGCAAAGCTACAGGGAACCAGGCACAGGGCCTTCTCGGTAGTGGCGCCCGCCCTGTGAAACGCTCTCCCATCAGAGGTCAAAGCGATAAACAACTACCTGACATTTAGAAAATACCTGAAGGCAGCCCTGTTCAGGGAAGTTTTTAATCTGTGATATTTTAATGTATTTTGATATTTGTTGGAAGCCGCCCAGAGTGGCTGGGGAGACCCGGCCAGATGGGCGGGGTACAAATAATAAATTATTTATTATTATTATTATTACAACTCCCATCATCCCTAGCTAACAGGACCAGTGGTCAGGGATGATGGGAACTGCAGTCCCAAAAAGGCTGGAGGGCCGAGTTTGGGGATGCCTGATCTATGCTGTGGTAACACATTGCTACAATGTGTGGCATGGGGCTGCCTCTGAAGACAGCTCAGAAACAAACTCGTCAGCTAGATTGCTCACTGGGCAGCATTTTGAGCATATAATGCCAATTCTGGCCCGACTACACTGGCTGCCAATTAAGTTTCCAGGCCCAATTTAAAGTGCTGGATTTGACCGATAAAGCCTTGAATGGCTCAGGACCCCAATACCTCAAGGACTGGATCATATGAACTGACCTGGATCCTGTGTTCTTTGTCTGAGGCCTTTCTTTGTGTGTCTCCTCCATGAAAGGTCCTGTGAGTGGCAACATGAGAGCGGGTCTTTTCTGGGGCGGCCCGTTTGTGGAATGCTCTCCCTGGGGAGGCTCGTTTGCCACCTTCATGAGGCACCTTTGGGTGCCAGGCAAAAGCATTCCTCTATAACCAAGCCTTTGACTCAGAAAAAAAAAATCTATGGCCTTTTAAACAATGTGTATGTGTGTGAAAGAGTTACTGTTTTTGTTTGTTACTATGTTATGCATTTGTGTGGTTTTATATTGTATACCGCCCTGTAATCCTTGGACAAAGGGTGATATAGAAATATAGTAAATAATCAAAATACTTGTTACTGTTTTTGTTTGTTACTATGTTATGCATTTGTGTGGTTTTATATTGTATACAGCCCTGTAATCCTTGGACAAAGGGTGGTATAGAAATATAGTAAATAATCAAAATACTTGTTACTGTTTTTGTTTGTTACTATGTTATGCATTTGTGTGGTTTTATATTGTGTACCACCCTGTAATCCTTGGATAAAGGGTGGTATAGAAATATAGTAAATATTCAAAATATTAGTAGTTCTACATTTTTCTGGCCATACAATCAAGATCACTTCATCTCCAATTAACATACATAAATTAAAAGACAATTCAATAAAATTCCGACATGACATATGTCCAAAGCAAATAATTCAATGCTTGGAGACCATAACAAATTTTAATGTGCATTTTTTTACAGAGTAAACAGAGGGGCGCATTGCCATCTGCAAGGGCTCAGACCAGTGAAAAGTGATTGCATGGATTACAAAATCTCACATAGCACTGAATTACAAATTAAAATGAATGCGTTGCTGAAAAGGAAACAGAGATGTCATTTGGTGGCACCACACTGAGATAATACTCAAACTGGCTTGCAGGATGGACCACAGAATGTCTATTCTGAAGTTATATCACACATACTGTAAGCAATTTACAGAATTTAAGTTAGGTTTGCATATACAGGAGTTGCAAAATTAGAGAAAACACATCAAAATAGAGAACACACACAAATAAAAGATGTATTTATAGAAACCTTCAAGTGCTCCCCAGGGGTTGGGCGAGGGCCAGCAGCTGCCACCATCAAACAGGAAAGAAAGCAAGAAACAGTAATGGGAGAGGGAAAATCAAATGAAAGAAGATAGGATGTGCAGGAGAAGTTCCAACACTTTCTTCCACCTCGTCCAGAAACATATAGTCCTCTTGTACAGTGAGCAGCTTTGAATTCTTGTCAGATTTGCTGCCTAGAACAAAAAGCACTTTCAACAGAAGGTTGTGTTGTTTTAGATCTTGCAGGCCGGGCAGGTTTTTGGTTGGGATATGGGAAAAGGGAAGTTTGGACTCTGCTTCCTTTCTGCGTAGAGTGGTGCTTGTCCAAGTATAAGAACAAATGTTCAGTTGGATGATGCTGGAAATTTCTAGGCGACCCCTGAAGAGTCAAGGGAATTCGATGCTTCTCTTCATTGAATCAAAAAGGAGGGGGGAAAGTGGAAGAAAATGTTGTCGTCAAGTTGAACAATGTTCTGTTACGGCACTCCAGATCCCCTCAAAGAAAAGACCAGTGGTACATTCCAAAGAAAGCAAGACTTGAAGAAACTATATGCTAGCCTCCTCTCTCCTTTTGCAAAAAAAATCTTTTTAACATTTTGTTTTTGTGTGTGTGTCCTGACGAAGGTGCTCCTTTTGTGTAGAGAATTAGAGTACATTGGGTGCAGAGAGGTGGTTGGAAGTTAGGGTCAACTTTGCTGTCCGCTCCGTAGGTTTTACAGGCGATTTGCTCTTTGCTTTAAGAAGAGAAAGTGATATTGGAAAAAGTCAGCACTTTTTAGATTAAAGCAAAGCACCCTTCACAAAGCCACAAACAAGAAGCAGGACAGAAAGTCCATGGCTTGTAGCTATCCTCGCACCTGCGGAAGAAGTTATAAGATATTCGCTCATCTTGCAGATTTCCAATGCTCCTTTATAAGGCTGTTTAAACACATACATATTTTTTTTATATACTTAATTAGCTGGCCAGCTTGGCTCTTGTGCCCATGACTGTCTTGGCATGCACTGCAAATAACAACACATACAAAGTATTTCAGTCCCATGGAAGTTCTTGGCTTAGTTTTCTCGTTTGCCTCTCTCAGTCTCAACAACGCAATCCAGTTGCCACACGGCAAAAGGAACAAACTGAAATACCTTCCGCTTCAAAGCATTTCTTTTTAACACAAAACATATTGTAACACCATGGATAAAGCAATCCCCTCTCGGCTAGAAAACACTTCCTGCAGAAATTAAGCAGGCAGCGCTGTGCAAATTGTGACCCATCAAACCGAACACAGTCCAGGAGTGATGCGTTGTGGCCGGGCTTATCATAGAAGGCTTATCCAGCCCCTTGTGAGACAACACCCACAACTGGTGGGTTGTGTCTGGCTAGGTGAGAAACAAGCTGTGCAGTCCTGTACTAAAGAGTCTGTAAAAAAAAGCATTGCATCGGACAAAAAGGATATGTTCTAAAATATATGTAGCATATTTTTTTCCTAAATGCTGATTATTTCAGGTTAGGCGCTTTCCCCTCTCATTAAAAACAATAATTATAATACTGGGAGTGGGGCAGAGCTCACTAGTGGAAAATTTGCCTTCCATGCAGAAGGTCCAGATTCAATTCTTGACACCCAAAAATGATCTTGGGTGCCAAAACAGGGAAGGCATCCAGCTGCCCAAGGTTGCAGAGAGCTGCCACCAGTCAGTCCTGGTGCAAATGGCTGAACTTGGTATTAAAGGTAAAGGTAAAGGGACCCCTGACCATTAGGTCCAGTCGTGTCCGACTCTGGGGTTGCGGCGCTCATCTCGCTTTATTGGCTGAGAGCCGGCGTATAGCTACCAGGTCATGTGGCCAGCATGACAAAGCCGCTTCTGGCGAACCAGAGCAGCGCACGGAAACACCGTTTACCTTCCCGCTGGAGCGGTACCTATTTATCTACTTGCACTGGTGTGCTTTCGAACTGCTAGGTTGGCAGGAGCTCACCCCGTCGCAGGGATTCGAACCGCTGACCTTCTGATCAGCAAGCCCTAAGCTCTGTGGTTTAACCCACAGCGCCACCTGGGTCCCTAAACTTGGTATTAGGTTGCTACAAATGTTTATAAAAACAAAATGGTGCTATGGCACAGGTAGCTGACTTCTACGCACTGACACACTGTGTTCAGTTAAAGTCCAAACCAGATGTGTACTTAAATCCAGTAAAAACCAATGGGTTTAAGTGTGCCTAACTAAGTTTTGGACTGGATTAATGCTGGTGACATCTGAGAGTCTGTTCTTTTATGTATTATAAAATTAGCATGGGCTAGCTCAAAGAAACATTAACAGGTGTGACTTGGGGGACTGCAATGTACAGAACATTTCTTTGATCACAAAAATATGCATGTTAGTATGATACTATCACTATAAAGCACAATGAAATAACAGAATAACAAATATTAAAAGGTTCATACAAAGTGAAGTGAGGAAGAATGTGCTAAATCTATTTCTTTTTTTTCTTCTCTTTTTTGTTACTTTGATGATATGGCTGCGACCCAAAAGATTGTGAACACACAAAATTTTGCAGAAATTAATTAATGTGTGTATACTACATATGGAAAAGGGGAAGTGGGAGTGTATCATTGACTCCACCCTGATATCATGAAGTTTGATTATGATGCCCTCTCCACCCACAATATCCACACGTTGAACACAATATTTGCCAACGGATGCCTACTCAAGCTCAGCTGGGCTAAATGCATGGTCCAAATGTGTGGCACACCTATGCAGGATAGCTCAGTTGGTAGAGCATGAGACTCTTAATCTCAGGGTTGTGATTTCAAGACTCATGTTGGGGGAAAGATTCCTGCACTGCAGGGGGTTAGACTAGATGCCTCTTGTGGTCCCTTCCAACTATACAATTATATGATACTGTGATTCTGTGTTAAGCTGCTATGCCTCAGAGCTGCTTCGCAGTTATCACAATGAACATACAGACACCGAGAGAGCTTGATGCCCCAGAAGTACAGTCCCGTTCTCTCTTCTCCATGTGTACCTTTCAAGTGTGAGCAACGTCTAAAAATGGACACTTTCTTGTAATTAGCCATGACAGTTTTCATGGTCTCCTGCACTATGCCCTGTGTTCTTAGACATATTTGTCCCGAGGCTTGGGATTCCATTGGCCTTGAGAGGTTTAAAACGCTTCAAGCGTATTGTTGAATGAAAGCAAAACAGCCTTTCCCCATGGAAATTTATAGTTTCAGAACTAAAAACTGGCACGTAAGGTCAAGACTGTGCATGGCAAGAATCAGGTATGCACCCAGGTTAGCGCCACCACATACACAGTTTATTTCGGTTGTAGCAGATTTATTTGTTTTCATTTTATCCAGTTTCATTTTAAATCATGTTCGACAAGACATGTGCAAGTTAAAGCAGACCTGAATATGTAAATAAATTTAAAAGAAAAGGAACATTATCCCTTTCACATTTCTCATTGAAATGCCCAAGATGTAGCATAGCAAGTTTTCATCTTCTGCAATTCTATGTCTACACAAGCCTCCATGAATTTCCAAAAAAAATAAAAAATAAAAATCTACTGGTAGAATAAGAACTTTTAAAGAAGAAAACGTTTGCCCTATATTTTGGAAATATAGGTTTAATCCCCTAACGTCAGCAAAAGAGTCCAGGATTCAGGAGGCAATACTGCCCTGCCTTGCATGGCTATATATTTCCATCTTCCTGTGACTTCAGTCAATCAATCAATCAATCAATCAAATCTTTATTATGGTCCAGAGACCCAACAATTCATTACAAAAAAATGCACAATTTCGACAGCCCGCCTTCAGGTTACACAAGCATTTTGTTCAGACTTAGGAATAGGGATCATTGGTTCTTGCAACCACCGATAAAAACTTCGCCACTGCAAATGTTCTGTCATTTGTCTGGTCTTCCAGTAGGAACCTGACATAGTAAGCCTCTGATTTTCAGTCATATTCTTACCTATCAGTTTTTCCCCTCACATATCAATATTTCTCTTCCTGCTCTAAAATTACTCATCACCAACAACCTGATTTTTTTGTAAAGAGTCTGGACCAAACTACACATTGTTTTCAATCAGTAGCTGTTACTGCTCCACACCTCCACACCATGTCTCCTGGTAGAATGCCCACTCACACATTCTCCACCCCCCAAAGAAATGCATCACCAAAACAAGACCAAAGAGGATGCAAATTTGCACATGGCGATTTATATGTCTAGCTGCAAATAAATAAATAATGGCTATAACCAAGGCTTTTTAATGCCGGAACCCACTGGAACTCAGTTCCGGCACCTCTCAGATGGGTACCATTGCCATTATAAGAGAACAAGAAAGATGTTCACGGTGAGTTCCAGCACCTGTTTTTCTAGAAAAGTAGCATTGGCTATCGCAATAAGATAGAGAGGTTGTGTGTCAGGCATGAGGAATCCTCTCTCCCCCCCCCCGCCCCATGGCACCACGAGGCAGGGAGGAAACAAGAAAGTTCTTACGTGTGATTTACATAGCTGTCAACCCTCCCTTTTTTTGCAGGAAACTCCCTTATTCCAATGCTGTTTCCCGCTGCTATCCCGAATTGTTGATATCCCTTAAATTTCCCGGATTTCAAAGGAAGCAGCTCCTCTCCCTCCCTGCCGGCCAGGGAGGCTCCTCAGCTGCGTTGCTCGGCTGCCAATAAGGAGTCTGAGACCGACTGGGGGCGGAGCTTGCATGCCTTGTGCAGCCAGACCCTCACGCCCAACCAGCCAGCCTGCCTGCCTGCCATGTGCTCGCTCTTTCGCTCACCCGTTCACGCGCAGCCTCTGGAGTGCAGGGTGGCGAGGCTTCTTGGTGCCATTGCACTGCCCTCGCGGCATCCCTTATTTTCAAATCCGAAAGTTGACAGCTATGGTGATTTATTCAGTCATCACGGTCAAAGACAAAGAATTCCAGTCATTCCTCCATAATGGAGTTGCTCGCACGGAGCTCTTCCCCCTTCCCCCTCTCGCAACAACACCTGCTTCTATGGTGTTTGTCTATGGACAATTGTCTCTGGGCTCTTTGTTCTTGCAGCCTTTGGGGAGAAGGGGGGTTGGTTATGCTGTCCAGTGACATGTCAACTAGCTATCCTGCCTTCCCTCCTCCTCCTCCTAATGCAGCATAACCCTGTTGTTCGCCTGTCTCTGAGCTGTTATCTTTCTCAAAGCCCTTCTGTAATCCAATGCTGCCTTCCCCTTCTCCTGCAGTGTCAGGAGGAGGAGGGTGATCCTCCTCCTCCATCTCACCCTCTTGAGTCCAATCCCTGACGTTGTGTGAACTGGAGCCCCATGTGCCTGCTAGCTAAGTCTGCTGCTCAAGTCCTAACTGTTGATAGGCAATTTCTTGGCTCTCCCTTCTTCCAGTTTCCTATTTTTAAACCGGACTTGGACCGAGCAGCCCTTTCAACAGAGGAGGGCTCCTCCAAGTTGAGGGCTGTTCTCTGAAAGCCCTTCAAATGTCCTCTGTGCACAGTCACCCTACATCACCCTCAATGCTGCCTCACACCCTACAAATAAGAGCCAATGAAGTCAAACCATGGAGGGGGAGGATACGCAACATGATGACATCACACCATGTGTCAGTTTTGAATAAACATTATTTGGGTGTGTGGGGATGTCGGCAGCTTCCATGCATTAAAAGTAATGTGTGCTTTGCCCCTCAAAAACATAGTTGAAAATCAAACACGTAAATTCATGCAAAACAAACATAGTTGCCTGCAGTATAACTTGCATACGTTATGCACTGGATTTTGGGTTCCCATTGTACAGAGTTTAGATTATGTCGGGAAATTATAGAGGGCTTAAGTCAATGCCAAAGATAGATTGCATTTTAATGATTGATTATTTGGGCCTTTTTCAAACATGACTATTGAAACTAGGCATGGGTAATTCTAGAAATACTGTCTGGCATTTAAACTGATTCAGCGAAATGTCCATCATAAGGTATGTTGGATGAGAAAGGGAACTGTGGTTGTCAGCAGGATGTGGTTGAAACGGGACTTGTTCGGTCTGATCCTATGCATGCCTTTGTGAAACCGATTTGGAACACCCCCAGCATTTAATCTAGCCAGCTGCAGAAACCCATATGATTTTGTATTGGCATAAGTGGATAATGTATACACAAGGCTACAATTTGAGCATAAAACCAGGGAACGTTTGATGGTCTTCTGCATGAGTTTTGAAAATGATGCTGATTTTCTGCTATTCCCCCCCCCCCAAATTAATTGGAAACTGATTCTCAGTGTTTCATTGTGATTCCTCTCAGTGCCCCATTTCTTCTTCACCTGCATTCATAGAATCATAGAATCATAGAATCAAAGAATCATAGAATCATAGAGTTGGAAGAGACCACAAGGGCCATCCAGTCCAACCCCCTGCCAAGCAGGAACACCATCAAAGCATTCCTGACAGGTGGCTGTCAAGCCTCTGCTTAAAGACCTCCAAAGAAGGAGACTCCACCACCCTCCTTGGCAGCAAATTCCACTGTCGAACAGCTCTTACTGTCAGGAAGTTCTTCCTAATGTTTAGGTGGAATCTTCTTTCTTGTAGTTTGAATCCATTGCTCCGTGTCCGCTTCTCTGGAGCAGCAGAAAACAACCTTTCTCCCTCCTCTATATGACATCCTTTTATATATTTGAACATGGCTATCATATCACCCCTTAACCTTCTCTTCTCCAGGCTAAACATACCCAGCTCCCTAAGCCGTTCCTCATAAGGCATCGTTTCCAAGCCTTTGACCATTTTGGTTGCCCTCTTCTGGACACGTTCCGGCTTGTCAGTATCCTTCTTGAACTGTGGTGCCCAGAACTGGACACAGTATTCCAGGTGGGGTCTGACCATTCTTGCCCTCGTTTTCCCATACTGCCCCGGATCTTTTTCAATGACATCTCAATGTCATGGATGGCCATGAAAAAACAAACAAGCCTTCCTACAGCAAGCAGGATTCAACAGCAGTCTCAGCAAAGGAAGCTGAGGATCGTTGCAGCAAATAAAGAAATACTTCAGCCCTTAAAAAAATGTATTCAGTGCCTGAAGAGAGTCGCTATTAACACACGTAGGAGTCAGTCATATTGGAATGGCAGCTCACAGTGTGTCTGTGCTGGAAACTTCTCTGCATCTGGCCAGCATTATTGTGGAGGGATTTTAAATCTTTTTCATTCCCTGCCTGAGAAAATAATATTTGCTGCATTATAATTAAAGTGGGGGGGGGATACAATAGCAACACAGAGCCTTGATGGTTATGAGACCTTTGCATTACTTGCAGAAATGTGAGTGAGGTTTCAAAACATAACTTAATTACACCCACTCCTCTCCTCCCACATTCCTGATTGCTACTTTTTCTGATACAGAACAAAGCCCTTCCCAGCTTGAGACCTCAGAGAGCTGTATCAACTGTCAATAGTACTTTGCATTATTATTTTTCCACCGCTGTTTGTTCCCCTTAGCTGCTGCTTCTCCTCCTCTGAGCATTCCCCCTCTTCTTTCTCTGCCTCATGTTCCTCAGCTCAATTTAGTGACACAGCTGTTGACTTCAATTCACTGTAGCAACCCATGTGTGTGTGCTTTTTAATGAACATCTACAGTTAAAAGCAAGTCCTCCCTTCTAAGAGGGTATCAGCTCTGTACCCACAAACTCTCCATGCCATTAAAAGGGAGCGAGCAAGTCACATGGAAGCCTTCATACTCAACCCCACAGGGGATTTCTCCGGCCCATCTGACAAGAAAATTCAAGAGGTCGTTTATCCCCTTCACAACCTCTAGTTCCACCTAGAACAATCAGATTTCCCTCTGTGTAAGTGATAAATATCTGCAGGGGCGTAGCAAGGGGAGCGGGGGGGGCGTTCTGCCCCGGGTGCCACTCAGGGAGGGGGTGCCAGTTGGGCTGGCCCCGCCCTGCGCGGGCCCCGCCCTCCGGCGCCGCCGCTGCTCACGTGGCACCCTTGCAAGCCGCCGCGCCAAAAGCAGCAGCGGCGGGGCACCCCCCTAGCCGCTGCACATGATCGGCGGCTGGGGGGGGTGCCACCGCCGCCGCTGCTTTTGGCACGGTGCCTCACAAGGGTGCCGCAGAAGCAGCAGTGCCGGTTTGGATGGAGTGCGCACGCGCGACTTCGCACGTGCGCACTCCATCCAACCCAGCACTGCTGCTTCTGCGCCCAAAGCAGCGGCGAGGCACCCCCTCCGCCGATCGCGTGAGGCAGCTGGGGTGGGGGTGCCGCCGCTGCTGCTTTTGCGGCGCCCTTGGGAAGCTTTCGGCACGGCGCTTCCCAAGGGCGCCGCAAAAGCAGCAGCGGCGGCACCCCCACCCCAGCCACCGCACGCGATTGGTGGCTGGAGGGCGTGCCCCGCCGCTGCTTTGGGCGCAGAAGCAGCAGTGCCGGGTTGGATGGATCCAAACCGGCACTGCTGCTTCTGCATCGCCCTTGTGTGCCGGGGCGGCGAGCGAGGAGGAGGCGGAGCGGAGGGGTGTCATCCCATCACTGCCCGCCCCTCCCCTCGCCCCTACAGGCGGCTCCACCCGGCAGCGGGGGGGAAAGCTCTTAAAAAAAAGAGGAAAAGCCAAGGCTTTCCTTTTTTTAAAGCGCTTTTCTCTCCGCTGCCGGGCGGAGCCGCAGGGGCAAGGGGAGGGGCGGGCAGCACAAGGCTGACACCCCTCCGCTCCGCCTCCTCCTCACTCGCCGCCCCGGCAGCGGGGGGAAAGCACTTTAAAAAAAAAAGCGCTTTGCTTTTTTTTTAAAGGGCTTCCCCCCCGCGGGGGGCGGGGCCGCAGTGACGTCGCATCGTGGCGTCACTACGTGACGTCACGATGCCCCGCCCCCAGGGGTGCCTCGATTCGCGCCGCCCCGGGTACTGAGGAGGCTTCCTCCGCCCCTGAATATCTGGATTCCTCTTCCTAACTGGCTAGTCCCTCCTGCATAACATTTTCCAGCACACTGTGTCCCTCTCTTCAAACACACCTAATTAGGAAAGCCCTGTTTAGGGTCTGGATGAAATATAAAGACTTGCTAAAGAGAAAAACACCCAGATGGATTTCACCATTAGAAGCAAAGGCCCCCAAAAAACTAAATATGGATGTAATTGGCCAAAATATAATGATATTTTGATTCAAGAAGGAGAAAGTGTCAGGCTGAAACCGTACGACCAGTTGAAAGGGAAACTATCTGACTGGCTCCATTATCATCAAATTAATGAAGCCTTTAAAATTGATAAAAAACTTGGCTTTCAGAAAGAGAAATCCAAGTTGGAAACTGAATTGTTAGAGCCAGAAACAAACAAACAAAAAAAATATCCAGAATGTATAATTTGTTGCTTGAGTGGCATACACAAGATGAGTTAGTAAAATCTGCAATGATAGACTGGGCTAAGGATGTTGGGCACAACATCATGATGGAGGACTGGGAGAGACTATGGAAGAAAGGAGTTAACTTTACAGCATGTAATTTGCTAAGAGAAAATATTATGAAAATGTTATACAGATGGTATCTGACCCCAGTCAAACTCACTTAAATTTATCATTTGCAGGACAATAAGTGTTGGAAATGTAAGGAGGTGGAAGGGACATTTTATCATATGTGGTGGACTTGCCCAAGGATAAAAGCTTTCTGGGAAAAGATTTATAATGAAATGAAAAAAGTGTCAAAAAACACATTTGTTAAAAAACCAGAAGCTTTTTTGAGCTCGCCGAACTGACCAGGAAACTACGCGACCAGAGGGAGGAGACAGTCGAACAAGATTGGAAGAAATTTAAAGTATTTTTTAAAAACTATTGTAAGATTTAAAGACTGAAAAAAGTTGGAAGAAATGACAGCTTACAGAACAGAAAAATAGGTTTAAGTAATATAGATTTATGATTTCAGGTTAAGGTTATATAAGAAAAGGACATAAGTGATAATAACAAATAATATTTAAAGATGTCAAGAAATTACTAAAGATGATTGATAATGAAACGCAGTAGGGGGGACGTGAGGAAGTCACCCCAACATGTTTAGACATGATGAAAGGGAAATTATGATGTATGTTTGTGTTTTTGTATTTTGTATTCTGTATTATGAATGATGTTAAGTTTTTTGTTTTTTGTTTAAAACCCAATAAATATATATATATATATATTTAATGAAACTGGATTGCATGTTTCCTGGAGATATTTGTAAGTTATGTTGGTTGTCTTAGATAGGTGCTTTCTTTCTTCTAAAGCAGGCATCCCCAAACTTGGCCCTCCAGATGTTTGGGGACTACAATTCCCATCATCCCTGACCACCGGTCCTGTTAGCTAGGGATGATGGGAGTTGTAGTCCCAAAACATCTGGAGGGCCGAGTTTGGGGATACCTGTTCTAAAGCTTTCCTCCATTTTCTTGCACAGTTTTTTTTATAAAAAAATAATAATTCTGTTGTTTACCCTGAGTTGGTTACATTTATGTATAGCCACAAAATGTGGTCTACTCACATGGCCTCACCACCATTTCAACCATGTTCTAAGCTTTCAGGGGCAGGTCCTGGGAACAAGGGTGGAGATAATATGCCACCCTGTGCCAGGCTATCTGATGCCCTCCCCGCAGCCCTAGTGGCTTAAGCTGGGCTTTGGGAAGGGGGCACAAGGCTTTGGCAGGGTCCTAGAGCCCTCCTACCTCCTTCCCCAAACCTGGTAAGCACTTGCCTGGCTGTAGGACCCTGTCAGATCTCTCGCACCTCCTTCTTGAAGCTAGGCAAGCCCTAACTGGTCTTTGAGAAGGTGCCCTCCTTGGCTGCACCACTTGCAATGCCCTAAATCCTCCTCTGCAGGGAACTGCATATTAGACGGCTGTTGGCTGTAACATAGTTTCAAAGCATATTTCTCCCTCTTTCAGCTCACTATAAATATTGCAAGTCTGAATCTCCTTCTAGACATGAATAGGTTTAGACATGAATAGGTTTAAAAAGAAAGTGGTGGTGGAAAGACCAGGAGCAAATAAACCCAAATAACACCTTACTGTCAATCATACTTGGCAAGATTGAGATCAGGGAGTTGCCATTTACAGCATCCATGATGCCAGGCATAGCATTGTGAGGACATTGAAAAGGATACAAGGGCAGTGTGGGAAAATGAGGCCAAGAATGGTGAGGGTGAAGAAGAAGGAAAAGGGCACCGAGAGGAACAACCTTGCAACAATAGATGTGAGAACTTTCCGTTTTCTGAAGCATTAAAGAAAATGAGGGGTATTTTCTTTTTCATAAGAAGGTCAGCTGTAACCTAGTTTCATGCCCATATTATAGCCCTATGTAATATAAGTACCCAGGGGGTTCTTGCAGCTGCTCCCACAAAAATTCTCACTTATGCGGCACATTTTCTTTTTATACTGCAAATGGGGTTTAACACTTTGGATGTTCTTTTTATTGCAGCATTAACACATGTAAGGTAAAGGTAAAGGGACCCCTGACCATCAGGTCCAGTCGCGGACGACTCTGGGGTTGCGGCACTCATCTCGCTTTATTGGCCGAGGGAGCCGGCGTACAGCTTCCGGGTCATGTGGCCAGCATGACAAAGCCGCTTCTGGGGAACCAGAGCAGCGCACAGAAATGCCGTTTACCTTCCCGCTGGAGCGGTTCCTATTTATCTACTTGCACTTTGATGTGCTTTCGAACTGCTAGGTGGGCAGGAGCAGGGTCCGAGCAACGGGAGCTCACCCCGTCGCAGGGATTCGAACCGCCGACCTTCTGATCAGCAAGCCCTAGGCTCTGTGGTTTAACCCACAGCGCCACCTGGGTCCCTTTTTTAACACATGTACTATGATGTTTTTCAAACAAAAAAGGAAAGCAGAATTACGTTCCTTCTACTATTACTATTACTAATTAGATTTACATATTACCCTTCATCCAAAGATCTCAGGGCTATTCACAGGATAAAAATACCAGATAAAAACACAGATAAATGGTTAAAACAAAAACTATGAAACAATAGCCCCTCTCCCACAAACAGATTTAAAAGTCTGTAGAATATTAATCAGCCAAAGAGGAGTTGAAAAGGAACATTTTTGCCTGGTGCCTAATTCTGAAACAGACACCTTACTACTCAGGTTTGGCTAGAAAATTTAACTACAAGTGCTTGTATTCTGTTAAAGAGTTGAGTTCTAAATTGAAACTAGTTCAAATCCAAACCTTCTTGTCCTCTGCCTTTTGGTCCAAAGATTGATTGATCCAATGTGATTACTGAGCAGTATTCTGCAAAGGGGCAGTATTCTGCAAAGGCACTGATGCCACATGGTTGTTGTACTACCTAGGTTGCACATTTATTTTTGCTAACTTATCCTTATTGTCTGGAATTTCACATGCTGGTTACCACCATTAGAAATCTTGAACAGTCTGGGCTTTGTGTCCTTTAGCATGTATTCACTTATATGAAAGTAAATTTCATTGAACTCATGCATGGAACCCCATTTTTAGAGACTATCTTCTCCTATGTCATATTCTCTATTTCCTAAGGTAATCTCAGAATGCCCTACAAAAGGTTTGCTGCTCAAGGGAGTCCTCTTGGAGGGTATCTAAATCCCATCCTTTTCTGTGATGGTGCCCAAATTATGGAACATCTACTTCATTGACTACGCAAAAGCTTTTGACTGTGTCCACCACAGCAAACTATGGCAAGTTCTTAAAGAAATGGGAGTGCCTGATCACCTCATCCGTCTCCTGAAAAATCTCTATGTGGGACAAGAAGCTACAGTTAGAACTGGATATGGAATAACTGATTGGTTCAAAATTGGGAAAGGAGTAAGACAAGGCTGTATATTGTCTCCCTGCTTATTTAACTTATATACAGAATTCATCATGCGAAAGGCTGGACTGGATGAATCCCAAGCCGGAATTAAGATTGCCGGAAGAAATATCAACAACCTCAGATATGCTGATGATACAACCTTGATGGCAGAAAGTAAGGGGAAATTAAAGGACCTTTTAATGAGGGTGAAAGAGGAGAGCACAAAATATGGTCTGAAGCTCAACATCAAAAAAACTAAGATCATGGCCACTGGTCCAATCACCTCCTGGCAAATAGAATAGGCAGTGAGAGATTTTACTTTCTTGGGTTCCATGATCACTGCAGATGGTGACAGCAGTCACGAAATTAAAAGATTCCTGCTTCTTGGGAGAAAAGTGATGACAAACCTGGACAGCATCTTAAAAAGCAAAGACATCACCTTGTCGACAAAAGCCCGTATAGTTAAATCTATGGTTTTCCCAGTAGTGATGTATGGAAGTGAGAGCTGGACCATAAAGAAGGCTGATCGCCGAAAAATTGATGCTTTTGAATTATGGTGCTGGAGGAGACTCTTGAGAGTCCCATGGACTGCAAGAAGATCAAACCTATCCATTCTGAAGGAAATCAGCCCTGAGTGCTCACTGGAAGGACAGATCCTGAAGCTGAGGCTCCAATACTTTGGTCACCTCATGAGAAGAGAAGACTCCCTGGAAAAGACCCTGATGTTGGGAAAGGTTGAGGGCACAAGGAGAAGGGGACGAGAGGACAAGATGGTTGGACAGTGTTCTTGAAGCTACCAACATGAGTCTGACCAAACTGCAGGAGGCAGTGGAAGACAGGAGTGCCTGGCATGCTCTGGTCCATGGGGTCATGAAGAGTCGGACACGACTAAACGACTTAACAACAAATCCTCCTGGGAGCATTCAGAAATGGTCCAAAAGAGCTTCAGAGAAGGACAACCCCAATAATCAAAGGGATGGAGCAATTTCCTTATCAGGAAAGGTTACAATATTTGGGGTTTTTGTTTTTGTTTTAATTTAGAGAAAAGCTGAGTAAGACCAAAAGTCCAGGGGTAGCATTATTATCAATTTACGGTAGTGTGGAAGGTTCGCGGGCTAGGAAGGACTTGCTCACAAATTTATTGACAGCCGCACGAATTATGATAGCTAGGAAGTGGAAGGGGCAAGCAGAATATAAAATGGAAGAATGGTATAAAGAGGTGTGGGATATAGCTATTAATGATAAAGTAACATGTGCCATTAAGGTAAGACGGGGAATATGCAGGAGAAATGGTTTTGAGGAGATATGGAGGGTGTTTGTAGAATTTGTACTGTTAACATGGAAAGGGCTCAAACCATCACAAGAGGTGTTGAAATTTTGGGAGGTTGGATAGTTATAATGGAATGGTCTTGGTGGTGGGGTGCATATTTTTAATTCTTATTTATGTATGATCATTACTTTGTCAAAATAAAATAATAATAATAATGATAATAATGATAATAATAATAATAATAATAATAATAATAATTTTTTAAAAGCTGAGTAAGAGGAGACATGATAGAGGTTTATACAATTATAAACATTGTGAAACTGGATAGAGGACAGTTTTCCTTCCTCTCTTATAACACTAGAACTCAAATGAAACTTAATGTCACAAGTGTCAGGACAAACAAAATAAAGGACTTATTCACATAGCATCTATGGATGACTTTAAAAGAAGATGAGACAAATTAATGAAAGGTAATGCTATCTGTGGGTGCAATGACCATCTTCTACCTCCACTGTCAGATAAAGGTAGATAGCTGTGTTGGTCTGTCATAGTCAAAGCAAAATAAAATAAAAAAAATTCCTCCCAGTAGCACCTTAGAGACCAACTAAGAGGGGTGGTGGAATTTCAGAAATAGACTGGAAAGAGAAGTTGCTGAATTGCAACTCATTACCAAGCTTAAAACCATGGAGAGACCTGGTCTGAACAAAGACATTGGATTCTTATCTCATTATACATGACAAAGCTTTTTTAACCTTCTCACCCCTTGCTTTTTCCTGTAAGACTAATTGCAGCCGTTAACAGTCGTCAACAGGTTTACCACAGCTATCAACCTTTCACCCATTTCCACCACCACTCTGAGTAATACCCCTCCCCACCCTCTCACTATATATAAGGGTCTGGTGACTTCTGTTTCAGTGTATCTGAAGAAGTGTGCATGCACACGAAAGCTCATACCGAGAACAAAATTAGTTGGTCTCTAAGGTGCTACTGGAAGGATTTTTTTTATTTTATTTTGCTTCCACTGTCAGAGACAGTGTACTTCAGAATACTAGGTGATGGAAAACACAAGATGAGAAAAGGCTGTTGTTCTCAGGTCCTGTTTTCTTGCTTCTCACAACATCTGGTTGGCCACTGTGAGAACAGGAAGGTGGACTATTTAAGCCACTAGCCTGATCCATCAGGTTCTTCTTATATTCTTATGGCAAACTATGGTCTTAATATAATTCCCAGGACCGCTAAGTGAGCTTCATAACTGAGCAGAGATGCAAACCAGGGATGGACGGATACATCTATTTCTGGTCCATGTTAGTTCTGCATGGGTTCATTCATAAGTCGGTTCTGTTCCATTCCCACACTAAGCTGCCATTTTTAAAAAGAATGTGAAAATTCCTATTTAACCAATTAATGCATATTTTATCAAAAAATAATATTTAAATGTATATTTTATGGGCAAGTATGTTCTTGTTGTTTATATTTTGCAGTTTTATTGGGGGGCTATTGGGTTGTTGTTTTTGTTTTTATTATGTATTTTGTGGTTTTATATCTTGATTTTATTCTGAGAACTGCCCTGAGACCCCCAGGTATAGGGCGGAATATAAAACAAACAAACAAACAAACAAACAAAGGTGCCAAACCACACAGTTATTTAAGCCAAATTGGATCCTCCTAATTGAGGGTCCACATTGCGCGCGGGCCCAAGCCCCCCCCCTATCCTGGGGTGGGTGGGGGGTTGAGCCTGGCCTGCACGATGGCCCCACGATCACACCATGGCCTACTGGCCAATCAGAGATTGGTGGCGTGATCGTGGAGGCATATAAAAGGCGGTGACGCGTTTCCCACCCTCCCTGTATTTTTGGTGTCTGCTTGGCCTTGCTCTGGACTTCGATTGATCGCCTTGTTTTGGAACAGGGGCTGGGTAGGATTTTTTCCCCCCTTTGGCAAATTGGCACTGCCCATTTGGTTTTCGCCTAAAGGTAAAGGTAAAGGGACCCCTGACCATCAGGTCCAGTCGTGTCCGACTCTGGGGTTGCGTGCTCATCTCGCTCTATAGGCCGAGGGAGCCGGCGTTTGTCCGAAGACAGCCTCCGGGTCATGTGGCCAGCATGACAAAGCTGCTTCTGGCGAACCAGAGCAGCGCACGGAAACGCCGCTTACCTTCCCGCTGGAGCGGTCCCTATTTATCTACTTGCACTTTAACGTGCTTTCGAACTGCTAGGTGGGCAGGAGCTGGGACCGAACAATGGGAGCTCACCCCGTCGCAGGGATTCGAACCACTGACCTTCTGATCAGCAAGCCTGTGGTTTAACCCACAGCGCCACCTGGTCCCTGGTTTTCGCCTACCTCTTAGCAGTCGTCACAACTTTTGTAAGGTTTGGCGGTTAGGCATTGGCTTATTGTGATGTGGGGGAGGGGAGGTGCAGCCATCACCTGCCCCTCCAGGTACAAGGATATTCCGGTAAAGGATTCCGCGGGTCTGGATCCGAAGTCCGCTTGAGGGGCTAGGGCCATGCCAGGACCCAGCGGGAACCCCGGGGTGAGCTTCAGTTGGTTGCCATCAATGGAGCTCCCTTGTTTGGTTGTTTACCCTTCCAGACTTCCTGCAAAGCGGGCAGGAGTCAGATATAGTTATTGCCAATGCCTAAGCCAATACCACTCACATTGCTGTAATCAATAAAGTTGTGGCCTAAATTTTTGCCCACTAACCTTAAACTAAAATTCTGTGTCAGTGTGTATTTATTTATCCTTGGGGGTGCGCCGGGGTCTTGACGCGCAAATACATGTGTTGCTCATTTATGGGGCGTAAATGTGCCACTGGTTCCTCCTCCATGTGGTTGTTTGTACAGAAAGCGAGCTCATACTCGCTTGTGGGGGCTCTGCATCATCCAAATACCCACACAACCCCGTGTCCCAATTGTGTGCAGCTCCTACACATAATAAGCAATAGCTCATGTATCAGGCTTTCTGTACTGACGTCTGTGGGCAGCACACAGTTTAAAGAAGAAGACCTGATGTCAAGGGCAAAGCTAAAAGCATAGACCCATCTCACTCTGCACACAGTTATACATAAAGCTTCAGTTGCCATGAGAACTGGGTCTACCACCTACACATGAGTGTTCTAAATGCAGCCACCACAATTGCCAGCATGGCAGTGAAGTGCTGTCACCATCAAAAAATTTTTTTGTTGTGGCTGCATGTCACAAGCCCTCAACTGCTCAGCTGGCCCTAGAGATGATAACCTTGTGTGCCAACCACCCCTCTGATTGCATTTGACCTGGGCCAAATATCTGTGTCTCAGCATTCCTGGCAACTGTCAACCCAGTGCGACTCTATCTATGTGGCAACAACCTCTTTCTTTTTTTAAAAAAGTGTGACTTGGAATTACATGAGGCCACTTAAAGCTGCTTCCCAGTCCTGTTGATTTGATGGTCTTACAAATGAGAACAAAAGTGATGAGTTATGACACAAAACCAAATGCTTTCTGATTTAACATGTAGGAGGCTTGTATTAAGCCTTCTTAAACTGTGTGAGATTTGTTAAATTCCTCTGGAGTGGGGATGGATATTTTCATGAGAAAGTGGGTGGAGACCATATGAGAAAGAGTTCATGAGCAAGCTTACGGCTTATCCAAAATTTGACCATAAATAAATAAATAAATAAATAAATAAATAAATAAATAAATAAATATATGTTCCCATTGCGTGCGCGGCGGACACCACCTTGCTCCGTAACCGCTGGACCAAATCTCATCAAATTAGGACACAGCGTACCATAACCATCAAGAAAGGATCTGGCATAATAAAAATTCAAAAAACCCACACCTGACACACCTAAAATAAAGAAAAAATGCAAAAAAAATTGGTGCACGCATTAGACGTCACCAGCAAAACAGCGCCCTCTAGCGACGGCTATACTGGTACTACACCTACAAAAGCAAAAAATTGGCGCAGCTATTATACATCACCAGCAAAACCTCACCCTCTAGCAACGGCTATACTGGTACTGCAGCTACAAAACCTTCCCCCTGCCAGAGCTCCATTGGCCATTTGCAAGCTCGCAAACCGGTAATTGAAAGGGGGGCCGGAGAAGAGGGTAATTGAAAACGAGAGTAGGGACAGAGAAGGGGCAGATGGAAGTTGAACAGGGGAACTTCTTCAATTTCACAAATTCAGCCGCAGCAGGGCACGGCCGAGTTAGCCATGCCTTCGCTTTCTCCCTGGTCATTTGTGCTGTAAATAATAAAATTTCTAGATAAAGAAGAAGCCGACTCCTGGGAGATTTATTCCTGCAGCTCCTTTACACACAGACCATCTTCCTGCTATGTGAGTGACTCTGAAATAGCTAAAATTGAGTCCATGACGATAGAGGAGCGGGAGGGGGGAACGGGAGAGGAAAAAACAACAGGTGACGGGGAACTCTCAGGGCTGTTTCCACAAAATGAGGCACAGCAACGCGTGCCCGGGTCAGCTAGTGTGTGTGTGTGTGTATGTATATATATATATATATAGATAGATAGATAGATATAGATAGATAGATAGATAGATATATACACATATCATCATTTCCTGGACTGTTTACAAGCATTATATCTAATCTTTCATTGAGTAACTAGGGCCATGGTTTTATTAATTTGAATATAGCAAGATTTCCAATTCTAACATGTTAAACTCAGGAGCCACCTAGTGACTCAAGCTGCCTGCAACACTTACCCTCACTCAGGACTCATAGTTCCAGGTAGCTGAAATAGGGCAGGTGGGTGAGTGTCTACAGCCTTCTTTGTGAGTACCACATCCTGAAGTAACAAGTTTTGGGAATCCTGATTCTCCCAACCACCTTAAAGGTGTTTCCAGATGCACACCAGATTTTCCCTTGACCAATTAACTTCTAAATAGAAATGCCCCCCACCAGTTTTTACCCAAAGATGGCATTCCCCCCCCCCTGCAAGCATACACAATGTGGAGTAGGCAGGAAAAACCCCAAACCCAGTGTGCACCAAGCAAATCTGCACCAAGGCTAATTGGCCCCTGGGGTGGCCACCTAGTCCAGAGGCAGGGAATCGTTTTCACCCTGAGAGCTGCATGTCCACATGGGCAAACTTCTGGGGCCCACCTGCCAGTGGTAGCAAAATGTTGGTGGGGTTGGTGGCCAAAGCCAGTGGGACTAATGATGTACCTCATTGTACACAAAAGTCTGGAGATTTCTACAGCCCCCAGCCCTACCCAGGCTCGGCCCACTGATGAGGCAGGCAGAGGTGCCCACTTTGGGTAGTGGAAGCCCAAGAGGCAGAGCCCGCCTCACCTCCGCTGCCTGCTCCACCAACTCCACTGGCAGTGGAGAAGCAATGCAGAAGTGGTTTGTGCTCCCCGCCACTGAACTAAGTCTCATACTGCAGCCAAAAGATGGGTGGGTGCTATAAAGCTGTATAGAGGCCTGGCTTGGAGGGCGGAGGCTTATTTAGACCCAAAAGCCTTGCCCGCCTCCAGCAATGGTGCAATGTGCACAGCCAGCCATGCATCTAACATTGCAACATGCGTCTCCTCCATCCAGGGCACCAGTAAGTCTCCCACCACAATTTGCATTGGCCAGCTGAGCAGGCTGATAAATGTTGCCATTTCAAAAATCAGTCATAGTCTTTGCATCGTTTTCCCTCCCCGCATCACAATATATTTGCATGCTAAGAATAACAACAACAACAACAACAACAACAACAACAACAACAACAAGGGAATATTTGAAATTTCCTATATTTTTCCTATTTCCCCAGCTCAATAAATAAAGTTGTATGTTAAGTGTGAAATGTTTACCAGCCAAACTGGAAATTCCAAAAGTTGCCTAAGATTATTATTATATTTTGCTTTTCTTAATTTGCTTTGATTTTGGCAGGCTTCATCTATTAAACCTCCTAAACTGCCAACTGTGAAACGCTGTCAGATGCTAATTACCAATGAACCTTTGTCAGATAAAAGATGCCATCATATGTCAACTATTAAATATAGTCAAATATATTATACCAGTGGCCTGGGTTCTTGGAAACACATAAGAAGTTTTTCAGTGAGAAGTTCCATAACGATGATGGAATAACTTTCCCAAGAGAGGAGGTTTCCTCATCACTCATTTTCTTCTGCAATGCACAACCACAGATGACTCTTGGGCAACATTCTTGAAGTGGGCATACTTGGTGTTCGTGACCTAAGCAGACACCCTAAAACATCCCCCAGAAAACTCTGCAATGTGTTGGGGTTCTGTGATATATCCTTGTGTATGAGCTATCAGTATTGCAAAATATTATTTTAGAATCTTCAGAGGAAATGAGTGCAAGAAGGGGAAAGTTGATCCAACCAGCTCCTAAATCCACCTTTGCGGACCATCTCTTATAGGTAGGTTAGGCTGTTAAGGAATGCAGTTGATAGGTTAATTCCATTAAAGAGGAGAGAGCTCATTCCTGAGATGCACATGGCTGAATCTGGTGACTTCCTTATCAGTGCTACTGGACAGACTAGGCATGCAACTTTGTTTTAAAAGGAATCAGATTACAAAGCATGTTCTCCTTCATGGAGAGCACGTGTTGCAGTGGGGGCCAGCAAGTTACCCCTCTGGTGCTGGGCGGGATCGTATAGATGGCCACTGCTGTGATTGGACCCAGGGTGTTGTTGGGGAGATTTGTATGTTGCAATTTGTTGATGGACAGCCCAGCATATATATATTGGTGGGTATGCAACGTGATCTCCCTCTTGGCTGCGTGCTTCGGATCGCCCTCCCTCCCTCCCTATATTTTAGGCCTCTACGTTGACCTTGCTATGCCTGTCATGGGGTCGTCTGCTGTTGGGGAAGGGACCTGGTAGGAATTTTCCATTTGGCGGATTGGCTGGTGCCATCTGGTTTCGCCTACTGCATAGCAAATAGTCACAACTTGTAAGGTTGGCGGTTAGGCATTGGTTATTATGTTGGTTGGAGGAGGGGTTATGATAAGAGCTGTTCGACAGTGGAATTTGCTGCCAAGGAGTGTGGTGGAGTCTCCTTCTTTGGAGGTCTTTAAGCAGAGGCTTGACAGCCACCTGTAAGGAATGCTTTGAGGGTGTTTCCTGCTTGGCAGGTGGTTGGACTGGATGGCCCTTGTGGTCTCTTCCAACTCTATGGTTCTATGATTCTATGATTGACTGTGTCTGTCCCTCCAATTGATGCTGGTGTACGGGGAATTCCATTAAAGGAATCCAGGGGCTCGATATGCTTTTGTCCGAACCCCCGGTCAAGGGCTAGGGCCTTGCAAGAGCGCTGGGAGCCTGTTGGGAGAGGGGAGGGTCAGATCATCCGGCTCCCTTTATCTCTCAAGAGGGTTTCCCCCTTACTGACGGTCGTCAGTTCTGTCCCCAGTGGGACAGATAGTCTTAACCAATGCCTAAGCAACCACTCACATTATTTGTATGTTTAATAAAGTTGTGGCCAAAATCATGCCAAAAACCAAAACTAAAATTCCGTCTGATGTGTGAATTATTTGAGGGGTGGTTTGGGGACCTCGACACGCAATGTTGGTGGCGGGTCACTATCAGGAAGGAGTGGATCATTGCAGAACTGTGAAGTTACCTGAACTCTTTGAGAAGAGCTCATTTGGGAGGAAGACTTGGACAATTGCCAGGCTTCATGACTCAGGGAATTCTAAGCAGTAGCAGGACTCTGTGCAAATTGACTCAGAACTTGCACACCGACTTTGAAGTATAGAAACCACTCAGACACCAGAGAGAGGAAAGCCTTTGTGCAATCTTTTATATAGTGGGAAAATACAGGGTGTGTGTTTTGTGTCAATTTAAACAACTCTGCTTAAGACAACAACTGTTTCACATTGGTGAGCTTAACAGCTTTGCTGAAGCGTCTACGCTGCACACAGAGAGAGCAAAATTCATAGGTGTCGAAGATAAACTCACACGCCAACAGAGGCTGCTCACCTGATGTCACAGTGATGTCAGGTGATGGACACTTGCCAATATTTGAAGGAGTGTCACTGTCACTGTAATCAGTTTCCTTTGAAGATGGAATTTCGGTGCTACTTGACACTGGGAGCGCACCTTTAAAGAAGCTTCAAAGTCTCTGCAAAGGTGGGAGTGCTCTGTTTAAAAACATGGAGTGAAGCAGCTGCCTTGGGTGGCATAATCCTGCAGGGTGGCACTGGATCTTGCCAAAGGTCACTGCCATGTGACCCCAGTAAGCATGGCTTAAGGTAGGAGACAGCATCTTCCTGTTTCACCTCACCCAGGGCCGGATTTTGGTTTGATGAGGCCCTAAGCTACTGAAGGTAAAGGTAAAGGTAAAGGAACCCCTGACCATTAGGTCCAGTCGTGTCCGACTCTGGGGTTGCGGCGCTCATCTCGCTTTATTGGCCGAGAGCCAGCGTACAGCTTCCGGGTCATGTGGCCAGCATGACAAAGCCGCTTCTGGCGAACCAGAGCAGCGCACGGAAATGCCGTTTACCTTCCCGCCGGAGCGGTTCCTATTTATCTACTTGCACTTTGACGTGCTTTCGAACTGCTAGGTGGGCAGGAGCTGGGACCGAGCAACGGGAGCTCACCCCGTCGCAGGGATTCGAACTGCCGACCTTCTGATCAGCAAGCCCTAGGCTCTGTGGTTTAAGCCACAGCGCCACCTGGGTCCCTACTGAAGGTAGTGGGGCCCTTTATATGTCCAGCTGTCCTATGTCCACAACAAATGGTCACTGTTTTTTGTTTGTTGAATATATGATATATGGTAATTTATGGACCTAATAGGTATCTAAATCCATTTGCAAATAACAAAATATGTATTTTATCAAAGTAATTGTTGAACTGAATTACAATTAAGAAGAAGGATATTAATAGTTAAAGACTTTTAATTTTTTTGGGGGGGGGGCCAAGAGAGTGGGGCCCTAAGCTATAGCTTGTTTAGCTTATATGTAAATCTGATACGGCATATGGCAAAACAGGAAAGGCCCCTAATAGTTCCTTTGTAGCTGTCTCAATAGTTGCCAGACACATGTGTGACTTCTTCTTTTGGGGGGGGGATTGAGACCCCCCAAGCTTAATTAGGCCTGCAGTCCAGATGTTCCTCACCCCTGTTTAATGCCTAACATCTATTGAGTTTGGTGGGGCAAGTTGTCAAGGAAATCTGGATAATAACTGATATCAAAATGTGAAGTGGAGAATTTTGTGTCCCTCACTTGCTGAAAAGACAGCACAGTGATGGAAGCCTCAGCACTCTAGATACAAGCACAGTCATTTCCCTTTGTCACAGTAGCCTGGAGGTAAAAATGAAATAGGCTCACTATATTTTGTCAGTTCTCTGACAAAAAGCACCTAGAGTCAGTTCAAACAAAGCAAAGAAAGCCAGGTTTTGTCTTAATCTCTCCAAGAGAACTGGAACCGGACAAGAGAATGAGATAGGAGCCTTTGAATGCACTGTAATTACATCCAGAGGTGGGATTCTCCAGAGTTCTGCTGAAATCTGTGTGGCTGTTTCAGTTCAGTTGTCAATCTTTTCCTCAGCGCTTTCTAGGCATGAGGTGAAAATAAACAGTGCATCCCCTTTCCCCAGTCATCTGAATGATAGGGTGGTGTGGGCACAACTCTCAGCTTGCTCTTGAGCATGGGTAGGCAAACTAAGACCTGGGGGCCGGATCCAGCCCAATCGCCTTCTAAATCCGGCCTGCGGAAAGTCTGGGAATCAGTGCGTTTTTACATGAGTAGAATGTGTCCTTCTTTTAAAATGCATCTCTGGGTTATTTGTGGGGCATAGGATTTTGTTCATTTTTTCCTTCAAAATATAGTCCGCCCCCCCCCCACAAGGTCTGAGGGACAGTGGCCCGGCCCCCTGCTGAAAAAGTTTTCTGACCCCTGCTCTTGAGGGTGAGGCAGGGCATGGAGCGATGTGCAGCATGCCATATGGCCCTGACTCCTGCTGAGGCCATGGCAACAGCGGCTCTTACTCGAGAGCAAGGAAGAGATCTTTATTGAGGCACAGCAGAGCCTCAGCAGCAGCTAGGGCAGGCATAGGCAAACTCGGCCCTCCAAATGTTTTGGGACTACAATTCCCACCATCCCTGACCACTGGTCCTGTTAGCTAGGGATGATGTTTTCTTGAGAGGGGAAAAAAATAAGACGGAGTCTTATTTTCGGGGAAACACGGTATCAGTGGGTAGTAGTCATTGTAGTCATATGGACCCTCCATTTACAGCAGCAGCACACCTGACTACCAGCTACTGGGGACAAACTGTGCAGAATGACTGTTGTATGTTTAGTATGGCCCTGTGGTGTGCTGGCCAACTCCATTTGCTGTAATCCAGCAACATAAAATAGAAGAGGTGGTAACTCTGAACGGCCTGTCCATTTGGATTAGGTTTTCCTTTAGAATGAAATGTACTTTGTGATGTATTAACTTCATTCAAGAGCAGATGCTACATTTTATTAAAGCTGAATCCAAACTACTCGGCTTTTCATAAATATTTTTCACCAAATCTTTTTTTAAAAACTTATTTGCATGGCTATGTCCCTCCCTCCCCTTGAGTAAAGACACAGACACATTATATGAATTTTAATGGGCGTGGAGGCCACAACTTTATTGGTTACGGATGTAGAGCGGTATTGGCTTAGGCATTGGACCCTAACAGACTATATCCGACCCCAACCCGTGTGTTGGAAGTCTGGGAAGGGTTAATCCCCAGTGGGTAGTCCCATTGATGTACATCGAATGGGACCCCCCCCTGTGATCACCGTTGGGGCGTGCCTCGGGCCCGAACCTCCCTAGGCTTTGGACATGGCCACGCCCCCGGAATCCGTTTACCGGAATACCCTTCAAGATAGGGGCAGGTGATGGCGCTACCTCCCCTCCTCAGATCTATGACGTCTTCTCCCAATGCCTAACCGCCAAACCAAAGTTGTGACGATTTGCTATGAGGTAGGTGAAAAAACCCGAATGGCTAATCCAATCGGGAAAAAGAACTACCAGGCTCCTTGGTCAACAAGGCAACCAACCGAAGTCCATAGCAAGGTCAAGGACTAAGAATAAGGGTGGGATGGTGGGTGAACCTAAAAGCTGGTGAGCGGGCGAGGAAAGGAGGATTTCCCGCCCGCTCCCTGCTTAAACGGGAGGCAGGACACGCCCCCAGACCGACCTGATTGGTCGGCCTGAGGATGATGCGGGCGGGCAATCCCAGCCCAGCAGGCGGGTCGGTTGTGATGCCTGCAAAGCCACCTCCTGCTGACGATGGAGGTGGGGGCTAAGCTAAAAGATATTCAGTGCAGCCCTGTAGTTTACTCCCCTCTCCCCAACACCCAAACAAAGCATTTTGTAGTTCACAGTTGGATAACTATTTGTAGAAATGCATTATCATGTATATTCTGCCTCTTTATGCTACAGAGATACAAGGCCCACAACTCAAAATACTACACAACTGTATAGTTCTCCTTTACAAGTCCCACGGAAACATAAGGTAGCTACACAAAAACTTAAATAAAGGCTAAGGGAGAGGGGGGATCTAAAAGAATAAAAATGAAAATAAAAATGAAACAAGATTTAATCTGGAAAAGTGCAAAGAATTATGAGTGAATATTTATGAAACGGGAGGGAGAAATCTCCCTTACTACTAATTGTTAATCTCTCCTTCAGGGATTGGAAACCTCCCGTCTGCAGGCAAAACTTGGTGCACCATCTCCCAAAACCATGCCCGCCTGTCAATCATCTGATCTCACTAAGTGACATCAGCTGATGGGTGGGGTTCAATCCTGCTGGGTCCTGCTTTGCCAGTAGACCCCTGCAGAGAACAAGATTGAACCCTCTGCTCATCGACTGATGAGCGGAAAGTTCAATCTTGCTGGGTGCTACTTCAACAGCACATTTCCAGTAGAGAACAGGCTGGCAAAGCAGACCTCTCTGCCTGCCCTGCAGGTCAACTTTGGTAGGTGGGTGATACCACCCCCATACCAATCACCTGACATCATTGCCACATCAAATGACTGACAGGGCCCTGCCCATGTGTCAAAATTGGCCCTCAGAAGAACAAGATCTGGTCCACCCTACTCTGATCATAGTTCTAAGTTCCCTTTAAGTTCAGAGCAAGATCCTCACAGTTGCCTCATTTTTGTTCACTCAAAATTCAAGACATTTCTTTCCGATATTATGAATAAAACGAGAAATGTTCATTTACATGAATTTTGTGTTCCATTTCTGTATTTTTAGAACTGCATTTGTTAGATGTGTTGGCAGGAAATGCCAGATGTCTCTCTGAATTTTGCTCTAGAGTGATAATGCTTGAGACTTGTCTGAACGATGCTGAGTCTCACAAACACTCCCCTTCAGCGAGGAGCGCCACAAATTCATGTGCTTGAGGGGGAACCAAAGGATCAGTGAGTTAAATTATCTACTGCAATGCGTCACTGTCCACATGTCAGATCCTCATGGACCAAACCCCTCTGTCTAGACCACAATGCTGCTGAGAAAGCTTGCACACAACAGTGAATCACTTTGAAACCCGCCAGCTTAAGATGAGCCAGTAAAAAACAACAACACTAAGCCACATGCTTCAAGGGGGAAGATAAGCCTTAATCATTTGTCAATATGACATGCAAAGCTTCTACAAGCATTCTATATGAATGGCAAGAAAGTCCTTGACTATGATCATAACCCACCAACTCCTAAGGGGGTTCAAGATGGCGCCATTTATTATTTGCTTGTCTCTTCCTTAGCTTTCCACTTCATTCTGCTTCATTATTATTGCTGCAACTATTTACATTTAGAGGCCCACAGTTTCTATGTATGTTGCTCTGTTTAGTTACAGATAGATAGCCGTGTTGGTCTGTCATAGTCAAAACAAAATAAACCACTAGTAATCACGTACAGCTCCCAAGTTAAAACAGTACAATGCATCATCAGAGATCTACAACCTCTCCTAGACAATGACAGTTCTCTTTCTCAAGCTCTGGGAGGAAGACCTTTCATCGCCTACAGACAGCCACCCAACCTTAAACAACTCCTCACCCACAACAATACTACAACCAGACTTAACACAGACACTGGCACCAGAGCCTGCAATAAACCCAGATGCCAACTTTGCTGCCACATACACCCGGACAACACCATTACTGGCCCCAACAACATCAAACATACCATCTCAGGACTATTTAATTGCTCATCGTCTAACATTGTGTATGCCATCAAATGCCAACAGTGCCCTTCAGCTCTCTATATTGGACAAACAGGCCAAACCCTACGCCAAAGGATAAATGGACATAAATCTGACATCAGGAATCACAAGACAGAGAAACCAGTAGGAGAGCACTTCAATCTCCCAGGACACTCTATACAAGATCTCAAAGTAGCTGTCTTATTGCAAAGGAATTTCAGAAATAGACTTGAAAGAGAAGTTGCTGAATTGCAACTCATTACCAAGCTTAAAACCATGGAGAGACCTGGTCTGAACAAAGACATTGGATTCTTATCTCATTATACATGACAAAGCTTTTTTAACCTTCTCACCCCTTGCCTTTTCCTGTAAGACTAATTGCAGTTGTTAACAGTCGTCAACAGGTTTACGACAGCTATCAGCCTTTCACCCATTCCCACCACCCCTCTGAGTAATACCCCTCCCCACCCTCTCACTATATATAAGGGTCTGGTGACTTCTGTTTCAGTGTATCTGAAGAAGTGTGCATGCACACGAAAGCTCATACCAAGAACAAACTTAGTTGGTCTCTAAGGTGCTACTGGAAGGAATTTTTTTATTTTGTTTTGGCTCTGTTTAGTGTCATAATAAAAGTATTGCCCAGCTGTGAATATTGGAGGATGTTTGCTGATTAACCGCCATCTAACACGCTTTCCTGAGCTGCAGGAAAATGTTGGCAAATCAAAGTATTTAATTTCGCTTGTTCAAAAGAATTCTTATAGATGAGTCACCTTGCTATGTATTCACACCAATAGTTGCAAACAGTGAGATATAGATCTGCATATATTTGATTACACCATAAGCCCTCGGTGCTCTCTTGTCAAGTGGAAACCAAAGTCTCTAGCAGTGTCCTTGCAACCTGTCGCCGCCAGTGGAAGCACAGAATATGAGTATAGAAAAGTGGTGTTTCTGCCATGTAACCTTGTATCAAGGAGACATTTAAGGCATTCGTAGGCATTCATAGAATCATACATGTCCTTAAAGCAAGACATAGTCCTCAGCACCATATTGAATTTGATCTGCTTGGAAAAAAATTACCAAAATAATATTTAACTTGCACATTTGTCTTATCAGAACATGTACTGCCGCTGGGGTGTTTTACTATGTTGAAGAGAGAGGGAAAGTGCTTGTTTTCATCAATCCACAGCAGTCTTTTTATATTTTCCCCTTCTGTTGCTAGGTTTCCTCTTAAATTCCATCTGACCACAGGGCAGCACACCAGCAAATGTACTGCTGTGTACAGTCACGTCTTGTCTGTTCATTCAACACTATGGAAATCCACATTTCATTTCCCAGATGCCTACAAATGAGGCATTGCCGTGATCAGTGCTACTGTTGTCATTGTTAGTTATCTCTACCATCTTACTGTACTTATAACAATTATGTAAGATGGGTCAATATTATTATTCCCAGTGAGAAAGTGTAGCCTACTTAAAAAGGCCACCTAGCCTGTTCATGCCAAAGGCATCATGATTTCATCCCTCAGTTCTTAGTCGTAAAGCTACCCCAACTCTCCACACTTCCACACCCAGTCAGAAATCTGGGGGAACTTTGGAGTGGTCAAATTCTCCTCGCCATTTGGCAGAATGACACAAGACCGGCTTACCTAGTGGTTTCATGCAGGTAAGCAGACAGGATGTCCGCATTAATCCAATGTCCAAAACTGAGGAATTACATCCAAAGGTGATGAGGGAATTCATATTTATATTTGGAAGAGTGCTACATTCCAAGATATAAAGGCCTTCATGGTTTCCCCCCCTCTCTTTCTCCATTTGATGTTCATTTGATAGCTAGATGCATTTTAACTCTAAATGCTTGTTTACTATCAATAAGCAAGTATTTAGACAAAACTATCCCTACTTATAGACCACTATGACAAATGCAGCTCCCCAGTCATTTGTGATGGTCCACCAGGACTAAACCTCCTTGGGTTTGTTGCCTGCACGAGATTTCAAAAACAAGGAGACTGGCCAAGCAGTAGGCAGGACACAGCACATAGCTGGCGGATTGCAGTTTAGTGAGTCACACAATGTGCAGCTTAGTGCTATAAAGACACCAAGTAAACTGAGACAAAGAAAATAAAATAAAGAAAGGTGGTGGGAGGAATAATAGTAACATTTTATAGCACCTTTGAATAAAACTCCTCTTGCTTTGGACCTTGATATTTATTTATATTCTCTATTAAAACCTTTGCTTATGTCATTGAGATGCGCTATCTTGCAATTTCTTTGAATTAGACCTACCGGTACATAATTTGTGACTGATCAAGCCATGCATTGAGGCCTTCCAGTCACTTGACAACCCTTCCCTTCTGTCCTATTTTTGCACTCCCACAAAGGTATCCATACATACATGGCTGCGTGCATCTGACTTGGTGGATGACAAGCTGTGTAGCCCTGGTTAAAACATAAGGGCACTTTTTGCCTTGTATAGTCAGGAGTACAAAAGTATGGATTTTTGTACAATGTGTTTTCCTAACCGTGCTTCAGGTGTAAGAAAGCGCATATCATGTTTTTGTCCAGTAAACAGCCTTCCCCTCCTCCTTTTTATTTTATTTTTTAAAAAACCACATTGCAAAGTCATTAGCAACAAAATCCTTCAAGTGCTCAAAATAGTTACGCATACCTGATTGTGGGCTTTGTTTGGGGATTTTGGCATCTGCTGGAGGGCTGGAGGTGGGGCGCATACGCTGGCTGGCAGAGTTATGGATGCTACTGGGGATGGCTGCTGAGATGTTCTTACGAGGTTTATCCTGTAGCCACATTGGGGAAGCTTCAAAGGCCTGCATTCGTCGGGTGTGGCTGTTTGCAGTGACCTTGAGATAGGCCTGGACTTTGTATTCCTGGAGGTCTCCATAATTGGCGTCGATCACTCTGCACTCATACAACCCTTCATCCTTTTTCCTGACTTTGGAGATCTGCAGTTTGTGGGAGATGTCGTTCCCTTGTACTTTCACTGTCTGCAAAATTTCCAGAAACAACATATCACGTCAGACATTGCCACCAGCAGGTGTTCCAACCATCATCTAGAGAAGGAGCAGCTGCAGGAATGGTGATTCCCTTCTCTCTATCAGAAACAAAGCTACTCTGGCTTCTAGTTGCCCCGGGACTGTAGAACTGAAGGGAAAGCAAACTCTGTCCCTCACCAATTGCCTAGAGGACTAAGGGTTGTTGGGTTCTGCATGTGTTGGAGTTGAGTAACTATTCTGCAGGGGGAGGGGAATTCTATTTTCTGGAGATTTTTTTTTTTTTAAGTACCTCTAGATACCTCAAGTACCTCTCCACCCCGGGAGAATATTTGGGAAAATGGTCCCTCCCATTTCACCATCCATGCATGCTGGGTGCAACTCTAGATCAATTAGTATTTAATGTTATTTTAACATCATTGAGGGAAGCCATGGGCATGCCCCCTACACTTTCCAGTCCTTTCTTATCACATTGCTTCCTTCATCCATTAAAATAGATAGTTTAATTCAACATTAAGTGAAACAGCATTTTTTTAAAAAAAGATAATGTTCTAAGAATGCACAGAATTCACCCACAAAAATATTTGGCAGCCTCCCTCCCCCACTGTCTACAAATAGGTGTGAGTTTGTTGGTTGTCTTTATAGAGTAGTGTTGATATTTTCTGAATGTGTTGTAAACTCCCTTGGGGGGGTATATAAAATAAATGTAGAATAAATATATAAACCCTTCTGAGAATAAAAAACTATTTTGTATTGATATAGCATTTTCTTTGGTGCACAAAGCTCTTCACATTTATTGTCTTTCCAATTCTTTTATCAGTTCTGTGTGAAGTAGGCTGGCATCCTTATTATTCATTCCCCCATTGCAGATGGTGGGATGAGTTTTGTGATGTGAGACGATGGCTTTGGCCAAGACCACCTAGTGAGTTCATAATTAAAGCAAGATGCTAAGCAATATTGTATCTAAAAAAAGAGCACTAAGGGCATCCACCCCAGACACAAACTGGAAAGGTAAGAGGCGAAACAGGCACTAAAGGTCATGTAGTAATTAGGTAAGTTATTAAAATAGTGGCTGACGTGTCAAAAATCAATTGCAGACTGAATGTGGGCAGCAGGCAGGACAGAGTGGTGCCACTGCAATTTCTCATTTGCTGTATACTTGCCGACTAGGACTCTACATCACCTTCAGCCATTGAAAATGGCCGGGGGCAGGGAGAGAAATTATACATATTCTGTTAACTATCACTGATTGGATAGTGACGTTTGAGAGGCAATTTGCACAATAGCTTCCCAGCAGGAGGAGCTATTATGAGCTATGACAACTCTGCATTTGAGCAAAAGGACCCTTAAATGTCCAAAACCAGTCTTAATAGCCCTCGCTAAGATTATTTTGTTCAATATGTCATATATCCATTTGCAGGCACGACTAGTTATAGCATTGATTTGAATTTCACAATCCAGAACTCACACTCTTAACCTCTGAGCCAGGGGTGAGCAAGACCTATTGGGGGCCGCATGCTAATGGTGGACTGGGCCAGAACTTCTCACTCATCCATGCAAATACATGCCCATTCACACTCTTCCATCAATGTGCTCTCTCTCACTCTTTTTCTCCCTCCCACCTCATCTCCACCCCCCCCTCTGCTTTTCTCTTTCTCCCTTCCATCTTAGCATTTTTTAAAGTCCAGAAAGGGCCCCCCATGCAATAATCAGGATTTTCTAAAGCTTCTGTTCACACACAATGTGGCTTTTTAGAAGCCTAATTGCAGTGCAAAAACAGTGCAGAAATTGGGTGTTCCAGGCCAGGTAGGGTGCTGCCACCAGATGAAAGTTCCCCACCTACTCTTGAATGGATGCCAATGCTCAGTGATATCTAAAGGTAAAGGTAAATTGACCCCTGACCATTAGGTCCAGTCACGGACGACTCTGGGGTTGTGGTGCTCATCTCGCTTTATTGGCCGAGGGAGCTGGCGTACAGCTTCCGGGTCATGTGGCCAGCATGACTAAGCCACTTCTGACGAACCAGAGCAGCGCATGGAAACGCCGTTTACCTTCCCGCCGGAGCGGTACCTATTTATCTACTTGCACTTTGACGTGCTTTCGAACTGCTAGGTGGGCAGGAGCTGGGACCAAACAATGGGAGCTCACCCCGTCACAGGGATTTGAACTGCCAACCTCCAATCGGCAAGCCCTAGGCTCTGTGGTTTAGACTACAGCACCACCCGCGTCCCACCAATGATATCTAGCTATGTGGAATTTGGGAGGACAAAGAACATAACTCTCCAAAAAGGCTTTGGACCAGCAAAATCCATATAGATAATAGGGCTTTATTTATAGCTTTATTTTGATAGCATAGCATTCATTCACCTCTTGCTCTTATCATCTTTCCCTCTATCCTTCTTACACTCTAAACTCTATGCTTCTAATTAATGGCTTTTAAAATAAATCAACGTTTCTCCAGACAGCTCCTTTCAAACATGCATTGGTCTCCCCCTTCTACTAAGCCTGCTTTTAATTAGAAGGCTGCATTGGCCCACTTAGCCTTGAAACCAGATGTTTAAAGGCCACATTCTCTTCTGGGCAGCCTTCTGAGGGCCACATGACAGTGGTAGGTGGGGCCAGAGGCAAATGTGTGCAAAATTACCTTTGCACTGCAGGCTGGCTTCTAGAAATGCTCTCACAAACCTCTCTGCCCTCCGTCCAGGTTAAAAAAAAGAGAGGCATTGCCAGAGCTTGCACTCTTGCAGGGTGAAGCGGGACCAGTGATGGCATGTGGCCTGGGGAAAGTAGGTGGGGCGTGGGGAGAATTTTGAATGCCAGATGAAGAGGCCAAGAGGAACAAGATTGGCCCTCAAGCCTGAGTTTCAACACACCTGCTTTATTCTACCAATATCCTTTCTTTAAAGATAGCAGCTGGTGCAACAAGGGACAGGGAACTACGCTGCTGGGAGATGGGTTAATATTCCTTCTGACCATCTTCCTGACTAAAACTGTTCTCCTGAAGCTACCAAGTGTGCCACAGGCAAATGATAACTTGGGAGGTAATTTTGATTATGAAAATGACACTGGGAGATGGGGAGTGAGCAACACCCACCACCAGCACCCAAGTCTTGATCTGATCCCCACTGGCTGATCTTAGGGGGTTTATTTGGGGTGGGAGGGATGACTCCACCTCACAGCTCCCTCCTCTCACATCTGGTCCTAGTTCCCATTGATAGCAGTGATAGTTAAGTTATACACAACTGCCTTCTTCCATTGATCTCCTTGGGAGCAGTAGGCCTAACCAATGTATTTGTTCTTGGAGTTAAATCCCACAATATCCTATGGCATACCCTCCAAAATTTCTCTGATGAAAATAGGGACGTCCCATTCCATAATGATAATTTTACTATTTATACCCCACACATCTTACTGGGTTGCCCCAGCCAGTCTGGGCTACGTCCAACATATATAAAACCATAATAAAACATTAAACATTAAAAAGGCTTCCCTATACAGGATTGCCTTCAGACAGCTCGGGGGTCAGATAACTCTATACCCTCCAGCATTGCTCCAAAGAAAATAGGGACATTCTAAGGACAAGTGGGACATTCCAGGATCAAATCAGAAACCTTTTCTAAATCAGGCTTTTCTAAATCAGGGACGTCCCTGGAAAATAGGGACACTTGGAGGGGCTGGTATGTGACTTATGGGCCTGCCTAGAAATGCAGTCTTAGTCACAACTAACTTTACCAGATTGATCCAAGAGCTCAATCAATGTTTAATGCAGGATCCAATTTCCAGTGTGCCAGAGGAGTCACCAGCAGTTGTCTGTTCATCATCTGTCATTGGACCAAGTTGGTGGAATATGAGATCAGAACTGCTACTGAATTTCCCTTGCCTAAAGTGACATTTTGTCGTTTTGGTCAGGAGAACTCAGGATGAGTATGCAAATAATTTTAAGGGTGTTGTCAGGGATCTGCCCACCCCTGCCAGTCCAGCTCTGAGTGCATACAGGGACCCGCAGCCTGTGTTAACGACAGATTCATCTTCGAGTGAATCTGGCAGCCCCTCTTCAGGGGAGGAGCAGTTAGTGGCTGGGAGCCAGGGAGTGCCAGGTGTCCAGGGAGTTGCTGAGAGACCTGGCACCACCCAGCAGACTCGATCGGAGGGGGAGGCATCAGTTCCGGCGCCCATCTTATGTAGGAGGAGAAGGCGGCAATTCAGGATGCCGAGGCTTTGGTGTTGGTGCCAAAACAGAAGGGAGGCACTTCCGGATTCTGCTAGTGACTGAGCAGACATGATAAACTGAACTCTGCACTGTAAATAGCTTTGCACTGAAATAAAGAGACTTAAAGACAAGATGGCTTGGTCTTACTATTGAACAACCGATAAGAGTATCTGACAGGTGTGAAAGGAGCTTGGAGTGCATTATTTTTCCTGGGGGTGAGGGGTGGGGATATCGCACATCTCCAATATCCCCATCCTTAAACATTTTGTTTCTGGTTTTAATTGCTTTAACTGCAAATCAAACTGCTGTGAGTCATACTGAAAGCAGACAAGTAGTATAGACATTAAAAGCTCATGGGACTAAGCAAAACACCCCCCCCCCAAATAAAGCTGGGCCAAAAGTTCTTAGTGAAGAATGCGGGGCTGGAAGGAGGGTTGGAAGGTCAGTAGACAAGAAGAAACCCCCCTTCCTGTGGCTCACCTTATTTTGTAGTGCCAACAGTTCCATGCTTATCCTGACACAATTCTCTTTCTAAGAACACCTGCAACCATATAACACCATCCCTTGGGATTGGGGAGGGATGACAGTGACTGGCAGGCACTGAGAGGAATGTTGCCACTGGTGGAAAGGTCCAATTTTTGATCTCATCTTAATCACTATTTTCCCCATTTTCCCACCCTAGAAGACTGCAGCAAATTTTGGGGGAAGAGGCATTTCAACTCAGTGCTACAAAAATTTGCAAGCATGAGATTGTCCAAACTGTGGGGAATAGGGATGTCAGGGTTAATAAAACACTTGGCAGTCTGGGGTCTACTGGGTTGTAAATGTTTTGGTGGGTCTCGAGTTCTGTATGCTTCAGTTAATACAAGAACATCTGGAATCTACTCACCCCCTCCATTAGTAATTTTGTGTGTGTGTTTCCCACATAGTTCCATGGCATTGTAGCACTTTGAAAATCACTCTCCTGTATTTATTTAATTGCATTTCAGCTAAGTAATAAAATAATATTGAGGGAAAGAAAGAAAATCTAGGTCCTACATGTTCCTCAGTTCTTGGTAATAATTATTAAATAAATACAAAGTATTCTGAAGGACTTGTTTTTTGTCATGCTGGGCAAAAATTCATTAAGGTTAATGAAAGCATGATGTGTGGTTCCAAAAACAAAAAAAGGCTGTTTTCTGCAGCAATTTTCTTTTTAAGTACCCATATTCATTTTTTTAAAAAACCCACAAAAATGATTTTTCTTCTTCGCCATGTTGTCCATGTTTGGAGGGGGTTGGGGAAGAATAGGATCTATCACATGACCAGAGTTATATGCACACTACTTTTATCTTTTCTTACTAGTTTATATGTTGTAAGGGTTCTAGATCTGCACATTGTCAAACTGAACAAGCAGAGAATTCCTTATGGGACAGAAAAGGTAAATAAAATAAAATAAAAAATAGGCACCTATGTGCTCGCTGCATTCTCCCTGGTATGCCCTTGTAATATTGGAGATAGTGTGAGAAGTGGAGAAGTCCTAACCTGAACCAGTAAGCATGAAAGCCCATGCGAAGCCTCTATGTCCCAACACGCTCCAAGTGATGTCCCCAGATATATGTGCAGGAGGGTCTACTGAATCCTGGGGGCATCCACAGCTGCCCTAGGTATCACTTGCAGTCTCCAGCATGTTTTAGGATCAATAATATCCTCTGTGCATGTCTGGCAGGACCCTGAATGGAGAGTTTCTTCATTTGCCTGTACTCTCCACAAAACCTCCAGCTCTGGTAGAGGCAAGGGCCACCCACAATTTGACTAACAACATCCATTAATGTTTTGTATATACAGGAGCATACATTCTCTATCCTAGTCTTCCTTCCCAAAGGGTGCCTGGGATGGCTAACAACATAAAATATAATGACAATCCAATATTCAACAATTAAAATGACAGTTTTTACAAAGCTACAGGGCCTCAAAGGAACCTAGCCCCTTCCAAAGACCTGAACAAATTAAAAGGTTCTTCAAATTCTGCCTCAGCAGGGCCAGAGAAGTGAACCAGCTGATCTGCACAAAAGTGTTCCAAAGGTTTTGATAATGCCCATGCCCTAAAAACATAGCTGTCAACTTTCGGATTTGAAAATAAGGGATGCCACGAGGGTGGTGCAATGGCACCAAGTAGCCTCGCCACCCTGCACTCCAGAGGCTGCGTGTGAACGGGTGAGCGAAAGAGCGAGTGCGTAGACAGCAGGCTGGCTGGCTGTCTGGTTGGGCGTGAGGGTCTGGCTGCACAAGGCATGCAAGCTCCGCCCCCAGTCGGTCTCAGACTCCTTATTGGCAGCCGAGCAACGCAGCTGAGGAGCCTCCCTGGCCGGCAGGGAGGGAGAGGAGCTGCTTCCTTTGAAATCCGGGAAATTTAAGGGATATCAACAATCCGGGATAGCAGCGGGAAACGGCATTGTAATAAAGGAGTTTCCCGCAAAAAAAGGGAGGGTTGACAGCTATGCCCAAAAGGCACGGGGAAAGCTGCAGAAAATAAATCCCATTCACTAGTCCAGGGCTCATGCATTTTTGGATGGTGGCTAATGAAAGACAGCACAGTAAATGGAAAGTAATTGAAAATCTAGCAACAATCTATATTTTGCAATCCACTTACGCTTATCTTTGTTCCATCGTTGTCCAAATCTCTCTCCACCTGTGGGGGAATGGATAACTGTTTTTTGCATACTGCAGGCGAGGAACCTCCAGCATTAAAGGTTAAATCACTTCTTCCCTTCCTTTCCTTGCATGGGGTTTCCCACGGCCTCTGCCTGGTCCCACCCTAATTTCTGCCCAGCTCTATAATAAGCCATGACAACCAGAGCTCCTGCATAGTTTGGTTTGAGAGGGTTTACTGGTGGAAGACGGATGTTCACTCAAAGGCAGATGAATTGGCTACACAGCTGTGAGATAGATCATATCAACATAAATAGGCAAGTATTGAGTAGTTTCCTAATGAACTCATTGAAGGAGGGTCCCTAACTGTCTTGTGATTGAACATGGCTTAAAATGTCTATCGTACCTCCTTCAGCTTCTTTGGCCTATGTGCCACAAAAAGTGGTGGTAGCCATTGACTTAAGGGGAGTTAAGCCAAAGGAATGGACTAACAGGTGTTAATGCTAATAATTAGGTGGAATCTCCATGTTCAGAGGCCATGTACTGCTGAATATCAGGTGGTGATGATAAAGAATAAGGAAGGTTTTGCCTTCATGCTTTTGAACTTCCCTGAGGCCTCTGGTTTGTCATTGTTGGAATCAGGATGCTAGCTAGATTAGATGGCCTGGTTACATGATGCCTGCTGCAGGTCATAATTAATTGATTCAGGATGTAAATTTGCTGAACTTGTACTACACTAATGCATTAGAAACTGGATGCCATGTCCCTAAATTCTTCTACAACCCAGAATGCCAAAGCAATTCAGAAAATGCTGTATTATAAACATCCAAGGCCTCATCACTAATGGCAGCTTAGTTAGACGTAAGCAACTGTCTGTAAAAGGTGGTTCCTTAAGGCTCCGGAATATGTAGGCAAGTTTTCAGAAGGTCTGAAGGCTCAGATGCAAGGGAGCTAAACCATCCCTGAGTTTTTCAGATCAAGCATATGGAAATTCCACATCCTGAAGGACCTATACTTTCTGTCAACCCCATATTGAGTACATTCAGTTAGCCTTCCTTCGCCAGCCTTTGATATATTTTTAGATCACAGCAAGGCCCAAAAGGTTACTTCCAAAAGCCTATTTAATGCAAATTAGATGCTTTGACTGCTAGAACTCTCACAAAAACAAAGAATGTGGCACAATATTTTATATGAAACGTACAGTTTCCCTCTCCTCTGAACATTTCTACCCAAAGGCTCTGTTTTCAATGCAGATAAGATGCCCGGTTGCATTTTCATTAGTTTTTAAATTATTAATTCCATTATATAATTTAACCAGTTGAGAAACATGATGGGCAGATAGTAAAATAAATAAATAAAAAGAGAGAAGGGCTCTGCCACTGCTCAAGTCTTCCTTGACTACCCACCAGATCATCTAGCCCAGGCTTCCTCAACCTCGGCCCTCCAGATGTTTTGGGCCTACAGCTCCCATGATCCCTAGCTAGCAGGACCAGTGGTCAGGGATGATGGGAATTGAAGTCTCAAAACATCTGGAGGGCCAAGGTTGAGGAAGCCTGATCTAGCCTCTGTAGAAGGCTCTCCCAATAGAATGTAGAGCCTTGAGAGATCAGAGCAGCAACCATAGCAGAAATGAAAATCCTACTTCTGTTCCTTGAATAGGTAAAAGCTCCACACAGAGAGTGTTGGGGTGAGAGAAGGAGAGGGAGGGGGGACATTGCCTGAGGAAGCAGATGTCTGTGTTTGAGGGAGGTAGATTTGGGCAGAGGGAACAGGGATCAGAACAGTGACTAAAATATCCCTGAATATATGAGTTCATGTCATAGATCAGCTGCCACAGAGAATTATCTGTCATCCTGTAAGGCAATTAAGATAATTATCTAATTCTCGGCACACTGGAAGGGGCTAAGTTAAGCTGATCACATGTTTGCAATCATCGAAATTGTGGGAACAGCTCACTGGGAAGGAGAAAATAGGCTCATGCTTATGGATTAACCAGGGAGCTTGTGAGATGCAGAGTTCATTTGGGGTACCACACCAATCACCAATTTAAAATGGGCGTGATACCTGAATTTCTTGATGTTTGGGTTTCCCCACTTCTTGATCTGTTTCAGTCTGAGGACCATGGGGTAAGACTGAACTTGTCCATAGCTTGTGAGTTTTCTGATGACTAATTGCTGTTGAAATACAGTACTACTTAAATAAATGGATTCTTCCTTGGAGAACACTCACATGCTCAGCCTGCCACCTATAGGCAAAACGGTATTCCTTCCTGTCACATTTAGCCACTGTGCTACATAGTTTGGATGGAGGCTGATCTCTTCACATTGGGCTGTATTTAATGCCTATCATTGCAGGCAGTCTCAGAAGAGTGAGGTGCCACATAACAGATTTATATGTTTGCTTGCCTTCCATGGAAAATTAGTATGAATTCTAAAGCAGTCTGGATACTTCAAATGAATTCTTCAAATAAAAACTTTTTGGGGAGGAGACAGGCTGGAAGGAAATGGAATGATAGAGATGAGGCAGATTTCTCCCCCTGTCTCAGGAATGAAAACAAGCATCATCTGAAGCCAGTGAGATTGTTTCTTGCCAAATAGGAAATAAGGAAGAATTGCTACAACTGAGTCAAAGGAGGCCTGTTTGGTTTCTAGAAATCCTGTCTATAATAGGTTTCTGCAGTGTGTTAGTAAGTATCTCTGCTCCATGTGTTTATCAGTCTGAAACAATGGAGGAGGCAATGAAAATCCCTGAAGGGATAGAATGATAGCAAGCAGACTTCTGATTGGGGGGAAACGAAGTCTTTGCAACAGCCTGGGCTGCAAATTCAATCCATTGCTACGATATCTATACTGTGCCTTGTCATTGATGAGAAAAAAAGAGAAAAGGGAAAAGAAAGAAAGAATGCATTCTCCATGCATATGAATTTATCAACTACCAAAAACCAATTGGAAGGGTTCAAGGTTTTATCCCCTAGTGGGGGCTATTTCTCAATGGATTTCTACTGTTGTCAGATATATTAAACCTTGGGGGCAGGACTTTCCTTGTTCCCCTGGTCCCCATTTTTTTCTCTGCTTTGGGGAGTGGCTGACTTGCATAGGATTTCAGGGGCAGCAAATTGATACCTGAGTGCCCTCACCTCTGTTCCAGGGTCTTGGTCCTCAGCTGCCCGTAGAAACCACCACTGGATTTCCAGGTACACTGAGGCAGAGCCACTCTGGAATGCACAAGACATCTCCACATTCTGCCCCTCAGTAGTTGTGACATTTTGAGGGAATTCAGTAAATTTGGCTGCAAAAGAAAAGCATATCTTATTGGGATTCCTCTCCCTCAATTTTTCACTGCCTCTCTTTCCTTTTTCCTCCCCCCCCACCTCTTAAATTTATCTGCCTTCACTTGCAATCTGATGCCCGTTTACTTGGGAGTAAATTCCATTTAATGCACCAGGGCTTATTTACAAGTAAATATGCATAGGCTTAGGCAGGTGCTTTCTAAGCCAAGTCTGTATTCTGAGTTCAGTGGAGCTTACTCACAAGTAAGTATACACAGGACTGCATCCCTGTCTCCCTCTCCCTGCCCCTCCTTTTTTCTGATTCTAATTCTCATTCCTCTTTGCATCCCCATGTTTTTTCTTATTTCTCAGACCCTTTCCTCCCCCTCCACCACTTTATCCCTTATAAACATGTATAAATTGTTTAGTAAGCCTATTTTGCTAATGGACAAATTGAACACCCTTACCAGCATCTCACTGGAGTTTGCAAAGTTACAAATAATTACATGCAAATATTCTTAGGAAGGCAGTATTTCAGCATTCTAGCTTAGGGATCCAGGACAAAACCATTTGGAAAATCAGCTCAGATGATTTATTGTATTTAATAGATGACATTAGACCATAATAAGTATTAAATACATTGTAGACTACTGGAATGGGGTCCTGTTTGTTTGTTGCATTATTTCGAAGAAGTAGCTTGTCATGTGATTATTATTCTCAATTTCATTTTCGTGTTTTGCTTGCAGTGTCAAGCCAAGAAAAGACTTGATCATGTTTAAGTTTAGGAGATTCACAAACAAGAAATACTTTGCCTCTGGCACTTCAGTATGGCTACCCTTTCCAGTTCCCTATAGTAGAAGACATGCATCTTGACAGTCCATTTCAGGATGCCAGCATATATCTTAGTAGAAGTCACAATCATCACAACCTTCTCGATCCACTTTCTATTCATATACGGGGCTTTAAGGATGTGATCCATTCAATCAGCTGTGTGAAACCCTCACTGACAGGATAGACAAAATAATAATAATAGAAATAATAATAATAATAACTAACAATCAATACTTTCAGTTTCCAGAAAGAGTTGAAAGGGCAAGAATTTACCAGTTTGCCCACTTCTTTCAATTCTATGACGTTACAGGTTGGTAGGGGGTAGACTGAAAAGACTGCAAAAATAATCCATGCATATGTGCTAGGTTACACCCCGGGACTCATGCTATATGAGAAAAAAAAGCTGCGTTTACTTTTTAAGTACTTAAATTCCAAGTAGGCATATGTGAAAATAAGCCCAACACTCCGTGGATGTTTTCTACAGCGTCTCCTTCCGCTCCCCAGCCAGCACTGTATCGCTGCTAGTGATATCTATTCACCTCATCAGCAGGGAAAGAGATCATATTCCTGCATTCTCAGTCTGTTTCCCCTCCGCCACCTCAGCCAGCCCTCTCTCCAGAGTTAAAACAAACAAAGCGACGGAGAAACTGCGCGGTTGTGGGTGCAGCATTCGGCATGGATACGATCTATCCATGGTGCTGAAATGATCACTGCAGCCCTCAAAGTCTCCAGCAACTGGGTGGCTTCTGCAGAGCAGGGGCTACTTGGAATGCAAGAGACGCCTTTGACAGGGCGATGGGGAGGGGGTGTGCTTTGTAGAAACACATACTTGCAGACGAAAAGCAAGGTTTAAGAATACGGACCTCAGGGCTCCTGAAAAATTGGGGGGTGGGGGACAACGCTATGAAAACACTGCACTATTCAAAGCAGACAAGCACATCTCTTTTTCACAGGCGCTGTGTCTGTATGAATCCTGAAAACAAGAGTTAGAAGACACACAGTGGCATGCTATTTCCCCCCCTCCCCACCCCCGCTCACGCACAAACATTGCATCTTCTCAGCCGGGCTATGTTATGCTCATGTTGACAGGAGATGGGTTTCATATTCACTTCGGGTGAACTTTTCCCCCCTCCAATGGGCAAAAAGATAGCACGACGTTTCCATTCCACATGGCTTCCCCCCTCCACAAAGATCGCCCTGTCCTGCCCACCACAGACCCTCCGGCTGCAATTTTGGCCACACACAAAAAAAACAAGGCAGCTCTTACCTTGGGAAGAAAGTCCTTGCTGAATGTATAATACCGACAAGGAAAGGAATCCAACATAAGCCCAAAAGATCCCCATTATTCCAGAGCGAGAGGGAGGGGGGGGTCACATCGGGGTAATGCCAAGAAGACGCCCGTTCCCGCAAGGCAAGGCAGGGCAAAGGGTTTTTACAAGGCTATTGGGCGCTGGAGCCCCAGTTGCACCGCTGCCAGCATTCTCCTGGCAAGGCGGGAGGAGGGGGGACAAGATCGGCTTCCGACGGAGAAGGAGAGGCTGGGGGTTCTCGGTTGTCTGGAGTCAGGATCCAGCCCTCCCCGTGGTTGGAGAGTGGGTGCTTCCCGGGCGTCTTCCTTCCTTGCTACCTGGCAGCTCCGTCAGCCCCTGCTGCTCAGGACTGCGTGTTGAGCGCCCTCCCTAAACATTCAGCCTGCTTGAAAAGTAGGGAGGGAGAAAGGAGCTTAACTGCGCTTCCAGCACTTCAACTCGCCCCCCCCCCCCTCGTTCTCCTCTTCCTGGGAAAGGCTGCGTTTAACGGTGGCTCCTCGGTGGCTTCCCTCGCCCGCTGTCCACGGTGCTGAAAGACGCACGAGAGGGAAGCGACTAATGGAGATGATCACGGAGGGCAGCAGCTTTCATTGAGCTGATGGGGGGAATCTTCCGCCTCCCACCTCAGACTGAGAGGTCAATGCGGTGGTTTCGTAGACGATGGTCTCTCTCTCTCTCTCTCTCTCTCTCTCTCTCTCTCTCTCTCTCTCTCTCTCTCTCTCTCTCCACACACACACACCCCGACATCTCTCTCAGGCACACATACACACCCAAGGGGAAATATTTAAGAATGAGTGAAGCTTATTTCCTCTCCCCGTTTGGTATTGTGTATCTGTAAGCTTCAGATTTTTGAAAGGTTTGCTGTATATGCAGTCAATGTTGTTTGTTACATGGGTTCCTCATAGTTGCTTCCCACTGTATACCTGCTGAAGACCAGACACCTGAATTCCAGAATAAATGCTTTAGAGTACACACACACACACACACACACACACACACACAGTTTTATGTGCACAACAGCTAAGGTTAGAATCCAGTAATCTCTATAGATGCCAAAGTTTAATTGGTAGGTAGAATTCAGCAGATCTCATCCCTGGACACTGTTTCTAGACCAATGTTGTGTCCTAAAATTTAAGGTAAGGATAAAGAGAACATCTGAGAATGTTCCCAGTGTCTCCCTTCACCTTTAAACAACTTCAAGCAACCTTTGAATCCAAGGCATTTCCAGGCAGACTTGAGTACTAGCATCTCTTCTCAAATTTAAATCCCCACAAATGGATGCACTTTGAATTAGAGGGGAGGGAAAGGGGAGACATGTTTGGACTATGCTAATTGTGACTCAAAAAGCTGGTTAAAGTGTGTGTTGAAGGGTAACTAGCTTATTTCATCTGGTTTTACATATTTGTATTTTCCCCAACGTGGTTAAGAAAAAAAATAATTCATAGCATCAATGTGATTTACTGATTTGTAATTTGTAAGTGCAGAGGAAGCCTTAGGGACAAGTTCATGGGTGAAATTCATTATGCTGTTAAATTAAACTTCTTTTTAATTTATAAGTGTATTTTTTATCACTTAGCAATAGCAATATTGACAAACAATAATACATACACAAGTTCACCTTATACCTGACCCCATCTTAAGAAGGTTGCATAACTAGGAACTAGCTGAGGCCCTCAATTCAATTTAGAGGTGGTAAAATGGCCATCTGCATGTATTTGAAGGGCTGCACGTAGATGAAGGTTAACAATTATATCCTGTTGCTCCAGATGAATCTTGGGTCCCCAGATGTTGTTGGACTATAATTCCCATCATCCCCAGCCAGCCTGACCAGTCAGGGATGATGGGGATTGCAGTCCATCAACATTGGTTGACCCATGATTGACAAAGGGTAGGATAGAAACAGACAAGTTCAAATGACAAGTGTAGCCAAAGTGGCTTATGAAATAGGAGTCCATGCCACCTGGACAGGAGGACAATGGAATCAATTCTGGCTCACAGTCCTGACTTCCCCTTCACTGCTTCTTCTCCGGTGCTGTGCTGAAGTGTATTTTTCAGCTCAGTAGATGAGAGTCAAAACCACCCTATGGCATGAAGCCAGTTTGGCGTAGTGGTTCAAATATTGGACTAGGACCTTGCAGGCAAGGGTTCAAATCCCTTTAAGCTACGAAGCTCTCTGGGTTACCTTGGGCCAGTCACCCACTTTCAGCTTAACATGTCCTCACAGGGTTGTTGTGTGGATAAATGTTAGGATAAACCTTGAGCTCCTACTGCTACAGAGGGCAGGTCTAGAATATAATGGACTAAAGATATGGGAGGGTAGATTTTTGCTGAACTTGAAGAGAAATGTATTGATGGGTAAAATCAGTTCTGCAATAGGAGCTATAACTTAGGGAAGTGGTGGGCTCGCTCGCTCGCTGGAGGTGTTCAAGAAGAGGTTGCACAACCATGTGTATTGGAGATGCTTCTTTATCTATGGATTTTCTGCACTGAGCAACCAGTTGAACAAATATTAATTCTAATAACTGTAGAATTATTATTTTCAGAGTAATTGCATTAAAGCTATTGCTCTCTATTCTTCCCACAGAGGGTAAATCTTACCCATCACATAATCAGCATAATCACATAATCAGCATTGTGACCTATTTACCTATGTTTCCTTAATCATTCAGCTGCATCAGTAATAACCCGTCACATGTAACAACAGTGTTTGAATTATGATTGCGGGGAGGGAGGTGGAGGGCTTAATGAATCCACAAAATCTAATATGCACACCCAATTTAGCCCTGCTCCTCATAAGCTACTCTCCTATCCTGCTTAACCTACTGGTTAAGAGTAAAAGGGTGGTGTGGAGGGAGGGGGGTTGCAATTTGAGCACTATTATAATGAGGTCAATGAGATATAGAGAACAATTTGTATTTTTTCTACTAAGCTTGCTGCGTCTTCTGATACAATGGCATTTTTGCCTACACAGTGATAAAGCCAACTGCTGACTACAGTTTCCTATTCAGTTACCTGGTTGCAAAGCACAGCACATTTCCAAAGCAGATGGTAGCTTGTACATGGCATGTGGGGGCTGGGGGAGGACCCCATGCTTTACTTGAGGTCTACACAACTTGTAACCTACTAGTCTGAACTCAGCTCAACAGCTGTTTGGTCATCCAGGGACTTGACAAACCTCTAACAGCCAGATGATTATAACAACAATAGCAGCAGCAGCAACAACAACAACAATTTATTATTTATACCGCGCCCATCTGGCTGGGTTTCCCCAGCCACTCTGGGCGGCTTCCAACAAAATATTAAAATACAATAGTCCGTCAAACATTAAAAGCTTCCCTGAACAGGGCTGCCTTCAGATGTCTTCTAAAGGTCTGGTAGTTGTTGTTCTCTTTGACATCTGAAGGGAGGGCGTTCCACAGGCCGGGTGCTACTACCGAGAAGGCCCTCTGCCTTGTTCCCTGTAACTTGGCTTCTTGCAGCAAGGGAACTGCCAGAAGGCCCTCGGAGCTGGACCTCAGTGTCCGGGCAGAACAATGGGGGTGGAGATGCTCCTTCAGGTATACTGAACCGAGGCCATTTAGGGCTTTAAAGGTCAGCACCAACACTTTGCATTGTGCTCGGAAATGTAATGGGAGACCGGTGTTATGTGGTCTTGGCAGCCGCTCCCAGTCACCAGTCTGGCTGCCGCATTCTGGATTAGTCGTAGTTTCCGGGTCACCTTCAAAGGTACCCCCACGTAGAGCGCATTGCAGTAGTCCAAGCGGGAGATAACTAGAGCATGCACCACTCTGGCGAGATAGTCTGCGGGCAAGTAGGGTCTCAGCCTGTGTACCAGATGGAGCTGGTAAACAGCTGCCCTGGAAACAGAATTGACCTGCGCCTCCATGGACATTAACAGAGCATATGTTGAAACCACAGCAAACACCAATGCACAGAACATGGGAGAGGCAATTTTCTTTTGCCAGAGTCTATACAATATTTTCCCTAATCGTGTCACACTTCAGCTGCTTACTGAACTCCAGTGTCTAATACTGTCTAATACTGTCTAATAAAGTCACACTGCCCAGTTTTAGTGCAACCTCCCTCACGTGGCATGTTTAGGGAACCTGATGAATGCAGCTTCCTTGTGATGCCTCAGCATGCTGGCATAATTATTCCACCGGCTTTGCTTCATTATATTCCCTGCCATGTGTTGCTTTTCATCATCTTAAATGTTATCACCATACAGTTAGGAATATTAAACAATGAAAGATAAGTATCTTTTATTTGGTTACACAGCTTGAACTGACACACTCTAGTCTCATTTCACAGGTCTCAGATTCTAATCTATCTTTGAAAAGAGGGCTGGGGAAATAATTCTGCAAGTGCTATTAAATAAATATTCCTTGGTCTGGATTGGTAAGGGTTGAAGGCCGTGTTTGAAATAACCAGAAGCTTGAAGTCAAATAACTGGCTGGATGGTCCAAACCAAATGTGAAATCAACTCTCACCTATATTGTTCATTGCCATTCTGTTATTTCCTCTTGCCTCAGGGCTCATTATCCCTTAGTTTATCTAAGAACAACTTCCAATTCTTAACTTATTCCACAATGTTTCTCTGTGAAAGAATTTAGTCTAGCCAGACTTACAACTTCTCCCCCTCTCAAAGAGTGATTTCAATATTCACACATCTCTGCTCTCTAAGTAGTTGGAATGTCTATGAACATTCTCTGCCATCATAGCAGCTCAGCCAATCAGCAGCTTCACGGTCACAAATGGAGAGAGAGTTGGATTCTTAAACTCACAATTCCTACCTTCTAATGCCAATTATCAGTGTTCAGCAGAACAATCATTGCTGAATGCCGCATGGACTAAGGGCCTAGCCAGCAGTGATAGGAGTCCCAGGGTAGAGAAGATGGCAGAGGAATGGCTGCAACAGGGCATCACAAGAGACAAAGAAGGTGGCAGGCAGCAACAGCAGCAACAAATCAGGTCAGTCATTCCAGGTTAACAGTCAAGATTAGAGACGGCATTAGGTGACAAGACCGTTTGTGTGTACTACAAGTTAATATTGTCCCCTTGGAGCAGTAGTTAGAAACCCTGAAGGGTTTTGGAGCAAGAAATTGAAGTTTCCTCCAGCCCACACCTTTTCCCCAATGCCAAAAGCTGGGGAGTTCAAAGGATTTAGTAAGTAGTCTTCAATTGCCACTAGGGAACTAATGCAACAAATTCCATTCCCTGTTGTTGATGACGACGACATGTGTGTGTGTTTCTCAGGAGTCATTATGACTTGAGAGAGAGGCAGTAGTGGATGTTGAGAAAGGGCTGTAAATGGGTAGGGAGAGGGGAAGAGAGAGAGACCTTTATATAGCAAAAGGTCAGCCTCTATAATGCATCCAAGGAAGATCACTCATAAGAAAGGGAGGCAGGGTAAATGGCATACATCTAAGTGCCCGCTCTGAGAACTGTCATTATCAGAGGAGGATGAAGAGATGACAGAAATTCTGGCCAGGTTCAAGGCCCTGAGAAGGCAAAGGGCAAAAACAGGTCTTCTTCTCTCCCTGACACCTTCATCAGACCTAACCATGTCCTACCACACTGCTCTGGTGAGGAACCAAAACATAGCAATGCCATGCTGTAGTGCTGCCCAGGGGAACTGAAACTGAAAAGAGAGAAAAAGTCACAAATGGGTGATCAAAGGGCCCAGCTGATCCAGTATCCTTCTCCTTCTCTGAATCACAGAATCATAGAATTGTAGAGTTGGAATGGACACCGAGTATCATCTAGTCCAACTCCTGCAATGCAGGAATCTCAGCTAAAGCATCCATGCCAGATGGCTGTCCAACCTCTGCTTAACAGCCTCAAAGGAAGGAGAGCCCACAAGTTCCCGAGGGAGTCTGTTCCACTGTCGAACAGCTTTTGCTATCAGAAAGTTCTTCCTTATGTTTAGTTGGAAACTCATTTCTTACAACTTGAAGCCATTGGTTTGAGTCCTACCCTCCAGAGCAGGATAGAGCAAGCTTGCTCCGCCTGCCACATGACAGCCCTTTAGACATTTGAAGATGACTATCATATCTCCTCTCAGTCTCCTCTCTTCCAGGCTAAACATACCCAACTCCCTCAACTGTTCCTGATAAGGCATAGTTTCCAGACCCTTAATCATCTTGGTCGCCCTCTTCTGCACAGTTTCCAGCTTGCCAATATTCTCCTTAAATTGTGGTGCTTGAACCAAAAGTGGGGCTTAGGACAACGTATGCTTAAGGGACCCCATAAAACTAACACTCACTGAACATCCCTATAAAATCTTTTTTTATTGCTATCACCACCCCTTTCAACAGTTTTGTGTTCCCCTCTTTTTTTAAAATACCTTGTAAACTCTGATATCTGTAAAGACAATTTTATTTTTAATTGCTTTTTGTGCCTAGGGTCTTTGTATGCGTGACCTACTCATGACACTGCCTAACTGGGATGATATCAGCAAACATGCAGTCTTGCACTCAGAATGAAAAATTGTGCCTTTTGCAACATTAGTATAAATTCCACCTGGAAAATCAAACTATACAGAAATTCAGTTCTGGAGTTGCTCAGCCTTCATATGGAATTCTTGCTATAGGATACAAAGAAGGAAAAGGGTGTTGCTTAAGTGGTCTATTTCAGAAGCTTATAATTACCTTCCTAAACTGGGGGCCTTTACTGAACATGTCTGTGAACCTGAAACTATAGAGAACTGTAATGACTTTTCTCCACCCTTAAGTGAACAGAGGATGTCAATTTGCTTTGTTCCAAACCCACTCTCTTAATTCACACATCATTTCCCCCAGCTACAGAAATGCAACTGGGCAGCACGAAGTGAGCTTTTTTGTTGTTGTTGACAGATATCCATACCGCTAATGTCAGGTCAGAGTATCATACAAGCGCTGCAGGAGGTCAGGTGCTTTTCTGTAGCAATACTGACATGCATTTTTGCCTTGCAGAGATGGAGAAGGATTTGTATCTGCTCTTATCCCATCTTTCTGCTTTTCTATCAAGTTGCACACAGTTGGACCATCGACATAAGAATAACTGTTGGCTTTCAGTGCTGTGCTGGAATGGTGTGTGTGACCATTCTCCACCAATTAATGAGGGAAAATGCTTTCAAAAATTGTCTTTTTTTTTAATGTATTGGCATTTTCCAAGTTTTATAACAATCACATATTTTCTTATTCATAAATACTTGAAACACATATAAGCATAAACACATAAAAACAAACAAAACAAAAGATATATCTAAACCTCAGTTATTATCTACTTGCAATCACCTCAAACTGACTTCCTCAAAGTCACCCTTACTAAAGTTCCATTTCTTACTTCATTAGCAGTTATCCAACTTCATAGTTTCCTACCCTCTTTACTCTTTATTATCTCCCATTTTTATCTTACCTTCTTTTAATCCTTCTTTATAAAACTTATTTCTCATAGTCTCTATATCATAATTTCTAAATACTTAATATACTGAACATCTATTCTAATCTGAGCCTCTTTTACTATTCTGAAACATACTAAGTTCAAATATTACAATATTTCTTTAAATAATTTCTAAATTTCTTCCAATCTTCCTCCACCGTCTCCTCCTTCTGGTTGCGGATTCGTCCAGTCAGGTCTGCCAGCTCCATATAGTCCATCATCTTCATTTGCCATGATTCTATCGTAAGTATCTCAGAGTTCTTCCAGCTTTCAAAAATTGTCAAAGGGGTTGGGGAAATTGCAGTAGAATTCATATAGGTGGGTTGCAGTGTTGTGCTTAATTTTGAAATAACAGAGATATGATTTGGGTGGGGTTTTTTTAGTATCTTTTATTTCATTCAATAAATCATTTCTCCAATGGCCTGCATTCTGCAGCCTGCCCAGGTATTCATGCTTTCTGAAAAACTCCTGGTGAACTTTCCTATAAGTGCAGGAAGCTGCGGATGCAGGCTACCACTCACCTATAAGCTCTCATTGTCAGGGTTTTGTTTTTTTGCTTGGGTTTTTTTTTAAGTGAAGGCTTTTTACTTTTAGAGAAATCAATGTGGATTAAAAATAAAACATGATAAAACGAAGGGCTTCCCTTGTCAACAAAATCTGTGAGCTTGTCAATCTCTGGTGCTTCGTAGACAGCCTCTCTGACTTTCCACACTTTGGTTCAAGTTCAAAGGAAGGCACCATGATGTAACTCATCCCAGGGAACTTTCTCAGACCTGGGGAGGCTTCAAAGCACTGGGGAAATCTTAAATGTAAAGGGGAAAAATATGCATAAAATTATTGACCACCTTGGAAGCGATGAGATAAGCTTAGTCGCTCACTGATGAGAAATTGGTGGACAGGCAATAAGACAGAGGGAGATGATAGCTGCTCAGTGACTAGGATGCACCAACTTCCTCTGTGAGAGCCAGTGTGGTGTAGTGGTTAAGAGTGGTAGACTCGTAATCTGGTGAACCAGGTTTGCGTCTCCGCTCCTCCACATGCAGCTGCTGGGTGACCTTGGGCTAGTCACACTTCTCTGAAGTCTCTCAGCCCCACTCACCTCACAGAGTGTTTGTTGTGGGGGAGGAAGGGAAAGGAGAATGTTAGCTGCTTTGAGACTCCTTCGGGTAGTGATAAAGCGGGATATCAAATCCAAACTCTTCTTCTCTTCTTCTTCTTCTTCTTCTTCTTCTTCTGGGTTCATTCTAGAATATAGCTGTCAACTTTCAGATTTGAAAATAAGGGATGCCGTGAGGGCGGTGCAATGGCACCAAGTAGCCTCGCCACCCTGCGCTCCAGAGGCTGTGTGCGAACGGGTGAGTGAAGGAGCAAGCACATAGATGGCAGGCAGGCTGGCTGGCTGGTTGGGCGTGAGGGTCTGGCTGCACAAGGCATACAAGCTCTGCCCCCAGTCAGTCTCAGACTCCTTATTGGCAGCCGAGTAATGCAGCTGAGGAGCCTCCCTGGCCGGCAGGGAGGGAGAGGAGCTGCTTCCTTTGAAATCCGGGAAATTTAAGGGATATCAACAATCTGGGATAGCAGCGGGAAACGGCATTGGAATAAGGGAGTTTCCCGCCAAAAAAAGGGAGGGTTGACAGCTATTTTCTAGAACAACACAGAAAAGCCAGTCACTATTCCATGCCCCAAGCTCTGGTTTGTCTCCCAGATAGCTCCTCACTGTGTTCCTCCCAGGTTATCTTCTGTGATGGCCTTAAAATGACTGTCAAGAATTTTGCATGCTCCATGAGGAAATCCCATGAGTGGGGCCTTGGCTTGGCCTTATAATGCAGACAATTGAGCCAGGTTGGCCTGCTTCAGCTTCTGCTGATTTGGAAACTGTCATATTAGTGTCCTTTTTGAGGCTGCACTTGTTCTTCAGTGCTGGATGTTTCTCCCTAGCTGGGGGATCTACTGAAAGGCAATTCAGGATACTGCTGGCTGAGTATTCCCCATATGTACTCCTCTCCATAGGGCAAGAGCTGGGTTGAAAGAGCATATGGGAGATGATAAACGGGAGCACTTAAACTGGGTAACCTGTGACTACTTATCAGGTAACCATGGCAAGAAGAGCAATGTGGCCTTTTTTTTCCTGCAGTCTTGCTGATTCTTTCCAAAATCAATGCAATTTGTATTTTAAGGGCCACCATTGATAACAACTGGTTGTTAAAACAACAGATGATGGAGCGATTGCCTGAGGCTGCAGACCCCTGGAGCTGCGTAGTGTTGCCAGCCATCTGTCAGCTACTTTTGAAGACAACATCACATTAATTTACTATCTACCTTTTCAAATCAGCAACTGTTCTCCTGGCACTTTCCTTAGCTCTTTTTTTATGTAATAGTTTCTGGATACTTGGCAAGAAGCATTTCTTTAAAGAGTCAGGAAAACACCTTGGAAAAGCAGCTTCAGGAATTATGCTCTTAGGAGATCTAAAAATGGCAAAGGCGTGAACTGAGCATTATCCATAAATGCATGTGGCAAAAACTTAACATTCCTCCACCCTATTAAAAAAGCAGCTTTAGTGATGGGAATGCAAGAAGCATTAGGGTGAGGGGCTGAACTCTTTCTATACTCCCTCTGTTGCTCTTTTCTTTCCCAAGGGATAACAAATGCAAGTTTCCCATTGGATGGGATTACCTCTTTATCTGAACCAAGGCCAGGGCTGTGGAATGTTGGCTATTTTTCTGAGTCCTGCAGTGGTTTCACCCTCGAAGCCCTAGTGATGAAGTAGACTCCACATACAAGACTTTGAAGATGACTATTTTGCAGGATGGCAACTATTACAAGCAGTATCATACGTATATACCAAGTCCAATGCAATGTGCTTCACTTAACAGATTAGAGAATTGGGCCAAAGCAAACAAGATGAATTTTAACAGGGAGAAATGTAAAGTACTACACTTGGGTAAAAAAAATGAAAGGCACAAATACAGGATGGGTGACACCTGGCTTGAGAGCAGTACATGTGAAAAGCATCTAGGAGTCTTGGTAGACCAAAAATTTGACATGAGTCAACAGTGTGATGCAGCAGCTAAAAAAGCCAATGCAATTCTGGGTTGCATCAATAGGAGTATAGCATCTAGATCAAGGGAAGTAATAGTACCACTGTATTCCGCTCTGGTTAGACCTCACCTGGAATACTGTGTCCAGTTCTGGGCACCACAGTTCAAGAAGGATACTGACAAGCTGGAACGTGTCCAGAGGAGGGCAACCAAAATGGTCAAAGGCCTGGAAACGATGCCTTATGAGGAACGGCTTAGGGAGCTGGGTATGTTTAGCCTGGAGAAGAGAAGGTTAAGGGGTGATGTGATAGCCATGTTCAATTATATAAAAGGATGTCATATAGAGGAGGGAGAAAGGTTGTTTTCTGCTGCTCCAGAGAAGAGGACACGGAGCAATGGATTCAAACTACAAGAAAGAAGATTCCACCTAAACATTAGAAAGAACTTCCTGACAGTAAGAGCTGTTCGACAGTGGAATTTGCTGCCAAGGAGTGTGGTGGAGTCTCCTTCTTTGGAGGTCTTTAAGCAGAGGCTTGACAGCCACCTGTCAGGAATGCTTTGATAGTGCTTCCTGCTTGGCAGGGGGGGTTGGACTGGATGGCGGCCCTTGTGGTCTCTTCCAACTCTATGATTCTGTGATTCTATGATTCTATGACTTTCTTGAGCCCAAGAGAGGGTCTTCTTGCTTCCTGCTTCTAAAACTCCTTCAATGCAGTCCATAAATTATAGCTTGTCTGTCCTCACCAACTCCTCAGCAAAACAAAAGCGAAGCAGCCAGTCAACCTGCGACTCTCACCTTTCCTATCGTGACCTAAGACACGCACATGCTCACTGATGAAATTTGATCTGACTGGACATCCAGAATTGCTCATTTAATAGATGTATCATCTCGACCCCAGAACTCATCTAAATTTGTATTCTCACTTCCATCAGCAAAACTGCATGATAAATTTAGAATGAAATAGAATGCACTCTTTGATACTTAAATGACAGTTGTTTGATATCTAGAGGACAATAGTTCAACACTTGGTAAACTAATTTTATGATAAATACAACTGTGGTCCAAAATGAAATTGCACACAACCTTTAACAACACTAGATTTCTATGAATTCATTTGTTTGAGTCACAATTCTTTCTCCCCAGCTGTGTTGCCAACTATGAAGTATTATATATATATATGCCTTGTATTTAGCATGAAGTTGAATAAGTGTGGTATTCTGACCAGAATAGTAGTTATATAGATATTATCCTACTAACGGCTCATCCTGAACCATTCACTGACCCATCGAAACCATTGCCATTCACTGAACCATACCTTGCTCTCTCCACTGACAAGGTATTTTATTAAAATCACACTTGGCAACCATGTCTGCTTACCCCACCCCATAAGAAAAGAAACTGTTAAAGTTTTGTAGTCATTAGGTAAAGGTAAAGGGACCCCTGACCATTTGGTCCAGTCGTGTCCGACTCTGGGGTTGCGGCGCTCATCTCGCTTTATTGGCCGAGAGCCGGTGTACAGCTTCCAGGTCATGTGGCCAGCATGACAAAGCCGCTTCTGGTGAACCAGAGCAGCGCACGGAAACGCCGTTTACCTTCCCACCGGAGCGGTTCCTATTTATCTACTTGCACTTTGACATGCTTTCGAACTGCTAGGTGGGCAGGAGCTGAGACCAAGCAACAGGAGCTCACCCCGTCGCAGGGATTCGAACTGCCGACCTTCTGATCAGCAAGCCCTAGGCTCTGTGGTTTAACCCACAGTGCCACCTGGGTCCCTTTTTGTAGTCATTACTAACAGCCAATACATCAACAATATTATTCTTACAGATGTAAAAATCCTAGAATAAAGGGAAGTGCTTCTGCAAGTCACCTACACACAAAAATTAAGATACAAGGTGCATATGAATTAATTAGAATATTTCAGTTGGAGCACTTATCTCCTTCCTAGTTAAAAGCACTGTAGTAACACTGAACTGCCTTCTATGCTGTTATAATAAAATTCAATCTACATCACCAAATGGCAATATTGACATATTATACAGAATTCTCTTTCTCTCGCTGTGCATTTGCTCAGTTTAGTCACTGGTTATTGCTAAGAATTATGATTCATACTGTAAATAAGCAATGGGTTGGATCCCTTCTTAAGTCATGAATAATTTCAGACCCAGGTCTACTCTAAGCAAGGCAGAGACTGGATGCAGAACAATACCTGCATTTTTCTTAGGACAGAGATCATTACAGCATTAGACTGCTCAGCGTCACGAGTACCCAGTAAAATAAAGTATCCAAGAAATACTAGCTTTATAATGGGGGTGAGAACTGGATGTGACTTGTGGGCTGGATTCTCCACCAGTCACTCACATGATTTCATAAAGATGCTCCTATCAGCTGAATTCAGTTGATGCAAATCACTGGTGGGAAGATTGCTGTTCTACTCAGATTCTGCTTGTGGGCATTCCCATGAACATCTTGATGGCTACTATGAGAACAGGATGCTGGACCAGATTCAGCAGAGCTCTCCTGGTTGTCATCGTCGTCATCTTCTTCTTCTTCCTCTTCTTCTAAAAAAAAAAATATTTTTATTGAGTTTTACATAATAAATTTAAATTCAAACATTAAACATCCACATCATCATTTAGGATTCCCTCAAACCTTTGACTCCCCTCCGCTCTTCCACGGTTCCATGGTTAGGATCCTCGTACCTACGGGACCGCCTCTCCTGGTATGCCCCGCAGAGGACCTTAAGGTCCACAAATAACAACATTTTGGAGGTCCCGAGCCACAAAGTTGTTAGATTGGTTTCAACCAGGGCCAGGGCCTTTTCAGTACTGGCCCCAACTTGGTGGAACACTCTGTCACAAGAGACTAGGGTCCTGCGGGATTTGACATCTTTCCGCAGGGCCTGCAAGACAGAGCTGTTCCGCCTGGCCTTCAGGTTGGACTCAGTCTGATGTTTCCTCCCCTTATGGTTTTGATTATGGGCAATAAATGAAGCGGCTTTTTAAATTTTAAACTGTATATTAATCTGTATTTTAATTAACATTTTTTCTTTCTTTTATACTTTATTGTAATTTTATTGATGTTAGCCGCCCTGAGCCCAGTTTCGGCTGGGAAGAGCGGGGTATAAATAAAATTTATTATTATTATTATTATTATTATTATTATTATTATTATTATTATTACCATTATCAATCTTTCTTTCCAATTGCTTCCCTTATTTTCTCTAGTTTTTTAAGGAAAATAATCCACTTTACATTTGTTTTTCATACATTACAAGCATTACTCAAATCCTGCCAAAGTTTTTAGTTGTTTACAGTGTTCTCTTAAATACATTATAATTTTTCCCCATTCCTTCTTAAAATTCTTCTCTTCCTGGTTTCTGATTTTCCCAGTCAATTTTGCCATTTCGGCATACTCCATCATCTTCATCAGTCATTCGTCTCTGGTCGGGACCTTGTCTTCTTTCCATCTCTGGGCCAGTTGTATCCGCTCTGCTGTCGTCGCATACATAAATAGTCGCTTCTGCTCTTTCAGAATCTCTGCACCTAAAATACCAAGTAAAAAAGCCTGTGGTTTTTCCACAAACATCATTTTAAACATTTTTTTACAACTCATTGTAAATCATTTCCCAGAATGCTTTTGTTATCTTGCACGTCAGCCACATGTGGTAGAAGAAGAAGAAGAGATTGGATTTGATATCCCGCTTTATCACTACCCGAAGGAGTCTCAAAGCGGCTAACATTCTCCTTTCCCTTCCTCCTCCACAACAAACACTCTGTGAGGTGAGTGGGGCTGAGAGACTTCAAAGAAGTGTGACTAGCCCAAGGTCACCCAGCAGCTGCATGTGGAGGAGTGGAGTCGCGAACCCGGTTCACCAGATTGCGAGTCTACCGCTCTTAACCACTACCACCACACTGGTAGAGCGTGACTTCTTTCTCCTTGCATTTCCATCAAACATTTGAAGCAGTTCTATACATCTTTGCTAATTTTACAGGTGTTAAATACCACCGATACATCATTTTCATAAAGTTCTCCTTCAGCACACAGCACGAGCTCTCCTTATCTTCTTTTGGTATGAAAGTATGAGCAAACGTATATGCTTTCTTTTTGGGGAGGGACATACAAAAGCTGTAGGATGAAGAGATATTAAGAGTTTACAAAAGATGTGGGTGACAGAATTGAAATTACACATGATCAAGATCTATATCTTGATAACTGGACAATACCTAGAACTTGTTTTACAATATTCTTTTGGATTCATTTAATTTCAATTGCCAATTAAAAGGTGTCACACTTTCGAACAAGAGTTTATACTAACTTTCATCCCCTCCCTGGAACTTTTATGTTAATGTATTCATAAGCATTATGTGTCCAATGTTATTTCTGTACTCTTCAGTTGAGATAGCTTTTGACAGCTTCCCTTGGTTTTTGTGGTTTTTGTCTCCAATTGTTGATTAGTGGCTATCAGAATCTAATTATTTTTTAGTGGGAGAGCAGAGAGGTACCAACACTAAGACACAAACAACTGGGCTACAAATAGAGTCTAATTAGGAAGGGAAGGCAGCAGTGGAACCAACAAAGACCTATTTTTTATAACGAAGCCTGTTTGAAATTTTAGTTGAAAGGGAGTTTCACACAGCTCTCCACGTTGTTAGGGAGAGGCAGTGCCTGAAGAATATTCATCATCAAATGCAGAGCCTGGGGAGTTGGAGGGTATAGAGGACAGAGACTGTGGCCTCTTTCCCTTTGAAAGACTTGGGCAAAGTTTTATTAAGTGGCTAATGGAAATGAATTGGGTGGCTTCACCTCAGGCTTCAAATGAGGCAAGAGGACATTGCACACTTCCAGTTCATTTCTTCTGCTGTTTCTGCCAGTGTCGAGCCAGAGGCTTTTGTTTCCATCCTGTGAACTTACTGTGGCATATATCCTTCCGTAAGGTAGTGTTAAGGCATGCAACCCCCATTTCTCCTTGCCGTTATCTGTTGTGGGGGAAATCATAGGGTCTGTGTCAATAGGCGAAGCAGAGTGGGAGCTTTTTGTGCCTCCAGATCACTCAGCTCAACAGGAACATGAGAATTGTGTTGCCAGATAAAATGAAGGATCCATCAGCCTCCTCTTTTTGGTTCCAACATCCACCTGTCAGATGACCCTGGGAGCTCCCAAGCAGGGTTCAAAGGGATTGGACTCTCCCTTCCTCTCTAACCCACGATCGCAACAATATACACTTCATGTTTTATATACAGTTTTGCAAGCAGTGTTCCCTGATATAATGCATTTGTATGTTATTTTCACTAGCATATATGTGCAGACTATACCCTAATACAGGCTTCCTCAACCTTGGCCCTCCAGATATTTTGAGACTACAGTTCCCATCATCCCTGACCACTGGTCCTGCTAGCTAGGGATCATGAGAGTTGTAAACAAAAAACATCTGGAGGGCCAAGGTTGAGGAACCCTGCCCTAATATACATCAATTTTTTGTACATGGTACTTGTCTGGAGAACTGTATTGCTGAAGTTGAAGAAATGTGAATTTCTAAGGACGGCTGTTTCTCTTCACTTGTTTCAGAAAGTGAGAATTAGCGATGCACACCTTTAAATGCAAACTGAATCATATTTCTCCACCATCCCTACTCCTGTCCCTGTTGGGCTTTGGGGGAACCTTTGACAAGGGCTTTGTGACACCCAGTATGGGCAGAAACTACAGTGGAAGAAACATAGGATGCATTGCTCTTGGCAACTCATGAGTTCTTTTGCACCATCATAATTTGCCTGCAATAAGCAATATTGTACTTGCCTGTCAGATTCGCTTAACAGTTGCTCATGAGTAAAGACCAAGTCCGTCTTGTCTTTCAACTATTTTATTGTGCAAAGTATGTACAGTGCAGAGCTATCCTAAAACATGACCACCTAGTTGCTAGCAGAATCCGGAAGTGCCCCCCTCCTGTTGCGGCGCCAACACCAGAGTCTCGGCACCCTAAAGTGCCACCTCCTTTCTCCCCTGACCCTTCTGAGTAAAGCAGGCGCTGGAAACGGTGTCTCCCCCTCAGAATGGGTCTGCTGAGTGGTGCTGGGTCTCTCTGCACCATCCTGGAGACCTCTTCCCACCTGGCTCCTTCCTGGTAACTCCTACTCCCCCGGGGAGGAGCTGGAAGACTCACTGGGAGACATGTCCATTGACAACAGAGGCTGAGGCTGCCGGTACCCACTCAGTGCTGGACTGGCAGGGGAGGGCACGTCCCTGACATTGCCCCTGTATTATTTAGTCTTCTTTTGTTGTGAAACAACACATGGCCCAGTCTCTGATCCTCTTCGCCCCTAATTTAAACTTATTTCGACCACATTTTCCATATATGGTTGTGAAATCTAAGTATGGGCAAAAAGAAGGGTGACAACAAAGCCTCAGATGCTGTAACGAAGTATACTCAATATATTTAGTAGCATTAAAGTGGAAACATCTGTCAGGCTTTTAGTTGCTGAACTGGCTTTGCCAGCACTCCCACAAATTGGGATGGGTAAGTGGATGCCAAATGATAGAAGAGGGACATCTGGCCTTGTATACCCAGCCAGGCCTTGCCTTCTATTGGCTGGGCTGCACAACTGCACAGTGCCCCTATCCCTTTTCTCCCTCCCAGTGCTCCAAAACCCACAATGTGGGCGAAGGGGAAAGATTGCGATTGTGCAAACAGTTGTGCCATTAAGTTGCCGATATCTTGTGGATTGGGCTATAATATTCACAAACATTTACAACAGTGAGCATGTGGTTTTAACTTTGGGGAGGGAAAGTCATGGCTGTTTACAGCTTCCTTAATAAAACATGCCTCTTTATGTTCCTTCGCTTAGTCTGGCAAATGGATAGTAAATGAAAGAGCTCATTCTCAGTTGAGTCTTCAGTGGTTTGATGGGACAACAAAGGAAGGTTGTAGCTTAAGGGTTTTCCATGTCCAAGCCAGAAAGAAGAAACAAGTTATATTGGGTACAAATCAGCCTCTCCCATTAGAGGCAGAAGGTATTTTGTATTTCTTAACTGGGATGAAAATACTTCAAGGATAGTATTTTATTTGTGGGATACATTGGCAAATAAATTAATGCATTCAGATTTTTGTTTTGTTTGGTAAATTCTTACAGCGAGAAGGCCGACCTGCCGGCATTAAGGAATGTAACCTTCTAAAGAAGCCATAAACATGCTTTGCTATTGCTGCAAGTGATTCCAGAATGGCTGGCAGTTAGTGGAATGTGCTTCTTATATTGTTTGCCAGTTCTTTGCTTTATTTTGTTTCACTCCTCGACTCCAGCTAAGGAATACTCCAGGGGCACATACAGGCAGTTTGCCTAGCAAAAAAAGAAAATATACAAGGGGCTCACTCAGATAAAAATGCAGGGTAATGAATTCAACTCTGTACAAACCACCTCTCATCAGAGTGGGTCATGGCTCTGTGGTTGCTCCCTTGCTGTTTCACATGTGTGTAATAGCTGCCATCCATGGGGCTTGTCCTGCTCCTGCCTTACATAAAATATAAGTGGCACACTGCTAAATCAGCTGGATGTCATTTGCACATTATGGAAGACTAGTAACTTATGCCCGTTAAATTAACGGGCGCTAGAACATATGTGGTCAAACATTTGTAAAATACAGATGATTTCTAACCTGGAGCGGGACTGGGTCTTATCAGAGCACGCATCTTCCTAACTCCGGATGCGTTTGCTGCATGTAAGTGCATCCTGCGCAAATGGCTCAGGGGCCGGGGGCGCAATGCGATGCATGCCTCCGCCCGGATCTCCATCCACCCCTCTCCGCACCGAAGCGAAACTCCTTCCCTCCCTCCGTTGCTCCGGCGCCGGCTCCGATCCTCTTCGCGATCCTCCCCTTCCCCTCGATTGGGCAGGCGGCCGGCAGCGACGGGCGCCCAGATTGGCGCGAGGGAAAAGAGGAGGAGAAAGAGGGCTGGGCTGAGCCCTGCGGAGCCGGGCAGCGTGTCGGCGGAAGGAAAGGTAGGTCCGGGCAGCAGGAAACGGGCTGCGGGGTGGGAAGAAACAGCGGCTAGGGCGCCGGGGGAAAGGGAGAGGAGGCCTGGAACGCCCGAAGTCTCTGCGCTCCAAGTCCCAACGGCTGTCCGTGGGGCACATGCGCAGTAGCACAATCCCAGGGACACAGGGACTGGACGCAGAGACACTTGCACTTTATTATATGTGATATGTATGGTGCATTCCAAACTTCCTGCTGCTGCTACTGGGGCTCTCATGACCACTGGAACCACCTTTGCACATCACAGCCAGGCTCAACATACCCAACTCTCTCAACCATTCCTCCTAAGGCTTCATTTGCAGACCCTTTATGATCTTGGTTGCTCTCCTCTGCACACATTCCAGCTTGTCAATATCCTTCTTAAATTGTGGCGCCCATAACTGGACACAGAACTCCAGGTGTGGTTTCACCAAGGCAGAATACGGTGGTACTATTACCTCCCTTGATTCAAACACTATATCTGTTGATGCAGCTTCTTTTTATGGTTGTCATGTTAAGCTTGTGGTCTACTAAGCCCCTATATCGTTTTCACATGTACTGCTGACAAGCCTCACCTGTTCTCCAAGTATCCTCAAAGAATATAGACAGAGGTTCTGAGATTACATCCACAAGCTCCTTTAATACCCTTGGGTGGAGATCATTAGGCCCTGGATATTTGAATTCATTTAAAGTATCCAGGTGTTCCCTATCTTGAGCTGCAGCTCACTCCTTGCAATGTTTATTCTGTTATCACCAGAATGGGCACTGCTTTCCTTTTGGGTGAAGTAAGTGTTGCCTTCTCTCAATAGCATTTCTCTGTGTGTTTTTTTCTGCACAGAGGACCTGTTATTTGCTTGTTCTTTCTCTTGCTTCAAACATAGTCAGATAAAACATTTAAAATTTATTGCTAACCTCTCTTGCAAGCGTGAGTTCATTGTGAGCTTTGGCCTGCCTGACCTTCTCCCTGTAACTGTTGGCTACTCATGTATACTCCTCCTTTGTGATTTCCCCTTCCTTCCATTTCTGTTACATGTCCTTCTTAAATCTCAGCTTATCTGTAAGTTCCTTACGCCATCAAACCAGTTTCTTTGGATGCCTTCTACTTTTCTTTCAGGTTGAAATAGTTTGCATTTGTGCCTTCAGTGTTTCACCTTTAAGAAACTCCCATCCATCTTGGGCTCCCTTTTCTTTGAGTATTTCTGACATGAGATCCCACCTAGCAGCTCCTTAAGCTTTTTGAAATCAGTCTTCTTAAAGTCCAGAATGCATGTCTGACTACACTCAACTTTCCCTTGGGTATCATGAAACCCAAGAGGACATTATCTCCTTCTCCTTCCAAAGTTAGCCCTTTTGCATTGTAGCATGTCTTGGCGGGGGGGGGGGGGGGAGAGAGAGAGAGAGAGAGAGAACACAAAAACAATGGATTTGATAAGGGCAGAGATCAGTGGAAGGGTGAGTTAGTGAATGAAAATCCCATTTTGGTTTATGATACTGGAATGAATGATGAGAAGGAATATATTGAAGCGCTCTGGGTGGCTAATAGAGAAACTAGCTCAAAGACACTGGGGATCAAAGGAAGGAAACTTAAATATTTCTGAGGTTCAAAAAGGCTAATATTATAAGAGACATGACATTTCAAAGGGAATGACATAAATATTATTCCTAAATCATGACCTGGACTTTTGTTAATGTAAAAAGTCTGTTGTTAAATGGTGGTGGCTAGGAATTCTTTCCCAGTTAGTGATTTCTTGCAAGTTCTGTTGAAAAGTCATGTAAATATGAGGATCAATGCCCAGAAATGTTAGGATGAAAACACCTTGACATCTTCTGTAGGATAGCCTGAAACACCTGCTGAGTAAGAATTTTGGCATAAAGCATGCTTCTTAAGAATCATTGGAAAGCTTTTTGAAGTACGACTAGCCTGTCACTGCTAAGCTTTTCAGAATTCTGTGTGTATGTTCTTTGTTTTTGTATCATACTACTTTTTAAATGGTTTTATTTGAAGAATCAGGGATGCGGGTGGCACTGTGGGTTAAACCACAGAGCCTAGGGCTTGCTGATCAGAAGGTCGGCGGTTCGAATCCCCGCGACGGGGTGAGCTCCCGTTGCTCGGTCCCTTGCTCCTGCCAAGCTAGCAGTTTGAAAGCACGACAAAGTGCAAGTAGATAAATTGGTACCGCTCCGGCAGGAAGGTAAACGGCGTTTCCGTGCGCTGCTCTGGTTCGCCAGAAGCGGCTTTGTCATGCTGGCCACATGACCCGGAAGCTGTATGCCAGCTCCCTCGGCCAATAAAGCAAGATGAGTGCCGCAACCCCAGAGTCGTCCACGACTAGACCTAATGGTCAGGGGTCCCTTTACCTTATTTGAAGAATCATATATTCCATAAGATACAGTCAGGCTCCTCTAGCTCCACCCCCCAAACCCTCTCACCCTTAATGCAGGGTGTGCATGGTGGGTCCCTAGTTCCCCTGGGAGTCAAGGGCTCTTCTCATCGTAGGGTGCCATCAGGTGATTCTGCCATTTCCCCTCATTTGACTCTAACTCACCACTGGGTCTTGGTACCACAAACTCTTCTCTATTGACTAGATGTCTATGGTCTTCTGTCTCAGTGGTGTTTGGAGACTGCCTTGCTCCATTTCACCTCCTTCCAACTTCCCCCACCTTCCCTCTTCCATACTCTCTCTTGCCTTCCTTGGCAGTACTCCAATCAGCTCTGAACCAATGGCCTCCCATTGTAGTCATCTGCTCTCCTGGTGGCTGCCTCTTACATAGCCATGGTGTGTTAAGGGATGTATGTCTCAACCCACTGAAGCTCACCTCTTATGGTCTGGATATGTTGTCATTCAGTGGGGCAAAAAGCAGGACATGGCAGAGGTCAGCAGCCACCTCCTCGATCTCCCCACATATGTAAACATTCTGTTTGACTATGGGCAGTTTTTAAAAACATTTTATTATTATTATTATTATTAAGACCTTCCATCTTTCTTTTTTTCAAAACCCTTTTCTGTCAGAGCAATCCTGTTGAATTAAGAAGACAGGCACACTTCATAATGCTTAGTCAGCTGAGCAGGTTAGGGGTATGTAAATGCCAGATATACTCAGAAGCAAAACATGGCAGCTGCCTTTGTGTCAGGAGTCCTGGTTCCTGTCTTGATAACACAGCAAGCGTAATTAATTAAAAAGGAAGATTTATTGCAAAAACAGAGTTCGCTGGACGACTCTAACAAGCCGCCAGCCTCATCAATCATGATGACCCTTCTGAAGACTGCTTCCTGCGAGGCCAGAAGCAACTGAACTTTTGCTTCTGACGTCTCTTGTTTTGCTTCCTGTCTTGGAGCCCTCCCATTCACTGAGACTTTGGACTGAGAGGGTCAGTTCCCACCTCTTCCCCATTCTCTGAGGGGCTGTCTCTTAGCTCTTTCCCACCTGATAAACTGCTTCCTTCTCTGTTCGTGGCATTTTGCACTTCTCAAGAGTATTGGCAGGGTTCTGGCTCATTCCCAGTCATTCCCTTATCAACTCACATTCCAAGGGGTGGGGGAGTTGACACTAGCTCATCCTGCCTGGCAGCTAACCCTCTCTGTTCCTGGCTGCTTCCTTCAGCTGGTTGCAAACTTTCCCTGGGATCTGGCTGCAAACCTTCCTTGGGGGCTGGCTCGTTCATGACACTTTGCATACTTTGGCCGGAACATGGGAAAGTGGGAACCTCTTACTAAAAGAAGCAAGTCCCAGTGTTTTCAATGGACCTCATTCCCAGGTAAGCATGCATAGGATTGCAGCCTAAGCAACTGGGTGAAATATTGCTGGCACATTTTCCCTAAGCGCTAGAGAAACTTTCCTGTTCCACTAATAAAGATGAGAGCTAAAAAAAGAGAGGAAATGGGTATGGAATATCACTGAGGGCAGGGGGTTGAGAGAGACATTGCTATACCCCCTCGCTCTCTGTTACCACAGCTCTGATTATAAGTCCCTTCCACAAAACGCAGGCATACAACTCATCACAAACTTAGAAAAGCTGCGGCAGAATACACCATAAGCAATGAGAGATGGAGGGGCACCAATTCTCTAAATTCCCAATGTCCTTCCCGGGAGCAGCAGTCGTACCAAGCCAGGTAGAACAACACAGGAAATACATCAAAAGAAAGAAATCCTTTTGATGGCGAGCGTTTAGAGCAAACAAAACAAAAAGCCGCAAATTCAGGGCCTTCAAAGTTGTGATAAAGCTTGTCTCAATTATGTGTAAAATAAAAAAAATAAACAAACAAACCCCGAAACCGGTTTTAAAAATGTGTGTATTTGGTCTAATACTACCGAGCTTTGAAAGAAAACTCACTTGATGGCTGTTGGCTTTTGGCCTGCGACAGACGTACATGCTCAGACATAATGTGCTATTCCCATTCAGATAATGTGAAATTAATTGTGCACCAAAACAGCACTTTATACCCAAAGGCAGACCTTGGAACTGCATTATATTTGGCCACTAGTATCCACTTGCTGACTGGTAATGTAATAATAAAAAAGTACCTTAGTTTTCCGTGTATAAGGATATCATATACAAGGATAGCAGAGGGGGGACGGGCGACTGGTATCAGCAGCCAGCAGGAGATTGGCAGTGGAGATTGGGTGTGTGATTGGTTCCTGCGGCAAGGCCTGCTGAAGATTGACTGCGACAATTGGGCGGTTGATTTACGGCAGCGGCGATGCATGCCTGCAATCGGCTTTTGTTGCGCTGAGTGTTCAGGTGGGATTTTGGCGGTGTGTGTGTGCAGATGATTGGTGGCCGCAGCGATGCATGCTATTTGCAGTGGCAGGGAGGCGGTGCCCCACCCAAAAAAGCTCAACAACTCTGGGCAATCCCCCCCAAAAAAAGCTCAACAACTTCGGGCAAACCCCCCCCCCAATAAAATTTTATTGCTGTACACAAAAATAGGGGTCAGCAAAATTCAAGGTGTTGGTGCTGACCCTGAAAGCCCTAAATGGCCTCGGCCCAGTATACATGAAGGAGTATCTCCACCCACATGGTTTTGCCCAGACACTGAGGTCCAGTGCCGAGGGCCTTCTGGAGGTTCCCTCACTGCGAGAAGCGAAGTTACAGGGAACCAGGCAGAGGGCCTTCTTGGTAGTGGCCCCCGCCCTGTGGAACGCCCTACCATCAGATGTCAAAAAAGTAAACAACTATCTGACGTTTAGAAGACATCTGAAGGCAGCTCTGTTTAAGGAAGTTTTTTAATGACTGATGTTTTAATGTATTTTTAATCTCCTGTTGGAAGCCGTCCAGAGTGGTTGGGGAAACCCAGCCAGATGGGCGGAGTATAAGTTATTATTTATTTATTTATTTATTTACAGGGGGTGTTATACATGGAAAAATATGGTATATATTTTCAGGCAATATTGACTGCAAAAAATACTTAAATCCTTTCCCCCACATCTTCTGTGCTGACAGCTGAACTTTCACAGGGAGTAAAAGAAGAAAGAAAGTAGAGTGGCAATGGGGGGAAAATGGTATTTTCATGCAAACCCACATAATTCACACTTTCTGAAACACTGTGAACTGAAACTATCCTTCAAAGGATGCAGTTCTCTAACCAAAAAAAAAATATGTGTAAAACTTTTGTATTTCAGGAGAAAGTGTGCATAACGATGCATATACTGTATTGACAAAAATACTATATTAGCAGAAATTTTCATGGAGGAGGTAACTTTCCCGTGTCCTCCCTCCTTCATGACAAACATTACATACAAAAATGTGTATGTTAGAAGTACAAGAGGAATAATAATCACAAACTGATGTGGAAATGTGGATAAATAAGAAAGAGAGACTTATTTGTCTATCCAACATTGAATCAAAATACGAACATTAAAAACATTGAAAGAGATTGTTTTTAGCTATTACCAAGCAATCTTAAAGTGACAGCAATTGGGAAGACCTCATGAAAGAAGAACTGTCAGTTCCTGAGTCCTGCCACATTTGCTCCAGCCAGGGTGGAATGGGAAGGATAGGGTGATTGTTGTCTTTTCCCATTTTGCCCAGACATCACTGGAGAGGAAAATCACTGGGGTGCAAAAATCCCCAGTCCTGGTATAGCTCTATAATAATAATAATAATAATAATAATAATAATAATAATAATAATAATAATATTGTATTTATATCCCGCCCTCCCTGGCCAAAGTCGGGGTCAGAGTGGCTAACAACAAGTAAAAATAGCACAGTGTACATAAAATCACACAGTCAATTAATTAAAATACATTCTAAAATCAATTCAGAATCAAATTTATGGCAACCATTGGGCTAGAGTTCTATGAGGATGACAGAAGAAGAGAGGGGGTCAGACTGTGCCTTGGCCAAAGGCCTGGTAGAACAGCTCCATCTCGCAGGCCCTGTGGAAAGATGTCAAGTCCCACAGGGCCCTAGCCTCTTGTGACAGAGCATTCCACCAGATCGGGGCCACGGCCGAAAAAGCCCTGCCTCTGGTCGAGACCAGCCTAACCTCCCTGCGGCCCGGGATCTCCAAGATGTTTTTATTTGAAGACCGTAAGGTCCTCCATAGGACATACCAGGAGAGGCGGTCCTGTAGGTACGAGGGTCCTAGGCCATGTAGGGCTTTAAAGGTTTAAACCAGCACCTTAAACCTGATCCTGTACTCCACCGGGAGCCAGTGCAGCTGGTATAGCACTGGGTGAATGTGATCACGTGGCGAGGACCCCGTAAGGAGTCTTGCCGTGGCATTCTGCACCCGCTGGAGTTTCTGGTCAGTCTCAAGGGCAGCCGCACACCCTTCTGGACTTCATATCCTGCAGATTCAAAGCACCCCGAAATCTACAGGTCCTAACACACCCTGAGCTTTCCGGAGGTTTATCAGGGGCTCCTCCAGGGCAGCGGCAGAGCAAGCCGTTCGGGGCGGGGCCAGCCGCCCACGGGGCAGGGTGAGCCGGGACAGGACGCTCCGCGGGGCCTCTGAGGAGCCTGCCTGCCTGCCTCCTCCCACTCAGCCACCCTACAGGTGAGGGGGAGGCAGCGGGTGGACCGTTTGGGGCAGTGCGGTAGCTGCGGGCGCCCAAGCCACCGCATCACTCCCAAGAGAAACGCATGGCTTAGGCGTGCTGCAGGCCCTGTGGAGAGTGCTGTCTGGCATTTTGTCACCCCCCCATTGGTGACACCTAGGGCGGACTGCCCCCACCACACACCCCTTCCTCCACCCGTGCTCCAGGGACCTAAATGCTACTCCACCAGTGCTCTCCACTGGTGGAGTGGAATGGAAAGTCATTAGGGAATAAAAGTGAAGGAAGGCTGTTAAAATGGATTTGCCTTCCATTTTAGACCAATTAACCATCCTTTTTGACCCAGGTGGCGCTGTGGGTTAAACCACAGAGCCTAGGGCTTGCTGATCAGAAGGTCGGCGGTTCGAATCCCTGCGACGGGGTGAGCTCCCGTTGCTCGGTCCCAGCTCCTGCCCACCTAGCAGTTCGAAAGCACGTCAAAGTGCTTGTAGATAAATAGGAACCGCTCTGGCGGGAAGGTAAACGGCGTTTCCGTGCACTGCTCTGGTTCGCCAGAAGCGGCTTAGTCATGCTGGCCACATGACCCGGAAGCTGTACGCCAGCTCTCGGCCAATAAAGCGAGATGAGCGCTGCAACCCCAGAGTCGGACACGACTGGACCTAATGGTCAGGGGTCCCTTTACCTTTTACCTTTGAATAAGAGTTTGTTTGGATAAATGAGGCAGGGTGGGGAACCCTATAGAGGGTAGCTGGTTGGCACCTGTCTGTCTTGGCCAGGGGTCAGCAACCTAAGGCCCATGGGCCGGAAGCGGCCTGCAGAGGTCATTTGACCGGCCCACGGGCCGCCCCCGAACCAAGCTGCCCGCTCGTGTGTTGAGCTAAACCAGCACAGCACAGTGCGGGGACTCGCTTCTGCGGTGCCAGAAATTGCGTCTGTGCATGCGCAGATGCTGAAAATAACGGGTGAGTGTACGATCCGGCCCACAGAGGTATCTCCACAGGACCGATCTGACCCAGGTAAGATAAGCCTTTCTGACCCCTGGTCTTGGCAGACAATGCAAGAGTGTTGTGGTGTGCCATACTGGTGCAATTGTGATTCAGGAAGTTCATAGCTTACAGTAAAGCTCACCTCAGCCGTAAATCACCAGGTGGCCTCAGGCAACTCATTCTTCCAGCAGCCATCACAACCTATATCGGCAATGGAGGAATAATGATACTGATTTATCTTACAGAGGGGTTGTAAGGATTGCTAAGATGTGAACATGAAACGTAGTGCCTAAATGTTATGACACTGTACAGGCTAAAAGTATTTTTGGAAATGCGGAGGGAGGGAGGGAGATTCTAGTGCGATGCTTGATAGCAGCTCGTTTGCCATGATGCATTGTTCTCTCTTTACATTTCTAAAAAATGAAAAGAAAACCTGTGCAGGGTGAAGCTTGCATCAGGCACTCCATTTGTGATTGCATAAATGTGGTTCCAATTACTCAAGAGATGTGGAGTACCCCTACTAGCTTCTATAATTCACCCACCTTGTGGAGAGGAGCCACAATTGTAAGAAAAGGATTGAGTTATAGATCTGTACTTCTCAAACAGCAAAGTCGTTTGTTCCGAAACGGCTAATCATGGGATCCTAAAGTAGACATTTAATCAACTTGCCACAAGTGAATTAGTGTGCAGTGTGGTAAAATTAGGAAGGCAAAGCTCTCAATGACCCCTATTTTCCTCGGAGAGCTATAGTTCCCAGAGTTCCATGGGAAGAGGGACTGGTTGTTAAGCTTCTCTGGGAATTGTAGCCCAGTGAGGGGATTCGGGGCCTCCTAACCACTCTCAGCATCCTTAACAAACTACAGCTTCAAGAATTCTTTGGGAGAAGCCATGACTGTTTCAAGTTGTATCACAGTGCTTCCCACTTCCCCCTTTGTTTTCCATTCTGCACAGGTTCTCTTTTCCTTTTCCTTTTCCTTTTCCTTTTCCTCTCTCTTTTTTTTGTCCATAACAAAAAGTTATGTATTATATATATATAGTATCACAGTGCTTTAAATGTATGGTGTCAGTGTGACCTTAGTGCTGGTGCTCTCGCCATGAAACTCCTGAAAAAGTGAAGCATAACCAGCTTGCTTTTAACTTTCATGTTCAACTTACTTGCTTAGGAGGACTTTGGGCTCCTGACATATTGCTATCATTCTGACAGTTTATCTGACTATGTTGGTTGGTGGGGTATCACAAGAGTGATCTGCAATGGAATTTGCTGTGTATCTGCACCTGCCGAAAGAAGTACCCGTATCCAAGACTTCACCCCCGAAGCCACACTCGTCTATTGTCTTGTGAGACAGGCAGATGCCAATCATGTTAGAGCCAATATTTGTGGTGTGTGCACCCAGGATAGTTTCTTTATTTTTGCAAATATCCTCACAGGTTCCACATAAAGGTTGATGACCCCTGTGCTAGAGATTGGCTGTCAACCCTAAACCTCAACTTTGTATTGGTGATTTCTGAGAGGAGAGAGGCTAGCCACATGACCCGGAAAAGCTGTCTGCGGACAAACGCCAGCTCCCTCAGCCTGTAAAGTGAGATGAGTGCTGCAACTCCAGAGTTGTCTGCAACTGGACTTAACTGTCAGGGGTCCCTTTGCCTTTTATTCAGATATTGGCAGTTGTATTTTCAAACCCTTTCCTAATGATCCCTGGAATAGAATCCAGCTTTCTTGCAGCTTCCATACGCTTGCTTGATATTTTCATCAAGCTGTCCACTAACCAGTTCAGAGCAGGTCCCATTAGTCTTCGTGTGACATTAAGATTCCTTGCCCCAATCTGGCTAATTGGCAGTGAGACTGGAACCAACCTGCTGGGAAGGGTTGCCCAAGAAAGCTCTCCAGCAGATAAGCACTGGCTTCTCAATGGTGAACTCTCTTGCACAGCTGACCCACGCCAAAAGCAGGACTTGCAAATCAGTTGGCAGGTATCAACTAGGCATGGATGTGAATAGACTAATTATCACACCACTGTACTTAAGAGAGACTTACCACCTATTCTGTCATTTAACCACTTAGGAGTTAGATTGTCAAGTCTTGGAGTCCATGCAATTTCATTTCTAAGATTTCTCTGCCCCCAAAATGTCTCCTTCTTCCTTGTTTTCCTTCCACCGGCAGGTGAAGACTTTCTTTTCCTTTTTAAAAAATATATTTTTATTAAAGATTTCTTAGTTTACAAAAATACAGGCATTGTCTCTTTTATCAAGTTGTGTTTTCTACAGATCAGTTTCATTTGTTGTGAGACATTAGTGTTGTTGTTGTTGTTCAGTCGTTCAGTCATGTCCGACTCTTCGTGACCCCATGGACCAGAGCAAGCCAGGCACGCCTATCCTTCACTGCCTCTCGCAGTTTGGCCAAACTCATGTTAGTAGCTTCGAGAACACTGTCCAACCATCTCATCCTCTGTCATCCCCTTCTCCTTGTGCCCTCCATCTTTCCCAACACCAGGGTCTTTTCTAGGGAGTCTTCTCTTCTCATGAGGTGGCCAAAGTACTGGAGCCTCAACTTCAGGATTAGTGTTACATACAATCAAAGACAACCAACCACACCCTAGGTGAAGACTTTCTTCTTCCAAAATGCTTTTGGAAAATGACTGCGTTTAAGGAAACAACCGGTGTCGTGCTGTTTTGAATTGTAATTATATGTATGCCTTAAATAGATTGTGTGTGTGTGTGTGTGTGTGTGTGTGTGTGTGTGTGTGTGATATATATGGTTTTAATTCAGTCACAGTTAAATTCTTATGATTGTTATTCTTCTATATTTTTAGCTGTTCTTATTTTTATCTGTAAGCCCCTGTCAGGGGAAAAGGTGGGGTATAAATAAATATATGATAACAACAACAGCCATCTATTCAACATCCCGGAATATACAGAATATAGTAATAGCTCTCTCTCTCTCTCTCTCTCTCTCTCTCTCTCTCTCTCTCTCTCTCTCTCTCACACACACACACACACACACACACACACACACACACACACACATGCGCGCGCGCACACACACACACACACACACACACAAACACACTTCTATGATTCATAGATATGCATACCTTTGGGAAGTCATGTAGCTCTTGATAAAATTATGGGTTTTCTTCACTTTCTACCACCATTTAGACAACCATTAGTGTGCACCTGTACATCTCTAATGTTGCTTTTATAAGCAAAACCTGGTTTCTTCTGAAAAATGTGTTACCCCAAAATGTGTCATACTTATTTTGATGTAAGTCAAACTATACATTTGTCTACACCTGTCATTCTGATGTGTCACTCCTACTCTATCTTTAGGTGTCAGAACCTCACTATGCAAGGTAGAAAGACCTCTTCGGTGTTCTTTATACATGATATTATTTGGATAGCCCATGTTTCTAAAATCTTTATGGCTTCCCTTAAAAAAAATCTCAGCACAATTTCTATGTCATGTGCTTTGATAAAGCAAGTTATGCATCACCATCTACAGGCTTTTTGCATGTCACACTGGGCATTTTTTCCTGCATTCCTACTAACCATAATGTCAAAATAATTGAGGTTGGTTCACCAAAAACCCTTTCAAACCTCAAATCTGAGTCTTTGCGATTCTAGGTGCATCCAGATGGGGATTAATATCGCAAATGGGTCATTCAGATATTGAAAACGGGGCAGTGGAAACAGGGTGCTGCTGTTGTCATTTTAACTTATTGGATGTTCCAGTGAAAGAGTAAACCCAGATTAAATCAGAGAGGGGGAAATACGAGCTGGCAATTTGATGCTGATGACATCATGGGGATGCTGAAAATAGCAGGCATGAGCAGCACCGATCCCACAATACAGTAAATACATATCTGGATAAAGGTAAAGGGACCCCTGACCGTTAGGTCCAGTCGCGGACCACTCTGGGGTTGCGGCACTCATCTCGCTTTACTGGCCGAGGGAGCTGGATACAGCTCCCGGGTCATGTGGCCAGCATGACTAAGCCGCTTCTGGCAAACCAGAGCAGCACACGGAAACGCAATTTACCTTCCCGCTGGAGTGGTACCTATTTATCTACTTGCACTTGATGTGCTTTTGAACTGCTATGTGGGCAGGAGCTGGGACCAAAGAACGGGAGCTCACCCCGTAAAGGGGATTTGAACCGCCGACCTTCCGATTGGCAAGCCCTAGGCTCAGTGGTTTAGACCACAACGCCACCCGCGTCCCTAATATCTGAATGCTGTTGTACAAATCTAAAGTGCAGTCACACTTGGAACAGCATGCATATTCTAGTCGCTGCATCTTTAAAAAGGATATTGTAGGGGGGAATTAAGAAAACGGCACGAAAAATAATCACGGGGCTGGAGTAGCTCCCCCATGAGGAAAGATTACAACTTGGGGGCCTTTTTCAATTTAATGGAACGGTGAGTATGGGGAGACATGATAGAGGTGTATAGAATTATGGTGTGTAGAAAGTGAATGGAGATGGATTTTTCTCCCTCTTGCATAATACCATGGAAAACCGAACAAAGATTAATGTTGGAAGATTCAGGACAGGTAAAAGAAAGTCCTTATTCATATAGTTAAACTATGGAGCTTGCAAGCACAACGTGTAGTGATTGTCGCCAACTTGGACGAGAACAAAATGCTCGACTAGGTGGGTCTTTGGTCTGATCCAGCAGGGCTCTCCTTATGTTCTGAAGCACACACCGTCACATTCTGGTAAGATCAAAATAAGAAAGAAGGTTTTGCAGCATCTCTACCTCATTATTTGGGGGAGAGAAATTCTGTTAACACATAAACCGTGATGATAAAACACTCTCTAAGTATATACACACATATACATACAGATACACAGATACACAAAGTGACACTAGGGGCTGTACCCTCCCTTCACCAACCCTCCTGCCATCCTCCCTACATTAACCCATTAGAACTTTGGGTGGTTTCCATAAAACTGTCAACATGTAGCAAACAAGAATGCAGTTTGTCATCTAACTTCCGCTGTGGGAACCATCAGCCTTTCTCATAGGTATGGAATTCCCCTTGGGAGGCTGAGGCTGATAAGGTAAAGGTAAAGGGACCCCTGACCATTAGGTCCAGTCGTGTCCAACTCTGGGGTTGCGGTGCTCATTTCGCATTATTGGCCGAGGGAGCCGGCATACAGCTTCCAGGTCATGTGGCCAGCATGACTAAGCCGCTTCTGGCGAACCAGAGCAGCGCACGGAAACGCCGTTGACCTTCCCGCCAGAGCGGTTCCTATTTATCTACTTGGACTTTTGACGTGCTTTCGAACTGCTAGGTGGGCAGGAGCAGGCACCAAGCAACGGGAGCTCATCCCGTCGCAGGGATTCAAACCGCCGACCTTCTGATCAGCAAGCCCTAGGCTCTGTAGTTCAACCCACAGCGCAACCTGGGTCTGATAAGAGCTGATAAGAGCTGTTGGCAAAAACCAGCAGAAGACAGAAAGTTGCAACAAAATTTCACCTGAAACAAAAATAACTGAAGGTAAACTCATGGGTTCCTGCTTAAGAACGTAAGAAAATCCTGATGGATCACACCAAATGCTCACCTAGCTCAGCATCCGTCTTTCCACAGTGGCCTTCCGTTGCTCCCCAACATCTGGTGTTGACTGCCATACTGCCTCTGATTCTGCAGTTTCCATATAGCCATCAAGACCAGTAGCCATGAGACTTATCGTCCATGAATATGTCTCACCCACTTTTAAAGCTATCAGAGCAAGTAGTTACACCATCTTGTGCCAGGGTGTTTCAATAAACGAACTAACTTGGAATGTCTGTGGAATTTCAAAGTAAACAACAGAGATTTTGATAAGACTAGCAAAATTTCTCAAGGGCTGTCCGAGAGCTCGGGCTCCAGGAAAAATTAGCTGTTTCTATGGGAAGGCACGTGAGACCCAGGTGGCGCTGTGGGTTAAACCACTGAGCCTAGGGCTTGCTGATCAGAAGGTCGGCGGTTCGAATCCCTGTGACGGGGTGAGCTCCCGTTGCTCGGTCCCAGCTCCTGCCCACCTAGCAGTTCGAAAGCACGTCAAAGTGCAAGTAGATAAATAGGTACCGCTCCAGCGGGAAGGTAAACTGCATTTCCATGCGCTGCTCTGGTTCGCCAGAAGTGGCTTTGTCATGCTGGCCACATGACCCGGAAGCTGTACGCCGGCTCTCGGCCAATAAAGCGAGATGAGCGCCGCAACCCCAGAGTCGGACACGACTGGACCTAATGGTCAGGGGTCCCTTTACTTTTACCTATGGGAAGGCACAGAGTGACTTTCCCATAGAATTATATGGATTATAGCTGGCACAATGCCATATTACCATTTTTACATTAATCCAGACAAAGACCAGCAGCCAATGAAGACTGCTTTATGCATGCTCCTTTGCATATCCATAGAGTTATTCAGTATGGGATGAGAAATGGGCCATGCTATTGAAATATACAATTAAAATGATGGGTATTGCTATAGTAATAATAATAATATAATAATAATTTATTATTTGTACCCCGCCCATCTGGCCGGGTTCCCCCAGCCACTCTGGGCGGCTTCCAACAAACACTAAAATACATTAAAATATCACACATTAAAAACTTCCCTAAACAGGGCTGCCTTCAGGTGTTTTCTAAATGTCAGGTAGTTATTTATCTCTTTGACATGGGATGGGAGGGTGTTCCACAGGGCAGGCGCCACTACCGAGAAGGCCCTCTGCCTGGTTCCCTGTAGCTTTGTTTCTCGCAGTGAGGGAACCACCAGAAGGCCCTCGGCGCTAGATCTCAGTGTCCGGGCTGAACGTTGGGGGTGGAGACGCTCCTTCAGGTATACAGGACCGAGGCCGTTTAGGGCTTTAAAGGTCAGCACCAACACTTTGAATTGTGCTCGGAAACGTACTGGGAGCCAATGTAGATCTCTCAGGACTGGTGTTATGTGGTCATGGCGGCCACTCCCAGTCACCAGTCTAGCTGCCGCATTCTGGATTAATTGCAGTTTCCGGGTCACCTTCAAAGGTAGCCCCACATAGAGTGCATTGCAGTAGTCCAAGCGGGAGATAAGATATAGCTCTTTTTTACAGCTCAAGGTTCCAATTCAAGGTTCCAAATTGAATAATTTGCCATTCTTTGTTTCAAGCTGTTACATGAGCAGCAGTGTATCAAAACTTTAACACTTGGTGCATTTATTGGACTGAGGTACACAATTCTGCACTGCAGTGCCATTCCTGATAGCTTCAGTTTCCGTTGTGTAGCAGGACTGTTTCCCCTGCAAATCTGTAGGTTACTCTAATAAGGTAAAAAACAAGGCAAGAACTGAATGACCACCCAATCAAAGTATGAAATATTGAAAAGGTCAAAGGAGTGTAACTCACTACAAAGATTCATTGAATATAAATTAAGCATTAAACTCCTGATACCTCATTCTCTTGACTGAGTTGTAATGAGAATGGAAGATGGCAGAAAATTAATCCCTTCTCATTAAAAAGCTTGTAATAAGAATGTGGAATTTGGTACGAATGTAACCTATTCTCATTATCATCTTCATGAAGGGTCTTTGTGGTCTTTTTCAGATGTCATAGCAATGAACATTTCTGTGCTAATAAAACACGGCAGTGCAGAAAATGTGGTTATACCAAGTCAAGTTTACATGCTTATGTCTTAAGTTCTCTAATTAAATAATCAGAAATCCATGAACTTTTCCAGTACACTTTATAGTAGAGTATAAGATATATTATTTTTATTTATTTTATTAATCATTTCCTATGAAATGAATGGCTGCAGCAACCCAGCCAGATGGGCAGGGCATAAATGATAAATTAATTATTAATTATTATTATTATGAAGTAGCTCAAGTAATTTCACAATCCAATAAAAACAGTCATAAAATAATTGCTACATATAAAAACAGTTTAAAATTTGCATTCATAAAAACTATTAAAAACCATTCCATATATAAAAACAGTTAAACCTATTATGCAATTTCAAATCCATTACAAATACAAGACATGCTACACACATACACACACACACATACACACACAAACACACACAAAAACACAAACACAGACATAAAAATGGAAAGCTGTCATTGCACAGCCCCCATTGAAGGATTTGTGGTGCCTCATCACAATTCTGGATTTGGACGAAAGGGTCTGAAGAAGAGGAGAGGATGGTAGCTTCACCACTGGGCAGAAGGTGAAAAAGATGCTTAGTCATTGCAATGTGTGGGAGGAGGAAGATGCAGGAAGTTACCATGGAGGGTGACTTGTGTCCAAGGGGAGTTGCACACAACTTCCCCTCCCCCCCAAAAAAACCAGGAAACACAAAATTTGCCACAGAGTTTATCTGTAATTGAAATTTCAGAGAAACTCTAATTGTAGCAGAGAACTGGGATTCTGCTTACAAAACTCCCACCTTACATTGTGCAAGCATTGAAAGGGGGGGAGCCTATTGCGTGTCGAGGTCCCCAAACCACCCCTCAAATAATTCACACATCAGTCAGAATTTTTGTTTTGGTTTTTGGCATGATTTTGGCCACAACTTTATTAAAATACAATGTGAGTGGTTGCTTAGGCATTGGTTAAGACTATCTGTCCCATAGGGGACAGAACTGACGACCGTCAGTAAGGGGAAAACCCTCTGGAGAGATAAAGGGAGCCGGGTGGTCTGACTCTCCCCTCAGGCTCCCAGGGCTCTTGCACGGCCCTAGCCCCCGACCAGGGGTTCGGACAAAAAGCATCAAGCCCCTGGATTCCTTTAACGGAATTCCCCTAACACCAGCAACAATTGGAGGGGCAGAAGCAATCAATCATAACCCCTCCTCCAACCAACATAATAACCAATGCCTAACTGCCAACCTTACAAGTTGTGAATATTTGCTACGCAGTAGCCGAAAACCAGATGGCACCAGCCAATCAGCCAAATGGAAAAATTCCTACCAGGCTCCTGCCCCAACAGCAGACGACCCCATGACAGGCATAGCAAGGTCAACGCAGAGGCCTAAAATATAGGGAAGGAGGGAGGGTGATCCGAAGCACGCAGCCAAGATGGGGATCACGTTGCAAACCCACCAATATATATCCGCTGGGCTGTCCATCAATAAATTGCAACATACAATTCTCCCCAACAACACCCAGGGTCCAATCACAACAGTGGCCATGCATACGATCCCACCCAGCACCAGAGGGGTGACTTGCTGGCCCCCACCGCAACACGTGCTCCCCATGAAGGAGAACACGCTTTTTCCAACCAGCTTTCGTGATATTTGCAGCCTGATCCAATGCATATTCCAAGTGTGATGCAGTGGTTAGAGTGTTGCAGTATGACTGGGGAGACCCTGGATCAAATCCCCACTTGGTCAGGAAGCTCCTAGGATGACCTTGGGCCAGTCAATATCTCACAAGGTTTGGGGAAGACCAAATATATTTGAAGGGGGTGACCCTGTTTGCTACCTTGAAAGGTAGGTGGTATAAAGGTAACAAGACCAGCCCTTCATGCTTCTCTTTTTTAAAGCTGTGATGGATAAACTCCTCCAGGTACAATTTGGATTGATTGAGTTCAGCCTGGAATTCAGCCTAATCTGTTTGAGACAGACCTGGATTTCCCTTGGTCAGATCAGGTGTGGTCTGAAGGGGAAAGTGGAAGTGGAGACATGGAGGTCTATGGCACTTTCTCTCCCCACCCCACAGCTCACACTCCTGACAACATGTTTAATTGGGGTTTAAAACCCTGATCAAATATAGGGTCAGGAGGAGAAGTGGGGGCCTGTCCCCTTGCCCCACCTTTCCTGACTGCACAACTGTACAAGGATCCAGAAGAAGAAGAAGAAGAAGAAGAAGAAGAAGAAGAAGAAGAAGAAGAAGAATTTGGATTTGATATCCCGCTTTATCACTACCCGAAGGAGTCTCAACTCCTGCCAACCTAGCAGTTCAAAAGCACGTCAAAGTGCAAGTAGATAAATAGGTACCGCTGCAGCCAGAAGGTAAACGGTGTTTCTGTGCGCTGCTCTGGTTCGCCAGAAGAGGCTTAGTCCGGCTGGCCACATGACCTGGAAGCTGTACGTCGGCTCTCTCGGCCAATAATGTGAGATGAGCGCCGCAACCCCAGAGTCGGTCACGACTGGACCTAATGGTCAGGGGTCCCTTTACCTTTAAGGAGTCTCAAAGCGGCTCACATTCTCCTTTCCCTTCCTCCCCCACAACAAACACTCTGTGAGGTGAGTGAGGCTGAGAGACTTCAGAGAAGTGTGACTAGCCCAAGGTCACCCAGCAGCTGCATGTGGAGGAGCGGAGACGCGAACCCGGTTCCCCAGATTATGAGTCTATCGCTCTTAACCACTACACCACACTGGCTCTCCAGTTTGGGGCCCAGATCCAAATTGGTTTGAACCCAGATCATCCCAGGTTGATTTGACTACTATGAAGCACTGGATTTGACCCGGAATTGGATTGATGGTGGGGGGCATTTATATGCCCAGACCTAGACAATGCAACATTTTCTAACCAAAAGGAGGGCAGGAGTTCTGGCCAAAAGAAAGAATGAAAAAGACTTTCAGTCATGCCAGCTTAATTTCAGGGTATTTGCCACAGTGGATAAGTGAATTCGTAGACAGAAAGTAAACAAAAAGATTTAAAAATATTGCTAATTTTAAGGTAGATTTCATTATTATGAAAGTGTGTACTTTTTAAAGATTTGTGAGCATATATTTACCCAGTTAAGATAATTAGCCTAGTTAAACCTACTTCTGCTTTCATTAAAATAGTGAAAGTGTGCCAAGCAAAAATAAATACAAGTCGATACTTAAATGGAAATTTAATTGATGTGCATTAGCTCCATGTATATAACAATTTGGACTCAGTATACATTTCTTAATTGTTACTCTTAAGAAATGATTTAAATAACCAACTGGAATTAATTTGCCATGTGCAGTTGTCTTATTAAAAAGTAAATTAAATGCATTTTGCAAACCATCTTTTAAAGCGTTACTCTGATAATGATTTCTTCATTCCTCTGATAAAACAATTATTAATGCTGCTGGTTTTTGTCTCTGGTTTAGCCACTGAGGAACACTTCAGGGCAAAAGGAATTTACTCAAAAGATATGAGCTGAACATGAATCAACGTTTTGAAGAAAGTTGAGGAGTATCTGGCTGGTGATGTTTCATCCTGAAGGAGCGTCTCCACCCCCACCGTTCAGCCCGGACACTGAGGTCCAGCTCCGAGGGCCTTCTGGCAGTTCCCTCACTGTGAGAAGTGACGCTACAGGGAACCTTCTCGGTAGTGGCACCCACCCTGTGGAACGCCCTCCCATCAGATGTCAAGGAGATAAGTAAAAGTAACTATGCAACCTTTAGAAGACATCTGAAGTCAGCCCTATATCAAAAGTTTTTAATGTTTGATGTTTGATGTTTTATCATTTATTATTATTATTATTATTATTATTATTATTATTATTATTACTATTAATATTATGTTGCGAGCTTCCCAGAGTGGCTGGGGAAACCCAGCCAGATGGGTGGGGTATAAATAATAAATTATTTATTATTATTATTATTATTATTATTATTATCCTAAGAGGAGCTTCCTCACGCTTACTAATGCAAATAGCTTAGATGGCCCCTTAAACTATTTTTAAACTATTTTTTTAACTTTAACTTTAACATTTTAAAAACTTTATCAACAGCCATTATTGACAGGTAAATAGATCCTCAGTCTGCCTAGGTACTCTGGAAAATGTGGGGAGCTACAAAAAAATGTTGAGATTTATCTCTAAACTAAATGGTGTGGTGCTTCTGTTTCGGACTCCAACTAGCCTGGAACTTGAGTGCTATACAGGGAACCTCTACTTACAACCACAATGTCCCTTCCTTTCACGTTGTGAGAAAATAGGCAATCAAGTCTATTGTTGTATCCAGTCTACCTGAAATACTAAATTAAGGGTGGCTAACTTCCAAGAGACTGTGATCTACTCACAGAGTTAAAAACTGGCAGTGATCTAACCCCTTTTGGGGGGTTCAGGTCGAGGTTGTTGAGCTTTTTTTAGGAAGGAAAGCCATTCATGTTTTGGGGGGCTTCAGGGCAAAGATGTAGAGCTTTTTTTAGGGGAGCCAAAGTTGCAGAGCTTCTTTGTGGGGAGCCAGTGATCTACCACAGATGTCCAGTGATCTACCAGTAGATCACGATCTACCTGTTGGACATGCCTGTACTAAATGAATGAAAAGGTCTGAGCTGGTTGCTCCAGCTCAGCCACATGGCTCTTACCAGCCATTATTGCATCCCTATACCAATAGTTCAGGAACTTTCGCCACTTTATAACTAAGCCATGCTTTACTGCCTGTGCAACTTTTCTGAAAAGGTACTGGATTTCCAAGCCCTGACACCAGAATTAATTTTCACTGGAGATACTAGGGACTAATGTTTGGAGCACAGTCTGTGTACTTCGTTTGGGTGAAGAGTGTAGCGAAAACCCATCATATCTTGTTTTCCATTCTTCCTTTGAAGAGAGGTCATGTCTCTCATTGAGTACACAAGGTAGAGAATAAGCTCTGACTGGCAGAGAGGTGGAGAAGTCCAGTGACAATTAACTCGGCTATAGTCATCTCCCAATTTCCAAAAGGTGTCCAGTTGTCAGATGTGACTGACGTATGATTGGCAGGACCCAGCCAGCTGTCAGTCAAGACCAACTTGGGTCTAAAGTTTTAAAAGTGGACTGTTGCCAAACAGCCCTTTGTCTCTCAAAGTCTGTCAACATCACTCAACTCACCATCCACAGTGATTTACACATGAGGAGTTTAGACACCTATGGGGAAGTAGCTATAATATGATGGACTTAAACAAAAATGTTATTTTTGTTATTTTATTGAAGAAAGGTTCTTCCTCATCCTTTCTTTTTTATTCTTAAATCCCTTAGGGAAAAAAGGCTCTTGGGGTTATGTGTGCATTGGTGCCAACCTTTCACATGCCTGATCAGTTGGTTCATGCTATGTGGTGTATTGGGCTGGTGACAAGTCAGCTTGATGCTATCTCTGTTTCCCCTTTCAGAGTTTGCACAGATCCTGGGAAAGAACCCCCATCTGGGGCTAGAGTCTTCCTAAAAGGGGTGTGGTTGATAGATAGATCTTTATTTCGGCTATAAGCCCACAGAAATAGAAATAGCTCAAAACATAAAACATAAAAACACAGATACATATTTCTGGTACACAAATAAATATAGCTATAAAACAACACCACAATTAGGGGGCACAACCTTCAAGTATATCACTATTTCAATTTCAAAGAATAATTAAAAATAATATGTTAAAATATCAATAATCATGTAACATTCCAGCTCGTCTCTTATACGAGAGAACTGAAATCAGAAATCTTGCTACCTGCAGTGGTGTGGTTGGCTTCTGAACATTAAAACCATATGCCACAATGCAGTGGTTCCCACAATGCAGTGGGAGCCAGTGTGGTGTAGTGGTTAAGAGCGGTAGTCTCATAATCTGGTGAACCGGGTTCGCATCTCCGCTCCTCCACATGCAGCTGCTGGGTGACCTTGGGCTCTAGACACACTTCTTTGAAGTCTCTCAGCCCCACTCACCTCACAGAGTGTTTGTTGTGGGGGAGGAAGGGAAAGGAGAATGTGAGCCGCTTTGAGACTCCTTCGGGTAGTGATAAAGCGGGATATCAAATCCAAACTCTTCTTCTTCTTCTTGAACATGAACCACAATGCATGGAGGGGTTGGAGGATGGATGGATGGATGGATGGATGGATGGATGGATGGATGGACAGCATAGGGCTTCTGGCGACACAAAAGCTTCTCTGCTCACCTTTCATGGAATGGGCAACTCTGTAGACATCCCTTTGAAAGAGCTGCCAGGGTTTCTTCCACTGAAGTCTGTGCAGTCATCTAGTCGGGAGATACTAGAACAGGATAGAAACTGTCAACATACACAGAGGAAGCTACTGAGAACAATTGTTGCCTGGTTTGTACAAGCATGCTTGTCAGCTGATCACTGCATCATCAAACAATGACTTCCACGTTTGAGTGTACTATGACAGATCTAACTTCACAGGCTGAACTTTCGTAAATCAAATGCAATGCGTTCTCGGTGGAGTTGGTTTGCTTCCAGTAGGAGTGGGTGTATCTGTGAATTTTGGTTCCTCTTGGTTTGCGAATTTTTCAGTCCTGAGTCCAGCTCTCCACATTTCCACAGCATCATATGCATTTTTTAAAAAGTCCTTATGAAAATGCATCAGCATTTTGTTGCAAATTTCTAATATGCATCTTTTTATGGCATTTTGCCTGATAGACACATTTTTGCAGAATACCCCCACCCCAAATATAAGGCATTTTTAATATGTTGTTTTTAGTGACATGCATTCATGTGTACACTTGACTCCAGTGTGTGCATTTTTGTACACATCTCTTGGTTGGAGAACACAATTGCTAATTGCACGGTGGGTGCCTTGTCTAGTTCACCCCTTAGCCACGTGGCTAAAACTCCAAGAGCTTCTGTTATTTTCTGCTCTATTAAAGAATGTCAGTCAGCAAGAGGCCTTTGATGTGTGCATATGTGGGAGGGCACCGCTCACAATCACCTCTAAATGAATTTATGCAGACAAAAGAGGTGAAAGCATCCGCTTTTCCCTCCTGTGGGGAACACTGGAAGAGAATTCACTGAAGATTTGCCAGGTACTCCAGTGAGCTCATCATGAGAGACTCTTGTCTGGTGGCTGTATGCCTAATTCATAGCCTTCTGACTGAAAGAAAAGAAACTGGCTAGTTATTTAACCTGCCAGTTCGATCCATTTCCATTTATAGTCAATGTGCTCTATAGTCTGCTTTTCCTTGATGTGGATCAATGAAAAAGCTCCTTTCCCCCTCTTTTTCTTTTAGGAGGAGCAAGTTCAGTATCAGCAAAAAAAATCAGCAGGGGGCCGGTCCACTGTCCCTCAGACCTTATAGGGGGCTGGACTATATTTTGAAGGGAAAAAAATGAATGAATTCCTTTTTTTTCCTTCAAATTTTTTTTATTGGTTTTAACAAAGTAATACAGTTAAAAAACAAACAGCAATAAACAACGAAAAAGAAAACAACAACAATATTACACATAAAAACATACATAATTCATTTTAACCTAACAATCCTTATTGTCATTGTGGGTAATTTCTTGACATTAAAAACATGTTTTAATTAATTTTAACTAATTAACCTCAATATCTCTTCTTTTCTAATATCAATATCATTTATTCCAACAATTATAAACCTTAAATCTATCTTCTAAGTCTACAGCCTCACTTATCTTCCAGCTTACTTCTACTCTTTAATCTTACAATACTTTTAAAAATATAATTTGAATTTCTTCCCATCTTCTTCCACCGCTTCCTCCCTCTGGTCACAAAGTTTCCCGGTCAGCTCAGCAAGTTCCATATAATCCATCATTTTCACCTGTCATTCTTCTATCGTTGGTAGTTCCTCTGACTTCCAGTTTTTAGCTAACAAAATTCTGGCTGCAGTTGTGGCATACATAAAGAATGTCCTATCACCTTTTGGGATTTCCTGTTTTACAATTCCAAGTAAAAAGGCTTCTGGTTTTTTACTAAATGTGTTTTTCAACACCTTTTTCAATTCATTATAAATCCTCTCCCAGAAGTCTTTCACCTTTGGGCACGTCCACCACATATGGAAAAAGGTTCCTTCTACTTCCTTACATTTCCAGCATTTATTACTCTGTGCATGATACATTTTTGCCAATCTAACCGGTGTTAAATACCACCTATACATCATCTTCATAACGTTCTCTCTAATAATATTACATGCTGAAAAATGAATGAATTCCTATGCCCCACAAATAACAGAAAGATGCATTTTAAATAAAAGCACACATTCTACTCATGTAAAAACACCAGAGCACATGAAGACGATCTGTAGGAGGTGGATTGGTAGGAGGTGGTTTTTTAAAGGTAGGAGGGGAAGAGGGGGAAGGAGGGGGAGGGTGGAATAAGGGAGGGAGGGTAGTATCCTAAGGGAGGGAGGGAAGGGGGAGGGGAAGAATGTTTGTAGATGTATGAAGGGAATGTATATATGTTTTTGTTATGTAAGGTGTATGAAAGCTAGGATGGAAGAGGGGGGGAGGTAAGGATGATAAGGAGAGGTTGGATGAGGAATGTTAGAGAGGATGTATGTAAGATTGTGATGTATGTTAGTGAAGTATTGAATGCTTTTCTTTGTTGTTACTATGTGTTAAATTTTTTATATATACTTAATAAATAAAATTATTAAAAAAAAAAACACCAGGCAGGTCACACAAATAACCCAGAGATGCATTTTAAATAAAAGGACACATTCTACTCATGTAAAAAAACACTGATTCCCAGACCGTTCGCGGGCTGGATTTAGAAGGTGATTGGGCCGGATCCGGCCCCCGGGCCTTAGTTTGCCTTTGTATAAAATAACAGGACATCATACCATATAAAATGAGTCATGAGATTCTAGTCTTTGCCTAAATTTTAAAGAATGTGTTATTTTCTTCATAATCATTATATTCCGTAGCGAGTGATACCACCTGTCCAGTGTTCGTTCTTGACGCGAGCTCAAGATGAGCTGCTAAAATTAGATAAGTAGCCATTTCCTTTGACAGAATTTTAGCGTTTTCTGCATCAAAAACATTTAACAACATCAATTTAGGACAACACACAATCTGTTCTTTGGAAATATTAATCATTTCTATAGGATAGATAAAGACCTTTTGACTAATTAAAAAGGTGCTACTAATTAAGCAGACAACAGATTTTGTTAAAAAAAATTATTTGCCAATGATTAATCAACTAAATGTTGCAGCTATAGAAAACAAAGCATGAATGTGGCATTTAAAATTAAAACATTTGTGTTTCTAATCAACGGATGCCATCTGGCCAAAGACAAGGACTTGTAAGATCCAGTGTTAAGCTCATGCTTTATGTTCCCACTGAAATCAATAAGGATTGTCATTGTTGAACTTTGATTGTATTCTACCCATTCTTTATACAAACCTGGAGTTTAAGCAGCTAGGCACTTCATTTAGCAAACCTGAAAACATTGAGAGAATGGCAAACTTTACCCTGTGAGTAATTTCTTCTGCATCCTGCTTAAATTAGTTCTTCTTTGGTGTAGGGTTTTGGGTTGGGGTGGAGGGGCATTTGTATCTTTCCAGAAAAGGCAGGAGACACTAATCAAGTATTTAAAGGTAAAGGGACCCCTGACCGTTAGGTCAAGTCGCGGACGACTCTGCGGTCCAGTTGCGGCGCTCATCTCGCTTTATTGGCTGAGATACAGCTTCCGGTCATGTGGCCAGCAGGACTAAGCCGCTTCTGGTGAACCAGAGCAGCGCATGGAAATGCCGTTTACCTTCCCGCCAGAGTGGTACCTATTTATCTACTTGCACTTTGACGTGCTTTCGAACTGCTAGGTGGGCAGGAGCTGGGACCGAGCAATGGGAGCTCACCCCGTCGCGGGGATTCGAACCGCTGACCTTCTGATCGGCAAGCGCTAGGCTCAGTGGTTTAACCCACAGCACCACCCGCGTCCCTAGTATTTACCAATATCAAGTATTTACAACACAGCTATTTGCAGCAGAAGGACTTTGATAAGCTGGTTCCTGGTGACATGGCTTTTAAACCACAAGTATTTTAAATGGGAAATCTATGCAGTTGTCAATAGCTCTGGAAAGCTCGTTTGTCATCACAGAGAAGTTTGGAATAAGATTAGCAAAAGTTTTCCCATTACAAACTGACGTTACAAAGGGAAAAAAGTGTCAGCTTGTAGGGATCACATTTAGGAGGAATGCAAGCTGACAGCTGAAACACAGCTCCAAGTGAGCTTCCAACAGCCCCAGACATCAATTTGGTTTCACAGATCCAACCTGTTTATTTGTTTCTGTGATCATATCTTAAAGTTTGATAGAAACTAATCTGAATACATGCACGAGCTTCAAACTTGTCAACATTGATTATTTTGAGTCGTAACAGAAAAATATGTTTTCTGTTTATTTGGCTCATTAAAAAGTCACATTTAGAAATGTTGCTTTTGCCAAATTTACAGGTGCACTTATTTGCATAAAAATTGCTAATCACATTTGCCAGCCTTCGGAAGTCAAACTTGATCCACAAAAGTAATCGGAGGACAACCAAATCTCGTTTTACTGATACTGTATAGGCAAGGAGACCTGGAAAATGAATGAAATGGGGACTTCCAGTGAGCCACTGGACATCACACACCTGCTTCCAAGCATATTTGCCAGACCATATCACTGAGCAATAGGAACATGAGATAGAGAGTAGTATCTTAAGCACACAACAGAATGTGTTGAGATTGTAGAGCAGACCATTTCTGACTGCTAGATGAGCAAAGTGGGTTCTCCTTCATGGAGAGCATGTGTTGCGGTGGGGGCTAACAAGTCACCCCACTGTTGCTGGGCGGGATAGGATAGATGGCCAAGGGATGTGATTGGGTCCTGTGGGTTGTTGGGGAGAATGTTATGTAGCAATTTTTAATGGACAGCTCAGAGGTTATATATTCTCAGAGCAGGCAGCAAGTGGCCCTCTTTGCTGCGTGCATCGGATCGCCTGCCCTCCCGACCTTTATTTAGGCTTGCACGTTGACCTTGCTATGCCTGTCATGGGGTCATCTGCTTTTGGGGCAGGGGCCTGGTAGGAATTTTTCCATCTGGCTGATTGGCTGTTGCCAACTGGTTTTCGCCTACTGCGTAGCAATTAGTCACAACTTGTAAGGTTGCGGTTAGGCATTGGTTATGAATTTGGTTGGTGGAGGGGATGTGGTTGGCTGTGCCTGCCCCTCCAATGCTGCTGCGTGGGGAATTCCATTAAAGGAATCCAGGGGCTCATCATGCTTTTGTCCGTATCCTCCGGTCGGGGGCCAGGGCCACACAAGAGCCCCTGGGAACATTTGGGGAGAGGCGAGCGCCTGGGACCCCGACCCCCATTCTCTCCCCAAAGTGTTTTCCCCTGTACTGACTTCGCTAACTGGGCGGATGTCAGTCTGCCCCCAGGAGGGGGCAGCTAGTTGGAACCAATGCCTAAGCAACCACTCACATTTTGTATTTTAATAAAAGTTGTGGCCAAAATCATGCTAAAAACCTTAAACTTAAATTACGGTGTGTAGTGTGAGTTATTTAGGGGGGTGGCTTGGGGACCTCAACACGCAATACAATTTTTGAGAGACAGCAAACCAGCTTGTTTGCAGTCTGGTTTTGGAACAGAAACAGGCCTGGTCACCCTCAGTCTGAGTTTGTGTGTGACACTGTTAGTTCTCCTGAACCTCTTAATCCTAGCTCAGTCTGTGTCTGCCTACTTAGCCTAGGATTGTGGATAGTGGGCCTGGTATAATAGGGGCTCCAGCTGTTTCTGGTGGGACATATTCAGAAGGTGGTGTTCCTTGTTCCACCTTGTAAGAATGTAAGAAGAGCCTGTTGGATCAGGCCAGTAGTCCATTTAGTCCAGCACAGTGTTCTCACTGTGGCCAACCGGATGCCTGTGCAGGATTTGAGCACAAGAGCAGCTCTCTCCTCCTGTGGTTCCTAGAAACTGGCATTGCTGCCTCCAACTGCGGAAGGCAGAGCATTGCCTTTGTGACTACTGGCCATCGATAGATCTCCCTGTCAGTTTGCATTTCTTTGTGCAGAAAGTATTGATCTGATGTGTAGAGATTGTTCCTATTCTACTTAATTCAAAAGGGTTCTGGAAGCTTCTCTGTGTGAAAGAAACAAGCAGAAAGCTCATGATGTTTGGGTTATTCCCAGCGGCGTAGCTAGTCGCTAGGGTGCCTGGTGCGGGGGCGTGTCCTGCAGCCGGGGGCGGGGTGATCTGCCCATGGGGGCGGGGCGATCCACCCATGGGGGCAGGGCAAGCCTCTCCGAAGCTTGGAGCCTCTCCGACGCCTCCCCCTCAGCTGTAGGGCAGCCGAGGGAGAGGCAGTAGGCAGACGCAAGTCCCACGCTGCCGTTTCAGGCAGCACGGAACCTGCAGGTGCCTAAGCGACCACGCCACTCCTAAAAAGTTCTGTGACCCTGATTTTTAAAAAACTCATTTTGTCACACACACCCTCAGTAATGACATCCAGGGCACACCGCACCCCCCTGCACCCCCTTTTTCCGCCACTGGTTATTCCTTCAGAGAAGCTGAGTACAGCTGGTTAAAACTGTTCTCTTACCTATTTCTGTCAAGGTCATGCTGACTATAAAAGTAAGACGAGAAGGACTTCGCTTTCTCTTTCTGTCTCTCTTCCTTCTGGTGTGGTGTAGTATGTTATAGTGTTAAGGTTTAGACTTACTACAGTATAAGTTATTGTAAGTTTAAGTTAAGTCTGCTGCAACTGGATTTCTTATGGACAGTGCCAATCCTGAATGTATTGGATTCGTGACCATTATGCTCATTTGCCTTCAGCAGCAGTAAGGCTCTGCTGGATGAAATATTAATTGCCTCTGGTCTATTTTTTGGGAATCCTGCAATGTGTTTGAGCTTTTACTCTGCTAACTGTACATTAAAACAAAATAATAATAATAATAATAATAAAATTCCTTCCAGTAGCACCTTAGAGACCAACTAAGTTTGTTCTTGGTATGAGCTTTCGTGTGCATGCACACTTCTTCAGATACACTGAAGAAAGCTCATACCAAGAACAAACTTAGTTGGTCTCTAAGGTGCTACTGGAATGATTTATTATTATTATTATTATTATTGTTTTGACTATGACAGACCAACACGGCTACCTACCTGTAACTGTACGTTAGAGTTCTGCTCTGGGTCAATATGGAGTAGAATTGCATGACAGTCACCTCCATGAATTTATTTAATCCTCTTTAAAAAAAACCACCCAAGTTGATGGTCATCATTGCCTCCTCCTGTAGGAGCGAGTATCAGAGTTTAACTGTGCACTGCATAAAGAAATACTTTAGTTTATCTGTCCTGAATATTTCAACATCCAGCTTCATTGAATGTCCATGAGTTCTAGTATCATGAAAGCGGAAGAACAACTTTCCTCTTTCCACTTTCTCCATGCCAGTCGTTATTTTATAAACTACTAGCATGTCACCACTTTACTTACCTGTTCTCTAAACAAAAAAGTTCCTAACGTTGCAACCTTCATAGAGCGGTTGTGTGCTGGTCCCGTGGGTTACCCGAAAGGCGAGGTCCAAGTCCGGTCCGTGGTCAGAGGTGCAACGTAGAGGCAGTCCGTAGTCACTGAAGCTGGGTGCAGGGCAGGGAGTCGGGCGAAGTCGGGAACAGGTAGGCAAGCAGGGAACCAGGGTGGGTCAGTAGCTCAGGCAGGAAAGCAGGACAGGTTTCAAGCAGGAACACTGGCAGGAACTGGTCACCAACAACGTTGCTCCTGCAACTTGGGGCTGGCTGGCTGGCTGGCTTTTATCTGCCCTGAGTCATAGGGTGGCCCCAATCCTCTGGTGACTCACCTCTCCTGGCTTGGAGGCGAGCACTCCTCCTATGGGAACTCCTCTGCCCTGAGTCTCCGCAGCTCAGGAGAGGCTGGAGGGTTACCGGACCCAGGGGCAACCTCAGCTTCCCCTGAGGGGGCTGGGAGTGGAGCACCTGCAGGCAATGGGTCCTCCATCCCATCAAGAGCCAGAGCAGACTCAGCAGATGCCTGTACCTGGGGATCCAGCACAGATGAGGACCCTTCCGACTCAGGCCCTAGCCCCGGCTCTGCTGGTTCTGGAGGCGGGGAATCCTGTGCAGGCTGGGATCCCTCAGGTTCAGCATCTGAGTCTGAATCCCAGGCCATCACAGGTTGCTCCATCCCCTGGAGCATTTTGGTGGCCCCTTTCTATACCTTTCCCAACTCAAAAATTTCCTTTTTGAGGTGAGGTCACCAGAACTGTACACAGTATAGCTGGCATTTGTGAGCTGACTAAAGCATTTTGTTGGCGATAATGTGAAATGAAAGTTCTGCCCGCGGTGTTACGTCTACGTTCATTTACACATCCAAATCGTCATTTGATGTTGCAGCCATCAAATGATCAAGACGCACATGAGTGAACTGGCCCTTGCCATCAGCCCCATCATGAGAAGTCAGTGTGCCAGCGCAACACTGCACATTACTGCAGTGGAATCAGACAATGTTCTAACAACTTTTAAAGTGGTGCAGTTCATAGCTGTCAACTTTCAGATTTGAAAATAAGGGATTTTCCCAAACTTTCGGATTTTAAAATAAGGGATGCCATGAGGACGGTGCAATGGCACCAAGTAGCCTCGCCACCCTGCACTCCAGAGGCTGCGCGCGAACGGGAGAGCGAAAGAGCGAGCACGTAGACGGCAGGCAGGCTGTCTGTCTGGTTGGGCGTGAGGGTCTGGCTGCACAAGGCATGCAAGCTCCACCCCCAGTTGGTCTCAGACTCCTTATTGGCAGCCGAGCAACGCAGCTGAGGAGCCTCCCTGGCCGGCAGGGAGGGAGAGGAGCTGCTTCCTTTGAAATCCGGGAAATTTAAGGGATAGCAACAATCTGGGATAGCAGCGGGAAACAGCATTGGAATAAGGGAGTTTCCCGCAAAAAAAAGGGAGGGTTAACAGCTATGGTGCAGTTGTCCCGAAGTGTTTTAAGAAGCCCACCCCCTACTCCACTTTGGTGACAATAGTCTGAATGGGCTCCTTACATGTGAGTCTGTTAAAATATTTTTTCTACAAATCTAATCAATCTTTTCCCCTCTCCCACTCTTTATACAGCAAATAGCTCTCAGGCTTTTTTTTGGTCTAGTACATACAGGTACTCTAGATAAATGCAAACAGAAGTAGAAAGCAGCAGAACAGAGGCAAAGCAGACAATGATATGTTAGGTACTATGATTGGCAATTCGTTTACAAATCTGCTTTCTTTGCAGTCACTTTAGCCTTTAGCAGTTCATACGCAATATATTTTATTTAACTTGTCTTATCTAGCTTTCCTACAGATGAAGTATCTTTTCCCAAACACTGGAATATACACTATGAGAACATCTCTCCATATAAAGTACCCAAAGTGGTATTCAATTAAGTGTTACTCAGAGTAGACCCACTGAAATTAATGGGCTACGTTAGGTCCATCCATTTTAATGGGTGTTGTTATCTGTCTCGAAAGACAATAGAGTGACCGTTCCCCACATCAAATGGGGTGCGCATTTTGTGTGGTTGCACGTAGCCTCCTGGGATCATGGTGCAGCTCCTGGCAGTTGGGTCTGGCACCGCCTTCCCAGGTAGGATACCTGTGGTCTCCACCTACTCCAGCAGCTGCCCAATCCCGGCTGGGGAGGTGTTGCTGGGGGGGATTGGCCAGGTAGAAGGAGGGAATATACAGTGCACCCAATAGAGATTGAGTCATACCTAGGAAGCGAACATTGGCTTCAGAGCTTCCCCACCTGCCACTCCCTCAATTAACGTTTATTTTGCAGGTTAACCTTTTCTTTTCCACAGGCACGCAGGCGCTGCTATGTCAAGGCCGCTGTTGAAGAGCCTGAAAGGACTTTCCCAGCATTGGCAGGTTTCGCCTTTCCCGTAGCAATTCGTCACAACTTTGGCGGTTGCAGGCCTTGGGCGGAATCCTTTAGTCATCTACCTAAATGGGGGGGGCATGGGGTGGTGAACCCCGCCCCCATTGTGATGGCGATATCAGGGTTCCCGTTAAAGGGGTCTTAGGTTGAGGTATTGACCATACACCCAGAGGTCGTCATTGCCCTCCCCCTCCAGCGGCTGCAAACAGGGGGGCGGGTTATCTGCTTGAACATATGTTCTCCAGAGCTAGCCCAATCCCCACACATGCTGGATAACCCTGAAACTACCCAGAACCCCGGCTGGGGGGCTGGGAAGGATAAACGCCCAATGCCTGAGCCAAGGTCTCCCTACATCTGAATCTTAATAAAATTGTGGCCAATTTAATCCCATAGAACGTTGTCCCGTGTCGTTATTTCCCTCAGGGGCTGCCCGGGGTTCGGGGGGACTCCGCCTGACCACGCAATGTGCCTCAGGGGGTGAAATCAAACCACTGGAGAATCACTGTGCCCATTGAGGCTGCAGAGACTGGCAGCTCGCAACTGCTGTCTCCTGCAATGATTTGCTGCATAGGTGGCGTGCTGAGCCAGGAAGGAGAAGTTGGAAAGTGGAGTGTCATAAACAATAAGGGTTGAAGAAAGAGAGGTAGGCAGGAGAAGAGTAGGGGAAAGTGTTATAGGAGGGCAATGAACAGGAATCCTTGCCCTCATCAACCATCTAGTTAGGTGGACATAGTGTATCTTGATTTCAGCAAGGTTTTTGACAAAGTCCCTCATATTCTTGTGGAGGAGCTGGTAAAATGTGGGCTGGGTGAGGTAACCGTTATGGGAATTTGCAGCTGGTTGACTGACTGAACCCAAAGAGTGCTCACTAATGGTTCCTCATCATCCTGGAAAAAAGGGACAAGTGGAGTTCCTCAGGGTACTGTCCTAGGCCCGTTATTGTTCAACATCTTTATAAACAACTTGGATGAAGGAATTGAGGGGGTGCTCATCCAATCTGCAGATGACACCAAACTGGGAGGGGTAGCTAATGCCACAGAAGGCAGAATACAGATGACATTAACAGATTGGAGAAAATGAACATCAATAGGGACAAATATCAGGTTCCATGCTTAGGCAGGAAGGACCAACTACAAATATCTAAGATTGGGGACACCTGGCTCGCCAGTAATACAAGGGAAAAGGATCTAGGGCTTTTAGTAGACCACAAGCTAAACATGAGTCTGTGATTCAGTAGCAAAAAAATGCTAATGCTGTTCTAGACTGCATCAACAGAAGTCTAGTTTCGTGATCAAGGGAAGTAATAGTACCAATCTATTCTGCCTTGGTCAGACCACACCTGGAGTTCTGTGTCCAGTTCTGGGTTTTATAATTGAACCAGGCCTTTTGAAGAATGGTTAAGGAAGTTGGGTATGTTTAGTCTGCAAAAGAGGAGACTGAGAGGAGTTATGATAGCCATTTTCAAATACTTAAATTATTGCTGTCACATAGAAGATGGAGCAAACTTGTTTTCTCCTGCCCTGGGGCTGGGGGCTGGGGGGTGGGGTAGGACTTGAACCAATGGATTCAAGTTACAAGAAAAGAAATTCTGACTAAACATCTGAACTTTCTGAGAGTAAGAGCTGTTCGACAGTTGGCTTTACTTCCTCAGGACATAGCTGTCAACCCTCCCTTTTTTTGTGGGAAACTCCCTTATTCCAAAGCCATTTCCCGCTGCTATCCCAGATTGTTGATATCCCTTAAATTTCCCGGATTTCAAAGGAAGCAGCTCCTCTCCCTCCCTGCCGGCCAGGGAAGCTCCTCAGCTGCGTTGCTCGGCTGCCAATAAGGAGTCTGAGACCGACTGGGGGCGGAGCTTGCATGCCTTGTGCAGCCAGACCCTCATGCCCAACCACCCAGCCAGCCTGCCTGCCACCTACGTGCTCGCTCTTTCGCTCACCCGTTCGCGCGCAGCCTCTGGAGCGCAGGGTGGCGAGGCTACTTGGTGCCATTTCACCGCCCTTGTGGCATCCCTTATTTTCAAATCCGAAAGTTTTGGAAAATCCCTTATTTTCAAATCTGAAAGTTGACAGCTATGCCTCAGGAGCTTATGGATTCTCCTTCTTTGGGGGTTTTAAAGCAGAGGTTTGTTTGCCATCTGCCATGGATGCTTTCTTTGACATTCTTACATTGCAGGGGGTTGGACAAGATGACCCTTGGGATTCCTTCCAACTCTATAATTCTACAGTTCTATGATTCTATGATATTTAATGAGCCTTTAACTCTTCTGTGCAATATTAACATGTCTTTGTTACGACTGGCATGGTGTGTGAAACTGGAGGGCCAGCAAAGAAACCTTGGAAAGATTTGCATCATTTTCTGTTCCACCCACATGCAACACTGTTTCTGTTCCACTGCAGTTTGCCTTCTACCAGAAAAGCTACATTATTCTTCTCACTCTCTGCTTTAGGCAAATTGCATAACTTGCATAATTTACGTATTTAGTAACATACATTAGGCAAATTCCACCAACATTGAATTTTTGCTGCCCGTTCATGTCAGTGCAAAGGAAATGCAATGCAAATGGGGACAACTAGGGGACATTATCAAATATGCATCATTTGCAGATGGAAAGAAACGGCAAGAGCGAATACCGATCCTGTTTACTAGATGGATATCCGTTCTGGACACGGGATGAATAAGCAAACATCAGGGATTTCTGCTTCCATTTCCATTTTTATTACAATGCTCTAACATCCCTTCATGCAAAGAAGGATGATGGGGATGATGGATCACTCACACTAAGGGATATGTGAAACAGAACCTCTCCTGAAGGATTCTGCTTCTCTTATGGAAAGACTGATCCATTATAGACAGTTGGGCTGTAGGATTCATAAAATGCAATTAATAGTGCCTTTCTTTCACAGTCACTGCACTAACCAAAGGTTTTGTTTTTCTCCATTGCTGTGATGTCACGCTTTCCGACTCCAGCAGAGAGGAGGAGGGGACTGAAGAGTACAGTCTACCAAATATTTCTCTCATTGCCGTCCTTAGCTCAGATCTGAACTAGGAAAGGGATGGACTACAAGCAATTTGCAGAGGGAATAATATTACAAGGCTTCTTGCCTCCTTAAAGGCAACTGACCTCTTCTATGCCTTCTCTACTCTTTCAGCCCCAGCCCTTAAAATCATAATTTAGTTCTTATAAGGAGTCTTGTCCTCTTTTCATTGCTGCTATCCTAGGACTGTGAGGAACACATCTTTGGTCACCCACTCTGTTGAGTTGCTTGCTGGCACTCTTGCTATGTGAGCATTGCTATATTTCAATGAGCAGAATAGCCAAGCTTAGCGGAAGAAAAACCACTTGGCAAAGTCTGTCCGGACATGCTTTTTGCCTTCCTCTGGATTTATTTTTCTCCTCCACTTCTGGGACAGACCTGTCTGAATGTCTTCTGTGCTGGAGGGTGCTTGTCTGGAATTGTAAGTATGTTCTCTCTTAACTATGATTGCTGGAAGATGTTTCTAGAGCGTGGATAGGGAGAGGAATATTCCTGTCAGATATACTGAAATACTTTGTGAAGGGGGAAAGGGACTGCTTCTCTTTGTATTGCCTCACTTCCTTGTGGGTTTTATCTCCTAGGACCTCTCTGATTCCCAGTGATGGAGACTGTGCATGTTCTTGGTTTCTGCCACATGGTAAAGGTAACCAAGTTCATGCTCTCCCTTCATGGTCACCTTTCTGTCACTGAGCCATGGCATTCAAAACAGATTCCTTTTAAGATTCAAAACAGACATCCTTTTCTTGGGCTTGCAATGCAGTGGTGCTTGAGACAGAATCTGGTACCTGCTGGTTTTTGTATTTCCAAAGTGAAATTCTCAGAACACACTTACCTAGGAGTAAGCTGTATTGAACTTAATGGAACTCACTATTGAGTTGGCCTGCAAAAGTTTCTCCTCATAATTTGACCCTCTGGCCCAGCAGGCATCAGAAAGATAACAGTAAGAATATTAATAATAATTTGAGAAGTTTGGTACAAGAGTATATTGCATTGTTTTTATTATTTTATTCTGATATTATTGTTTGCTGCGGTTTTATTTAACCTGCTTTGGAAAGCTGGCAGCGCAATAAGGTTTTAACTCACGTCTGACCATTGGGCATGCTGGCTGAGATCGATGGGAATTAGAGTCCAACAATGTCTGGAGAGATGCAGGTTACCCATCCCTGCTTTAAATATGTAACAGGCTTCAAGAATGACTGCTCCCCACATCAACTGGGGGGCACCTTTTGCATGGTCACGCACAGCCCCCTGGATCCCAGTGCGGCTCCTGGTAGTTTGGACTGGCTTCATCCTCCCCAGCCTGCATACCTGGAGGTCTCCGCCTACCTCAGCCAATTGCCCAATCCCGCCTGGGGAGGCGATGCCAGGGAACTGGCCAGGTAAGGGGAGGGACCGCCCTGCCCACACAACAGAAGGTGAATCTTACCTGTGAAGCGGCAGTCAGCTCCAGAGCTTCTCCCACCCTGCCCTCCCTCAGTTAAGCCTTCTTTTGCAGGTTAACCTCTTCTCCACAGGCACGCAGGCGCTGCTATGTCAGGGTTGCTGTTGAAGGGCCGGAAAGGAATTTTCCTGCATTGGCAGGTTTTGCCTTTTCCGTAGCAAAACATCACAACTTTGGCGGTTTCAGGCCTTGGGCATAATCCTTTAGTCTATCTTCCTAAATGGGGGGGGGGCATGAAGTGGTTAGCGATGCCCCATTGTGGCGGTGATACCGGGGGTCCCTGTTAAAAGGGTCTTGAGGGGAGGCAATGGCCATACGCCGAGAGGTTGTCATTGCTCTCCCCCTCCAGCAGCGGCGAATGGGGGGCGGGCGGCGGGCTCTCCAGAGCCAGCCCAATCCGCACACATTCTGGATAACCCTGAAGTCTCCCAGATCCCCGGCTGGGGACTGGGAAGGATAAACGCCCAATGCCTGAGCCAAGGTCTCCCTACATCTGAAACTTAATAAAGTTGTGGCCAATTTTAATTCCATAGCATGTTGTCTTGAGTCATTATTCCGCTCGGGGGTCACCTGGGACTGGGGGGACTCCGCCTGTCCACACAAACAAGCCAATCAACCTGGGAGTAAGTTCTGCTGAAATAAGTGGAGTGTAGCTTTCAGTAGACTTTTTTCAGAATTGCATGATATGGCACAGTTTTCAATTAAAGAGCAATCCTAAGTGTTTGTGTATGGGAGGGAGATTGTGTCAGGGAGGGAATGGGGCTTTTTTTTTTTGTTTCTGGCAAATGTTAGTTTACTGATTTGCTGGGGCAACTGCCCTATCAACTGTATCCACTGAGAGGCCTGTAACGTATCAACTGCTCCAGCTGTAGGCTGCTGTGGTTGATCGGCCAAACTGTGAGGCCTCTTAGGGAGATGAAGGGGTTGGGATCCAGCAGATTTGAGACTGCCCCCAGTCTAGGACCAGCCCAAGACATTTGGGCACCTGAGGCAAACCACAAAATGGTGCCTCCTACCCCACCAGGGATGGAGTGAGTGAAGTCTACATCAGGTGAGGGAGCTGAGGGAGCCGGTGTTTGTCCGCAGACAGTTTTTCTGGGTCATGTGGCCATCATGACTAAGCCGCTTCTGGCGAAACCACAGCAACGCATGGAAATGCCGTTTACCTTCCCGTCGGAGCGGTACCTATTTATCTATTTGCACTTTGACCTGCTTTCAAATTGCTAGGTTGGCAGGAGCTGGGACTGAGCAACGGGAGCTCACGACGGAACTGCCATCCTTCCAATCGGGAAGCCCTAGGCTCAGTGGTTTAGACCACAGCGCCACCCGTGTCCCAGGGACTCAGTTATACAGCTGTAAATAATTTCAGAATTAGACTGGAAAGAGAAGTTGCTGAATTGCAACTCATTACCAAGCTTAAAACCATGGAGAGACCTGGTCTGAAAAAAGACATTGGATTCTTATCTCATTATACACGACAAAGCTATTTTTAACCTTCTCACCCCTTGCTTTTTCCTGTAAGACTAATTGCAGTCGTTAACAGTCGTCAACAGGTTTACCACAGCTATCAGCCTATCACCCATTCCCACCACCCTTCTGAGTAATACCCCTCCCACCCTCTCACTATATATAAGGGTCTGGTGACTTCTGTTTCAGTGTATCTGAAGAAGTGCGCATGCACACGAAAGTTCATACCAAGAACAAACTTAATTGGTCTCTAAGGTGCTACTGGAAGGAATTTTTTTATTTTTTATTTTGTTTTTACTATGACAGACCAACACGGCTACCTACCTGTAGCTGCAAATAAAACGTTTTATGTGTGTTTTAAGTGCAATATACAATGTGGCGCTAGATGGCGATGGTGAGCCTTATGGAAAATTCAATGTATTTTTTTAAAAAAACGCTTTTAAAAAAGCATTTTCAGAATGGTTATCTGTGTGTAGATTCCACCCTATTCAATGTAGCCAATGGTTAGGGATGATAGGAGTGGTGGTAGAAAATGCTGCAAAGCACCAGGTTTTGGAAGGCTGGCATACAGAAATCTTCCCACGATTCCTTTTCATGCCTTAAAAAAAAAAAAGTACCATCTAAGAGGAAACTCGTTTTGAGCTGTGCAATCTATTCCTTGTTTTGAAAAGAACCTTGATTTGTAACCTCAGAGACTGGAATTGGGATAACGTTGATACCTTATTTTTTCCTGCTTGACTGCACTTTCCATTTACATTACTCAGATGTCTTCCGTTAACAATGGCATAATGCTATCTGCTTGGGAAATTGCTAAACTGGTACTTGAGTTTCGAAATAATGAAAAGAGACTATGATCAAACACTCGCCGTAATCCTTGCAACGCTAGAAATGACTGTGTTTCTTGGGAGCGCTTGTTGTCATTGTTAGCACCTGTAGATGCGTGCCTTAAATACAGTGCATTCCACTAAAAACAGCCACCCTGCGCAGACATTAAGATGAATTTGAAGACAAGAGGGCAGGGCATGCATGCTATCCTCATTCCTGGATTCAGCCGAATTTCTGAATATAGCCTGTATGCAGTTGAACACACAACTGTTTTGTGCTGACATCCAATTGACACATAGAGATTGGGAGGGGGGAAAGCACACAGGAGCCCTCAAGCTCACTCTCCACATTTTTTTCAGTAATATCTGTAGTGCAGTGTGGCGTGTGGGCAGAGCCAGTAAACTCAAGGCTGAAATCTTGCTGCAGACACAATCTCGCTAGATGGCCTTAGGGAAATTACTGTCTCTCAAACCCATCATGACTTAAAGAGCCTGTTCTGGGGGGGGGGTGTAGAGGGAGAAAATTACAAGGAAAGCAAAGGATTCCCAATCCCCAAATATCCCCATAGCTGTCAACCCTCCCTTTTTTTGCGGGAAACTCCCTTATTCCAATGCCGTTTCCCGCTGCTATCCCGGATTGCTGCTATCCCTTAAATTTCCCGGATTTCAAAGGAAGCAGCTCCTCTCTCTCCCTCCCTGCTGGCCAGGGAGGCTCCTCAGCTGCGTTGCTTGGCTGCCAATAAGGAGTCTGAGACGGACTGGGGGCAGAGCTTGCATGCCTTGTGCAGCTAGACCCTCACGCCCAACCAGACAGACAGCCTGCCTGCCGTCTATGCGCTCACTCTTTCGCTCACTCTTTCGCTCACCCGTTCACGTGCAGCCTCTGGAGCGCAGGGTGGCGAGGCTACTTGGTGCCATTGCACCGCCCTCGCGGCATCCCTTATTTTCAAATCCGAAAGTTTGAAAAAATCCCTGAAAGTTGACAGCTATGAATATCCCTCATAATGCTAATGAGGGATGGATTAAAGGGAGAAGTGGCAGATGTTAGAGGATCCTCAACCTAGAGCCAGTGTGGTTGAGAGTGGTGGACTCGTAATCTGGTGAACCGGGTTCGCTTCCCTGCTCCTCCACATGCAGCTGCTGGGTGACCTTGTGCTAGTCACACTTCTCTGAAGTCTCTCAGCCCCACTTGTAGTAGCGTGGGGCTAATGATTTCAGCTAGTGATTTCAGCTCTCTGACATTGCAGGCAAGGAGACAGCGTCTTCATGTAACAACTCTTTATTCAGGCAACAAGACAAGACTGAGGGAAGGAGGGAGGGGGGCTACATTTATAGGGACAGAGACATGGCAAGGAAAAGATACATTTTGGAGGGAACAATCTCAAGCAATCACACAGCAGCTTTTTGGTGGGAACCAATAAAGCTGAGGATCCAAATACAGCAGCTTGAATAAACCAATAGAAGCTGTTCCTTCTGGAACAGGAATGCAGTTACTTTACAGACAATAGTAATACAGAGATAACCTTTGAATCAATACACAACACCCCTTCCCCCCTAGTGAGCACAACACACGTAATCCCTTAGATACTGTGGGGTGCTGCGACTTCTTCTTGACCTCCTGACAACAGGTGTGGCAGGTACAGGATTAGGTATTACCTGCGGTGGAGGGGCTATTGTAGTCGTTGTGTCAGGAACAGAGGGAGTTTCAGACAGCTCAGAGTCCCCTACCTGTTCCTCGTCCTCATGAGGACTAGCAGGACCAGGTTCATTTGCTGAAACCTCTGGTGCCTGCATCTCTGGGCCCTGCAGCTGTGTGTCATTAGCAGGGGGAGGAGTATCCTCAGCCTGTACATTCTCCGCATCCGACTCCTCCCTGCTGGGCGCCCGGCGCCTCAGCTGATCTATATGTCTCCTCCAAACCTGCCCATTTTCCAAAGTTACGTAATAGGACACAGGTCCACTAGCCCGGGTGATCACACCTGCCACCCACCGTGGACCTCGTGCATAGTTTCTCACCCAGACCAGATCTTCAGGGGCGAGATACCTTGTTGTGTCACTCTCGGCCTGTGGGGGTGCTCTTGAATTGTGGTTTGGCACCTTGTCTGGGTGGACGTAATCCAGCACCGTTACCAGCCTTCTACCTAGGAGCAGCTCCGCTGGCGACTTGCCCGTAGCAGTACACGGCGTCGCATGCTGCAAAAACAACATTCGGGCGATGTGAGCCGACCAGTCACCCTCCATTAAACGCGCAATGGATCCTTTGGCTGTTCGTACCATGCGCTCAGCCTGCCCATTGGAGGATGGGTGAAAGGGAGCTGATGTGACCCCTCTTATGAAGTTATCTGCCAAGAATGCCCTGAATTCTTGAGATACAAAAGCTGCTCCATTATCTGACACGATGGTCTCGGGCAACCCGTGGGTCGCAAACAGCCGTCTCAACACTTTGATCACTGCGGCTGATGACATGCTGGGCACCATAGCTACTTCTAACCATTTGGAATACGCATCAACTATAACCAAAAAAACCTTCCCTTGGAATGGCCCAGCAAAATCTATGTGCAGCCGGCTCCAGGGAGTCCTGGACTGCTCCCACCAGTGGACCGGTGCTCTGGCCACTTCTGGGCGCACCTCTTGGCATGCCTTGCATGTCCGTACCCACTGTTCAACCTCATGGTCCATTCCCGGCCACCACACATAACATCGGGCTAGAGACTTCATCCTGACCATTCCCGGATGTCCCATGTGAAGCGTCTCTAGAACCCTGTTTCTCAGTGGTGCTGGGATGATCACCCTGTCTCCCCACAGGAGACAACCCTTGTGCAAGGATAACTCATGCTGCCTTGTTGCATAAGGCCTGAATTTTTCTTCATGCGGGCCACCTGGCCACCCCCTCCCCACCCAAGTGAGCACACGGGAGAGAACGGCATCTTTCCTTGTTCTCTTAGCTATTTCAGTAGCAGTTACAGGGGCCCCCGGAAGCGTTTCTAGCATCATGATGCGTTCCGCTGGGGCAGGATCCGCATCGCTCCCACCAGGAAGGGGCAATCGACTCAATGCATCAGCGTGGCCCAACCTTTTTCCCGGCACATGGGTCAGGGTGTACTGGAACCCATTCAGAAATATAGACCAGCGCAACATTCTGGGGGAGAGGATTTGTGGCGTTTGTTTGTTTGGGTTGAACAACCCTAACAGTGGCTTGTGGTCCGTTTCAATGGAGAAATGGCGACCATACACATAGTCATAGAACTTTTTGATCCCTGCCACAATTGCCAGTGCTTCTTTATCAATTTGAGCATAGTTGCGCTCCGTGGGCGACAACGTACGGGAATAGAAAGAGATGGGCTTTTCCGACCCATCCGGTTCCCTATGACTCAGCACAGCCCCCAGCCCATATTGAGAGGCATCACATGCCAGGACCAGTGGCTTCGACTCATCATAATGAGCAAGGACGCTCCTGCTAGTCAGCATTCCTCGCAAGGAGTCAAAAGCCTTCTGCTGTGCCTGACCCCAACGCCACACATTCTTTTTCTGCAATAATCTATGCAACGGTTCAGCTACCGAAGCTTTCTGGGGTAAGAATGAGTGATAAAAGTTAATAAGTCCCAGGAATGACTGCAACTCCGTCTTGTTCTGTGGGCGTGGTGCTTCAGTGATGGCCTTAATTTTAGCCTCCGTGGGGTGGATGCCTGCTGCGTCAATTTTAAAACCCAAGAAGTCCACAGTTGGCACCCCAAAACTGCATTTTTCCTTTTTCAGTTGCAGCCCCACCTCCTTGAACTTGAGTAACACTGCACGGACACGCTCAGTCAGTTCCTGGGGGTCTTTTCCAGCAATCAGAACGTCATCAAAAAATGGCAAGACCCCCGGCAGACCCCTTAACAGGCGCTCCATTAACCCTTGAAAAATCCCTGGTGCCACACAAACTCCAAACTGTAATCTGTTAACTCTGAACGCCCCTTTCTGAGTTACGATAGTCTGTGCTTCTGCTGATTGTGGGGTTACTGGCAGCTGTTGGTAAGCTTGTGCTAGGTCAATTTTGGCGAAAACCTTGCCCCCAGCCAGTTTTGCCAACAGCTGTGAGACGACTGGAATGGGGTATGAGTTTCCCCTGAGTGCCTTATTGATAGTACATTTGTAATCTGCACAGATCCTAACTTCCCCATTAGCTTTAAGGGGTGTAACTATTGGAGTTTCCCACTTGGCAGAGTCCACGGGTGAGAGAACTCCCTGCTTGACCAATTTATCCAGTTCTGCCTCAATCTTGGGTTGCAGTGCAAACGGCACTCGCCTTGGTTTGAGTCGGATTGGGGCCACCCCGGGGTCCAGCTCAAAGTCAATTGGGGGCCCTTTATAACAACCCAGTTTCCCATTAAAGAGTTCAGCAAATTCCTTGCATAACGCCTCGCCCATCTCAGGGGAGGTTTGGATTGAATTAAGCCCTGATATACTCAGTCCCAGGGCGGGGAACCAGTCAGTGCCCAGGAGACTGGGGCGACTCCCCTCTGCAATCACCAGTTTGAGCACAGCCTGTTTGTCCTGGAACTGTACTTTCACGGCACACATTCCCAGAATGTGGATGCGGCCCGCTGAGTATGATTGCAAGGTTGTCGGGAAGGGCTCCAGAGAGGGCAACTTACCCCCAGGGAAAAACGTCCTCGCGGTCTGGTCCGAAACGATGGTGAATCCAGATCCGGAGTCCACCTCCATGTTGCACGGCTGACCCTCAATCTTCACCTTCACATGTGTCTTGCCTTGCGCTGGGAACTGCACGGTCTTCCCATTGATTTCCGTGAGGTAGTTGCAGTCCTCTAGGAGATGAGTCGCGGTGGATGGTCTGCGAAACGCCGATCTAGGTGATCCAGTTGCTCCTGACGTCGCTGATCTACAGACCCTGGCGATGTGTCCAGTCTTTCTGCATGTTCTACACCTAGCATCACGGAAACGGCAATCCTTCCGCTCATGGTTCCCGCCACAGCCTGGGCAAGCGCTTCGGCGATCCTTGTGCGCTGTGCCAGCCTGACGCACCGACTCGACTCCGCGGACTGGGCTCTGACTCGGACTGACCACTAGCTCATCCATGGCATGCGCAGCTTCTTTCTGCGGCTTGGTGACCTTGCAACTGGCCTCACGCTCCTCTCTTTCATAATTCTCCGTAGCAGTGGCCTCCTTCAAGGCGGAAGCAAGGGTAACCTCTTCTTTGGCCACAATGCGTCTTCGGGCCTTTTTGCTGCTCAAGCCCCCTACAAATCGATCCAGGGGAGTCTCTTCCAGATTTTGAAAGCCACAGTGCTGAGCAAGCTTCCGGAGTTCAGCTAGAAATGCGGCCACAGACTCTCCAGTGCGCTGCTGCCTCTTATGGAACTCCATCCGCCGGGCCATTTTGGTCTCGGTAGGCGCCAGGTGGCTTGTTAGGCAGGCAAGAATATCCTTGAGAGATGTCTCACTCAGCTTCGCTGGGGCGAGCAATGCCTTGGCCAGCTTGAAGGTCTCAGGCCCACAGCAACTCAGGAACGTGGCCCTTCTTTTGCCGGCATCAGTGATTCCTTGAGCCGCCGCGAAGAACTCGAAGCGTTCAATGTAGTCTTCCCATAGGTGGGGCTCTGATGGCTGGAAGGGCTCCCATACCCTTGGATTCTCCATTCTCCAAGCGGTGGGGTCGTCTTCTCAGCTGGCCAGTGAGTCTTGTCCTGTGCTGCAATCCGGACCCTGAGGCAGGCTGCGTTTAACTGCTCCTCAGCATTCCGGATCCCATCCTCGTCGCCAGTTGTAGTAGCGTGGGGCTAATGATTTCAGCTAGTGATTTCAGCTCTCTGACATTGCAGGCAAGGAGACAGCGTCTTCATGTAACAACTCTTTATTCAGGCAACAAGACAAGACTGAGGGAAGGAGGGAGGGGGGCTACATTTATAGGGACAGAGACATGGCAAGGAAAAGATACATTTTGGAGGGAACAATCTCAAGCAATCACACAGCAGCTTTTTGGTGGGAACCAATAAAGCTGAGGATCCAAATACAGCAGCTTGAATAAACCAATAGAAGCTGTTCCTTCTGGAACAGGAATGCAGTTACTTTACAGACAATAGTAATACAGAGATAACCTTTGAATCAATACACAACACCACTCACCTCACAGAGTGTTTGTTGTGGGGGAAGAAGGGAAAGGAGAATGTTGACCGCTTTGAGACTCCTTCAGGGAGTGATAAAGCGGGATATCAAATCCAAACTCTTCCTCTTCTTCTTCTTCTTTCCGATTCACCATTGTTCTGGTGTAGCTGGCTGGGCTAGTGCCATAGAGCCGGCCTCCCAAGAACGTCATTACTTACTGGGATGGGACAGGGCCCTGCCCCAACCCTGTTCTAACCCCACACTGTTTTAGTAAGTGGTAGTGATGCTGCCGCAGGGAGGCCAGATCCTGTCATTTTTACCATTCCCCGCATACCCCACCACCCCGGCAAGCCAAACTGTAAAATGAAAAAGTAAGCCCAGCAGGGAGGAAAAGCAGCCACAAGGGACCATTGTAGAGGAGGCCTGCCACATTTGAGAACATCCCCGACTCTCGCTTGCAGATATTCCCATGCCTCATCTCCTCCAGTTAGGCGTGACTTGCCAGGTTGTGGTGTTTCAGAACATGTGCAAAAACACTTGCAGCCCCACACATTGCCTGGCTGATATCAATTGTGAATTATAGGAAGGCTTCTGAATTTACAATTCATATCATTGTTGTTTTAGAAACCATTTTCTTGGGCGTGTTCTCATTTCCCATGTCATTGGGAGGTAGCTCAGGCAAATGATGATGATGATAATGATATTTGCACCCTGCCCATCTGACTGCCCACTATTATGGGTTTTTTTTAATATATAATACACATTAAAAAGCTTCCCTATACAGGGCTCCCTTCAGGTGTCTTCTAAAGGTTATATATACAGTTACAGGTACGTAGCCATGTTGGTCTGCCATAGTCGAAACAAAATAAAAAAAAACTTTCCAGTAGCACCTTAGAGACCAACTAAGTTTGTTCTTGATATGAGCTTTCGTGTGCATGCACACTTCTTCAGATACATATATATAAAGGTTATATAGTTACTCTGACATCTGATGGGAGGGTGTTCCACAGGGCGGGTGCCACTACCGAGAAGGCCCTCTGACTGGTTCCCTGTAACCTCACTTCAGTGAGGGAAGCGCCAGAAGGCCCTTGGAGCTGGACCTCAGTGTCTGGGCTGAATGATGGGGGTGGAGACGCTCCTTCAGGTATACTGGGCCGAGGCCGTTTAGGGCTTTAAAGGTCAGCACCAACACTTTGAATGGTACTCAGAAAGATGGAGAGTTGTACAAGACACTAAGGTCCACACTAATTCTTTTTAGCATCACTTTCCAGAATAGCAGAGGCATTGTACAGCTCCATTGTCCTGCTCTCACTTTTTCTCATCGCTCACATCATCTAACTGGAGGTGCAGAGCCTGCCGAATATAAAAATCTACGTGCCCTTTTTAAAAGTTGTCATAATATGCCCACAAGCCGCAAGACATTCAGGGAAGCCGATGCCCACAGTGATTCTGGGTGAAACTCAGCCTGCAGGCAATATAAGACTTGATTTGTGCCTAGACTAAAATAAAAGGTCAGTCTTTGTCCCCCACTTCAAGTCACTGCTTGGCAATTTTACATGTGAGTGACACTTTGGGTTGCATGGCAGGTCCTAATGATGCTTTGGAAAGCCTGCTGCCAGGGAAACACAATGGCCTGAGCTCCCACAAGTGGTGCTTAAGGATGTGTCTTGAATAGCAAGGATGGAGCTCCAGGTGCATACGAACAAATGTGCGGAGGTCAGAGTGTGTAGCTTGCATGACAAGCAATAGCAAAGAGATTTACTTTTATAATAGTTTTTGGTTATGGGGAAACAACCAAGCTCATATGGTAATAATATCTGAAGACGGGAAGTGCAGCAGAATGAGGACACATTTTGAAGGAAGGTTCGTTTTCACTCACTGTTATTTTTATACCATTGCAGCTTGAATTGGTTTCAGTGCAGTCACCATAGTTTACATATGAATACTGCCTGGTATTATAATCCTCAGTTCACCCATGAAGAGTGTTGCGTGTCGAGGTCCCAAAACCACCCCTCAAATAATTCACACATCAGACAGAATTTTAGTTTTGGTTTTTGGCATGATTTTGGCCACAACTTTATAAAAATACAAACAATGTGAGTGGTTGCTTAGGCATTGGTTAAGACTATCTGTCCCACAGGGGACAGAACTGACGACCGTCAGTAAGGGGAAAACACTCTGGAGAGATAAAGGGGGCCGGGTGGTCTGACCCTCCCCTCTCTCCTCAAGCTCCCAGGGTTCTTGCATGGCCCTAGCCCCCGACCGGGGGTTCGGACAAAAAGCATCGAGCCCCTGGATTCTTTTAACGGAATTCCCCTAACACCAGCAACAATTGGAGGGGCAGACACAATCAATCATAACCCCTCCTCCAACCAACATAATAACCAATGCCTAACTGCCAACCTCACAAGTTGTGACTATTTGCTACGCAGTAGGCGAAAACCAGATGGCACCAGCCAATCCGCCAAATGAAAAAATTCCTACCAGGCCCCTGCCCCAACAGAAGACGACCCCATGACAGGCATAGCAAGGTCAACACAGAGGCCTAAAATATAGGGAGGGTGATCAGAAGCACACAGCAAAGAGGGGGATCACGTTGCAAGCCCACCAATATATATCCGCTGGGCTGTCCATCAATAAATTGCAACATACAATTCTCCCCAACAACACCCAGGGTCCAATCACAACAGTGGCCATCCATACGATCCTGCCCAGCAACAAAGGGATGACTTGCTGGCCCCCACCACAACACGTGCTCTCCATGAAGGAGAACACGCTTTGCAGGTGGAGGTTGGTGGGGGAGAGAGAACTTCCTATGTGTCTTAAGACGGTGGGATCAATTTTTCTCCTCAGTTCATGTCGGGATGAGGCTTACTTAGTTTCATATATATATATCTGTGCCCATTTCCAGATCACCAGCTGTATGTTCGTGTCCTCTTGCCTGCTAACAATATTCTCCAGAATAATATATTGACAAATGTCAATTGAAATGAACTTCGAAAGGAGAAAGCTGTCAAGGCAAGGCGTGAAAAAGGCAACAGGATACAGAAGGGAAATTTGATTCGAGAGATATGAACCGAGGTGTCCCTGGAGCATTGCTCTCAACATCACAGGAAGATATTTATTTCCCTGCAGTTTCTAGTGGTAAAGCATGGTTGGAACAAGAAAGAAAGAAAGAAAGAAAGAAAGAAAGAAAGAAAGAAAGAAAGAAAGAAAGAAAGAAAGAAAGCCAGACACTGGTTTATTAATCAACTTCTAAACCACCACCTCAAGGTGATTTACACATTAAGGTAATGAGAAACATAAAAGCAAGAAATACATTCAAAACAAGAGATATTGGATTCTTGTCTCATTACACATGCTAAAGCTATTTTTGGTTATCTGCATACTATCCCTTGCTTTTTCCTGTAGGACTAATTGTAGTCGTTAACAGTCATCAACAGGTTTACAATACCCATTGAGTCAATCATACATCTCCTACTACCCTTCTGAGAAAAACCCCACCCCACCCTCCCACTATATACAGTATAAGAGTCTGGTGACTTCTGTTTCAGTGTATCTGAAGAAGTGTGCATGCACACGAAAGCTTATACTTAGTTGCTGCTACTGGACAATTATTTTTATCCATACATATTTGTTAGTCCGTAGGTCTCTCAAGAAACTAGTTGCGTTTTCAGACCCAGAAACCTCCCCCCTAAATAAAAACACAGTTGACTCAAATGTTAGTTTTGGTTTTTGGCAGAATTTAGGCCACAACTTTATTGATTACAGAAAAGTGAGTGGTTGCATAGGCTCTGGTTCAACTAGCTCCCTGCACCCTTTCAAGTAGCGCTGACCCAGAGCTCTATCATAGGTCAGCCAAGGGTGAACACCTGAGGAAGATGAAAAGCCCGGGAACAGACTCACTCCCCAGATGCTCCCCGACTCAAGCACGGCCACAACCCCCTTTCGGGGGATGACCAAACCAAGTTGAGTCCCTGGATTCCTTTAGCGGAATACCCTTCACATAGGGATGGCGAGACCATTCTCCCATCCCTATCACCTGAACCAGAGCCTATCCGCAACCTTACAAGTTGTGACAAATTGCTACATGGCAGGCGAAACCCAAATGGCCACAGCCAATCAGCCAAGTGGGGGAAATTCCTGCCGTGCCCCTATCCCAACGACAACATGTACAACATGGCGAGGCTCCAAGGACTACAGAGGTAGGCTACAACCGCCGCTCACCGTGGAAGAGGGGTAAACAGCCATTATCAAACATTAAAATTCTCTCTCTCTCTCTCTCTCTCTCTCTCTCTCTCTCTCTCTGTGTGTGTGTGTGTGTGTGTGTGTGTGGAGCAGGGATGCTTATAGTATTTGTATTATTTTTTTCCTATCTTTATTTTTAAAACTTATGATTTATGTGGAAATTGTTTAATTTGGCTGTTCACTTTTTCATGTGTTATATTTATTGTTTATGGCTACTTTTTATGGAATTGTGTTAATTTCCCCATGCTCTAATCTGCCTTGAGCATGTTTCTTACTATGGAAAGGCAGCATGCAAATAAAATGATGAATGAATAAGGACAAATGCAGCGGCTAAAACGGAAACAATGGAAAAGAACTTATCTAGCCAATAAAGCAAACTATACAGAATGGGTTTGCCGTATGGCAAAATACTACAAAGGCTGTGGGGACAAACAAGTCTTTCAACATCACCCACTGAAAGTTACCACCCCCAGCACCACCACCAGGAAGGACCAAAGCCATAATTCATGCCAAATCCTGCAGTGCTTAAGATGAAAACTATGGTATTGGACACTGCTGAGAGGTCCAGCAGACCCAACAGGGACAGCTTTCTCCTGGCCAGCTTCTGGTATGGATTATCTACCAGGGCAACCAAAACTGCCGCAGTCCTATGCCCAGGGCTAACAGCAGATTAAACTGAGTCTAGATAATCTGTTTAAAGCCCTTGCCCAGAAAATGACCAAGCATGGTGAGATCCAGAAAGGGTTTCTTCAACAAAGGTTTCACATCAGCCTCCTTACTTCTGGATAGCATTACTCCCTGCTACGTTGGTGGTGGTGGTGGTGGTGATTTTATTTATTACACACACAAACACCCCACTCATCTTAAGGTCTCAGGGCAGGTTGCAGCATTATACACAACATTTCAACACAATATTATTTTTTAATGATTGTTTTTTCTATGCTTTTTTTAGCAGTTCTTATTTTTACCTGCAAACCGCCTTGAATCCCTGTCAAGAGAAAAGATGGAGTATAAATAAATACTACTACTACTACTACTACTAATAATAATAATAATAATAATGGTGACTAAGAAGTCTGGAAGAATTTCATACTTTCTGGGACTTTTTTATATATACAGTGGTACCTTGGTTTTATGGGACGCGGGTGGCACTGTGGGTTAAACCACAGAGTCTAGGGCTTGCCGATCAAAAGATCTGCAGTTCGAATCCCCGCGACGGTATGAGCTCCCGTTGCTCAGTCCCTGCTCCTGCCAACCTAGCAGTTCGAAAGCACGTCAAAGTGCAAGTAGATAAATACCTGTAGGTACAGCTCAGGCAGGAAGGTAAACGGTGTTTCCATGTGCTGCTCTGGTTCACCAGAAGTGGCTTAGTCATGCTGGCCACATGACCCGGAAGCTGGACTCCGGCTCCCTCGGCCAATAAAACGAGATGAGCACCGCTACCCCAGAGTCGTCCGCAACTGGACCTAATGGTCAGGGGTCCCTTTACCTTTACCTACCTTGGTAAAACCAAGGTACCACTGTATATAAAAGCCAACCCAGACTATTATGCCAGAAATTTAATTTCTCTGATGGTGTACTGCATACTTAAACCCTTGTTATACTCTTTTAGGCTGCAGTTTTTATGTTCAGAAATAGAATTGTACAGTTAAAAGAAGAAGAAAACTCTGTCGTTTTGTTAATCTTAGGATTGATGCTCACAGTTGGCTACATTTGTTTCACTGATCTCTCTAAAAGGGTGACTGGTTTCAAAATATTTTTAATAATTTCCAAAGGGCCATAATTCTTTTGGAAACAGTATGATAAAATAGATAATGTGATCTATCTGTCTTTTTCTTTTGGATGAATACGCACACACACAAATGCACAGTGTAATAAAAATCGGGTTTGGGCTAAGAGGAAATTGAGATGTGACACAGACTTAAGAATTTCATAAATGCCCCTGGCACTATATATATATTTGACAGTGGAAAACGCTGACAAATATCAGCATCAGTGCTGTATCGATCTGCCAAATGCACTTCATCCACACTCTAAACAATTTCCCTTAAGCATACAAATTAAATGGACTGGAATGGTGAATTAGATTCTCCAGCACAGCTAAAACCTGTAACAGACCTATTTAAAGTTTAGGCATTTTGATGAATTATTCTTTCCTAGGCTTGCTTTCTTTTCCAAATGTAAGGAGCCACTGCAGCTGGAACTGGGAGTATGTTGGAAAGAAGGTCTATAAAGCGTTCCTTTTTTGCCCGAGACTTTGCCTACTAGGCATCAATCAATCAATCAATCAATCAATCAATCAACACCTGTATTGGCATATATAAAATAAAACGAAAACATACAAACCCTCTGTAAATAAGGAATCCTCATCAGTCATTGTTAGGTAGTCCAGATGTACTGACTTTAATTTCATAGATCCTTGTCAAATAGTGAGCCGTAATTCTGGTGAGTTCAGGGGAGTCATCCCTCAACAAGAGCTGGACCGCAAGTTGTTTGCTGGAGAGGGCCCTGAGCCAAATAAAGGATATCGGAGGGCCAAAATCAAAAATGTTAGAAAGAGGGCAATCCAGTATCATGTGGGCCATAGAGTCCGGCACTTTCTGGCCACAAGGGCAGAGTCTGTTCTGGTAGGGGATGCCTTTGAACCTTCCAAATAGCACGGAAGACGGGAAGGCATTTAAACGGGCCAGCATAAATACTCTGCGATATAAAGGTGTGACCAAATCATATATGTAGTTAGGCATCAGTCCATGATGCGGCGGCAGCCCCAGAGAGGCTGGCGAGCATACTAAGGGTTGTGAAGGGTGATTTTTTTGAAATTCATTATCTAACAATCTCTGCTTAATAAGTGTAAAAATATGTGATTTCTCAAATGTCAAGAGATAATCCACAGAAAAGCCTAGTTGCCTAAATTTGAAGATAATATCAGAGATCAAAATAAAGCTATATTTATCTTTTAGTAAACAAGATAGTAAGCTTTCTGGTTCTGTGTTAAAATGGATTTTCAACCAGTATTTAAAAGTAATAATCCAACCTCTTGTTTCAAGGAGGTGCTGCCCAATTCTGCACAGATAGCCAAGTAAGGAACACATTTTGGAACACCTAGAATTTGCCGAAAGAATGATGCCTGGACTTCTACTTTGTTATTAAAGTTTGATATCCATAGGGGGATCCCATATAGAAGCTGGGAGGCAGATTTTGCTTTATAGGCACTGATTGCTGCAGGCACAAATTGGTTACCGCCAAGGAAATAAAAACCTTTAATTTGTGCAACTGAGCATTTGGAAACCTGCAGAGTTAAGGTTGTGGGTCACATAAGGGAGCTCTGCAAATAAAAATGGCAACCTGCTGCAGAAGTTCACATCTTCTGGAGGGCTTCCCGTGACGGGAAGCAGCTAGCACTAGCAGCTGTGGAAATTTCAGCATGCCTGTTCATCCATATTTCATGAAGAAAATGAACGCTTAAATGAGGCTAATGCCTAAGCAACTACAGTGGTACCTTAGTACTCAAACGCCTTGGTTCCCAAATGCTGAAAACCCAGAAGTGAGTGTTCCGGTTTTCAAACGTTTTTCAGAAGCCGAATGTCTGATGCGGCTGTCGGCTATTGTTTCTGGGGCGCCTGCACCAATCAGAAGCTGCGCCTTGATTTTCGAACATTTCAGAAGTCAAACGAACTTCCAGAACGGATGAAGTTTGGCGCTTTTGTTTTTCCTATTTATTTTGCGTCTTTGTTTTCGAGGCTTTTTTGATTAATTTGTTTTTGTGACTGTGTGGAACGCAGCTCAACTACTGATTGATTGATTGATTGATTGATTGATTGTGTGACTGCAGAAATGGATAAAAGCCCCCCATCCAAAGAATGACTATCATCAGTGCAGGGAAGGGAGAAAATTAATTTTAATTTTTATCACCCAGAATACTCTCTTATTTATTTTATAGTACAGTACATTGATTATTGCTTTCATTTTATGGATCAATGGTCTCGTTAAATAGTAAAATTCATGTTAAATTGCTGTTTTAGGGGCTGTTTTAAAAAGTATGGAACGGATTAACCCATTTTGCATTAGTTTCTATGGGAAAGCACGCCTTGGTTTTGGAACGCTTTGGTTTTGGAACGGACTTCCGTAGCGGATTAAGTTTGAGAACCAAGGTACCACTGCATGCTATTTGTGGTCCACCTCACTTTAAGGAATGGCCATATGAATTTGACAGGAACATATGTTAGACAACTTCAGCACAGACCCTGCAGAAGTGGATCCAAGTCGGAGCAGATGCAAGTGATTTGTCCAAAGTGTCTTGCAAATTGGTGACAGACGGATTCTGAGGGTTCATATTCATTCCTCTCTGGAAGCCAAACCATAAAAGGCTCTTTACAGTTTGGTGTGCCTCTAATGATCGACATCAAGCAGGCAGATCAATAGAGTAAAAAAAAAAACAGGAACCTTTCGACACTGTTATAATCACAGAACACACCCTGAAATGGGCACTTGCTCGTGTTCAGCCAGAGTCTTCCAACTGTCGGGCTCTGCGTGTCGAGGTCCCCAAACCACCCCTCAAATAGTTCACACATCAGTCAGAATTTTAGTTTTGGTTTTTGGCATGATTTTGGCTACAACTTTATTAAAATTACAAATAATGTGAGTGGTTGCTTAGGCATTGGTTAAGATTATCTGTCCCACAGGGGACAGAACTGACAACTGTCAGTAAGGGGAAAACCCTCTGGAGAGATAAAGGGAGCCAGGTGGTCTGGCCCTCCCCTCTCCCCTCAGGCTCCCTGGGCTCTTGCATGGCCCTAGCCCCCGACCGGGGGTTCGGACAAAAAGCATCGAACCCCTGGATTCCTTTAATGGAATTCCCCTAACACCAGCAACAATTGGAGGGGCAGACATAGTCAATCATAACCCCTCCTCCAACCAACATAAGAACCAATGCCTAACCGCCAACCTTACAAGTTGTGACTATTTGCTACGCAGTAGGCAAAAACCAGATGGCACCAGCCAATCAGCCAAATGGAAAAATTCCTACCAGGCCCCTGCCCCAAAAGCAAACGACCCCATGACAGGCATAGCAAGGTCAACGCAGAGGCCTAAAAATAGGGAAGGGAGGGAGGGTGATCTGATGCACTCAGCAAAGAGGAATAACACGTTACGAACCAAACAATATATAGTCACTGGGCTGTCCATCAACAAATTGCAACATGAAAATCTCCCCAATGACACCCAGGACCCAATCACAGCAGTGGCCATCTATTTTATCCCACCCAGCAGCAGAGGGGTGACTTGCTGGCCCCCACCTCAACACGTGCTCTCCATGAAGAAGAACACGCTTTATCAGCAGCCAGCAAGACTACTGTGAACATCATTGCTGGAGATTTCAACCATGCTGAACTTAAAACTGTGTTTACTGGAAAGGTCTATCTGAATATAAAATATGGTTACAGCTCCCACATTTGAACTAAACTGGCCATAGGTCTTTGTTCCTGTACCAGCATACATCCCCTCAGGAAATGTGTCGGGCTCTCACTATAACAAGGACTGTTAAAATCTGGCATGAATGTGCTACTCACCAGCTGAAGGACTGTTTCAAAGGAAACAATTGGAATATTTTCGAGCATTCAAATCTATGCTATATCAATCGCTGCACAAGTAATGTTTTGCGTTGTTTTTATGGGAAAGCATCCAATTTCATTGTATTGTATTTGTACAATGACAATAAATAAATCTTAAATCTTAATCTTAACACTGTTTTGATCATCAGCCCATCTACTCCATCCTCCTCAGCTCCACGGAAACTTTTTGAGCTCCGCTAATAGAAGATCACATTAAAGATACTTTAATTGAGATTCCTTAATTTTAGTGGTTGGGTAGATGACCCTTGGGATCCCTTTACAACTCTAAGATTTCATGATTCTAAGGTGAGCACAGGAATTCAGTCCAGCTTCAAGGAAATCAGCTGCCAACTGCCCAGACAAGCCAGCAGTTTCTCTTGGATTGAATGAAGCAGGCTGCCAAGAGCAACCAGGCTGCTGGCCTAACCAGGTCCCAGCCGCCATTACCATCACTACTGTCATTTTGCTCCACTCATGCTACAGTTGCACCTGCAAGAGAGAGGTCAGGGCACAAGAGGAGGTGGAGTAGAAGAAGCAGAGGCGTAGCAAGCCCAGGTGGTACCCGGGGGCAGAATTTTTTTTGTCACCCCCCACCACTTTAATTTTTTAAAAAAATTAAAAAATTAAAAAGTGTCACCCCCCCTCTGATGGTGCCACTTTGCGAGGTGTGGGGGTTTTGTGTGTGTGTGTGTGTGTGTGTGTGTGTGTGTGTGTGTGTGTGTGTGTGTGTGTCTATTATCTCTTTTTTTTAAATAAAGTTAAAATAATAAAAAATGATAAAAAATGATAAAAATTTTAAAAAAATTAAAAAATAAAAAGTGTCACCCCCCTCTGATGGTGCCACTTTGTGATGTGTGGGGGGTTGTGTGTGTGTCTATTATCTCTTTTTTTCAATGAAGTTAAAATTAAAAAAAAAATCAAAATTCTTTTTTAAATTTTTTTTTTAAAGTGTCACCCCCCTCTGGGGTGGAACCCGGGTCGGCCCGCCCCCCCCGTTGCTACGCCCCTGAGAAGAAGGCAGAGTAAGCCGTAGCTGTTCCCCATGCCTCCTCACTTCAGAGAAATACAGAAAGAAGAGATGACACAACATACTCTTTGAAAATGAAAATCCATTCCACCTGAGAAAGATGGCTGTTCTAAATATCATAATGCCGGCATTGAAAGGCACTCTGCTCAAGACTACTCAAATGTGTGAATGCAGGCTCTGAAGTCTAAACAAATAATCAATTTAATTCCCTATGCCTTGCCATGTTCATTTGCTCGAATAAGAATAAGAATAAGAATAAGAATAAGAATAAGAATAAGAATAAGAATAAGAATAAGAATTTATTTATACCCCGGCCTTCCCAGCCAAAACCGGGCTCAGGGCGGCTAACACCAATAAAATTACAATAAAATATAAAAGAAAGAAAAACCATTAATTAAAATACAGGTTAAAATACAATTTAAAATTTAAATGTAAATAATTAAAATAGATATTTGTTCAGTGTTACTCCACGGTGATGTTTTTTAAATTTAAAAGCACTCATTCCATTAATATTATAATTGTTTAAAGAAACTAAATGCATTTCCAGTCCCAAAGGATAAGGAAGGTGCCCCAGCGCCAGTTGTCAGACAAGAATCCTCCATACTTCTCATTCCATTCCTTTCTCTGCTGTTTTTTCTCCTCCCTCTGATCGTCCCGTCATTATTGTGCATTCATGATGATTTATGCTCATGGTATTGTGGGATTTATATGCAACCCCACTTTCAATACTGTTTGTGCTTGTAAGGTTTTGGAGGGTGTATGCCGCTTTGTTTCTGATCCATGCACGTCCTGTAATTCCCAGACGAAATCCTGTAACTTCTTATTGTAGGGAAATAACTTGGGGAAGTCCAAGTTAGTCCTGAAGTCCCACATGTGTGGGAAACTGTAAAATAAAAATGGCTGACTTCATGAATTCAAAAAGCATGCGGGGCTTGACTCACTCCCTAGAAAACTCCATCCCCCCAGCAGAGTTTAAAACAGAAATATGTGCATCACTTTGAAAGCACAGGAAATATAGGTTTTTATACTTTTTAAAATCCCAGTATTAAGCACTGACAATGTGCTCCCCAGCCTCTACCCCTGTCAGAGTGAATAGACCACAACCTTAAGTAAGTTTAAATGCTTTACTTACAGTAACAAGAGGTCTCAATCATGCATTGTTCAATGTTACAAAAGAAGGTATTCTTGGCTACAAAATACAGAAGTTGGTCTCAAAACACATCTGCTCAGTTACATGGTTCAAAGAGAAGAGAGGGGGAGAGAAAGCAACAGGAAGCAACCCTTACTGTCTCCTTCTTTGAAGGTGAGGGTGCCTAACCAAGCCGTGGCTTCTCTAGCAATTTACAGCTCTGGGTCCTTAACCCCTTCATTTACCAACTAGCATAAATAAGTATTATTAGGTTTGTCTGCAACATCCACACTTTTGCCACAAATTTTCCATGTTGTGGGGAGGAGTTTGTTAAGGGTGCAAAAGCAACGAACACAAAGACAATTGACTACGGGGGGGGGGGCTCTGTAGGGTCAGGTGCTGCTGGGAAAGAGGGAAGGGGGAGGAGCCAGAGTGAGCAACTCCATCATGGGGAAAGGACTGAATTCTTTGTCTCCTACTGTACTGGTTAAATAAATCATAAGTAAGAGTTTTCTTGCTTTCTCCATGATTCCGGAAACCATCAGGGGGAGGGAGAGAATTCCTCAAGCCTGACAGGTCATTGGCCTGATCCAGCAGGCTCTTTTGTTATTTTGTTCACACCAGGCAGGCACCCAGGTCACCTGCTGGCAATCTTCCCACGCATCAAAATATATTGCATTTAAATTCCTATTGAATTTACAGCAATTATGTCTATATTTTAATCCATAAGCATTAGTTAGCATAGGCATATTTGTGTCCACACTTGTTTGAAATCATTTTCAGAAGCAATGCATGTGCCGAAATTCTAACTAACAGCAAGGATTTCTTCCTGGAGAGCTGCAAAGAGTTGATTACAAAGAACAGCTAGAGACATTTATGCAGCTTCAAGAATATACTGCATATTTCAAAATGCATACCAAACAGACTCTCTCTGGTGTAATGAATGTGCCACTCTGTGAACATCTTGTGGGGGTTTTGGGGGGAAGATAATAAAATGGCATATGCAAACAAGTTTACTCTTAAGGGTTTTGAAATTATAGTTGCGTAGTTCCAAAGAAGAATGAGCCAGCCTCGCCTTGCCATGCATGAAAAGGGCTACAGAACAGCACAATTAAAGTGAAACCAAGTTTTTATATTGTCCTTTACTCAGAAAACAATCACCAACTGTCATTTTTACTGCCACATCTACAGGTTGAACATATGTACATGCTGTTATTGGAAAGGATAAAATTATCACAACACTTTTGCCCATGTAAACTGGATTCCCTTGTGCAATAAATCATTGAAATTGGATCATTTTCCTTTCCTTTTTCTAGAACATCTCCTAATAGCAGGTGTGGGTAGGGGAGACTGAAAAGGGAATGGCTTGAGTACTCTTTTTTCCCTTTAATGCAACTGACAGAGTCACATTTGCAGAATAAAAGGCACCAACAACAAAAGGGATGCATAAAGAGGAAATAGCTTGGCTTTTTTGCTCCTGATTTCACTGATGTTGGTAGGAAATTAGGCTGTCATCCTTTATATCATTACTTGGGAGTAAGTTCCACTGAAGTAAGTGAGGCTTGCTTGTTTTGGGTTTCCAAACTGTTTAGTTCATTTATTACACTAGTTACTAACTTCCCACAACCAATGGCAAGTCTCAAAGTAATTTGCAGAACAAAGAAGTAAAAATACAGAAAGTAAAATGTTTAATAAATACCCATTAAAAGAACAACACCATAGAAACGTACCACAGTGTTCACCCACCAAAAATAATCTAAAAATATAAAATACTCTCTCCTCCCCACCTCCCATCAACTCAAGAATGAGCACCAGACAATCACGAAATGTCAGGCCACAAGTGCTGTTCAAATGTCCAGGAAAAGAAATGCACCATTTCTTGACACCAATAAAGATAACTATTAATTATTATTATTATTATTATTATTAAATTTGTCTATCACCTTTTTCATATGAAGATCACAGGGCAGATTACAGCATAAATATACAAAACGAAAACACAAAATACAAATGATCATAATATTTTTTTAGAAAAGACAATAACCTCCTCCCACAAACACTTTTAAAAGGACAGAGACTGTTTAATCTGCCAAAGGCCTGGTCATAGAGGAATGCTTTTACCTGGTGCCAGGTAAAACGTCCCCATGGCGAGCATTCTATAACCAGGGGGCTTCCACAGAAAAGGCCTTTTCTCCAGTCACCCACTCCATTTCCTTGTGAGGACATACAGCATAGCTGTCAACCCTCCCTTTTTTTGCGGGAAACTCCCTTATTCCAGTGCCGTTTCCCGCTGCTATCCCGGATTGTTTATATCCCTTAAATTTCCCGGATTTCAAAGGAAGCAGCTCCTCTCCCTCCCTGCCAGCCAGGGAGGCTCCTCAGCTGCGTTGCTCGGCTGCCAATAAGGAGTCTGAGACCGACTGGGGGCGGAGCTTGCATGCCTTGTGCAGCCAGACCCTCATGCCCACCAGACAGACAGCCTGCCTGCCATCTACACGCTCGCTCTTTCACTCACCCATTCGCGCGCAGCCTCTGGAGCGCAGGGTGGCGAGGCTACTTGGTGCCATTGCACCGCCCTCACGGCACCCCTTATTTTCAAATCCGAAAGTTTTGGAAAATCCCTTATTTTCAAATCCGAAAGTTGACAGCTATGACATACAGTGGTACCTCTTGTTACGTACTTAATTCGTTCCGAGGTCCGTTCTTAACCTGAAGCACCACTTTAGCTAATGGGGCCTCCTGCTGCCGCTGCGCCGCTGCTGCCCGATTTCTGTTCTCATCCTGAAGCAAAGTTCTTAACCCGAGGTAATATTTCTGGGTTAGCAGAGTCTGTAACCTGAAGCGTATGTAACCTGAAGCATATGTAACCCGAGGTACCACTGTACCTCTTTGTTTGCAAATGTATAGGCGGAGTAGAGGGAAAGCAAACATGCGTACATACATGTTAAATTCCCCAGTAGGGGTGGGGAAAATGATAAAAAAGGGGGCTGTTTTCAAAGGGAGCAAAAGTTTTCATGAAAACACAATTCATCTCTGCTCTAAGTTAAAGCCCTGCATACAAAGAGGGAGAGTATTTTATTAAAGGGCAAGTTAGTGGAAGATGACACATTTACGTATAATTTAAAGAAGTCAGGTAAAGGTAAAGGGACCCCTGACCATTAGGTCCAGTCGTGTCCAACTCTGGGGTTGCGGCACTCATCTCGCTTTATTGGCCGAGAGCCGGCGTACAGCTTCTGGGTCATGTGGCCAGCATAGCAAAGCCGCTTCTGGAAAACCAGAGCAGTGCATGGAAACGCCGTTTACCTTCCCGCCAGAGCGGTTCCTATTTATCTACTTGCACTTTGACGTGCTTTTGAACTGCTAGGTGTTCAGGAGCTGGGACCGAGCAACGGGAGCTCACCCCGTCGCAGGGATTCGAACCGCCGACCTTCTGATCAGCAAACCCTAGACTCTGTGGTTTAACCCACAGCGATGTCAGAAATCCCCACAAACAGCTGCAAGTGAATTTGCCACCATCAGTCTTCTACCCTTCTTTCCCATTATGAGTCAAAAAAATTTGTTTCAAGTACGGATGCTTAAGTTTTATGACTGTTCATCCATCTATCTATTAAATTTATACCCTTCCCTACTTCCCAAAAGAACCTAGGAAAGCAAGCCACAAGTGATAAAGCAATAAAAACTTCTTTACAACACCTTGAAACCAATTCTGATACTGATACAGGCTGAGAAAGATCTCAAGTTAAAAGTCTGGTTGGTAGAGGAATGTCTTCAGCGTGTGCCAAAATAAAACAGAGACGGAGCTCTCCAGAAGGAGCGTCTCCACCCCCATTGTTCTGCCCGGACACTGAGATCCAGCGCAGATGGCCTTCTGGCGGTTCCCTCGCTCTGAGAAGCCAAGTTACAGGGAACCAGGCAGAGGGCCTTCTCGGTAGTGGCACCCGCCCTGTGGAATGCCCTCCCACCAGATGTCAAAGAGAAAAACTACTACCAGACTTTTAGAAGACATCTGAAGGCAGCCCTGTTTAGGGAAGCTTTTAATGTTTAACAGACTATTGTATTTTAATGTTTTGTTGGAAGCCGCCCAGAGTGGCTGGGGAAACCCAGCCAGATGGGCGGGGTATAAATAATAAATAATAAATTATTATTATTATTATTATTATTATTATTATTATTATTATTATTTATTCAAGGGGAGGGGTACCACAGCACTAATGCCCCAATTCCTAAATTGTGCGGAACGGACCTCCTGGCAAGATGGCATCTGCAGGAGCCCTCCACTTCACCTTCACTAGATCTTTGTCCCAAGCTGTATATGGCTTTTCACATCAAAACCAGCACCTTGAACTTAGTCCAGTAGCTCACGGGAAGCTACCGGATAAGGCTAAGCCATATTTATGGCCATTTTTCCCAAGGCAAGGAGTTATCAGCATTATTTGGAATGTGTCTGCCAGTTGTTTTTGATTGATTGATTCAGTTTGTACTTTATGCTATTTTACCTGAGCTGTGAACAAGTCTGGGTAAATGTTTTACCATCACACCATTATTTGCAATTTGATACTATTTAGTCTGCAGAGGCTGAAATAAATGAACACACAAAATGGAAATGCAGCTCAGAGTAAACAGCAGCCTAAGGTTTACACCCACTCTTTCTGAAACCGCAATTCCATTTAATATGCTTTTGTGTAGAAGGTGTAAATTAAAAAAAGAACCCACAGTAATTTAATTTGCACCTTGCCAGAGTTCCTTGAAATACAATTTCCATCCACTTAATCTGCACTGGAATAGATAAGTGTAAGAGAATATAACTGGGAATTATTCCTACAGGAAGGGAGGAAGACTTTATATGGAGATATAATTCCCTGAGGAATTCCAAAAAACTTCAGTTGCCCATACATTTTCTATTAATAATAGTTATGTGGGCAACCATCTTTTTCCCCATACAGCTTCACTGGAAACCAAACTACTCCATCATGTAGCCCTGTTCTCAGTGCTATTCTCAAGAGATTCTTAAACTAACTTGAAGCCAACTACTGAATACAGTAGCTTGCCATTTTCTAACATTAAAAAAATTGAAAAAGACCTTCTGACCGCTTTGTAAGTGGTGTGATTCTTACAGAAATCCTACAAAGATCACAGAAATCCTCTTCACTAGAGGACAAAGATCTAGTGAAGGTGAGGTCATGCGCTGCCCTAGTTTCAAGGAACCAAGAATTATTATTTCAATTATCCAGTGTGGTGTAGTGGCTAAGAGCGGTGGACTTGTAATCTGGTGAACCAGGTTCGATTCCCCGCTCCTCCACATGAAGCTGCTGGGTGACCTTGGGCTAGTCACACTTCTCTGAAGTCTCTCAGCCCCACTCACCTCACAGAGTGTTTATTGTGGGGGAGGAAGGGAAAGGAGAATTTTAGCCACTTTGAGACTCCTTTGGGTAGTGATAAAGCGGGATATCAAATCCAAACTCCTCCTCCTCCTCCTCCTCCTCCTCCTCCTCCTCCTCTTCTTCTTCTTCTTCTTCTTCTTCTTCTTCTTCTTCTTCTTCTTCTTCTTCTTCTTCCTCCTGATATCTCTGCTTAAAGTCAAGCTCCACTAAGTATGGAACCCCCAATAAACCCCTGAGATATCTTGCTGACAAAGTCCTCTTTCAGAAAATGGAAGAAGTACTCTCTTTGTGTGCAGTCTGGTTTGTAGCAGGATTTAACTTGGTGGTATATTGGTTGCCAATGAGGACGATGTGGCACCTATTGCCATGATTTGGGGCAGAGGGAGGCATGGCCAAATAGAGGGGGTCAAATATTCAGAGGAGGTTCCTCTTCCATTGCTTCCATTGACTTGATAATGCTGCTACTGAATGTCACATTGGTTCATAAGAAGACCTCACTTGTGGATAAGGAGACCAACCTGTCATGTACCACCAAGATCTGGGTGGGCAAGTAACGTGAGCTTAATCTCACTCTACTCGGCCCACCCAAGTACTCGGTGCAGCACTGTGGTAGACCAAGAGACCATGCATGTGTGTGCATTGTCTCTGTGATCCATGGGACTTTTCTGCCACCAAGAAACTACATCAATTAGGAGCTGGATTGGAGGGTCTGCATCTGTCGTGTCCCCAATGGTAACTGTAGCTAGCTGTCAAGAACGCACGCCACTCCGAGAAGTCAGCGGAAGAAGTCTTGAAGTTTATTGTACAGCACACAGAGATACGTGGAAAGTCCGTGAGGATTCTGAGGAGGCCATCTCAGAATCCCCCTTTAATACACCTTGCTGGGTGACTCCCAATTCCCCCCTCCCTTCTGCCCTAAAGGTCCGGGGGTGATCCACTTCCCCACCCGGGATGGCTTGGACAAAAGAGTTAACTGCTCTGGTCTGCCTGCACTATTCATGGGTGCTTTTTACATTGTTATTGTGATGCTGCCGGTTCCACCGCTGATGGCTCGTTAGCGGTCGTTATCACCCATCCTGGGGTTGTTTACCCCGTGGGGCATGCCTGGGCGAGGTCGGGCCTTGCTGCGCTCGGTTTAACCCCTGCGTGCCTGGCTCCGCTGTTGCCCCCTTTCCTGGCCCGCTGCATGGTTCCCCTTCCTGGCGCCCGCATGGCGCGACCCCACTGTATAGTCGGGTCGCGACAGCATCTGTTGTTGGGTTAGAGAGACAGGTTGGGGACGTTGCAGGCATATTGCCCACTCTGCGGCTTATCACCTTCCCTTCCTGAGCTGGCTGAGGCAGTCTTGAATATGGTGCCAAAGACTATTGTTCTCAGTGACTTCAACTGACTTGAGAGTTCAGCAACATCTGAAGGGCCAAAGGTTCCCCACCTCTGCTGCATTTCCTCTGCTTGGCTCCAGCTCTTCCTTCACCTGACTTTCTTAAGCCATCTACAAAATAAAAAATAAAAAAAATCCTTCCAGTAGCACCTTCAAGGTAAAGGGACCCCTGACCATTAGGTCCAGTCATGTCCGACTCTGGGGTTGCAACGCTCATCTCGCTTTATTGGCCGAGAGCCGGCGTACAGCTTCCGGGTCATGTGGCCAGCATGACTAAGCCGCTTCTGGCGAACCAGAGCAGCGCACGGAAATGCTGTTTACCTTCCCGCCGGAGTGGTTCCTATTTATCTACTTGCACTTTGACGTGCTTTCGAACTGCTAGGTTGGCAGGAGCAGGGACTGAACAACGGGAGCTCACCCCGTCGCAGGGATTCGAACCGCCGACCTTCTGATCAGCAAGCCCTGGGCTCTGTGGTTTAACCCACAGTAGCACCTTAGAGACCAACTAAGTTTGTTCTTGGTGTGAGCTTTCGTGTGCATGCACACTTCTTCAGATACACTGAAACAGAAGTCACCAGACCCTTATATATAGTGAGAGGGTGGGGAGGGGTATTACTCAGAGGGGTGGTGGGAATGGGTGAAAGGCTGATAGCTGTGGTAAACCTGTTGACGACTGTTAACGACTGCAATTAGTCTTACAGGGAAAGGCAAGGGGTGAGAAGGTTAAAAAAGCTTTGTCATGTATAATGAGATAAGAATCCAATGTCTTTGTTCAGACCAGGTCTCTCCATGGTTTTAAGCTTGGTAATGAGTTGCAATTCAGCAACTTCTCTTTCAAGTCTATTTCTGAAATTCCTTTGCAATAAGACAGCTACTTTGAGATCTTGTATAGAGTGTCCTGGGAGATTGAAGTGCTCTCTTACTGGTTTCTCTGTCTTGTGATTCCTGATGTCAGATTTATGTCCATTTATCCTTGGGCGTAGGGTTTGGCCTGTTTGTCCAATATAGAGAGCTGAAGGGCACTGTTGGCATTTGATGGCATACACAATGTTAGACGATGAGCAATTAAATAGTCCTGAGATGGTATGTTTGATGTTGTTGGGGCCAGTAATGGTGTTGTCCGGGTGTATGTGGCAGCAAAGTTGGCATCTGGGTTTATTGCAGGCTCTGGTGCCAGTGTCTGTGTTAAGTCTGGTTGTAGTATTGTTGTGGGTGAGGAGTTGTTTAAGATTGGGTGGCTGTCTGTAGGCGATGAAAGGTCTTCCTCCCAGAGCTTGAGAAAGAGAACTGTCATTGTTTAGGAGAGGTTGTAGATCTCTGATGATGCAGATGCGCTGTACTGTTTTAACTTGGGAGCTGTATGTGATTACTAGTGGCATTCTGCTATACTTAGTTGGTCTCTAAGGTGCTACTGGAAGGAATTTTTTTATTTTTTATTTTGTTTTGACTATGGCAGACCAACACGACTACCTACCTGTAACTTAAGCCATCTACATCCCACATCCTCAGACAAAATCCCACTCTGACCAACTGTGGCCTGAAATCTGCCTTTTAATTTCCAAACAGGGCCTCTCTCCAGCCAATCATTCACACACACACACCCTCATCAGGTCAAACCTCTGATCCAATGGGAGAAGGCAGAATACCCACTGACTGCCCAATTAGGTCTCACAAGTTTTCAGCCCACTGTGTCTGTATATAAAACAAAGAAACCTTGTTCCCAGAACTAACTTTGTTTTGGTACAATGTAATATATCAGTGAAATGGTTAAACCACAGAGCCTAGGGTTTGCTGATCAGAAGGTCGGCGGTTCGAATCCCTGCGACGGGGTGAGCTCCCGTTGCTCGGTCCCAGCTCCTGCCCACCTAGCAGTTCGAAAGCACGTCAAAGTGCAAGTAGACAAATAGGAACCGCTCTGGCGGGAAGGTAAACGGCGTTTCCGTGCGCTGCTCTGGTTCGCCAGAAGCGGCTTTGTCATGCTGGCCACATGACCCGGAAGCTGTATGCTGGCTCTCGGCCTATAGAGCGAGATGAGCGCCGCAACCCCAGAGTCGGACACGACTGGACCTAATGGTCAGGGGTCCCTTTACCCTTTTTAATATATCAGTGAGGGACGTGGGTGGCACTGTAGGTTAAACCACAGAGCCTAGGGCATGCCGATCAGAAGGTCGGCGGTTCTAATCCCTGTGACGGGGTGAGCTCCCATTGCTCGGTCCCTGCCCTGCCAACCTAGCAGTTTGAAAGCACGCCAAAAAGTGCAAGTAGATCAATAGGTACCGCTTCGGCAGTAAGGTAAACGGCGTATCCGTGTGCTGCTCTGGTTCACCAGAAGCGGCTTAGTCATGCTGGCCACATGACTTGGAAAAACTGTTTGTGGACAAACGCTGGATCCCTCGGCCAGTAAAGTGAGCTGAGCGCCGCAACCCCAGAGTCATCCGCGACCGGACCTAATGGTCAGGGGTCCCTTTACCTTTAATATATCAGTGAAATGGATTGGTTGACACCCTCCTGCCAATTCTTTGTATCTCCACAGCTCTCAGAAGAAAATAAAGGCACTTTAGGTACAGTTAGACCATTTATATTCAGCTACATATGTCTGATTCCCATTACACATGTTAAAATAGACTTTACCTCAGAAATGAAGGTGGTTTCTCCAGAGTGATGTTGCTCCTGGCATGAACCAAGACACTGATAGAAGGCACTTGACCTCTTTCTCTCCACCATTAATGGCAAGAGGAGCTTCTGTCAGATTTCTCCCATTACACGACTGAATCATAGGGCAAAATGTGAAGAAATGCAAGATCTACTGAAAGGGAAAACTGTGAGTCTTGGTTATGTTCATGCCCGCCTGCCTGGCAGACAGGAGGGTGGGTTAAATAGCACCTTGCACATGCCTAAATCAGAGAAAGTAGCTGAGGTAGATAAGAGCCTCTGCTGCATCCGGGGAGCAGGGGGGTTAAGAGAAATATTGACTGTGTCTTGGAGAGTGCAAGTGAGGTGCAGAATGAGGGGTGGCATTGGCTTAGGATAGAGATCAGATAGAAAATTCCTGTGTGCCACTTTGAATCCAATGGGTACCAGTTTTCCAGTCCTATTGTACTGGGCCAGTTCTCTATAAGTGGTCTTTCTAAGTGCTTCTTTGCTGGTGCAGCATGTCTTAGAACAGAGGTCAGCAAACCTTTTCAGCAAACTGCCCCTCAGACCTTGGGGGGGGGGCGGACTATATTTTTTTAAAAAAATGAATTCCTATGCCCCACAAATAACCCAGAGATGCATTTTAAATAAAAGCACACATTCTACTAATGTAAAAACATGCTGATTCCTGGACCATCTGCGGGCTGGATTTAGAAGGTGATCGGGACAGATCTGGCCCCCGGGCCTTAGTTTGCCTACCCATATCTTAAGGTAAAGGTAAAGGTAAAGGGACCCCTGACCATTAGGTCCAGTCGTGACCGACTCTGGGGTTGCGGCGCTCATCTCGCTTTACTGGCCGAGGGAGCTGGTGTTTGTCCACAGACAGCTTCTAGGTCATGTGGCCAGCATGACTAAGCCGCTTCTGGCGAACCAGAGCAGCGCACGGAAACGCCATTTACCTTCCCGCTGGAGCGGTACCTATTTACGGTATCTACTTGCACTTTGATATGCTTTTGAACTGCTAGGTTGGCAGGAGCAGGGACCGATCAACGGGAGCTCACCCCATCACGGGGATTCGAACTGCCGACCTTCTGATTGGCAAGCCCTAGGCTCTGTGGTTTAACCCACAGCGCCACCCGTGTCCCTTACCCATGTCTTAGAATCACACTAAATTATCACTGCCTAACTCTAAATGTGATTGTGCAAACAACAACGAAGGAGAAGGAGAAGGAGAAGGAGAAGGAGAAGGAGAAGGAGAAGGAGAAGGAGAAGGAGAAGTGGAGAAAATGTACTTATAGATCACCAACTCAACCCCCAGCTCTGGGGCTCATTGTGGGTAGAAGTATTCCCTTACTGATTCAGTCAGCTATCTTGGCACATTTCATTTTCTGAGCTTTTACTACTTTGTTACTCACCAGCCCTCTTTGTTTTCATAGCTGCCTCATCATTTCATCTGCCTTTAGCTGCCAAAGATGGTTCCCTTCCAGCCAAATTGCTACATAGAAGTGGTAAAACTGATTGCTCTTATGATTGTTTTCTGGGCAGAAAACCGAAGAGACAATGACTAATAGCTTTCCCTGGTAACTTACTCTGTTAATAATAATGTTTTGAATTGATTTTGTATGTTAATCATTTAGTAATGTGCTGTGATTTGGGTCGGGTTTTCCCAAGCCATGCCCATGAGCAGCACACGAACATACATGCTGACATGTGCACAAACACAATTACACATTAATAGATCTGCTACCAGATTCTCTGTGAGCTAGTTAAACAGGGTTTTGGTGGGGCTTTTAATGAAACCAGGGCACATTGCATTACACACAGAGTGATTAATGACCTCGCTTCTAAATGGCTTCCACAGCGACAAAATGCATTAAAAGGGCATTAAGGCTGCGATGGTGAGCAAAACTGAAAACAAAATAAAAAGCTTGAAAGGGAAAACAATGTCTTGCTGAGTTCAGGATGCATAAAGGCCTTTGCACCTAATTCCCATGGGCTTCTATGAAAAGAATCAAACACACTAGAATCTGCTACAGGCTAGTGTGTGTGTGACTCCGTGCCTGTCTGCCTTGGAGATTGTAGAAGCCTAGAGTTGTAGTGTTGGGAGGGAACCCGAGGGTCATCTAGTCCAACCCCCTGCAATGTAGGAAACCTGCCCACAGACATTCCTGGGTGGGCTTGAACCATCAACCTTCTGGTTAACAGCCAGACATACTGACCCATTGTGCTACAGGACAGATTCTAAAACAGGGTTACTTCACATTTCTTCTTCTTCTTCTTCTTCTTCTTCTTCTTCTTCTTCTTCTTCTTCTGATGTCAAGTCTCTAGCCCTTTCTGCTACAGAGACATAAGAGGAAATGTGCAAACAAAATTCCATCCAACCACTCTGCAAAGAATGGGAGCGGGGGAATCTGCAAAGAGGTCTTCAGAGCAGTTCCAACTGTTTGTTGGGGATATCTCCAAGCAAATGTACATAAGATTGCAATGTTAGTCTTCTTCCTTTTATGATAATTTAGTATATGTAGTAGGGCGGTTCATAAAAAAAAACTTTTTTTTTTTAAAAAAAACACCTGCTCCAAAGGTCTTATATTACTACACTAGGGATTATATGGGACGCGGGTGGCACTGTGGGTTAAACCACAGAGTCTAGGGCTTGCCGATCAGAAAGTTGGCGGTTCGAATTCCTGTGACGGGGTGAGCTCCCGTTGCTTGGTCCCTGCTCCTGCCAACCTAGCAGTTCGAAAGCACATCAAAGTGCAAGTAGATAAATAGATACGGCTGCGGCGGGAAGGTAAACGGCGTTTCCGTGCACTGCTCTGGTTCGCCAGAAGTGGCTTTGTCATGCTGGCCACATGACCTGGAAGCTGTACGCCGGCTCCCTTGGCCAATAATGCTAGATGAGCACCGCAACCCCAGAGTCGGTCACGAATGGAACTAATGGTCAGGGGTCCCTTTACCTTTACCTAGGGATTATATAGCTATATTTGAAATTTCATGCATATCAGTTAATATATTGACCCTCCTCCACTGAACTGAAATTTCAGCCTTCACGACATTGGAAAACGGCCAAGTAAACAGCTACTTTTATGGAGGAGGGTCAAGATATTAAGTGATATGCATGGAATTTCAGATATAGCTATATAATCCCTAGTGTAGTAAGATAAGACCTTTAGAGCAGGCCTTTTCAAAAAAAGGTTTTTTATGAGCCGCCCTAATATGTAGGGATATAGTGAGGAGCATGGACATCCAGACATTGGAGTCCTCACCCGCATGCAACAGTCCAGATGATGATTTGCGTGTTGAGGTCTCCAAACTACCCCTCAAATAATTCACACATCAGTCAGAATTTTAGTTTTGGTTTTTGGCATGATTTTTGGCACAACTTTATTAAAATACAAACAATGTGAGTGGTTGCTTAGGCATTGGTTAAGACTTATCTGTCCCACAGGGGACAGAACTGACGACCGTCAGTAAGGGGAAAACCCTCTGGAGAGATAAAGGGAGCTGGGTGGTCCGACCCTCCCCTCTCCCCTCAGGCTCCCAGGGCTCTTGCACGGCCCTAGCCCCCAACCGGGGGTTCAGACAAAAGCATATCGAGCCCCTGGATTCCTTTAACAGAATACCCCATACACCAGCATCAATTGGAGGGGCAGACATAGTCAATCATAACCCCTCCTCCAACCAACATAAGAACCAATGCCTAACCGCCAACCTTACAAGTTGTGACTATTTGCTACGCAGTAGGTGAAAATCAGATGGCACCAGCCAATTAGCCAAATGGAAAAATTCCTACCAGGCCCCTGCCCCAACAGCAGACGACCCCATGACAGGCATAGCAAGGTCAACGCAGAGGCCTAAAATATAGGGAGGGAGGGCGGGTGATCAGAGGCACGCAGCCAAGAGGGGGATCACGTTGCAAGCCCACCAATATATATCCGCTGGGCTGTCCATCAACAAATTGCAACATACAATTCTCCCCAACAACACCCAGGACCCAATCACAGCAGTGGCCATCCATTCGATCCCGCCCAGCAACAGAGGGGTGGGTGACTTGCTGGCCCTACAGCAACACGTGCTCTCCATGAAGGAGAACATGCTTTAGCATCTAAATGAGAACTAGACTTCTGTCGGTGTGTAAAGCTGATCTGAAGCACTATGGTTGCTCCCTGACCTCCCCAAATGTAAGAGCAAATGTAGCCAATAAATAGAAAATGTGTAGGGCTCCTGTTCTGGGGCTATAATATGTATTTTCTTTCTTTTTCTGTTTCCTTCTTTTTATAAAAACAATACAGTGCAAAATGGGTCGCAAAGTAGCTCCGAAAGTCCTGAAATGTTTGTGGAACTTGCTTTATTGTCATATCTGGAATGCTGTTTTATGAGGCAGCCCTCAGCCATCCATCAGTCATCAACAGGGCTATATAATTTTCGACTGCTTAAAGAAAGAGAGAGAAAGAGAACTACTTTTTTTCCAATCTCAAGAGAATGTAAGACATCGAAACATAATTGCTAAGCATGTGACGTTTTAAAGAGATGCACTGTCTGTGTGGCAAAGTGTATGGCTGTAAAGGATTAAAAGATAATAATAAAAACAAAGCCAGCTGAAAAAGCAGCCAGGCAGCCACCTGACAACAGTTGAAATATAGCATAATTCTGACTACATAATTAGAGGCTGGCTTTCTGAAAAGATAATTCAGAGATCTTTCAGAACCTCCGAGGGTTTGAAGCAAATAGTCAAGGCAAGCTGGAACTGGGTGAAGCTTTATTTCTGCAAGGCTGGAAGGTAATAGGAAGTCCTCTAAAATAAAGGTTGCCAGCTTCCTGCTTCTTCGCATGCTGAATCTGAAACAATGGTTTGATCAATTGGACAGTGTTACTGCATACTTCCATCAAAGCCTGATCCTCAAGAATCTGAGTCCAGCAATATACGGGCTACTTCAATAATACATACCTGGCAGGGGAGACTCCTTGATTAAGAAGGCGGTTTTCCCATTGCGAGGCTCATCCCTTGCACTGTAGGTGTGCTGGCCCCTGCGATTTCTCTAAATGCGGGAAACTCGATTGCATAATCTGTGGTGAAAACATTCTTCTCTAACCAGACCTTTGGCTGATTGACATCTAATGCCCTTTTAACATGTGTTATTGGGTTGTCTTTATTTTTTGAAAAGGTTTGATCTTCTTGCAGTCCATGAGACTCTCAAGAGTCTCCTCCAGCACCATCATTCAAAAGCATCTTATATTGTATTATATAACCCTCCTTGGGATGGCTAAACTCTAAAAGGTGCCCTAAAATACTTTTATAATCACAGTGTTTTTAATCTCTAAATGCTCACAATTTGACTGCTTAATGGCTTTTTCTAAGAGTTTTCCAGGTATCAAAGGCAAACTGACCAGACATCAGTTTCCTGGATCCTCATCTCCAACTCACCTTTTGAAGATGGTGACATTTGCCTATTTCCTGTTCTTCAAGAATTTTCAAAAAGGATAATCAAAAATACATAAGCATTTTCATTTGGCATCTCAGGAAGCAATCCATACAGCCTTGAAGATTTCAATTTATTTAGAGTGTGTAACTGTTCCTTCACCACCTCTTTACTTATCTTGAGCTGCAGCTCCTTCACTTCATCACTAGATTTATTTCTCCCAGGTTGAGCAGATTGCTTTGTGGGAGAAGACTGAAGCAAAGTAGCAGCCGAGCAGTTTCTCCTCCTTCATGGTTGCTTCCAGATGACCTTCTTATTTAACATCCATGCCAATTTGTTTATACAGTGGTACCTCTGGTTACGTACTTAATTTGTTCCGGAGGTCCGTTCTTAACCTGAAAACGTTCTTAACCTGAAGCACCACTTTAGCTAATGGGGCCTCCCCCTGCCGCTGCTCCGCCACTGCCCGATTTCTGTTCTCATCCTGAAGCAAAGTTCTTAACCAGAGATAATATTTCTGGGTTAGCAGAGTCTGTAACCTGAAGCATGTGTAACCAGAGGTACCACTGTACTATGTATTGTCTTTTGTGTTATATATATATATATATATATATATATATATATATATATATATATATATATATATATTTCATGTTGTGAACCATCCTGAGATCTATGGATATTGGGCAGTATAAATTTTTTTAATAATAATAATAATAAAAATTCCTTCCAGTAGCACCTTAGAGACCAACTAAGTTTGTTCTTGGTATGAGCTTTCGTGTGCATGCACACTTCTTCAGATACACTGAAACAGCTGCATCTAACTCAACTTTCTCCCTGCAGGTATCATCCATGCTGCCTTTATGGTTGTTCCAACTGATTCAAGTACGTCTAGGTAAGTTGTACAAGGAAGATGGAAGAATAAAGGTGTGCTGCTTCTACTGTACCTGTATGCCATAAATAGGGCTATAACTTTGACCCAGGCACATTTGGGTCATCTGGTGAAGACTGTGCCTGTGCTCTGGAGATGGTTTTGTTTGCCTAGGAAGCTCTTGCTTTCCAGCCCCTGGATCTTCCTTTCAGTGCCCACCTGCCCCTTCAGCCCCCATTTCCCACTCTCGATTGAGGCTATGGATGAATGAGAAATTTGATGTGATCCAATCTAAGTTGCAATTTGCAACAGCAACAACAAATGAAACGAAACACCACTATCCTTCAAAAGTCAAACTTCTACAGAGTTTATGATACAGCATTCCACTCACGAAAGTATAACAAAAAATGTGTATTAATGCATTAAAATTCACCTCAAAATTCACCAGGCATGACATTTGGAAAAGGTGGCTATATTAATGTACATTAATGGTTTTATTACATCATAACACTTTCATGGTATCAACCAAATCACATGGGTTGTCAGTTGACATAGCTATGAAGACATGCAAAGCTAAAGAAAGTGAGAGCCCCCCCAAAAGTAATGTAGTGTCAAGAAGATGGAGAGGCTAGGGGGTCAAAATGGATTAAAACACCCTGAATTAGTTTTCAATAAGTGCTGAAAAAGTACCAAACTGGAATTTTTGGATACTCACATAAATGATCACCATACTAGGAAGTAGCAGCAGCAGTGTGCTTCCTGGGAAACCTCCCCTCCCCTTTCCTTGTTTAATAAATTCTATGGAAGGTAAAATGCAAGCTCTGCCATAGTTTGTTTATATGAAGGAACTAGGATTTTAAATATACACTCACAAAATTATTTTACTTCAGAAAATAGGACTTTTGTGGCTCTATATCTCAGGTGGTTACATGACGTGTCATTGGTAAGGAAACAAGCAGAGGTATGAAAATAGCATTTTAATGCATTTTTTCCTGCTAATAAATAATAGCCACCATAGCCAGAGTGGCTCCAGGGACCAGACACACAAGAAAGTGTTGGCGACAGAAAGGGATGAAACTGTGTAATTCTCATCACTCTCAAGAAGTTTGGCCTTTTCTATGATCACCTGTTCAGGGCATGCTCTTTCTATTCTACATATTCCTTTTAAAATATGAGCACAACAGATGATTTTATTCCATAAGCAAATACTTCCTGTACAACTGACTAAGTGTTAAAATTTGCTAGAGCAAATCACAGCTTCTTCGGGTTTCATCAATTTCATTCTTAAAGGAATAACACTATTTTTTTCTCCAGGAGTGAGGTTCCTCTGAAAGAACAATGATTATTTATTTATTTATTTATTTATTTATTTATTTATTTATTTAATTTGACAATTTATCATTCTCATTTCATAAAACATAACAACACAGCTTACAACATTTAAAATGCAAAAACACCACTGGTATGTGTGTGTGTGTGTATCTACCTACCTATCGACAAAGGTCCCTGATCACTGCAGATTGTGACGGCAGTCACGAAATTAAAAGACGTCTGCTTCTTGGGAGAAAAGCAATGACAAACCTAGACAGCATCTTAAAAAGCAGAGACATCAACTTGCCAACAAAGGTCCATATAGTTAAAGCTATGGGTTTCCCAGTAGTGATGTGTGGAAGTGAGAGCTGGAACATAAAGAAGGCTGATTGTTTTTGAATTATGGTGGCTGGAGGAGACTCTTGAGAGCCCCATGGACTGCAAGAAGATCAAAACTATCCATTCTGAAGGAAATCAGCCCTGAGTGCTCACTGGAAGGACAGATCCTGAAGCTGAGGCTCCAATACTTTGGCCACCTCATGAGAAGAGAAGACTCCCTGGAAAAGACCCTGATGTTGGGAAAGATGGAGGGCACAAGGAGAAGGGGACGACAGAGGACGAGATGGTTGGACAGTGTTCTTGAAGCTACTAACATGAGTTTGACCAAACTGCAGGAGGCAGTGGAAGACAGGAGTGCCTGGCGTGCTCTGGTCCATGGTGTCATGAAGAGTCGGACACGACTAAACAAATAAACAACCACAACCATTACAGTGCTTAGGTTTCAGTCTAGCTAAAGACTAAGGGGTTAAGTCATTGCTTTTAGGAAAGCAACAACAACCTTTTGAACTTGGGAATCTTCATTCCAGACATCTTCCACATCTACCCCCCTCCAACCTGCTCTACATTAGAACAGAAATAAGTCCTTGCACAAAGCCACATTCATCAAATTCACCACTTTGGGTTGTTTTTTTTTTCATGATCAAGCAGTATATAAATTTTAGGAATTGTTTTGTAAAGTTAAAATATGGGAAGGCGGCTTATGGGGAAAAAATAAACAATATTCACAACACAATACAAAAAGTAATAAAAATAAAAGAAGCTGTAATGCGGTGGAGGGAAGTCACAATGGTAGGAATAAGGAAAACACACACACACACACACACACACACACACACACACATTACTGAAAACAGTTACAATTTGGAATGTACTGTTAAGAATGTATAAATGTATAACTGAATGTAACAATGTAAAATAAAATTGAAAATACTGGGGGGAATTTAGAAAATGAATAAATTAGCAGATATTAATATTGCACAGTTTAAAGTGCTTGGAAGCATAGGAACTGACTCATTGTCCAGACCCATAAAAAATATTCAATTCTTACCAGCAGACATCATCAAAATACAGAACATAAGCATCAACAATGCATCCCAAAATATCCATACAATATCTTGTGCTGTCCAGCACAGGCTGAGTGACTTAGAAATAAAAGATAACTAAAAAAATCCAAACTGACTCTCTCCCCCATTCCAGCATGCTTTAGCCTGCTTCTAGCCCTGGGCTATTGCAGCTCTTAGGGAGCCATTATCTCTTGCCTTCTTCTTTCTGTCATGTTCTCCCTTCAGAATGGAGATTTGCAACTCAATACCTTCATCACATGATCTAAGGTTACAACACTCACGTGTTAGCTACCAGAGAACAACAATCAGATAGTTAATCATTAACCCATTAAGGAGCTCAGAGTCCTTTGGAAAACAAAATTGGGAAAACCCCAATGTTAGCAACTCTTCAGCAATACACATTTAGCCATTTTCCATTTTAAACCTTCATTAATGTGCTTACATTTCATTTCAGTGCGAATTAAATTGATTATACTTAATATAAATAAATTCACATAGGCTAAATGCAAAGGCCTGGGGCTTGGGTGCTAATCCATCACTGGTTTTAGGAAAAGAAGGCAAACGCCCATATAACCCCCTTCCAAAGTCATAATGTGTAGCAGTTTGCATTAGAGACTGCAGCAGCAAAACACGCCAAATAAGTCTATAGCACAGGCAATGACAATCCTCCAATTTTGCCTCAGAGGCCATGAGAAAACTAGACCCAGCTTTTGCTCCATGTATAGTTTTCACTGAAGTGGGAAACTTAAATCTAGTCTCTACCGCTTCAGATTGAATGCTCTGCTTTATTCAACACAAAGTGCTTAGCACACACAGCAGCTTCTAGAGTTGCAGCTGTATTAGAAAACAATCATATCAGCGGAAAACTAGGCTAAAGGAAAACTAGGCTACCTGGCAGGCTAGCTGTCTGTGTACAAGAACCCTTTGAGTACAGAGGGGCATTCAGATGTGCGAGGACCGTAAAGTCAACATTACTGTTGGGAGAGAGAGAGAGAAGTCAGCAAATCTAACTTGGCTTGTCCAAGTCATGGGACATAACCAGAGTGGCTCTCTGGATCTTGGTCATGCTTTTGTGCTTCACCACAAAGCACACCTGGTTTCCTTCCACTGGGTCTGTTTCATCACCTTTTAAAGATGCAAAATTAAGGAAGAAACTGTTTCCTTTGGGGACCGGCAAATTACCCGTGGAAAATCTGATTCATCTTCATTTTCTGTCCTCTGTGGAATACAAGCTTAAGGGAACAGCCAATAATCAACTTGGGAACCATGATGCTTTGAGCTAATCAGTTCATTTTGTTTTCCCATTTAAACATAATTGTGCTCCCTCAACAACAGCTAAGGGGAGAAAATTAATCACTTGACACAGAAAACTACACGGAGTGGCATTAGTTAGAATTGTATTTGTTTCCCTGTGGATCCTGAAGAATAGATGGTGTACATTAGCTGTGAAGCACTTGTTCAAGGCATGCCGTTTCACGCCTAGATGAAACCTGTTGATGGGCCAAAGGGCTTATTCCTTCGGGAGCTATTGAAAATAGCTAGCAGTTGACACCTCCCTTGATTTGCCCTGCCGGAGTATATTTTTAAAAGTCTGGCATCAAGTGATACGTGAATTTGTTTATTTTGAAATGAGAAGGAACACTTCACCATGACCTCAAGAAAAAGATACTGCTACCACTAACAGGAGGAGAAAAAAATTAGAAGCTGCTGTTTCTTAACTCCCATTGCTGGTAATCCTGCACTAACTGTTTCTATCCGGCAGCCAACATTATTTGTGGCGGTTGCCATATTTCTCCCCAGAACAATGCTATATCCAGGACATTTGCAGGGAAAGAAAATGGCAGCAGCAATTTCACTGCAGCCACACCTTTGGTAGCAGGGGAAAAACAAAAACCCACAAAGCAACACTCTCTCACACACACACGTGTGTGTGTGTGTGTGTGTGTGTGTGTGTGTAAATATAGATAGATAGGTGGTATCATGGCTACTGCCACACCTCAAACGTAAACATAACCTACGTGAACCTCTAATGAAATCTCACAGACTTCCACTGACTTCAAGCTGAAAAGGGCTCTTAAACTTGAATAGCCTTGAGTTCTTCTCTGCCTTAAAATTTATATCTGAGCTGTATAAAATCCCACTTTTTTCTCGCCTTCCCTCATACATATTCACCAGCATTTAGTGTGAATTTCTCATAATATTTTTGTATGCAATTTTCCTTATAGACACATTTTGGCAAAGCAATTGTCCTGATACAATGCAGTTTTGTATGGCATTTTCACTGATATATGCATTTGTAGGGACACTTTACCCAATATATGCATTTTTTGTACACGTTGCTTCTCTGGAGAACTGCAGTGCAAAACTCGGTTAAGTCAAAACTTTGAATAATGCTTGGGTTTCCGAAAGTGTGCCTTTAAATGTGAACTGAGTATCTCCCTCATCTTTACTTCCAGTTACCAACTAACAGTACCCTACAGTCCTTCTCCCTTGACATCCGTAGTAGTCATGGGGAACACTACCTTTTCCAAGGCCAATTGCATCTAGAGCACACCAGAAGACAGAGGGAGACCTCCCTCCTTTCTGTCACTTCTCAGAGTCTCAGCCAGAAAAGTGGGAGGCTGGATTATTGTTTGTAGATAATGGGGGAGGGGCTTGTAGAGGTGTGAGAGGCATCTGAATCAGATCCCATTACAGCTGTGCTCTGTGTTCAGCTAAATCCTGAGGGGCTTTGGCCAAGTTGGGTGGTGACAACCCTGGATCACCCCAGGTCAAGCAGTCCACAATGATCTGTGGCCATCAGGGGCAGGATGCCAAATGGAAGAATGCAGAGGTTTTCCCAAAAGGGAGTGTATTAAGGAGGCAGGTCCTAGCAGGATCGAATCCTTCACTCATGAGCTGAGCAGAGGATTCAAACCTGTGGAATGCTCTGCAGGATTTACTCCCAATTCCTCCTCCCCAAGGCCATCTTGTGGCTGGTTTCCAAGGTCCTGTTGCCACAGCAACCACCCAGGCTGACCGCCAACAATAGTGAAAGAGAAGTGAGTGAGGAGCCATAGCCAACAGAGAGCCCAGGCTTGATCCGGAGTCTTCCATGGAGACTTTGCCACTACTGGAGGAAGGCCTAGGTGCTGTGGCAGTGGGGCTTTGGGAACGGGCTGCCTGATTGGAATGAGAGGAGTTGGGATTCAATCTTGGGAGATGCTCCTTGCACCCAACAAGTCTAATACCTCCTGCTCTAGGTTGGGAGATTAGGCATTGAAAACCCAAATCTCACAACTGGAGTGGTTAGTCCCTCCCTAAAGGTAAAGGGACCCCTGACCATTAGGTCCAGTTATAATATAATAATAATTTATTATTTTTACCCCGCCCATCTGGCCGAGTTTCCCCAGCCACTCTGGGCGGCTCCAGTTGTGACGGACTCTGTTTGAGTTTCTTAGAATAGCTTAGCTATGTGGAATATCCTTGTTCTATGTTGATGGTGAGTACATGAGTCTTTAATAAGCCTTTTTAATGTATATTGTATTTATATTCTTGGTAAAGTTGATGGTATGTACTGTTGTTATCTAAGATAAAGTCCAGTCCTTGACGAAACTGCTGGTGAAACGGGAAGATTCGAAGCTGGCCACCCGTCGGGAAAACAGACCCATATGTTTGATGGACTTTGCTTAACCATCTTTAACACTGGAAAGATAGACCCATACGTCTGATGGACTTTACACTATATTTTGCACTTTGAATTAGCACTTTAATGTTTGAAAGTATATACAGACTTTTGTCCCTGAGGAAATACCTATGAAGGCTTTTTGTATGACATTGTCTGTTTAGTTCATGATTCAATACATTTTCATCTATAGCTGTTCTCGGTTTTGTATATTATCCTGAGTATTGGCCATTTAGCTGGCAGCTGGACGATCCGGCATGCCATTTGTTGGATCACTTGGTGCAACCTGAGACCTGGTCACAACACTGCCCACCGTGGAAGGTGACCAGACATTCAGTTTTATTAATATTTAAGATAACTTTAATCCTTAGCTATTATGGCACATATTGTATGACCACATCCTATATGTTTGTATTTTTCTACTTCATCATAAAAAGTTATTTTAGTACAGAAACATAAAAAGAAAGGGAAGACAATTGTTCCTTCTGCTTCACTACAACTCTCTGTAAATTTAAAAAATAATAATGTTGATCTTGGCCATGGAAGGAGACAGCAGCTTCTATCCAGCAGTACAGGAAAAATAAAAATGGCTTGAATTGGCAAAGCAAATTACACAGTTTGTTAATACTGTATCTCCAAAATGTTTCATGTCTGTTGCTGCTATCTTCTCTTAGGAATGAATGGAACATACTAGTACAGATGATTGGGTGGGCTTGTTTGCAACAGCTGCGAGAGAAGTTGCCAAATCTGATTTTATGTTAAGAAAGCTCAAACACCAAATGTCCTGATGCGCATTAGAATTCATTTTCCTTCTCTAGGCCACATAAAGTGTTTTTGCCGCTATAGAAAATGTTATGAAATATATAAAATGCAGCCTAGCTTTCTTGGTCATCTTACTGCCTGCTGTAGCAGGAACGGAATAGGCAAATGTCATCCCCTTTGTGGCTCATTTGACCTTAATGGCAGCTATATTCCATGCATAATTTCCAACTTGCCTTCTAATATTTCTGCTATAAAGCATGGAAAAACATTTGCCTGCAAATAGATTTGAAATTGTATATCATGAAAACACAACTGTTCCCTGAAAATGGTCTCCAGGCAGGACACATCCAAGATTTAAAACATTACATCAAAAGCAAAACATCTGCATATCCTACAAGCTTCCGTTTTTTCTTTCTCCTGTTCTCCTGCATACCCCCCCCCTCACTATTTGGTAATTGACTTTGCATACACACAAATGCACACACACTCTTTGTCATTTGAAGAAAATTGTCTTCCAGGCAAACCACAAGTTGTAAACCAAGAACAAATCTTGGTGTTTTAATCTGTGTCTGTAATATCCTACTAGCATTCCTGCTGCTGCTGCTGCATTCTGCACCAGTTGAAGTTTCTGGACCATCTTTAAGATCAGCCCCACACAGAGCATATTACAGTAATCTTGCCTGGAGGCATGTGCTACAGCAGCAAGGTCCACTTTCTCTAGTGAAAACTGCAGCTGACTAGCCAGCCAGACCTGGTAAGAAACACTCCTGGCTATTGCTGATGCCTGAGTTTCCATGGAAAGCAGTGAATACAGGAGCACTCTGAAGCTGTGTCCCTGTCTGTTTATGCAATCCCCAAAGCTGTCAACCCTCCCTTTTTTTGGTGGGAAACTCCCTTATTCCAATGCCGTTTCCCGCTGCTATCCCGGATTGTTGATATCCCTTAAATTTCCCGGATTTCAAAGGAAGCAGCTCCTCTCCCTCCCTGCCGGCCAGGGAGGCTCCTCAGCTGCGTTGCTCGGCTGCCAATAAGGAGTCTGAGACCGACTGGGGGCGGAGCTTGCATGCCTTGTGCAGCCAGACCCTCACGCCCAACCAGACAACCAGCCTGCCTGCCATCTACGCGCTCACTCTTTCGCTCACCCGTTCACGCGCAGCCTCTGGAGCGCAGCGTGGCGAAGCTACTTGGTGCCATTGCACCGCCCTCGCGGCATCCCTTATTTTCAAATCCGAAAGTTTTGGAAAATCCCTTATTTTCAAATCCTAAAGTTTGGGGGGAAATCCCTTATTTTCAAATCTGAAAGTTGGCAGCTATGGCAATCCCAATGAGAACCAGCTGTACAAAGGTTAAAGGTTATAGATCCTTAATCAGCAGAAATGAACAAAGAAGGGAAGAGGAAATCTCCAGTGTCAAATTAAATCTGAAGCAGCAACAGAGGCCAGGCATTCCCAGGCTCTGATAGGATGACCACCAGCTAGAGAATAGGACGATGGCATGCAAGCATGAGTGCCCAGGGTAATGGAGTGCAGTCAGGCAGAATGGTTGTTCCCAAGAAGGATGTCAAAGGCACATTTAGTCCTGAGATTCAAAAGCATTATAGCTTCTAGGAAACAAAAGACACACGTGTCTACTGATAGGGAGCTTTCTGGAGAAATAAAAGTAGGGAGTGTTATGATTTTTGTCCAAGCCGAGCGGAAAACAGCTGCAGCGAGGCCTGGTCTGATTTTGCCTGTCTCACTAAGCCGTGAGAAAGCTGCCTTATCTTTTCCTACATGGAATGTTTATGTTTCACTGTACTATTGTAATCCTAGCCTTTGTACTCTTTCTTCTGGCTAGACCTGACGCCGAACAGACGGCTTTATGGCAGCTCTGTCTTATTGAGCTGGCAGCAGAGATTCTCTCTGCACTATTCCTACAATAAATAGCTTAGCCTTAATTATGGCTTGTGTGTGTTATTCTTCATGCTGGGAACAATCACATATGACTGCTAGGGCTATCTTTTGAAAATGGGGTAGTAGATACTGGATGCATATACATGGAAGGTCACAAAGAAACACTGGGCATCATCAACTGATGGGTGGCAAGATGTTGCTCTGATTGCATTAGATTGGGGCAGTGGGCTCAGCTTGTCTCAGGGCTCCCTGGTTCCATTTTACTGGAGGCTGATAAATATCCCTGACATCCAGCCCTGCCACCATTAGTTGCTAATAAAAACATGGTGGTTTCTAAAGGAAGCATCCATTGTCATTGCAGCTCTTTGGTGGCTTAGAGTTACAATACACAAAAGGGTACAAGGACATATTGATTCTCGATAGTTAATGTTTCTGTTGCTTGCAGATAATTTCCACTTCTGATCACCTCGGTCTACTAGCAGGCTGACTATGATCTTGCTACACTGGCAGCTTTGAACAGAAGAGCTAACATCAACAGAAATAGCTCCTTGATGCCCTGTTTATGAAGCATTCATCCTAATTTGCACAAAGTTTGCAAGGAGGTTAGGCAGTTCTTTTTTATTTTCAGTGGGAGCACGCCAGAGCACCTCTCAGGTGAGTGCCATTGCCCCCCCCCCAATTTATTGCCTCTATGGAAACCCAAAATGAACATTTCAAGTCAAAACGGAAGCTGGCCAGCATGCATGAGTCTACACCAGGGGTCAGCAAACTTTTTCAGCCATGGGCCGGTCCACCGTCCCTCAGACCATGTGGTGGACCAGACTATATTTTGGAGAAAATAATAATGAACGAATTCCTATGCCCCACAAATAACACAGAGATGCATTTTAAATAAAAGGACACATTACACTCATGTAAAAACACGCCTTCTAAATCCCGGACTGTCCACGGCTGGATTTAGAAGGCGATTGGGCCGGATCTGGCCCCTGGGCCTTAGTTTGCCTACCCCTGCTTTAAGCTGTCCCTTTGCCCTTCCTTGCAATACCTCTGACAGCCTATCTGTTCATTACGGCCTTCTGTGCAGGTCTCCTAGTCTGTTCAGATCCACACCCAATAACTCAACATCACTAGCAATAAGAGCCCCCTGTGACAATGAAGTTGCTCGTTTTTAAGGTGCCCAAGGACCCTTGCACATCTCACACATATATGGGTATTATCCATGTACTTTTGATTTCAGCAGGGGAGATTTAAGCACATCCTCACCGATGGGATTTAACTTTGGTTTGATGTTGCCAGTATGTTTTCGAAAAATGTGGAAAATATGACATGCTGCTCAAGCAGGTTGTCCCAAACACATGGAGAATTCCTGGACCGTCTGCGGGCCAGATTGAGAAGGCGATTGGGCCGCATCCGGCCCACGGGCCTTAGGTTGCCTACCCCTGGTCTACACTCTTTTTTTAGATCTATGACTCTACCTAGCTCTGAGCCACTCTGGTACGTGATTAAATCCCATCCAAAAACAATGAAAGTTTGGAAGCATCCCCAATTGTTAGCCCGTAAAACAGCAAATCGCAATGCACAAGAACAGCTATATAAACAGGAGACAATGCAGCAACACCGAGAGACACTTCCATGGTAGTCCTAGCAACTCCACTGCCACCTACCATTCATGACACTGATGGTGCCCCCTTAATGAAGGCAGCAGTCCAATTTAGCCATGCACGGAAGACACCTACCCATGATTGCAGGGAGGCCACGATTGTGTCACGCTATGCAGTACACACACACACACAGCGCTGGCAGGAAGAGCTGACAGCACCTCCCTTGTCACAGGCAAGGACTGTTCATCAGATAGCAAAATAGCAATTAACAGCTGTAGCAGCAACCTTTCTAGGATTCCTCTCAGCCGGCTCAGGTCCCCCAGGAACTCGCGCAAAGTTAGGAGCAGTACAAAAGAAAAAGATACAATCAGCCAGCATTTCTCGGGGGAAGCGAGACAGGTTTGGCAGGGAAGGAAATTCTACCATTCCGGTCACAAAAACAAACCACCAATTGGTAAGAAGAGGAATGCATATGGAATCCATAGGATAAAGACTCTGCAAGAGAAGTCCTTGAGTCCTATTGCTGCAAGTACATACCAAGATAAAACACCATTTTCAATCCTCCTGTTCCTTTCAGAGGCAAAGGAGTAACCCCAAGGGAAATGGCAAAAGGCATATTACCTTTGCATCTTGAAAAAGAAGTTTTAAAATAACAAAAGACCACCCCTGTGAGACTATTTCTTTTTAGGAAAGGGTTTTATTTAAAGATAGTGGATGTTGTAATGCACTTTTATGTGGATTTCCCCATTCAAAGCATTAGTCAGTTATTTTAAATTGGGCCAGGATGTTGCTCCTCAGTTTTCTATTTTCATCACAGACAAAAACCCAGCTAGCTATTTTGCATCTTGCCTAGGTATTTCTCATCAGGCCCCCATTTAGAAGACAGAACTGGGCATTGTGCCAGGCTATTGCTTGTCAGTTTCCCCCAATTAAAAGAAAATACATGGCTGTGTATTGTGCTTTGGTATTTCACAGCACACGCATTATTGTTGTTCACTAATCCCCCATTTAAGGGCCAGACCGGCTGCTATTTTGCATTGTTCTCAGCCATTGATCATCATCATCAGCAGCTGGTTTTTTAAGGTCTGACCCAGAAAGCTATTTCACTTCATGCTAGCCTTTAGCCAGTTGGCGTTTCTCTCACAGATCAAGTGACGCTTTTGCAAACCCATTTCTCTCCCAGGAGACATTCACAGGAGTGGATATGAACTTTTGCCACCTTACTTTGCATTTACAGCAACCATCTGCAATATACTAATAATAGGAGAAATAGTGTAATTATTATTTTTTGGACCATAGGGTGCACCTCATTTTTAGAGGAGGAAAACAAGAAAAAAAATATTTTTTTGGTTTTCCTCCTCTAAAAGGCTGGGAGGGAGGGAAGGAAGGAAGGAAGGAAGGAAGGAAGGAAGGAAGGAAGGAAGGAAGGAAGGAAGGGGTTAGACAGAGAGAGAAGGAAGGAAGGAAGGAAGGAAGGAAGGAAGGAAGGAAGGAAGGAAGGAAGGAAGGAAGGAAGGGGTGAGAGAGTGTGAAAGAAAGAGGGAGAAGGAAGGAAGGAAGGGGTGAGAGAGAGAAAGAGAGACAAGGAAGGAAGCGGTGAAAGAGAGAGAGGAGAGAGGCAGGGCCGGCGCGTCCATTAAGGCGAACTAGGCAGTTGCCTAGGGCGCCAAAATGGAGGGGGCGCTGGCCAGCCTGCCCCCCGCCCCCCCCGCCGGTGCCGCCCAAACCAGTGGCGAAAACCGTGGCGGCGCGGGGCGCCCGGCCGGGTAGGGGGCGGGGCACCATACGTCATGCGCAATGACGTCATGTGGCCCGCCCCCTCGCCTAGGGCGCCAAAATCCCTAGCACCGATCCTGGAGAGAGGGAAGATGCTGCTTGCTTCTCCACTACCCTCCACCCGCAAAAGAAGGCTTTTACAAGCGGGGTGGTGGGGAGGAGCGAGAAACATCTCCGCTGTAGCAGAGGAGATGCTGCTCGTCTGCCCTCCTCGGCGCCACTGCCTGCTGCTCGCAAAAGCAGGCTTGACAGGGAGCCTTCGCTCCATAAGACGCCCAGACTTTCCCCCTTCCTTTTTAGGAGGGAAACAGTGCATCTTATGGTCCGAAAAATACGGTAGTTTCTCCGGACCATCTCCATTCCTGCTACTTATATCTCCCAAACTGACATGCTGCTTTCTTTTCTATTCGATCCTACTCTTCCATCCTTTCCTCTGCAGGGTCCTTAGGTTTAAATGAGACGTGCAGTCCCTGGACATTAAGCACCAGACTTGAGTGTGCTCCTCATCCAAACTGGGGGTTGGTGGGTGAGCTACAGAGCTTACCTGAAAATAATTGAGTTGCAGTACTCAACATTTGAAGACGCGGGCGGCGCTGTGGGTTAAACCACAGAGCCTACGGCTTGCCGATCAGAAGGTCGGTGGTTCGAATCCCCATGACGGGGTGAGCTCCTGTTGCTTGGTCCCAGCTCCTGCCAACCTAGCAGTTCGAAAGCATGTCAAAGTGCAAGTAGATAAATAGGTACCGCTCCGGCGGGAAGGTAAACGGCGTTTCCGTGCGCTGCTCTGGTTCGCCAGAAGCGGCTTAGTCATGCTGGCCACATGACCTGGAAGCTGTACGCCGGCTCTCGGCCAATAAAGCAAGATGAGCACCGCAACCCCAGAGTCGGACACGAATGGACCTAATGGTCAGGGGACTCTTTACCTTTCTATTCAACATTTGTATTAGTAAACTTTCCAGTGACATTTCACCTAAATCAAAATGGGAAGAGGACAAAACTTGGTGCCAAACATTCCTAGGTGGCATCCAAATTCACCTGAAGCCATGATGGATAAACTGTGGCCATTCGGATGCTGATGGACCCCAATGCACATCTTTTTTTTCCTTTTTTAAAATTATATTTATTGGGTTTTTGACATAAAAGCAACAACTTAACATCAATACATTCTACATAGTAAAAAATACAAAATACAAAATACACAAAACACAAACATACATCTTATTTTCCCATTCATCATGTCTAATCATGTTGGGGTGACTTCCTCACGTCCCCCCCCACTGCGTTTCATTATCAATCATCTTTAGTAATTTCTTGACATCTTTAAATATTATTTATTAATATCACTTATGTCCTTTTCTTATATAAGTCTTAACCTAAAAGCATAAATCTACATTACTTAATCGTATTTTCCTAATCTGTAAGCTGTCATTTCTTCCAACTTTTTTCAGTCTTTAAATCTTACAATAGTCCTTTAAATATACTTTCAATTTCTTCCAATCTTGTTCCACCGTCTCCTCCCTCTGGTTGCATAGTTTCCTGGTCAGTTCGGCGAGTTCCATATAGTCCATCATTTTCATCTGCCATTCTTCTATCGTAGGTAATTCCTGTGTCTTCCAGTTTCTTGCAATCAAAATCCTAGCTGCTGTTGTGACATACATAAAAAAAAGTTTGATCTTTCTTGGGGACCTCCTGATTGACAATTCCAAGTAGAAAAGCTTCTGGTTTCTTAACAAATGTGTTTTTCAACACTTTTTTCATTTCATTATAAATCTTTTCCCAGAAGGCTTTTATTCTTGGACAAGTCCACCACATATGATAAAATGTCCCTTCGACCTCTTTGCATTTCCAACACTTATTGTCCTGCAAATGATAGATTTTAGCAAGTTTGACTGGGGTCAGATACCATCCATATATCATTTTCATAATATTCTCTCTTAACAAATTACATGCAGTAAATTTAACTCCTTTTTTCCAAAGTCTCTCCCAGTCCTCCATCATGATGTTGTGCCCAACATCCTTGGCCCAGTCTATCATTGCAGATTTAACTAATTCATCTTGTGTATGCCACTCAAGCAATAAATTATACATTCTGGATAAATTCTTTGTTTCCGGCTCTAACAATTCCGTTTCCAACTTGGATTTCTCTTTCTGAAAGCCAAGTTTTTTGTCAATTTTAAAGGCTTCATTAAAGACCCGAATGCACATCAACCCTAGCTAGCATGGTCAGTGATTAGAGATGTAGCCCAGTAACCTCTGGAGGAACACAGACAGGTTCTCCTGACCAAAAGAAATTCAAGGCAATTCTGGAGATACTTCCTCAGGTGAAATATCTGTTGAATTATGCCAGGTATCTGTCTACGTCTTCTGTTTCCACACCACTCTTCTCAGGCAGGACGACTGGACCACCTTCACAGCATAATCCAGAAAACCTGGACTCACAACTGTTAGCTATGAGCACATATTTCAGCAACCAATAAACAGATGCAGTTCAGCTCCAGAGGTTTTAGAAGTAATTCTTTTTTTTATTTCTACAAGCTAAATATATCTACAGCATATACAGACTGAGTGAGTTAGAGCTTCTCACTCACCACCTTATCACTAGCAGAGATAAGAACACACACTTTTCTCAGCTCAGTTAGGAACACACACAGATCAAAAGAACAGTTCCTCCCCTTTTTCTCTCTCCAATTAATAATCCGATTCTCAGAATGGGAGGGGTGAAAATGCTAACAATATCTGTAAAATTGTGAGGGGTGCTAATAATGTTTCTCAAGGAGACACTGCAAAGCCCTCCATTTCAGCATTTAGCAACCTATTAGAAATCTTTCAGATTTGCCACTGAGGTTTTGACCATCAATGGCATTGCATCATGCAAATACTGAATACAAGGGAAACTATTAATTGCAGCCCCTTATGTCCAAATGCAGAGGGATGCAGGTGGCGCTGTGGTCTAAACTGCTGAGCCTAAGGCTTGCCAATCGGAAGGTCAGCGGTTCGAATCCCCGCGATGGGGTGAGCTCCCATTGCTCGGTCCCATCTCCTGACAACCTAGCAGTTTGAAAGCATGTCTAGTGCAAGTAGATAAATAGGTACCACTCCGGCGGGAAGGTAAACGGCGTTTCCGTGCGCTGCTCTGGTTTTGCCAGAAGCGGCTTAGTCATGCTAGCCACATGACGCGGAAAAACTGTCTGCAGACAAACGTCGGCTCCCTCGGCCAGTAAAGCGAGATGAGCACCGCAACCCCAGAGTCGTCTGCGACTGGACTTAACTGTCAGGGGTCCTTTACCTTTACCTTTTTATGTCCAAATGCAGAGCAGGGAATCAGCCTTCCTACTGACAAAGTTGTGACATTTGTGGCTTTTTCCTGTGGTAGGATTATGACACGGGCAAAAAAACCTGTGATGATCATGGCAAGCTAGATTTGCTAAAGTGCATGACAGTTGTATCCTCCTTACTCATAATCATTTGATAGTTTTCCTGCACCAGAAAAGAATACACAAATTTCCAGTGAAATTACTTATGGTTTGCTAAAGGGCATGACATGAAAAAGCAGCTGTGTGCTCCTGTGTAACATCATGCAAATTAAATGAGGGTAATCAGAGGTTTCTTGGATGGAACTAATTTACCCATTAATCTTAACCATAGTAACCTAGTCACAGCTATTGAATAAAATTACACAATGGATAAGAATCAGGGAGCCTGCAGAAACACCAGAGTGGTCTAAGCTCTCTCTCTCTCTCTCTCTCTCTCTCTCTCTCTCTCTCTCTCTCTCTCTCTCTCTCTCTCCCCCCCCCCCCCGCCCAAGCAATCTGGGGAAGAGTCAGGAGAATCAAGAAGGGGAATGAAAGACACAATCTGATAGAAACAACCACTTGTGGCTAGCTGGACAGCAGCAGGATAGGCAGCAAGATGGCACAAGATGGTGTTGGATTGAGAAGGTGTCTGAAGGTTTGTGAAGTCAGGCCTGAGGACCTTCAGTCCTTTCCAGTCCCATGATTCTCCGCTACAGCGTCAGGTTAGGATCTCTCATGGAAGTTATGCATCTTAAGCTAAAATGGTATTCTGTGAATGTCATTGATAAAACAGTAATGTCATAAAAAAACTAGGGAAATGTTTTACTGATCCTGAAGGTGAATGAATGAGTCATCCTGGACCGGATACAAAGTTTCTATCCCTTTGTGGTTTAGTTACATCAAAGCCCTAATTTAAGATACTGTTCCTGTGATTGTTCTCAGGTACTAAAATCAATGGTGCATATTAGCTGTTTGGGGTGAGGGGGTAAAAAGTAAAAGATTGATGGCACGAGCCTATAATCATTAAAATACCTTTTTAAAATCCCTACGAAACCTATGCAATATTATTCTCTAAAGGTGCTTTTCCTGTCTTCCTCTGGTTCTTTTGTGTTTGCCAGTTGGCTTGTGCATAAAACATATTTGACTTTGTAGGTTTGCTTGTGTGTGTACACACAAGCAGGATACTGACACTCTTTACCATGATATCAGGACAGGGAGGGTGGGTTGTCCATTTGTGATGCAACCTCAAGGAGCCAGAGTGGTGTAGTGGTTAAGAGCAGTAGACTCGTAATCTGGGGAACCAGGTTCGCTCCTCCGCTCCTCCACATGCAGCTGCTGGGTGGCCTTGGGCTAGTCACACTTCTCTGAAGTCTCTCAGCCCCACTCACCTCACAGAGTGTTTGTTGTGGGGAAGGAAGGGAAAGGAGAATGTTAGCCGCTTTGAGACTCCTTCGGGGAGTGATAAAGCAGGACGTCAAATCCAAACTCTTCTTCTTCTTCTTCTTCTTCTTCTTCTTCTTCTTCTTCTTCTTCTTCTTCTTCTTCTTCTCTCTCTCTCTCTCTCTCTCTCACTCACACACACACACACACACACACAAACACAATTCCCCCTTATTGAGCGGTCCCGAGGAAGAAGAGGTAGTGAGATACGTCACAACAGCTCAAATCAAGAAGCTGCCCCAGGAACAAGGAACAGGAATGCTGGAGAGAGGGACTCAAAAGCTATGAGTTGTGTCCTTGGCCAACTTCTTTTTGTGTGCCCAAAATAAACCTTACTGCTTCTCTTAGACATGGGAGATAAGGAGACCCTTGGTGATTACCTTTGAGGTGCTGCATGCTCCAATCACCAGCCAGCAGCTCCTGGGGTATACTGTGTGGTGCATTTATATCAACCTGATGGGACCTCTCAGGACCCTCTCTCCATAACTTTCTTCTTTCACTGCTAGCCCTTTAAGGGGTACCTTCCTTCTTGTTTCATGCCCTCTTTTCAACTTCATTAAAGCTCATCCATTAGGGCATCCTAGGCTAATTCAGACCTATAGCTGGGCCTGGAATGAGTTTATATATCTAAGAATGCTACAACATACCCTCCAACATTTCTCTGATGAAAATACAGTGGTACTTGGTTCTCAAACTTAATCCGTTCTGGAAGTCCGTTCCAAAACCAAAGCATTCCAAAACCAAGGCGCGCTTTCCCATAGAAAGTAATGCAAAATGGATTAATCCGTTCCAGACTTTTAAAAACAACCCCTAAAACAGCAATTTAACATGAATTTTACTAACGAGACCATTGATCCATAAAGTGAAAGCAATAAACAATGTACTGCAGTCACAATCAATCAATCAATCAGTAGCTGAACTGGGTTCCACACAGTCACAAAAACAAAACAAAAAAAAGAGCCACAAAAACGCAAAGTAAATAGCAAAAACAGGCAGACCTCAGCATAACACTCAAAATGGAAGTGTGGCAAGTGTGGCACTCAAATTCGAAGCATATCACTCAAAACGGAAGTGTGGCACTCAAATTGGAAGCGTAAAACTCAAAAGAGAGCATGTTCGGCTTCTGAAAACAGTTCGCAAACCGGAACACTTACTTCCAGGTTTGCAGTGTTTGGGTTCCAAGTTTTTTGAGTACCAAGGCATTTGAGAACCAAGGTACCACTGTAGGGAAGTCCCATTCCACAGTGATAATTCTACTATTTATACTCCACACATCTTACTGGGTTGCCCCAGACACTCTGGGCAGCTCCAAACACACACACACAAACATATATATAAACATTAAAATGTTTAAAAGACTTCCCTATACAAGATTGCCTTTAGACAGCTCAGGGGTCGGCTAACTCCATACCCTCCATCATTTCTCCAATGAAAATAGGGACATCCTAAGGAAAAGTGGGACTTTCCAGGATCAAATCAGAAACTGGGATGGCTTCTCTAAATCAGGGACATCCCTGGAAAATAGGGACACTTGGAAGATCTTCTACAACCGCTCCACAACAACACTCTTGAGCACCCCCCCAAAGGGGGCATTTGGGCAGTAATTTTACAAGACAGAAGTACTGTTTTTGGGGGACAGGGTGCGAGTGGGTGTGGGGGACTCCCTGGTCCTGAATGGGGTAACTGTGCCCCTGAAGGACCAGGTGCACAGCCTGGGAGTCATTTTGGACTCACAGCTGTCCATGGAGGCGCAGGTTAATTCTGTGTCCAGGGCGGCTGTCTACCAGCTCCATCTGGTACGCAGGCTGAGACCCTACCTGGCCGCAGACTGTCTTGCCAGAGTGGTGCATGCTCTAGTTATCTCCCGCTTGGACTACTGCAATGCGCTCTACGTGGGGCTACCTTTGAAGGTGACCCGGAAACTGCAATTAATCCAGAATGTGGCAGCTAGACTGGTGACTGGGAGTGGCCGCCGGGACCACATAACACCGGTCCTGAGAGAACTACATTGGCTCCCAGTACGTTTCCGAGCACAATTCACAGTGTTGGTGCTGACCTTTAAAGCCCTAAACGGCCTCGGTCCTGTATACCTGAAGGAGCGTCTCCACCCCCACTGTTCAGCCCGGACACTGAGATCCAGCGCCGAGGGCCTTCTGGCGGTTCCCTCACTGCGAGAAGCAAAGCTACAGGGAACCAGGCAGAGGGCCTTTTCGGTAGTGGCACCCGCCCTGTGGAACGCCCTCCCAGCAGAGGTCAAAGAGATAAACAACTATCTGACGTTCAGAAAATACCTCAAGGCAGCCCTGTTTAGGGAAGTTTTTAACCTGTGATATTTTAATGTATTTTAATATCTGTTGGAGGCCGCCCAGAGTGGCTGGGGGGACCCGGCCAAATGGGCGGGGTACAAATAATAAATTATTATTATTATTATTATTATTATTATTATTATTATTATTATTATTACAAACCAATGGGTCCAGAACATGGTGTGTCATCATCCCCCACCCACAGTAGTTATGTCTTTCATATTTTTGTGCAGCATTTTCTATATTTCACTCAGCTTCCAACCCTTTCCACTGACATTGCATGTTATCCGTTTTACAACCCTTTATAAAAAAGAAACCTTTGCTGTCACAACCAGTTTGTGAGTTTATTTTCATAAACTGAACCACAATATGAAGAGAAAAGTGTGACAATGTATGGAGATATACGGCACCATTTCACCAGTGACCATCAGTTCCAAAACAACATGGGTCAAGCAGGTTTTAGCATTATTATAGAATTCATTATCTGAATGATGATGCAAACTATACACATTTATGTGGGAGAAAGCTCCATTGAACTTAATGTAGCTTATTTCTGGGTAGAACTAATATACCTTCACTATTACACAGTCATTTTAGGCAGATTTCCTGAGAAGTAAAACTCACTCTGCATTCACTGGAGTTTGTCTTTAAATATAGGATTTCATGCTTTATTTATTTAAAACATTTATTTGGCTCTCTTCAACTGTGGCAGGCATAGCACCTTGCAAAATAAAACATAAAGGCAGAATAAACCCAGCAATGATAAATTTCAGCAGGAAGTTAAAACTCCAGCAGAACATGAATGTGATGTGACAGCTGTGCTGCTCAAAATTTTAATTTGTGAACATATGTTGAAGGCATGCCAAAAATGGGAGTGGAGTGGGGTCATTTTTGGCAACAGCCCCTGCTTCCTTGCACCTTGTCTTTGGAAAGTAGTTATGTGACACACGGTGTGTATGTGCACACACACATTTGTGTGTGTGTCTGTATAAAAATGCAACTCTTGAACCCCTTCATAGATATATGGAGATGGCATTCTTACTGCTGAGGATTACCACTGCAATAAATCTGTTATGCAAACTTTTCCCTCATGTGTGCCAGGAGTTGTTCTAGTGGCAATATTCTCTACACTTTACAAGTCTTAATATTGACCGGTCCATGGTGTGCCTTCGCAAAGAGCAAGATAAACCAGCAACCATCACAACACCTGTATACCTTCACATTAAGGAAGAGGTATTTATTCATCACCTACTGAGAGCTATTTTGGGTTGAAGAATATTAATGAGTTATGTAGCTCACTCATGCAGCTTCTAATAATAACATATCTGAACCTTATTAACTCTTTCTTATCCTCTGCAGTAACAATGATTCTTGGCTGATCTTATTATGCTTTACACCAGGGAACTACAACTGAACTACAATTCCCATTGCCCTTGAAAATTACCTATGCTGGAGCTAATGGGAGTTGAGTCAAGCAACACCTGGAGGGTCTCAGCTGTCCCACCTCTACTTTCCATCTTTCCTTGCGCCATAAAATGGATGGGTAGTTCTGACCATTTTCACTTTGAAAACCTAGAATAATACCATGAATGTGCATGCCAACTTACATTTTAGAACTTCAATGTTCCATGGAAATGTTGTATTTTAAACAAGGGGGTTTTAAGCTTTCTACCTGCATAGAATCCTTTCCTCATCATTGTGTGTGCACACTACGTTGTAGGGCAAGCACTGGGCAATAGCTAGGTCTGTGGGCCCCCACCATCACTACTGAGATGCCTAAAGCATTGTTGTTGTTGTTGTTTAGTCGTTTAGTCATGTCCAACTCTTCATGACCCTATGGACCAGAGCACGCCAGGCACTCCTGTCTTCCACTGTCTTCCGCAGTTTGGTCAGACTCATGTTGGTAGCTTCGAGAACACTGTCCAACCATCTTGTCCTCTGTCGTCCCCTTCTCCTTGTGCCCTCAATCTTTCCCAACATCAGGGTCTTTTCCAGGGAGTCTTCTCTTCTCATGAGGTGGCCAAAGTACTGGAGCCTCAGCTTCAGGATCTGTCCTTCCAGTGAGCACTCAGGACTGATTTCCTTCAGAATGGATAGGTTTGATCTTCTTGCAGTCCATGGGACTCTCAAGAGTCTCCTCCAGCACCATAATTCAAAAGCATCAATTCTTCGGTGATCAGCCTTCTTTATGGTCCAGCTCTCACTTCCATACATCACTACTTGGAAAACCATAGCTTTAACTATATGGACCTTTGTTGGCAAGTTGATGTCTCTGCTTTTTAAGATGCTGTCTAGGTTTGTCGTTGCTTTTCTCCCAAGAAGCAGGCGTCTTTTAATTTCGTGACTGCTGTCACCATCTGCAGTGATCAGGGAACCCAAGAAAGTAAAATCTCTCACTGCCTCCATTTCTTCCCCTTCTGTTTGCCAGAAGGTGATGGGACCAGTGGCCATGATCTTAGTTTTTTTGATGTTGAGCTTCAGACCATATTTTGCACTCTCCTCTTTCACCCTCATTAAAAGGTTCTTTAATTCCTCCTCACTTTCTGCCATCAAGGTTGTGTCATTTGAGCCTAAGGCATGTTTTATGGTAAATACATCTCTCTCTCTCTCTCTCTTGAGTGGCTTTAAAAGCGGAAGAGACCATTTATAGTGGTGGAAAATATCAAAGGCCAGTAGCCATGATGGCTATGCTCTACCTCCACTGCTGGAAGCTATACCTGCCTAAAGACCACTTGCTAGGGAGCCACCAGCAGGGAGAGTGCTGTTGCACTTAAGTCCTGCTTTGTGGACTTTGCATGGGCCACTGGTTGGCCACTGTAAGGACAAGTTGCTAGACTGAATGGGCCTTTGTCCTGATCCAGTCCGATCCTCTTATGTTCTTAGACACTGAAACAAAAAATGACATTCATCAGTTAGAAGGAGCTACCCTCAGTGTGCACTGATTTGGTGAAAAGCTAAATAAAAGCTGGAGGCACAGCTTCTGTGATAAATGGCAGCCAAAATTATGAGTCAATTATGATATCTTAAAAGTATATTTTTGAAGCATACCGTAATAAGGCATGTATACTTCATGCTGAACCATTTTTTTAATTTTCAATTTTCATTATAGATATACAGAGAGTTAAGGGTGAGGGTAGATTATTCCACTTCCATATTAAAAGGGGGAAAGTAAAACTTCTCATATAGTTATTTTTTAACCCCATCTTTTTTTAAAAAAAAAATGAGTATTTTGTGTGTGTGTGTGTTTTGTTTTTTGCCTGAAAGTTGTTTCACAGAATATCAATAGATGGGGCATAATGAGGTTCTAACTAATTGACATTATCTTTTCATTAGGCTCTAATGATTTGAGTAAGGTAATGTTGAGGGGCAAGATAAATTTAGACTAATGAGGTAACCAATTACAACAACATCCAGGGCAGGTATTTTTCTGTCTCTGATTCCTCCTCCTTCGCCTTCTATTAATCCCTGCTGGTGCAATCAGCTGTAGAAGGTGAAGCATCCTGAAGTGTCCATTATTAGCATATTTTGATTTCTGATAGAACAGGAAAGAAAGAAAGAGAGAGAGAGAGAGAGAGAGAGAGAGAGAGAGAGAGAGAAAGAAAGAAAGAAAGAAAGAAAGAAAGAAAGAAAGAAAGAAAGAAAGAAAGACACCACTACTGGAAATAAACAGAATCAGAAACCTCAAAGGTACACAGGAATCAGAAATAGAACATGAGGAAGTAATTGTAAACAAGAGTTGTTTTTTCTTCTCTCTCTGTCCTTGATTTGATGCATATTTTTAATCCTTAGCTTTATGACAGGGGTGGGGAACCTATGGCATAGCGGCTGACTGTGGCTCTCCCACATTCTCTAGCTGGCCCTCACGATTCTCCCCAGACCACGCTCTTCACCAGCTTTGCTTCAGAGTCTCAATTTTGGGGGGGCTAGCTGGGATACATCAGTGAACTCCAATAAGAACTGCATGGAGGAGAGAGACAGGTATGAGAATATGTAGAATGGCATGTGGCCCTCAGAAGGGAAGGCGGCCCTTGCATTGAAAAATGTTTCTCACCCTTGCTTTATGACATTAACCGCAAATGTTTGAATCCCTCGGATATTTGAAGACTGCATTCATACTACTGAAGGTTGCTATTGCAATAAATCTGTGGTATAAACCTTACTCTTGTGGGAAATTAGCAGCCAAATCCAGCAATGCATATTCTTGCCAGTAAGCATTTGAAGGGGGAAGGAGCATATAGTCATTCCTGTTCCTTTTCTCTTCAACCAGTGATGGGAGCAGACATATACCCAACTGCTCCAGCTCAGGCACATGTCCGAAGCTGCTTATACTGTAAATATAAGTATTTTGCCTGTATTTATTTTGCTGCTGCTGCTGCTGTGAACAAATGCAGTGGTGCCTCAGGTTAAGTACTTAATTCGTTCCGGAGGTCCATTCTTAACCTGAAGCGTACTTAACCTGAAGCACCATTTTAGCTAATGGGACCTCCTGCTGCCACTGCGCCGCCAGAGCACGATTTCTGTTCTTAGCGGAGTTCTTAACCTGAAGCGTCCTTAACCTGAGGTACCACTGTACAAGAATACGAGTAAGTAAATCACATTTTAAACTTACTTCTCAGTCTGTTGTCTGATTCTTTGTTAAACAGGGTGGGAAAGGAGGAGCTTGCTTTGCAGTTGAACTTAATTAATTAAAGGGTCTCACATGCTAATTCTTATGCTTTCAATTAAACTGCTTAAAGATGAGATTTAAACTCTGCCCAGCTGATCTCTTTTTATGTTCAACCCACACATGTGGCTGCCTAGAAGGATAAATTACAATTAATATATCATCTCTTACCTATTAAAACCATCCCACAACTCTCGTGTGAGTCAGAAGGTGATTTTCTATTGACAATCTTCTTTGTACTTTTCAGGACATGTACAAATGTGATCACTGGCCAACTCTTTGATGTACCATCAGAAATATAAGCCATGACAGAAAAGGTAGAACTTCACATGATGGGAACACAGCCCCTTCCTGCTTTGCCTCAGGCAGCAAAATGGGACAGGTTGCCCCTGGTAAGGGGTCAAAGACCCAGAGCAAGCTCCAAGGACCACACCTCTGCTTTCACTGTCCTTGGGACACCAATGCTGGTTTCGCAAGGGTGGTAGAACTTTCTGCAGCCCCTTGGAAGGTCAACTCACAGGCCGCAGGAACTGCTGAGATTAGGTAGTCGCTAAAAATGGGGTGTGGGTGGCGCTGTGGGTTAAACCATAGAGCCTATGGCTTGCCGATCAGAAGGTCAGCAGTTCGAATCCCCGCGACGGGGTGAGCTCCCATTGCTTGGTCCCTGCTCCTGCCAACCTAGCAGTTTGAAAGCACGTCAAAGTGCAAGTAGATAAATAGGTACCGCTGCGGCGGGAAGGTAAACAGTGTTTCCATGCGCTGCTCTGGTTCGCCAGAAGCGGCTTAATCATGCTGGCCACATGACCTGGAAGCTGTACACCGGCTCCCTCGGCCAATAAAGCGAGATGAGCGCCGCAACCCCAGAGTCGGTCACGACTGCACCTAATGGTCAGGGGTCCCTTTACCTTAAAAATGTTTTAATTAAGCAAGCCTACCCAGACATGTAATTTTGATGTAAATTTTGACATTTAATTCTACTTTACTGCAGATATTTTTTAAAAAAAAATGATTGTTTTTACTTTTATTTATTGAACATTTTCAGGTCAGCTTGCTTTTAATATTTGATTTTATGTGTATGTTTTATACTTTTTTGCAAACCACTTAGAAGTTTTTTAATGATTAAATGGTATATAAATCCTGCTAAATAAAATGGAGAATTATTTTTTTAAGCCCATGCCTTCCAAGGCACCAAGTGAAGAAATACTTGGTGTAGGTAAATCCAAAGGGCAGAAATTCCTTCCTGCATCACTAGTGTGACATCAACAATGTGTCACTGAGAATTGTGTGCAAGACAAACATGGGAGATAATCTTTGAAGGCACTGACCCTATTTTCAAATGCATTTCTCAGCAGTCTTGAGTTAAAATATTTAAAAGAAAATCCATGGAGTAACTATTTTCGAAATGGAGGACATTGCCATTAATATTACAATCTTCATTTCTAACAGGAGTACACTATTTGTTCATGTAATATAATTTTCTGCACTGTTGATGTAAGTACTAGAGATGGGATTTGAAAACTTAAGGTGTTCATACCAGAAGGATTTTCAGAAAATTCCTTTCTTCCTTATTAACACAAATATGAACATAATACTGGTCTAGCACACAGTTTTCTTACCCTCACCCTCTTTTTGCATAACAATATCTTCTTCAGTACACACCCTAAGGCCTTTCTCAGTTGAAATAGCGATCATTAGTCATGGCAGATAGACATGGTTAGACATAAAGCTGCCTTCAAGGACATACTAAAAGATGGCTTCTGAAACAGCCTGACATTAGGGATTTAACTTCCAAATTACTTAGTTCCTCTTCAAATTATTTAATTGGAGCTTTTCTCTTCTGGACTGGAGCTTTTCTCTTCTGGATTGGTATGTGTGTAAGGTCGAGCAATGGCATTTCCACTGACTCTTTATGTACATCATACAAGCAAACTGTTAATTTAATTTTAATGAGATAGGTAAACGAATCCTTAATATTATTTTTCACAAAAGCGAAGCACTTGGATTTCACTCGGAGAAGCTTGCGAGTTGGAATCAGGTTGCAGTGGGCTTGGCAGATTTGATTTCTGAGATGGTTTTTGTTGTAGCTCGGCTAATTATTATCCTGAGTCACCTTCTGTTCAATTTGCTTTCCATAAAAGTGTGTGTGTGGTAGGGGCAGAAAACTTCAAGCGATGGATGTGTAAAAAATCTTGAAAAAGCTTGTGGATAGTTTAAGAATAGGGTTGTGTGATTGAACGCACATCTGAATGTGCGTTCTGCTCAAAGCAAAGGAGTATCCAGATGTATAATCAATTTAGGGCCATTGATTCTAAAAACAAGGTGAGGTGACCATCTTTGGTGGCAGGATGCACAGGGGCAGCAGATACCAATGCAGATCACTATATTCCCCACTATTGTGCTGATTTAGATCTTCACTCACTCCTTCTTCCCCAGTGGAAGAGGGATGCCGTTTTGTTTGCCTCAGGTGCAAGAATGTCTTGGGCCTGCCCTGCCTAAAAGCCATGGTATTCAAGATACTCCAAGGCCATCCTGTAGTGATCATGGAGCTGAAAGGTAGCCAACTCCATAGAAAGAAGAGGGCCAATTCAACACACCCATGGCTGGTATTTGGTCTGTGCAGGTAACCTGACATCACTCAGGAGGACATGCGTCCTGATTTTTGACATGAAGAAGTGGGCCGGTGTAGTGTACAGTTGCACCACTCATCTCCACAACCTCTTCTCTTTCTGGGAAGTCTTTCATTGTGAAGCTCCTTCAGTAGTACACCATAACTGACCTACCAACTGCTGAGCTAAGGGCCAAAAGGAAAGAAAGGGGGGAAAGAAAAAGAAAGAAATGGGATAAATCGTGTCCTCCCTAAAAGAGGGCAGGTGTTGCGGTGAGACCTGGAGACTGACCTCCTGGTTGTGGGTGGGTCTATTGGGTAGCCACAACACCCGATTGGTAGGTCCCTCGTTGCTGGGTGTAATCTCGCCAATGGGTGCAGTGTAAACGGATCGAGGGACCTATATAAACCCATGCACGTGTCCCAGAGCTTCCTCTTTGGGCCAGTGCATCAGAACACCCGCCCACCTCGGCCAACTTTTAGGGCTTTTGCGCTTGACCTTGCTATGCTGTCGTGTGTCGTCTGTCGTTGGGATAGGGACACGGCAGGAATTTCCCCCACTTGGCTGATTGGCTGTTGCCATTTGGATTTTGCCTGCCATGTAGCAATTCGTCACAACTTGTAAGGTTGTGGATAGGCACTGGTTTAGGTGATAGGGATGGGAGAACGATCTCGCCATCCCTATGTGAAGGGTATTCCGTTAAAGGAATCCAGGGATTCAACTTGGTTTGGTCAACCCCCAAAAGGGGGTTGTGCCCATGCCTGAGTCCAGGGGAGCATCTGGGGAGTGAACAGAGTCTGTTCCCAGGGTTTTCACCTGCCTTAGGTGTTCATCCTTGGCTGACCTATGGTAGAGCTCTGGGTTAGCACTACCCGCAAGGGTGTAGGGAGCTAGATGAACCAGAGCCTATGCAACCACTCATTTTTCTGTAATCAATAAAGTTTTGGCCCAAATTCTGCCAAAAACCAAAACTAAAATTTGAGTCAAATGTGTCTTTAAGGGGGAAGTCTCTGGGTTTGAACATGCAACAATGCTAGAGCAACAATACAGGAAATCAGGTGATGAAGCTGAGAGATCATTGTGGCTGGGGCCTACTCTGCGATCATGGAGGCATTATTCATAGAGTAGTGTTGTTGTTGTTTTAAAAAAGGACTAGAGGGTGAGTGATTTATTTCTTCTCTATTTCATAGCATAGCACAACAATGATTCAATAGGTCTGTGCCATTAAGGGGTACCTGCATTGATTCCTATGTCTTTTGCTCCCCAGTGGAAAACATTTACTTTTCTGTGTTTCAAAGATAAGCTGGGGCGGGGAGGGGTGTATTGGAGACAAGATCATGCTCTCAGGGGTGACTTTGGAAAGCTACATAATGGGATTGGGTAACTGATGGAAAATAAACAATTAGCCTAAAAATCGAAGGTTTACGATAGGGATTTCTCCAAAATTCAGTTTTTTTGTCAGCAGTTATCATCCAAGTATCATTTTTGTGAACATGTAAAGTTACTTGAAAATCTTCATTCCTGTAGAGAGACTGAAAACGTCACCGCTCTGCCCCAAAAACCAAATTGGCCAACAGCATTTCATAGTTAACTTTCCCCACCTACTGCTAGAAAAGTGCATTTCAAAACTGGGTTGTCACTTTCACCTGAGAAGACCCCAATTCTCACAGGCCCTTAAAGCATACAAAGTCAAGGTGGATCTCCAGAGCAACCTGGTTTCATGTTTGTGTGGGCCACAGAAATGCTGCCTTGACATAGTAACTTTTGGAAGCTGCCCGTAGCGATGGCGAACCTTGGCACGCCAGATGTTTTGGGACTACTAGGGAAACCCAGTCTGATGGGCACCATATAAATAATAAAAAGAAACAGAAGTCAAAATCTCTAGTGGACACAGGGAATGGTTCTTGTTGTCAAATGTGCATTTGGTCACCTTTGTCAGAATATTCAAGGTGACCTATAATATGTGTCAATCAAAATCAACGATTTATACATCCAGAATAATATAAAACAATAACCTCAGCGATAAAACTGCATCAAAGCAATCAAGAAATTGAACAGCACAGTGAAGACAGCTTTCCTCTTAGCGAAGAAATGATGGGGCAATTAAAGATGACATTGTGCTTAAAAATGCTGGCTGCAGTCCGAGATGGAACACTAATTTCTGAATGTTTCAACAGAAATTCAAGGGGAAGATGACATCTGGAACAGCAAGGTTTGAGCTCAGCTGTTGAAGCGGTCAATGAGAAGGGTAGGTAGACCTTTCCAGGTTTGGGGTTCCGTATAACTGCTTTGAGGGCATTTTTTCCCCAATCAAGCAAGTGTATAAATTTTATGAAATAAATAAAGTGGGCACTGCTACGATTGTTCAAATCCTGCTCCATAACCTGGCAAAAGAAATATCAGAAAAGCAGATTTGGGGTGGGGGTGGGGAGACAAATGGTGACAGCAACCACTGGCCAGCTTGTAAGGGATCAAGAGTCCCCTACAATAGATCTTAACAAATGCAGGGCTCATCCAGTTTATCCAAGTTTATCCAAGTTTATCCAGTTTATCCAAATAATAATAATCAGAACCTTCAGTTAGCAGCAAACAGCCTGTCTTAAGCAGAGTTAACCAGAGCATTTATAATACTTATAGAGATAAACCTGCTGGTGAAAAGGCAGTTTATTACCCCTAATGGAATTAATTAATTAATTAAGAAGGCTGATCACCGAAGAATTAATGCTTTTGAATTATGGTGCTGGAGGTGACTCTTGAGAGTCTCATGGACTGCAAGAAGATCAAACCTATCCATTCTGAAGGAAATCAGCCCGGAGTGCTCACTGGAAGGACAGATCCTGAAGCTGAGGCTCCAATACTTTGGCCACCTCGTGAGAAGAGAAGACTCCCTGGAAAAGACCCTGATGTTGGGAAAGATGGAGGGCACAAGGAGAAGGGGACGACGGAGGACAAGATGGTTGGACAGTGTTATAGAAACGACCAACATGAGTTTGATGAAACTCCTAGAGGCAGTGGAAGACAGACGTGCCTGGCGTGCTCTGGTCCATGGGGTCACGAAGAGTCGGACATGACTAAACGACTAAACAACAACAACAACAATGGAATTAAGACTTAGATGATGTTTCAGATGCTTCAGCTCAATGTAGCACATTTGTTAAGCTGCTGGTGTTATTGCTCCCATTGTCCTTATTCTCCAAGGAAATGGACATTTTCATTTTCCAAGCTGCCAATCCTTGGAGAGCAGGGCATTCATTTCTTAATATAACATGTCTCCTCCTCTTTGAAGTCTTTCAAACTGCAGTGCAGAATGCATCCAAGTGCAAAAACTGCCCATGCCTTCCTATTGACAACGTTTTTAATGTTACTTAGGCAATCAAATCCTCATCACTAGCTCTCCTCCCGTGCTTTGGAAAGAAACAATAATTAAAAAGCTCTTGCTGAAATGTTTGATTCATGCAACAAAGCAATTTACAGCACAGTAAAAATCCAGCATGCATTAATGCTGTGTTTCAGCTGGCACTGCCTTCCTCTTAGCATAGAAATGACGGGACATACACATTTTGCAATTAAAGAAGACATCTTACAATGTGTTCCAAAGAGCTCCTAAAATGAATACTAATTTCTGCATGCTTCAATTTCCTTTCCCATTTTTTAAAAACTTGTCTTTGCATAATTATAAGTTATGCACTTCATCATTTGAAACTGTTGAATGAACTGGTGATGGATTACAGATGGATGTGCGTAACATTCCCATTTTCTTTTTCTGAAGCAAACATTTAAAAAAAAAAACAGAAACAAAAAACACAAAGCTTTTCTAAACACCAGAATCACATGTTCTGGATATGTTTGTTGCTACTGTTGCTGTTCCTCCTTTTTATAATTTCTTTGTGGTTGGTTCCATCATTATGGCAGATGACATGCAAAGTGAACTTGGTTTTGCATTCAGAGCTCAGACTGCTTACTATTGAGTAGAGTGCTGGTATACTGCTCATTATTGCTTTCCATTAAAAACGAAAGTTGATTTTCTGTTTCACAGGGTGCTAGGATATTGAACACCCTTCTCCATCCTAGTCAGTTGACTTAGCTGTACAACATCTTCCACAAAAATATGCCACTTTTCTTTCTTTCTCAGGGAGCTGAAATAGCAATGAGGAAACCTGTTGCTTTGTTTGGAACACGTCTGCATTTTGAGAAGTGCAAAGGTACAGATATTCACAGCATAATTAGGATCTTGCCATCTCCAAGGTGATATGAAGGTACACTGAATCAAAGCTACACTATACCAAAGAATTAGCTCAAGACCTTTTGGAGGTGACGTTCCAGGTGTCAGATTTCAGCCTGACTGGTAAGGTTTCAGATGCAGAAGAATTTCAGATGCCACTCTTCAAAGGTTAAGTCTAACTTGGCAGGCACAGGCACAAATAGGGCCCTCACACATTCCACCTGACTCAATCTAACTTTGTGCACGTCAGACCCCTCTTTAAAATGAACTCTTAGCACCCTGCTATAATGCGCTCTTGCCCCCAGCCCCCATCCTCCCTGGCTGAAAGGTTGAAGCAGTAATAATTGGTGTCACAAACTGATGGGCAGACTCCGTACAACTCTCCTTGAAAAACTTTTGCTCTTTCTCAAACTTTTCATCCTCTCTCCTCAGCCTTTACCCCACTTCCTTATCATTGTAAAAACAACTTATTGCCTTCCTCATTTCTATTTAGCCATTCCCAGTTCTCAAAATTCAGATTTTGGGGTGTCTGTAGATTTTTTTGCTTGGAAAAAGTGGAAGGGGAGAACTGGCAGTGGAGAATCTGTAAACCAGGCTTCCTCAACCTCGGCCCTCCAGGCTGCTGTGACACCCCAGCTCAGGCATAGGCAAACCCGGCCCTCCAGACTTTTGGAACTAGAGCTCCCATGATCCCTAGCTAGCAGGACCAGTGGTCAGGGATGATGGGATACAGACAAGCTGGAACGTGTCCAGAAGAGGGCAACCAAAATGGTCAAAGGCTTGGAAACGATGCCTTATGAGGAATGGCTTAGGGAGCTGGGTATGTTTAGCCTGGAGAAGAGAAGGTTAAGGGGTGATATGATAGCCATGTTCAAATATATAAAAGGATGTTCTATAGAGGAGGGAGAAAAGTTGCTTTCTGCTGCTCCAGAGAAGAGGACACGGAGCAATGGATTCAAACTACAAGAAAGAAGATTCCACCTATACATTAGAAAGAACTTCCTGACAGTAAGAGCTGTTCGACAGTGGAATTTGCTGCCAAGGAGTGTGGTGGAGTCTCCTTCTTTGGAGGTCTTTAAGCAGAGGCTTGACAGCCACCTGCCAGGAATGCTTTGATGGTGTTCCTGCTTGGCAGGGGGTTGGACTGGATAATAATAATAATAATAATAATAATAATAATAATTATTATAATAATAAATTTTTATTTGTACCCCGCCCTCCCCAGCCGGAGCCGGGCTCAGGGCGGCTAACAACAGCAAAAATCACAACAGAATATAAAACCCATTAGTTAAAATACAAGTTAAAAACCAAATTAAAATGCTGATTCATTCATTCATGGCCCTTGTGGTCTCTTCCAACTCTATGATTCTATGATTCTATGAATTGTAGTCTCAAAACATCTGGAGGGCCGAGTTTAAGGAAGCCTGCTGTAAGCTATGGGGAAGGAATTCATATTTTGAATTCACACACACACACACACACACACACACACACACGGGGTGGGGAGACTTACTAATGACAAATGGCTAAAAACACAATCTAGCAATTCATTGCTGAATGTATGAGTTTGTCTCTCACATTTTTATTTATTTATTCATTTATTCATTCATTGCATTTCTATCCTACCCTTCACCCAAGGAGCTCAGGGTGGCTCACAAGATTTCCCCCCCTCCCCAATTAATGCCCTGTGAGGTAGGTTAGGATGAGAGGCGGTGGCTGGCTCAAGGTCACCCATTGCATTTGAACCCCAGTGTCCCAGGTCCTAGTATGACACGCTAATCACTACACCACAGTGGCTCTCAATAATAATAAAAAGGGCATGCCTTTAAGTTAACGTCCTCTCCCTCATGCTTTTTAATATATATATGCAGCCGCTGGGAGAGATCATCAGGGGGTTTGGGCTGGGTGTTCATCAGTATGCGGATGATACCCAGCTCTACCTCTCTTTCAAATCAGAACCAGTGAAGGCGGTGAAGGTCCTGTGTGAGTGCCTGGAGGTGGTTGGAGGATGGATGGCGGCTAACAGATTGAGGTTGAATCCTGACAAGACACAAGTACTGTTTTTGGGGGACAGGGGGCAGGCAGGTGTGGGGGATTCCCTGGTCCTGAATGGGGTAACTGTGCCCCTGAAGGACCAGGTGCGCAGCCTGGGAGTCATTTTGGACTCACAGCTGTCCATGGAGGCGCAGGTTAATTCTGTGTCCAGGGCAGCTGTCTACCAGCTCCATCTGGTGTGCAGGCTGAGACCCTACCTGCCCACAGACTGTCTCACCAGAGTGTTGCATGCTCTAGTTATCTCCCGCTTGGACTACTGCAATGCGCTCTACGTGGGGCTACCTTTGAAGGTGACCCGGAAACTGCAATTAATCCAGAATGCGGCAGCTAGACTGGTGACTGGGAGTGGCCGCCGGGACCACATAACACCGGTCCTGAGAGATCTACATTGGCTCCCAGTACATTTCCAAGCACAATTCAAAGTGTTGGTGCTGACCTTTAAAGCCCTAAATGCCCTTGGCCCAGTATCCCTGAAGGAGTGTCTCCATCCCCACCGTTCAGCCCGGACACTGAGATCCAGTGCCGAGGGCCTTCTTGCAGTTCCCTCACTACGAGAAGCAAAGCTACAGGGAACCAGGCAGAGGGCCTTCTCGGTAGTGGCGCCTGCCCTGTGGAACGCCCTCCCAGCAGAGGTCAAAGAGATAAACAACTACCTGACATTCAGAAAATATCTGAAGGCAGCCCTGTTTTGGGAAGTTTTTAATCTGTGATGTGTTAATGTATTTTAATGTTTGCTGGAAGCCGCCCAGAGTGGCTGGGGAGACCCAGCCAGATGGGTGGGGTACAAATAATAAATTATTATTATTATTATTATTATTATTATTATTATTATTATCTTATATTAAAAATCTGACAGTTCCAAATTACCGAAGGCTATTTAAAAAAGCCAAAATTAAGGTCTTTCCTTCTGCAGTGTTGGATGGCAGATTGAGAGGAGTTCCATACCAGGACAGACTATGCTCATGTGCCCAAAACATTGACTCTATAAAACATATTTTGCTGCACTGTGTGAAATTCAAGCAAGCCAGGGCTGAACTGATATTACCCTTGCTAGTACCTTTCCCGGGAAAATCAGAGGCTTACTATGTCAGGTTCCTACTGGAAGACCGGACAAATGACAGAACATTAGCAGTGGGGAAGTTTCTATCGGTGGTTGCAAGAACCAATGATCCCTATTCCTAAGTCTGAACAAAATGCTTGTGTAACCTGAAGGCGGGCTGTCAAAATTGTGTATTGTTTTGTAATGAATTGTTGGGTCTCTGGACCATAATAAAGATTTGATTGATTGATTGAAATAAAAAAGAAGTGGTTGAAAGCAAACAAACAATAGGTGCCTCTGTAACAATATGCAGAAATAGAACTATTTACCATCAACTTGGTGAACAAAAGAAGATTTTTTGCAAAACACCCAGTTCTATTAATGTTTTTTTTACACAGCCTAATTTGAATGAGAGATTTGTCTGCATAGCTTCTTTCTTGGTGAGGAAGAATAGTCTCCTGTCAAACTGGCAGGGTTGGTTCTCATTGCTTTGTCTTTGTAAAAGTGGGTAGGTTATCAACTTGTCATTGCTGTTTTTCTTTTAGATCTCACATAAGTAATGACAGTGTGAGCAGGCAAGTAAAATGGAGTATGGAGAAGATTAGTAACTTGTAGTCTTATTTGCAAGACCAATATTCTTGCAATGTATTGCGTTCCAAATTTTTTTGGAAACAACTAGCTAAGTCATCCACTCAAGAACCAAATCAGCTCATTGCATGCTTATTGTACCTTCTCTAAATTAACAGGCAGACACGAGATGATAACATGCCAACTCTGTTTTGGCTGCTCCTTGTCAGGCAAAGCTCTGAAGCCTATTTTTGCACACCTTCCTTCTACATGAGGAAGCCTCTCAAACTCTCTTAGAAAGGTCTTTATCATGCTGTCTAGGCTAGGACACTTTCACATATAGACACAGAAATTGATTCTGGATTGCATCCAGTCTCATTTTCCAATGAGTGGCAAACACTGTGTGGCTTTTAGTTCAATGAAAAGGATCTCAGCGTGAAGTAATGCAAGGCACAGCTAATATGAAGCAGCACCAATGGAGTTTGGAATCTCGAAGCATTAAGTTATTTTGAGAATGTGCGTTTTCTGATTTGTCATTCTCAACTTTTATAGTGAAATATAATTGTCAGTGTGGTTTTGTATTAGAATTGTACTCTCCCCACCTGGATTGGAAATTGTTTTGTTTTTGTTTTAATAGCCATTGTCCATTGCTAGTCCAAACTTTAGCTTGAACAACAACTGCATATTGCAAAGAATGTTGGATGATTATAAAATAAATGGTTATGAGGAAAGGTCAGGGGCATGGCATGCTTTTCCCAGAGAAGAGAAGACTTAGAAGGGGTGCAGGAATGATGGCACTCTCCAAATACCAGGAGGGTTGTCACAAAGAAAAGGACAAAGACTCTTCTGTTGCCCCAGAACAAAAGTCAAGATCTAATAGGTAGATTCTGATTGAAGAAGAAGAAGAAGAAGAGTTTGGATTTGATATCCCGCTTTATCACTACCCTAAGGAGTCTCAAAGCAGCTCACAATCTCCTTTCCCTCCCCCCCCCAACAAACACTCTGTGAGGTGAGTGAGGCTGAGAGACTTCAGAGAAGTGTGACTAGCCCAAGGTCACCCAGCAGCTGCATGTGGAGGAGCGGGAAATCGAACCCGGTTCACCAGATTATGTGTCCGCTGTTCTTAACCACTACACCATACTGGCAGATAGCTGGCTTGGCAGTAGTACATGTCAGTAGTATATGATTGCAATTGATGACAAGCTAAACATGAGTCAATGCCATGCAGCTGCAGCTAATGATATTCTAGGCTTTTAGGCAGAACCACAATGTTCATGTAACAATTACCACTCACCTCTCTTATACAAGAATTACCATATATCTCTACATCACCTGTTTTGCTTTGTTTTTTGTGGTTTCCAATGGTGGGACAGGGAAACTCATAACATTATGACATCACAGGAATCCTACACATTATTAGTTAGAGAAGATGTAAACAGAAGGGTGCAGTTTTTGAGAGCATCCCTATGTCATGCCTAACATGTCATTTCAACCTGAGCTGTGCATTGTGCTTCATAAATGAGAAACTGTTGCTCAATTTATGTTGACCTATATGTACCACAGTCACTATAGGTGCTGAGCTACAAAGGCTTATACAGCTCATGACTTCTAAGAACTGCCTCTCCCCATGTGAACTAACCTGGACCCTGGGCTTGTCTTCTGAGGCCCTTCTCCATGTCCCTCCTTCCTGAGAGGTCCAGAGGGTGGCAACACAAGAATGGGCCTTTTCTGTGGTGGCTCCCCATTTGTGGAATGCTCTCTCCAGAGAGACTCACCTAGGGCCACCATTATATGCCTTTAGGCACCAGGCAAAAACATTCCTCTTTACTATAGCCTTTGGTTATTAAATAAATTATGGTCTGTTAAAGCAGGGCAGTGACAGTTACAGTGGTACCTCTGGTTAAGAACTTAATTCATTCCGGAGGTCCGTTCTTAACCTGAAACTGTTCTTAACCTGAGGTACCACTTTAGCTAATGGGGCCTCCCACTGCTGCGCAATTTCTGTTCTCATACTGAAGCAAAGTTCTTAACTCGAGGTACTATTTCTGGGTTAGCGGAGTCTGTAACCTGTAGTGTCTGTAACCCGAGGTACCACTGTATTATGATTATTTTATTATTACAGTCGTACCTCCACTTACGTATCCCTCCACTTAGGTAAACTTCGGGATACGTAAGCTGCAAACCCGGAGGTATATTTCAGGGGTTTTCCCGCAGAAGTGGTCTACCACAGCGCTCTGCGACTGTGCATGCATGTGCAGAAGCGGTCCCTCCAGTTGTGGAAACCTTGGGATCTGACTGGAGCTACGGAACGGATCCTGTCCGCAACTGGAGGTACCAGTGTATTCTATTATGTTTTTATTATTATGTTCTGTAAAATGCATTATTAATGTTGTACGCCACCCTGGGATCTTCAGATGAAGATATATATACAGGTATATAACCTGAATAAATAAACACAAATAAATAACTAAAAGGACATAGGCACTTGCAAATGAAGTCATCCAAATAAATGAGGTAAATTTACTGTATAATATAAGGATTCTGGGTCAATTATCTCAGGCTAGTTTCATTTAAACCCTTTTCTTAATCTTCCTGCAAATATACTAGTATCGGAATGCATCTGTATCCTCTGGGCATTAAATGAACACACTGCAACATACAGCTTTGGTAGTTGAGAAGCAAATCTTATAGAGTGAGAAGCCAAGCCAACTCTGGCATCCCCAGTTATTAGGGGGATGTACAATATAGCTGACCTTGCCATTCAGAAACAGATGAAAGAGAAACCCTTATGAAATGTACCAGAACATCTGACCTCTACACATAGACCATCAATAGAAAATCCCTGATGGTCCCATAAACTTCCTATAAGACATTAAGCGCAGAAATTAGCAGCTATAGAATGACCTGAGGGCAAGTACAGAATGCTGCATCTTCAGAGTCTCCACCCCCCCCCCCCCGGCTTTCTCTTCTGGAGATGCTAGGATGACTTTCCATTTTCTTTTTCCCTGATAAAATATCTGCTTTTCATTTTTCCCAACTTTGTCGAGGCCTTGTTTTGTTAGCATTTCATGCACACACACAAACAAACACAAACCATAGGGTTGGGAATATAGATGGAGGATGAATTTGATTCAGTGTGCATTTAAAGCCGATTCGATCAAATCCACACTTTCTGAAGCAATCTGCAAACTGACACATAGCTGAAATTCACATGTATCTGAATGTTGTGATGCAGTTCAACCAACCAATGTTAAGAAAAATGCATAAAAATACTGTAAAGTGTGCAAAAAATATAGATAATAGTGAACATAACATACAAAAATATTAAGAGAAATCGCTTACAAGAACTGCATACAAAGATGTGTTTGTATGGAGAAATTTACCCTAAAATACTGATGAATTTCCGTGATGGTTTTTATTATTATTATTATTATTATTATTATTATTATTAATCTCTGATTGCTGCAAAATGTGGCAAGTTCCATTTAAGTTTGCAAAAATGAGAAATTGGGGGAAATGAAGCTGACAGATCCATTCTTAGCTTGAAGAGATGTAGAAGATCTTGCACTCCAAATCTCTGCCCAATGAATGTTCCACATTTGGTGATCGATGGTTGTAACAACATTTACATTTAAATGTTTAAAATCATGGTGGAACATAATGAATCTGTACTACCCACAAACACCCACAAATGCTTTGAATCACACTTAGATGACTGTGTCCACCAGCATCTCTCTCTTCCGAGAATATTTCTGATGTGCACCAAAAACAAAATAAAAACTAAAAAAATTCCTTCCAGTGTGCATGCACACGAAAGCTCATACCAATAACAAACTTAGTTGGTCTCTAAGGTGCTACTGGAAGGATTTTTTTTAATTTTTTTATTTTGTCTCGACTACGGCAGACCAACACGGCTACCTACCTGTAACTCTCCTGTGAATGTTAACATTCGCCAGGTTTAATGTGTTCACTGTAACACTGAACATTTGGGGGCACATTCTTGGCAGAGTTAAGTTATTGTAAGTCCTGTTGATTTCTGTCACTTAATCAATTGGACTTTAAAGTGTTTAATGTTGGTTACCATAGTAGGGATGAGAGTATTTAGGTTGCTCTGTAACTTCATAGCTACTTTGATTGATCCTGCCTCCTGTGTAACTTGGAGAATTAAAAAATAATAATTTGACAACTGAAGAATGCATAGTTTGCCACCTTTTCTTCAACTCACCCCCCATTCTGTGTTATTTGTGGAATTTAAAGAGAGTTTGGGTGCAGGTCAAACATCCATAAAAGTTTTGAAGGATGTTCAAAGAATTCCAGGCGGATTACCAAAACTACTCAGGGAGGTTCCCAAAACTTCTACTCTTTTCAATTTCTTGGTTGTTAAAATATCTAAACAGAATAGGCAGCACAATTCTCATGTACCTTAAAGTAGGGTTATCAGACATCCCTGGTTCCTGGGGACAGTCCCTGGATTTGCAGATGTGTCTCCGGACAAATTCTGTCCCCATAATGTCCCCAGATTTGCGAATCTGTCCCCGGGAAACATAGCAGCGGCAGTCTCAGCAGCCCGGAGCCAGCCTGGTAGCGCAGTTGGCTTTGGCTGGCTTCAGGAGCTGCTCGCTGCTGCCGCCACTGCCGAAGGAGAATTAGCTTTGTTTTGAAAGATCAAGGGAGGCTCAGGAGTCGTGGGTGGGCGGCCATTGCCCTGGAGGGGTGCAAGGCGTGCAGTTTCTCTGCCAGGCAAGGTGCAAGGCCCTTCTTTTGCACCCTGTGAAACATAAATGCACAGTTTTTAAAAAATTGGGCAACGGCCGCCCGTCCACGACTCCTGAGCCTCCCTCGATCAGTCAAAACAAAGGGGGAGGGGAAGAGATTGGGGGAGGCTCGGGAGTCACGGGCAGGCGGCGTGCCGTTGCCCAGTTTTTTTAAAAAAACTCTGCACATTTATGTTTCACAGGGTGCGAAAGAAGGGCTTTGCACCTTTATACAATATGCATGCCTGTTGTCTTTGTCCATGGAGTTTTCATGGCAGGGATACTGGAGTGGTTTGCCAGTCCCTGCTCCAGGTGGATCACATTTAGTCAAAACTCTCCACTATAACCTGTCCATCTTGGGTGGCCCTGCACGGCATAGCTTCTCTGAGTTATTCAAGCCCCTTTGCCACAACAAGGCAGTGATCCATGAAGGAGTTTTTGAATTATGGTGCTGGAGGAGACTCTTGAGAGTCCCATGGACTGCAAGAAGATCAAACCTATCCATTCTGAAGGAAATCAGCCCTGAGTGCTCACTGGAAGGACAGATCCTGAAGCTGAGGCTCCAATACTTTGGCCACCTCATTAGAAGAGAAGACTCCCTGGAAAAGACCCTGATGTTGGGAAAGATGGAGGGCACAAGGAGAAGGGGACGACAGAGGACAAGATGGTTGGACAGTGTTCTTGAAGCTACCAACATGAGTCTGACCAAACTGCGGGAGGCAATGGAAGACAGGAGTGCCTGGCGTGCTCTGGTCCATGGGGTCACGAAGAGTCGGACACGACTAAACGACTAAACAAGAAGAAGAAGAAGAAGAAGAAGAAGAAGAGGAGGAGGAGGCTTGTGTGCTTGAGCCCAGGGTCTTTTGCCTCACCATCCCCACTTCTGACTCTTTGTTGCTACTCAGCTTCAAAAAAGAAAAGAAAAGAAAGTGTCCCCTGATTCATTGAAAAAAATCTGGTAACCATAACTCCCTTAAGGAAATCTCTTTGCTTCCTAGTGTCATGTGAGCTAGGACACCTATTGTGATTAAGAATTAGCTTCCCCAGAGGACTATCTTGATGAGTGATGGGGGGTGGGGTGGGGCAAGCAGCTTCCCATCCTCCTGCCCTTATCTCCAACCCTAAGGTAGCAAAGAGGTAGCAAGGCAGAACTCTCCATGGAGCAGATTTGGTCTAGGGACTGCCAGTTGCTGATCCTACTGAGCGATTAGAAAAAGAAAACAGCTACTCCAATCTCTTCCCCCCTCGTCATGTTTACATTATCCTAACCTCTTGTGTTAGCTCTGCACTTAAGGGATTGTTTTGCCACTGAATTAATTTTAAGAATATAAGGGTGTTCTGAGCGGGCTGCTGTTTAAATTTGTATAAGGTCTAAAGCACTGAAGTGAAACTTTCTGCAGAGTTTTAATTAGGACATTTTGCACCCGGCCCGGGTGATCAATTTTAGATACTAGGCAACGGACCAAAATGTGTTGAAGTTCTCAGTCTGGTGCCCTTGCCTGAAGGGATACTTACCTTTTCTCGGAGAAGTACATATGCATTCTTAAGGAATGAGAAAACAGAGGATAGGAGAGCAAACAAGCAGCCAAGAGACGAAACAGTATAGAGGAAATGTTTCTAAAATTGCTTACCCAGATGCACTAAACCACGCACACATATCCTGCCTCATTCTTTTCCAGCTTTTTAATCATGAAAACTAGGGTAATGTAGATATCGAGATGGAAGTGTCAAAGACAACATGTATGCTAGCCAAGGGGAGACCTACGGAAGGATCAGCAAAGCTCTTTACCTCCGTCTCTGACCCATGCAGGTGCCCTAAAGAAAGCATGCTAGTCCCTATGGGAATTGCTGAGTAGCAGCCTCAGGCAGCCTGTCACGCCATCTTTATTTCCCAGTATGTGTATGACCTTCATTTCTCTAATTCTCCCTCCTCAGCTTCACATGGGTCCCTTGCTTGTTTGAACAGTTCCACCTAATCTCCATCGCTGCTCTTTCCTCCTGGAGCTCCCTCCCAGGGTTCCTGCATCCCGCCAAAACCCACATTTTCCAAGATACCTCTGGCCTAACCCCCTAGCCCATACCTCCTGCTCATATAGTACAGAATTTCATTTTTCGAGCTATTCGAGGTATCTGGAAAATTCCAGATGCATATACCCCACCTGGGTTTTTATTCCCTTACAACATGGGAGTAGGCAGTGAGGTTTTTGTAGAAAAAGAGGTGCCAGAACTCACCACAAACATTTATACACACACACACACACACACAGAGAGAGAGAGAGAGAGAGAGAGAGAGAGAGAGAGAGAGAGAGAGAGAGAGAGCTTAGACCACTCTGGTGTTTCTGCAGGCTCCCTGATTCTTATCCAAGACAATATTTGTTTTGCTTAGGTAAATGGGGTAGCATGCTTAGAGATACTCCATCTGGGGTACCACAATTTTATTTTTTAAGGTAAACAATGTTTGTATTTTTTGTCATGAGTGGTTTGAAAAATCAGAAGCAGGCAGCAGTTAAAATCAAGAAACTAGTCACAAATAAGAAAGCCGAAGCCAAAACTCACCTTACAAACAACACCATTAATCCACCAACAATTATATAGCCGCATGCTATTAGAGCTGGAGCTTCAAGAATGTTTTTGAAGACATTTCCTTGAGGATGAATGCATAAACTCTTCCAAGGTCTGCAATATGTGCTTAGGGGGGAAAACATTCAGTTGCAAACCAAATACGTAGTTGACAGCAGCGTAGTCTTAAACAAAGAAGATGTGATTTTTGATGCATCTTAATTTCAAACAGCTACAGTAAGAACAAGCTTGTTGTTACCTCAGATCCTATTTTTCTGACTGGGAAAAACTCATTATTCAACAGCTCCTTTAAAAATGAATCTCACAGCCCTTGAAGTTACTAAATTGTTAGCATGACCCCCATCATAGACCGAGCCAATTCATGAATTAATTAAGATGGGCAGAGATTGTTGTTAAATCTGTAATAGTTTAACTTTGGGCTTATTCACACTTCCTCTTGACCCACTACTCTTTCTTAGGGAAAACTGCTCTTTAGTGCTCAGTTGGAGCAAATGGCAATTCGGGTTTCCCACGGACTACCATTTGTTCTAATCTATTGCTAAAGAGTGGGTTTTCTCTTGGAAAGGAGTGGGGGGAAGGGGGAAACCACTTGGACCCATGCCTAGAAGTGTGGGTCAGGTGGAAAATCACTCTGACCCACATTCTCTAGGCACGGTACAAGTGAAAGTGTGGATGAGCCCTTTGTGTTCCCGTAAAGATGGGTGTCTGTAACAGAGAATGCACATCTGCATACGGTACTATCTTTCCCAAAGTCTTTGTGTGCAACTATGCTGAAGAATTGATGCTTTTGAATAATGGTGCTGGAGGAGACTCTTAAGATAAGAAGAACAAACCTATCAATTCTTAAGGAAATCAGCCCTGAGAGCTCACTGGAAGGACAGATCCTGAAGCTGAGGCTCCAATACTTTGGCCACCTCTTGAGAAGAGAAGACTCCCTGGAAAAGACCCTGATGTTGGGAAAGAAGGAGGGCACAAGGAGAAGGGGACGACAGAGGCCGAGATGGTTGGACAGTGTTCTTGAAGCTACCAACCTATGTCTGACCAAACTGCGGGAGGCAGTGGAAGACAGGAGTGCCTGGCGGTCCATGCAGTCACGAAGAGTCGGACACGACTAAATGACTAAACAACAACAATGCACCACAGGTGTACTGTTTTTGAAATCCAACCTTCAAACTAAAAGAAGGCCCTCAAGGAAAAAGAAGAAACTATTCCTGTCCAGGATGATCCTGTGGCTGGCCCAGTCCATGACAAGTAGCCATGGTGGCTGGGGCAGAGGGTCACAGGTTCCCCTGCCCCTTAAGGGTTCCCTTAGGACTTTCAGTGGGCTAAGAAGGGTAAGAGCTACTTATAGGGTAGGTGCTCCCTTGGGCATACATCCATTGCCACCTGGAGACATGGGTGATGCTTAGTGCCTTGAGTAGAAAAGCAAGCAAGAACTATTGCTCCCTTGCTCTCCACCTGTGAATGATGCCCCATGTAGGACCTTATTCTACTCTACTGCTGCAATAATAATAATAATAATAATAATAATAATAATAATAATAATAATAATAATTTATTTATACCCCTCCCATCTGGCTGGGTTTCCCCAGCCACTCTGGGAGGCTTCCAACAGAACATTAAAATGCAGTAATATATTAAGCATTAAAAGCCTCCCTAAACAGGGCTGCCTTCAGATGTCTTCTAAAAGTCTGGTAGTTGTTTTTCTCTTTGACCTCTGATGGGAGGGCGTTCCACAGGGCAGGCGCCACTACCGAGAAGGCCCTCTGCCTGGTTCCCTGTAGCTTTGCTTCTCGCAGTGAGGGAACCACCAGAAGGCCCTCGGCACTGGACCTCAGTGTCTGGGCAGAACGATGGGTGTGGAGACGCTCCTTCAGGTATACTGGACCGAGGCTGTTTAGGGCTTTAAAGGGCTGTTGCTGCTGCTACCACCTTTCCTCACCCCCACCTGTCTTCTGTGAACTTGAGAGGTTGCCACCCATCACCTCCCCCCGGCCAAACTGACCAAACTGTATAAGAATAGATCTGAAACTTGTTGGAGATGTAAAAAGGGGAGAGGTTCATATATGCATATGTGGTGGGAATGTGAAAAAAATCAGAAAGTTCTGGGACATTGTATATAACAAATTAAAAAAAGATACTCAAATTCCCATTCACAAAAAGACCAGAGGCCTTCTTATTAGGGATAATGTCGACTGAAATCAAGAAAGAAGTAAGACCACTCTTGATGTACGCAACATCTGCAGCCAGGATTCTGGTCGCAATGAGTCGGAAGAGTGAAATAACACCTACAAAGTCAGAATGGCAGGTAAAAATGAGAGAATACATCCAATTGGCAATAATGACGGGGAGAGTTAGAGGTTACTCAGTGCAGAGAGTGAGTAAAGAATGGATAGTATTTAAAGAATATTTGAATAACTACTATGATAGCAAAAATCTCCTGGCACAACTTTAATTATTCTTCTAATGTATAGATAATAAACTAAACAATCTTTCTTTGAAAGGAACTTAAGGAAACAAAGTACAATAACATGATACTGTATAAAAAATTATGAATGAGATTCAGATGTTGTTGTTTTAGAACAATCAGAAGTTTATTTTATCCTTCTTATCTTTATTCTTTATTTTCTTTTTCTCTCTCTATTTTTCGTTGTATTTTTCTTTTTTCCCATGTAGTGTACATGCATAAATTGTAACACGGTAAATTGTTGTGTAAATATGTCTTGAATGTTTAATAAAGATTTATTTAAAGCCAGTGTGGTGTAGTGGTTAAGAGCGGTAGACTCGTAATCTGGGGAACCAGGTTCGCTTCCCTGCTCCTCCACATGCAGCTGCTGGGTGACCTTGGTCTAGTCACACTTCTCTGAAGTCTCTCAGCCCCACTCACCTCACAGAGCGTTTGTTGTGGGGGAGGAAGGGAAAGGAGAATGTGAGCCGCTTTGAGACTCCTTCAGGTAGTGATAAAGCGGGATATCAAATCCAAACTATTTAAACTCTTTAAAAAAGAAGAAGAAGAAGAGGTTGCCACCCATGATTTCTGGCCCCTCACAAAAGTTATTACCCACAACGACTGATTGCATTCTCCATGTTTAGGGACAGTATGAGATAGAGTTATGGTCTAGGTGGACCCCTGGTGTGATCTAGAAGGCAGTCTTTATAAACAGACGCCAGATATAAAGATATTCTGCAAATTATCTTGTTGTATGAGGGAATTCCAAAAGGTTATATGGAAATCAGAATGCCTTCCGCTTAAATGCCACCACGAATATTTATTGCCACGGTTGAGTTTCCTTCCCATAAACTTTCCTTGAGATCAACATCTTAGGTTGTTATGAAAGTCAGAGTTTGGTGCTAGTATATCTTGCTGTGACTTTTAATTTCTCCCTGTGAATTTCCCTTTTCATATGAATCTATAAAATCTGTCCTGTTTATATTACTCTAGGCATAGCCTTTTTAAAGAATGCCTCCGCTTATTGTTAGCTAGGGAATGTTATAACGCTGATAATGATGGGATAATAACTTGGATTTTGAACCTCTACTACTTAAAATTTAGCAGTGTTCCCCGAGCAGGATACACACTGGGGCTTGTTAGCCAAATGTAATTGCAATCCTTACCTTCAAGGCAATTTGGAAGGCCCGCTATCCAAAGGGGGAGTCTGGGGAACTGAAGCCTGACGAAGCAGCAGGGTTAGATAAGTTGATTATTCTCAGAGTGTTGGCATTTGCTAAAAGGCTCCTTGCAAGAAAGCTTTCATGAGGGCATTCCAAAAGGCCTGTTAATTCCTTATTTCCATTCCCTGCCAACACACACACACACACACACACACACACACACACACACACAGTAAGACACCAGGACACTTGGGTCACAAAGCCCAAGCAAGATTCTGTTTGCAGGCAGAGGGTGTTGCTGGTCTGGTCCATGCTGCATTGCAGTACTGAACCACCACTGCAGATGATCAGAAGTTGATACCATACCCTCCAACATTTCTCCGATGAAAATAGGAACGCCCCATTCCATAATGATAATTTTACTATTTATACCTCACACATCTTACTGGGTTGCCCCAGCCACTCTGGGTGGCTTCCAACATTTATAAAAACACAATAAAACATTTATTTTATTTTTTTAAAAATCTTCCCTATACAGGACTGCCTTCAGTTATCTTCTAAAGGTTGTATAGTTACTTATCTCCTTGGCTTGGGGGTTGCATAATTCCATACCCTCCAACATTTCTTCGATGAAAATAGGGACGTCCTAAGGAAACCATTTAGGGATGGAAAGATGGGATATAAATGTTTTAACAAATGCAATGATTTGACTGTTTCTCAGTCCTCCCCAATCTGCGCAATTGGTTTAATGACATGCTGTGTTGTGAAACATGTAGTTGTTTGGTTCTGTTCTTTTGCAGATACATAGTTGTTGTTTTTTTGATAGGGTTAATCCTCCAACCTCAGCTCACCTTGCAATCAGCTACACTTTCCCAGAGAAGTCCCGAGAAAAGCCTGGACCTTTTTCAGAGTTCTTCAAGAAAGCACAAAAAGACAAACCCTGGAGAAGCTTGCTAATTGAACTAGGATGCACTGGAAATTACAATTCCCTTGTCTCTCGATGGTCAAAGATGTTCCTGTGCATCTAGACCCTAATACTGAAGCCTCAAAGACCTCTGCTGTTACCTGCCATCCATCTGCACCATCCATTCTGTCCTGCCATTGTATTTTTATTCTGTCATCCATCAGCACAGGAAAGGCTTATGCAATTTTCACTTTGGGAATGCGTCCCTTGTGTTATGGAACTTTTAGTAGCATGCAGCACTCTTGTGGATGCCTGACATATGAGAAGATACAGCTGTTATTGCCAAACTCTCTCACATTATTCTTTCAGATCAGGGAAGAGCAGTTTGCTTAAATACTGTAACTGCTAGTAATTTGCTCACTTGGAGTTTGACATCCTTGTGTTTTACTTGTAAAATGCTGATAAGTACCATCTTGGAGGCAATTATTCAAAGAATCTGCAATTACTTTTAATATTTCCGCATCTCCCATTTTCCAAGATAGTGTTCTGATACATTGCCTGCCTTTTGTACTTTCCCGGAGAACAAATCACCGAGTTTAATAACACAGCAAGCATGGAGATGTGTAGTGCATTAGAGTCACCTCCACTTTTCATAATGAATACATCACTATCTGTCATCTTCGTAACAGCCTGCAAAGACAAAAACAAACAAATGAAAGCAACTTTTCGGTTGTAAATGGTATGGAAAGAGCTGGCAGAGTGTTTGCCTTTGTTGCTGCAAATAAGTCACATCGTAGTAGGAATTAATCTGAAACTTTCCCCGGGTCATGTCCGCACAAATAGCTAGTTCGACAAATCTCTAATGGACTTGATTTCCTGCTCTGCTCTTGCTATGAGCGGCGTTAATGTAAGAGGGGATCAAGAATATGGATGATTCTGTTAAAAGCCATATATACCTCTCAACTTGCATTTGACTGTGATGTTTACAGAATGCTATGGCGCTGTCAGGCGAGGAAGGTCCAGAGGAAGAAATTAACTCTTTATTGTCAAAAGTACCAGTTACAGGTACAACACATCATCAGAGATCTACAACCTCTCCTGGACAATGACAGTTCTCTTTCTCAAGCTCTGGGAGGAAGACCTTTCATCGCCTACAGACAGCCACCCAATCTTAAACAACTCCTCACCCACAATAATACTACAACCAGACTTAACACGGACACTGGCACCAGAACCTGCAATAAACCCAGATGCCAACTTTGCTGCCACATACACCCGGACAACACCATTACTGGCCCCAACAACATCAAACATGCCATCTCTGGACTATTTAATTGCTCGTCGTCTAACATTGTGTATGCCATCAAATGCCAGCAGTGCCCTTCAGCTCTCTATATTGGACAAACAAGCCAAACTCTACGCCAAAGAATAAATGGACATAAATCTGACATCAGGAATCACAAGACAGAGAAACCAGTAGGAGAACACTTCAATCTCCCAGGACACTCTATACAAGATCTCAAAGTAGCTGTCTTATTGCAAAGGAATTTCAGAAATAGACTGGAAAGAGAAGTTGCTGAATTGCAACTCATTACCAAACTTAAAACCATGGAGAGACCTGGTCTGAATAAAGACATTGGATTCTTATCTCATTATACATGATAAAGCTTTTTTTAGCCATCTCACCCCTTGCTTTTTCCTGTTAGACCAATTGCAGTCGTTAACAGTCGTCAACAGGTTTACCACAGCTATCAGCCTATCACCTACTCCCACCACCCTTCTGAGTAATACCCCTCCCACCCTCTCACTATATATAAGGGTCTGGTGACTTCTGTATTTTCCCCAACTTGGTAAACTTCCTTTGAACCACTTTCAAATAGATGAAGTCCAATCAGATAAAGTTTTCTTTAAAAAATCTTGGATTTATATGAATGTCAGTGCATGACTAGGGCTATGTCTGGCTGTACTGAAATAAAAGCTTGAGATATGTTTTTTCCAGCTCAGCGTCATATTCATTGCAAGAGCAGAGAGCTGGAAGTGAAAGTTTGAACTAGGGTTTGATCTGGAGCCAGAAGTGCGGCAGGCAGAGAATATTGTTATTGGGTGGCTTACAAATGTGGCAAATAAATTAAATTGAAATGAAATAAATAAGGCAGGGAAGAATTACCGACAAGAGAAGAATGGCCGATAAAGTTAATGAACTATGCAGAATTGGATAAGATGACAGGAAGAATTCGAAACCGACAGGACCAGGAATTTTTAAAAGATTGGACTAAATTTGAGATATATTTGAAAGAAAACTGTAAACAACAAATCACGCTAATAGGTTTGCAAGATGTTTTGTGAGGTTAATTTTGAGAAATATTACAGAAATAATTTTGGAAAATAATATCTGATTTTGGTTATGAAAAGTAATAGTGAAATATGAAATACAAGAGGAAGTTAAGAAAGTGAAAATCTCGAGAAGTGGTTGGTGGAAGTCAGAAAATTTGTATAACATATGAATGTTAAATGCTGTTTAAAAGAATGTATGCAAAAAATCTTTAATAAAAATTATTTATTAAAAAAAAGAAAGAATTTAAACCTAAATAAATAAATAAATAAATAAGGCAGGAGTCACTACATTTTTGACCAAACAACAGCAGAAGGCCAAGCTTCCAACATTTATACCAAACCTTACCAATCCAGTGGCTTTATGGTGCTTTCATATCACAACAGCCAATACCACACTTCCACACTCCCATCTGGTTGAAAATGACTCTGAACACACAAAGGCATACATCGAGAGCCAGTGTGGTGTAGTGGTTAAGAGCGGTAGACTTGTAATCTGGTGAACCGGGTTCACGTCTCCGCTCCTCCAAATGCATCTGCTGGGTGACCTTGGGCTAGTCACAATTCTCTGAAGTCTCTCAGCCCCACTCACCTCACAGAGTGTTTGTTGTGGGGGAGGAAGGGAAAGGAGAATGTGAGCCGCTTTGAGACTCCTTTGGGTAGTGATAAAGCGGGATATCAAATCCAAACTCTTCTTCTTCTGACACTGGGTTATCACCTAGTGTGAGAATAAAAGGTTCCAGGCTCACTTGACTTCAGTGATGTGAATCTGCTTCAACAGATGCAACACTCCACTGGTAAGGATAGAATAAAAGAGTACTAGCAGAAGTATTTCCATGTGGCGTGGCTGATATCTCTTTCATTTTGGTGCTGATCCAAAAGACTCCTGGCTCATCCACACTTCTGCTTGTGTCATGCCTAGAAAGCACAGATCAGAGTGGTTTTCCCTTGCCCCCCTCATTTCCAAGGCAAACCTCACTCTTTAGCAAAAGATTGGAATAAGTAGCAATCTGGAGAAAGCCTGAATTGCTGTTTGCTCCAATTGAGCGCTAAAGAGCAGTTTTCCCTGGGGGGAAGCAGTGGGACAAGAAGAAGTGTGGATAAGCCCTCTGATATCACAAGAGTTGCATACCCTCTGGCCCTGGGGAAGCAGCAGTAATGGATGAATCAGTCTAGCAACCTCACTCTTTTCCCCACTAGACTAATCTGATGAGCATTTCTTTAATCAGGAAATATTTTAATAATGGGGGCAGGCAGATCTGTGCAAGACTTGCAGCGAATGACTCCCAAACTCAAGTCAGGTCCCCTCTATTTTCCATAAGGTGGAATTTCTGGAGAGATTGGAAGGACATCACCCTTCTTGTCCATAATAGCAGCCACCCATGAATCAAATGTCACCCTGTTGCATAATAGAAGAGAAAGACAGATATAAATATTTAAGACTTTGCCATGAAGTTATGCTAATTTTGATGCTGTCTCCTGGGGAATCTTTTGCTGATGAGAACATTTAATTGTTAAAGGCTAATGTGCATGTAGATAAACACTTGTGGAGCCTGATTTCTAAGCTAAAGAAAGGAAAGATGAAAATAATTTCTATTTGCTCTAACAGAGGGATCCACCAGGATCCATTTCTCTGTTGCTTCTTGACCTGGAATCTGGAACTGATGGGGTCAACTGTACAGATATTTCCTACCCAGGCATTGTCTTCTCCTAGCCAGGTGGAGATTACTTGATTACAGACTTCCAAAAATTACCAAACTAGCATGGAAATATGCCATACGAAGCCACTGCAGCAATGCCTTAAGTGGACAAAACTCTTGAACTGGGTGTTTGGGCTGGGTGTTCATCAGTATGCGGATGATACCCAGCTCTACCTCTCTTTCAAATCAGAACCAGTGAAGGCGGTGAAGGTCCTGTGTGAGCACCTGAAGGCGGTTGGAGGATGGATGGCGGCTAACAGATTGAGGTTGAATCCTGACAAGACAGAAGTACTGTTTTTGGGGGACAGGGGGCGGGCGGGTGTGGGGGATTCCCTGGTCCTGAATGGGGTAATTGTGCCCCTGAAGGACCAGGTGCGCAGCCTGGGATTCATTTTGGACTCACAGCTGTCCATGGAGGCGCAGGTTAATTCTGTGTCCAGGGCGGCTGTCTACCAGCTCCATCTGGTACGCAGGCTGAGACCCTGCCTGCCCGCAGACTGTCTCGCCAGAGTGGTGCATGCTCTAGTTATCTCCCGCTTGGACTACTGCAATGCGCTCTATGTGGGGCTACCTTTGAAGGTGACCCGAAAACTGCAATTAATCCAGAATGCGGCAGCTAGACTGGTGACTGGGAGTGGCCGCCGGGACCACATAACACCGGTCCTGAAAGATCTACATTGGCTCCCAGTACATTTCCGAGCACAATTCAAAGTGTTGGTGCTGACCTTTAAAGCCCTAAACGGTCTCGGTCCTGTATACCTGAAGGAGTGTCTCCATCCCCACCGTTCAGCCTGGACACTGAGATCCAGCGCCGAGGGCCTTCTGGCGGTTCCCTCACTGCGAGAAGCAAAGCTACAGGGAACCAGGCAGAGGGCCTTTTCGGTAGTGGCACCCGCCCTGTGGAACGCCCTCCCATCAGAGGTTAAAAGGATCAACAATTACATGACATTTAGAAAACACCTGAAGGCAGCCCTGTTCAGGGAAGTTTTTAATCTGTGATGTGTTAATGTATTTTAATGTTTGCTGGAAGCTGACCAGAGTGGCTGGGGAAACCCAGCCAGATGGGCGGGGTACAAATAATAAATTATTATTATTATTATTATTATTATTATTATTATTATTATTATTATTATTATTATTGAACAACATGGTTGTGGTCAGTTCAAACACAGCATACTTTCCCAAGGAAGCCAAAGCTATCGGGCATTTATGTGAAATTTCAAGATGGGGAGACATGCACAGTCTGCTTCAATAAGGCTAGCAATATTTTATTACTGTGTTTCCACACATATCCCCAAGGGGGAAAAAGCCCAACAGCTAAAACAGAGAAGCAGACAACCCATTTGATGTGCCAGTTGCTGAACTCTACCATGTCAGACAGGAGGTGCCTGAATCAAAAGTTGGAATGCTCTTCTAAATAAAGAATGGCAGAGTTGGCAGAAACATTTCAGAACCTTCTACCTGACATGCTATTTTAGTATGAGTAGGGAGTATAAAGACTCATAGGCTGGTGGCACATGGAATATCAGAAACATCTTTCTTCTTCTTCGGCGATCACTCGTAGCCAGTGCCAGATTTACGTATAAACTAAACAAGCTATAGCTTAGGGCAGGGGTAGGGGTAGGCAACCTAAGGCCCGTGGGCCAGATGCGGCCCATGGGCCTTCTCAATCCGGCCTGCGGACGGTCTGGGAATCAGCGTGTTTTTACATGAGTAGAATGTGTCCTTTTATTTGAAATGCATCTCTGGGTTATTTGTGGGGCATAGGAATTTGTTCATTTCCCCCAAAAAATATAGTCCGGCCCACCACATGGTGTGAGGGACGGTGGACCGGCCCACGGCTGAAAAAGGTTGCTGACCCCTGGCTTAGGGCCCCGCTCTCTTGCCCCCCCCAAAAAAATTCACCATTAATATACTTCTTCTTAATTCAACTTTCCTCAACATACCGGCACTTATATGATCACCGAATGATACACCCAGCTAAATATTTAACAAAGCTAGACAACCCCAGGCATTGATGGGCTTTCACTAGGGCCTGATTTAACGCCCTTCCCTTGGCGCTATTAACTGGCAGATATCACCAGACACCGTTAGAACAGAGACTATGCCCTATTTCGTTATGCTAATAACGAAATTGAATCAATCGGGCATGTACTTCTGCACTGTACATTGTATCAAACCACAAGAAAGGAGTTAATTGAACCCCTTCTAAAGAATTTACCGGGTCGATCATCTGAAACATATATTAGATACCTAATAGCGGACTCTAATCCAGAGATCACTAGGAGTGTAGCTAAATTTTGCTACATCGCGTCAAGGCTAAGACATACTGCGACGACAACCAACAACAGAGATAAAGACTCTAGTTAACCCCTTAGAAATGATACTAAAGTGACAGACTGGTGAGATATCTCCACAAACTTTAAGCTTAAAATGTGATGATTTTAAATTTAAATGTGATTTTAGTATATAGATGATATTTTCGAACCAAATTGTTTTATGCTTTTCTGGTCTATGACCGCAATAAAGACTTTCACTCACTCTTCTTCTTAATTGTATTTCAGTTCGACAATTACTTTGATAAAATACATATTTTCTTATGCGCAAATGGCTTTCGATACCTATTAGGTCCATAAATTGCCATATAGCATATGTTCAACACAAAAAACAGCAACAATTTGTTGTTGACAAAGGACAGCTGGACATATGAAGGGCCCCATTACCTTCAGTAGCTTAGGGCCTCATCAAACCTAAATCCGGCCCTGATCGTAGCCGAGTAAGATTGCCTTCCGTAAACACGGTTTTAACAGTGAGTCCGTAGGTGACTGTGGAGGGGCACATGAACACATCCGTAACATGTCACAGAACAAGAATCTTGATGTAGCATGCTATCACATTGACTGCTCTTTCTGCAGTGTTTTATATCTACACTAGCTGACCCGGGCACGCGTTGCTGTGCCTCATTTTGTGGAAACAGCCCTGAGAGTTCCCCGCCACCTGTTGTTTTTTCCTCTCCCATTCCCCCCTCCCACTCCTCTCTCGTCACAGACTCAATTTTAGCTATTTCAGAGTCACTCACGTAGCAGGAAGATGGTCTGTGTGTAAAGGAGCTGCAGGAATAAATCTCCCAGGAGTCGGCTTCTTCTTTATCTAGAAATTTTATTATTTACAGCACATATGACCAGGGAGAAAGCGAAGGCATGGCTAACTCGGCAGTGCCCTGCTGCGGCTGAATTTGTGAAACTGAAGAAGTTCCCCTGTTCAACTTCCGTCTGCCCCTTCTCTGTCCCCACCCCCATTTTCAATTACCCTCTTCTCCACCCCCCCCTTTTCAATTACCGTTTTGTGAGCTTGCAAATGGCCGACGAAGCTCTGGCAGGGGGAAGGTTTGTAGCTGCAGTACCAGTATAGCCATTGCTAGAGAGCAAGGTTTTGCTGGTGACGACTAATGTGTGCACCAAATTTTTGCGTTTTTTCTTTATTTTAGGAAAGTCAGGTGTGGGTTGGTTTTTTTTTTTTGAATTTTTATGATGCCAGATCCTTCCTTGATGGTCATGGTATGCTGTGTCCTAATTTGATGAGATTTCGTCCAGTGGTTACGGAGCAAGGTGGTGTCTACCGCGCACGCAATGGGAACATATATATATATATATATATATATATATATATATATATATATATATATATGTTCCCATTGCGTGCGCGGTAGACACCACCTTGCTCCGTAACCACTGGACGATATATATATATATATATATATATATATATATATATATATATATATATATATAGATTGCTAATACAAGATGGGTTCTGGGAAATACATGAACCATCTGAAAGCCGCAACCAACAATGCATACCCCCAGTTCTGGAATTCATTTTAGAAATTCCGTTAAGCTGAAATTTTGGGGGACTGTGACACAGGTTAGAGTGAGGAACATTCACTTGTCTCTAAGGTAGAGAGCCCAGTCATGTCCAGTCATAAAGGTAGCCACTCTCCAATGCCTCGGGCAAAGTTCCTGGGGATTGAATCTGGGGCTCCTGCATGTAAGATATCTGCATGTAAGACCCATCTCCCGTTGAGAGGGGGGAAGGAGGAACAGATTTCTTAATAGAAAGAGGTGGTAGCAGCCATTGTGCCATCTGTGGAGAAAGACATTCTGAAGATGTCTGAGCTGACTTGCTCACCTTTGCTGCTGCTACCTTATCCTGGTGCCCTTCAGCCTCCCTTGGGTGCTTTCTTGCAATGCTGAACAGGCAGCATGCACCACATGGAAGGTAAAGGTAAAGGTAAAGGTAAAGGTAAAGGGACCCCTGACCGTTAGGTCCAGTTGCGGACGACTCTGGGGTTGCGGCGCTCATCTCGCTTTACTGGCTGAGGGAGCCGCCGTACAGCTTCCAGGTCATGTGGCCAGCATGACGAAGCTGCTTCTGGCGAACCAGAGCAGCGCACGGAAACGCCGTTTACCTTCCCGCCGGAGCGGTACCTATTTATCTACCGGTACTTGCACTTTGACGTGCTTTCGAACTGCTAGGTTGGCAGGAGCTGGGACCGAGCAACGGGAGCTCACCCCGTCACAGGGATTCGAACTGCCGACCTTCTGATTGGCAAGCCCTGGACTCTGTGGTTTAACCCACAGCACCACCTGCGTCCCCCACATGGAAGATACAAAATCCTTTTTACAGATATTACTGATCACCAGTGGCCCAACATTATTGTGGCTTCTTGCATCTTTATTTCACTTTATCATTTAAATGGACTGATTCATGTTGCATAGGAATGACTGTCACATAATTTGACTGATGGGAATAGTGTTCATTTTCTCCCCTGTATTTAATCTATTGAGTGAGGGAAGCAGCCTTGGGAAAGGAATGTGACTCATACTAATGAGTGCTGAACACTTGTGGGCTATTTCATTTGATTTTCTGCCATTGCTATTAATGTTCTGATTATTATTGAAATCGTTGTTTATTCCCCCCCCCCCCCCGTTAGACCAGAAGATTAAATTCCAAGCGGAATAAATCCACAGAGAATAAGACCATCTGAGTTGTGGAAGCATTTCCATTTCCATTCTTGTCTCTTGTAGCTCCTTCAGAATAGTGCTTGATAAGCACTACGGTGCAACATCAGCCACAGTGCTGTGAAAAGCACACAAAACTGGGGTTGGATCTAAAGGTGGCCTTCTGCAAACAGGCCTTCTGCGTGAACAGATTGCTTAGAACAGATTGCTTAAAAGCCATTTTGGCAAATAAGCAGTATATAAATAAATTATTATTATTATTATTATTATTATTATTATTAAAAAGGGGAACCATGGGAAGTGTCATAGAGCTGAACTTGTGCAGCCTGTTGCACAAACATTTGCAGAGCAGGACTGACAACTATTTAGCACAGCTCTGGAGTAGCAAAAAACATGGCATTACTTTATCCCACTGTATTTCCCTCTCAAGCCTGCTGAAATATGATACATGTAAGGCAGTGTTGGAAGTAAAAATGTGTAGGGGGGGGGGAATATATTTGCGAGACCTGAGCTTGACAATACTGTACTGGCAAATTGACCTCACTCAACTTGTACTGGACAGACTTCAAGTATCGACTGCCAGAAAGAATATTCCTTTTGACAGAATTCTACTTACTGGGCCCTTTGCAATGGCATTCAATCAAAGGGAAGGCAGTATAATACAGAACCTGTCATCTGCTATGGATCACTTGAAAACCACCATGCCTTAGGGAGAACTGGTTGAACAACAACAACAAGCAGCATTGTTGTGCGAATGCTTTTTGTGGGGTAGAATTACTTCGGAATATATTAGAACTTGACAGGGATATGATATCAAAGGCAGGATTTGCAAAGAAAGAGAAGGAAGAGAAGAAAAGCGGAGCGCTGGTAATATTTGTAGGGAACAGGTTATTCAGTGTTCACATTGTGCAATTCAGCGTCATAGACAAAAGCCACAATGCAACAGAAAGCCAGATGTACTAAAACCTGTGAGAAAGAGAGGTCCTAAATTCAGTGGTACAGCACACCTTCCGCGTGCCCCCCCCCAAGTGTCCCATAGCTTAGCAACTAAAAATAAATAAATAAGCTAAGCACTGTTAAGTTAATACACATCTCTCCATGTCCTCATTTATCACTTTGTTCAGTTCATTAGAATACACATGAAATACACACAATGTCCATTGTGAAGCCAGCTCAGTTAGATGCTGTGCCGGATGGGCTCCTTGGGTAGTGGGTTATCTTCAAGACGGTGGGGTGTCTGGGGTCTACCGCCAATTAATCTTGACTTCGGTTAGCCTGCCCAGGCACCATCGATGAGGAAATCACCAACATCCCTCTTGATAATCAGAGGTCCATTCCCACTTGAGGAAGCTGTGGTATAATAATAATAATAATAATAATAATAATAATAATAATAATAATAATAATTTTTTTGTACCCCGCCCACTCTGGGCAGCTTCCAACAAAAATAAACAAATACATTAAAATGTCACATATTAAAAGCTTCCTTAAACAGGGCTGCCTTCAGATGTCTTCTGAATGTCAAGTAGTTGTTTATCTCTTTGACATCTGCAGGGAGGGTGTTGCACAGGGCGGGCACAACTACCGAGAAGGCCCTCTGCCTAGTTCCCTGTAGCTTTGCTTCTCAAAGTGAGGGAACTGGCAGAAGGCCCTTGGTGCTGGACCTCAGTGTCCGGGCAGAACGATGGGGGTGGAGACGCTCCTTCAGGTATACAGGACCGAGGCCGTTTAGGGCTTTAAAGGTCAACACCAACACTTTGAATTGTGCTCGGAAACGTACTGGGAGCCAATGTAGATCTTTCAGGACTGGTGTTATATGGTCTCGGCTCTTCCTTTTTTTATTTTTAGGTGGGTAGAGGGAGGGTGCTCATCAATGGCTCCTCTTCATCCTGGAGAGAAGTGACTAGTGGGGTGCCACAGGGTTCTGTCTTGGGCCCAGTCTTATTCAACATCTTTATCAATGACTTGGATGATGGGCTTGAGGGCATCCTGATCAAGTTTGCAGATGACACCAAATTGGGAGGGGTGGCTAATACCCCAGAGGACAGGATCACACTTCAAAATGACCTTAACAGATTAGAGAATTGGGCCAAAGCAAACAAGATGAATTTTAACAGGGAGAAATGTAAAGTACTACACTTGGGCAAAGAAAATGAAAGGCACAAATACAGGATGGGTGACACCTGGCTTGAGAGCAGTACAAGTGAAAAGGATCTAGGAGTCTTCGTAGACCACAAACTTGACATGAGTCAACAGTGTGATGCAGCAGCTAAAAAAGCCAATGCAATTCTGGGCTGCATCAATAGGAGTATAGCATCTAGATCAAGGGAAGTAATAGTACCACTGTATTCCGCTCTGGTCAGACCTCACCTGGAATACTGTGTCCAATTCTGGGCACCACAGTTCAAGAAGGATACTGACAAGCTGGAACATGTCCAGAGGAGGACAACCAAAATGGTCAAAGGCCTGGAAACAATGCCTTATGAGGAATGGCTTAGGGAGCTGGGTATGTTTAGCCTGGAGAAGAGAAGGTTAAGGGGTGATATGATAGCCATGTTCAAATATATATAAGGATGTCATATAGAGGAGGGAGAAAGGTTGTTTTCTGCTGCTCTAGAGAAGCGGACACGGAGCAATGGATTCAAACTACAAGAAAGAATATTCCACCTAAACATTAGAAAGAACTTCCTGACAGTAAGAGCTGTTTGACAGTGGAATTTGCTGCCAAGGAGTGTGGTGGAGTCTCCTTCTTTGGAGGTCTTTAAGCAGAGGCTTGACAGCCACCTATCAGGAATGCTTTGATGGTGTTTCCTGCTTGGCAGGGGGTTGGACTGGATGGCTCTTGTGGTCTCTTCCAACTTTATGACAGCGTTTCCCAACCAGTGTTCCGCGGCACACTAGTGTGCCGTGAGACACCGGCTGGTGTGCCGCGGAAAAACCGTGGCTCAGGACCCACGCCTCAGCCGCAAGCCCCCACCTCCGTCGTCGACAGGAGGTGGCTTTGCAGGCGTCCCGCCTGCTGGGCTGGGAAATCCGCTCCACTTACCTGTGGGGAGGAGTTGCGGTGGACCTTGGGACCACCCACTCTCTTCCGGGGGCAGGGACGACGTCCCTTGCTGCCCTAGAGGTTCCTGGCCGCGTCATCCGCCAGCCAGCCAATCGGCTGGCTGAGGGGGCGGGGTCGCGGCCCCGTTTAAATCCTTGGCGCGAGCCAAAACACCTCCTTTTCGGCTCGCGTCTTCAATCTTCAAGGATCGTCGGTTCGAGATCCTCCGCGCCTCGCTGTTCCGGCTCCTTCCCGGTCGCCCGCGGTGCCTCCTGCTACCCCTCTCGGCGCCTCTGCCCTCAGCTGTGCGTGGTGCTTCCCGTAGGCGTCTGTCCGCCTTGCCATCGCGGCGCTTTTCGCGCCTCTCGCTGCAGCGCTCCTCTTCGCCGGCTCACCTCGGTGCCGGGCGCGCGCTTTGCCCCCGGTGCCGCCAGGGCTTGGAACTCGGAGGCACTGCTTTGGACGCGTCGTCCAGCAGAATCAGGAGCGCGCAGATCGCTGCATCGGACCCGGGAGCAGGACGTCGGAAGCGAGTCGCTGCAGCGCTCGCTGGGGTTCGTGTGCTGGTGTGGGGGGGAAGTTAGTAAGGAGGAATCGGGCAGCAGGGTTTTTGGGGGAGTTCCTGGCTAGTAGGGCTAGATTGCAGACCGGGAATAAGCGCCCTGGGCCATTTTACTTTGGGTGCATAGCTCCGTGATTTCCGTTGCCATGGCGACGTTGCCGCCGCCATTTTGTGGGTGCTGTGCCGCGAGATTTTTTTCATGAGACAGGTGTTCCGTGGCCCAGAAAAGGTTGAGAAACACTGCTTTATGATTCTATGATTCTATGATTCTAGGGATTTTCTATTCCATCAAAGCTTATACCATAATACAAATTCAAGGCAACTCAAGCTCCTTCGTGTGAATTAAATTTTGGCCCTAATTTTTACAATGCATGTGTCTCACTTCTTTACGCTGGGTGTGAGTACAATCACCGCTTTAAAACCTTACGGTGTTTTCCTGCGTGTTCTTCAGATGAAAACTTTGACATCAGTATAACAGCACCGAAAGGAAGATGGTTCAGGCAATCAGGGGAGTATTTGTTCTTAACTTTGAAGGTGAGAATTCTCTGCAGTAATGAGAGCTGTCATGGAACATGGTGTTAAAGTAGATCCCAAATTATCCGTGCTTCATTTCAAACTGTGTAAGGTGCTACTTTAGACTTGACAGAAGGAACAATACTGATAGTTCCTATGTACTCAGTCCAGTTTGGTAACTGATAGCCTGATTGTAGAACGGGTGGCGGCGGGGAGGGAGAGAAGCTGCAATCATTTCAAGATTCAGATTCTCACCTATCACCTGTATAGTCTGATGTAAATAATGATTGCCTTAAGGGTTACAGTTTCATCAGGCAGGTGAAATCGAAGATGCACTTGCAGCTGCCTTTATCCCATTTTCCTTGGGATACGTGCAGCTCCATCTCCCACAATGATTAGCTCCCAGAGTGAAGCTGGGCATCTTGTAGCAGAGGTTAAATGAATGACCGGAGAGCAATGATTACAGAAGCGGGAAAAGTTGCTGGGTGATGCTAACCAGTAGCCTGTATATGTCCCTCTTCCCTCACCCTTCTCAGGCTAACTTTAAACAACAAGATCGTCCTAACCAACCTGACATATAGAGGTTCATGTGTCAAAATGCACTGAAGGAAAGTATTAAAAAATGAGCTGGCATGGGAAAACTCGCAGAACTGGCCCTACCATTAGGCAAAGTGGAGTAGCAACCTCAGACAACAGATGCCAGAATTCAGGAAGAGGGGGCAATGTGTTGGGGAAGAGATTTAAGTATACCAGGTAAGAGATAAGTGTGTCCTGCAAGCCCTAAGCTAGTATGATGCCCTTGGATGTGGTGGCCGGTCACTGAAGTTGACCTAAGAGTCAACTACCTGTCTACTCGGATATGTGAAGTTTCATCTTATCCTTCATCTCAACCAGAAAAATTTCTTAGGCTGACCCTTGTGTGGTGTTGATTTAGTACAATGTTAATTCTGCCTCCAATATTAAAAACCACAGCTCTTTCTAGTGTGCATTTTTTACACTGAGTGAAATTCAACATCATTCCGAAATTATTGTCCCATCAGTGCAAGCATTTCTGCTTGCCAAACAGAATGATCTCCTCACTCTTCCTGTTCTGGAGATTCTCCTGGTGCTCCAGAGTGGATTTTTGGGAAGCACAAAGGGCATGTGCAAGGTGGAGATTGGGGGAGCCCCTTTGCACTATGGGAGACCTTGCACTGGCTTCTGCTAGCACACCAGGTTTAGTTGAATCCAGCCCCTTGTTATCAATCTATTTGTTATATTCATACCTGACCTTTCAGCCCACAAATTGGTGGAAATCCGTGCAGGAATACAGTGTAATTAGAGATGCCTTGTGTGTGGCAGCCAGTTTTTCCAGACCTCTGATAGTTGGTGAAGATGTCCTGGGTCCAGACTCTTCCCTCCAGCGAGAGAAGGAAGACAGAAGGAGCTGCCATTGGACTAAGGAACTCATTGATGGTAAAGAACTCTGCCTGGCCGCTGCTTTGAATGGAAGAAGATGAGCAATAGCCCAAGAGTAAGAGCCAGGTGTATGCTTTGAATAGCAATGCCCAAGAACAATGCACAATAGACTCACCTGTGGCTTGAATAGGGGCTCCATGAGCAATTTCATCTAATTTCACCTGGCATGAGTACTAGTGATGTGAATCAGCTTCTCAGAGAATTGTAAAAACAAAATAAAAAAATAAAAAAAAATTCCTTCCAGTAGCACCTTAGAGACCAACTAAGTTTTTTCTTGGCATGAGCTTTCGTGTGCATGCACACTTTTTCAGATACACTGAAACAGAAGTCACCAGAGAATTGTAAGAAATACATATCTGTGAATCTACAATATGTGTCCCACACATATGCAGGTAAGCAGGCAATATCTTCCAATAAACAATTGGAACACACTTCCCAGTTTTATTGCTTGCACGGGGTCCTGCACTATACATTTAAAGCACTACCATACCACTTTAGCCATCATGGTTTCCCCCAAATAATCCTGGGAACTGTAGTTTGTTAAGGGTGTTTAGAGATTTTAGGATACCCTATTTCCTTACAGAGATACAGTCCCCAGCGTTCTCTGGGAATAAGGATTGATTGTGTAAACCACTTTGGGAATTGAAAAAAATATTAAACCCATTCTATTCCCATACTATTACAGATAACTTGTGTTTTCATTTTTCCCCCATGGTGGAAATGCTTGTCACCAGCCAGCAATATGCTTAGCATATTGGTAAATGCAGACCTGCATTCATTCTCTCTCTCTCTCTCTCTCTCTCTCGTATAATATATAATGCAACCAGTATTCCCCACGAAAGCTGCAGCGGCATGAAAACAACATCTTCTTGAATATGAAGAACGCCTACTGTTCTGTATTCCACGAAGGAGAGGCTCTGCAGGTTTATTGCTGCTGACAGCATTAAATGGCAGGGAAATTCAGCAACCAGTTCCAAAAAGCTCATTTGACTTTGACAAGTGGAGAAAAATTACCAGCACAGTAAGAGACATAGATAGACAATCCACTACTGGAATGCATTAAGATAAACCTGACGTGATTAACTCACGATTTATGGAACAAGGAAGAAAAAACCAACAGGTTCTTTGACTTGCTCTGCCCCTCTCCTTGAATTAAATAGCTCTCCACCACCCACAAGAATTGCTATATTATATTAAAGGAGACATGATATTTGTGACTTTGGTGGGTTGGGCAAGAATGGATATAAGAAGCCAGTAAAAACGTAAAGGTAAAGGACCCCTGATAGTTAAGTCCAGTCACAGATGACTCTGGGGTTGCGGCGCTCATCTCACTCTATAGGCCGAGGGAGCCGGCGTTTGTCCGCAGTTTTTCCAGGTCATGTGGCCAGCATGACTAAGCCGCTTCTGGCGCAACGGAACACCGAAACCAAAGCAGCACACGGAAACGCCGTTTACCTTCCCGCTGGAGCAGTCCCTAATTATATACTTGCACTTTTTGGCATGCTTTCTAACTGCTAGGTTGGCAGTAAAGGTAAAGGTAAAGGGACCCCTGACCATTAGGTCCAGTCGTGACCGACTCTGGGGTTGCGGCGCTCATCTCGCTTTATTGGCCGAGGGAGCCGGTGTACAGCTTCCAGGTCATGTGGCCAGCATGACGAAGCCGCTTCTGGCGAACCAGAGCAGCGCATGGAAACGCCGTTTACCTTCCCGCTGCAGCAGTACCTATTTATCTACTTGCACTTTGACATGCTTTCGAACTGCTAGGTTGGCAGGAGCAGGGACCAAGCAATGGGAGCTCACCCCATCGCGGGGATTCGAACCGCTGACCTTCTGATCGGAGAGCCCTAGGCTCTGTGGTTTAACCCACAGACTACTTAAAGTTTCATAATGGCCAGAAGCCAAACTTGCTACGCACACCTTTTCTTAGTGAAAAACGAGAGCATACTTCAAGTCGCATAAAAGCATGTAGGCCAAAGTAGCTCATTAGTCCAAGCAAAGCACATCTAAGAACCATCATGCAGACTGTGGTGATCAGTGACAACTGGACCTGAAAGGGCAGCCAAGTAGCATTGGGGCCAAGTAGGCTATTTGAAGCAGGTCACCAGAAACTCACAGATATAGGTTTTGATGGCCAAAGAAAGGATTGTGTTTCAGCCTCCTGCTTGCAAAATTGAGGGAACAGCCAGCAGTACCTCAGAAAGGAGCAATAGGCGGAGTTTGCAAATTCATGCATCTGATTGGTTGGGAAGGCCGTTTATAATTCTGCCCCAGTCCTACTGAATTTTCATTGTATCCCCATTGTATCATGACTATCAAGTGTATAATCAAAGGGATAAATGGAAGATCAAAGGGGGTTGTGCCCACTTAAGCTACCCGTACTGGAAGAGTTTTCAGTTTATTATTGAAAGTCTCCCCTCTTTTTTTTTATTCATGGAGATGGGTGGGCCTTAGTGATTCTTGTAATTGGCTGTGATTGGCCAGCATAGAAGATGGACAATGTTCTGTATGTGAGTGAGGGGTACCCCACCCTATTGGAGAGGTTAGCTGACCTTCCAGATAAGACTAAACTAAATGCGCTTTTACTAGGCAAAGACCAAAAGATAACCCAGATGGTAGCTAGATTCTGCACACAGATTTGCAGGCACAGTCTATCCTCCCAGAACAAACCAGTCAGCGGGGAAAACAGTCACAGTGAGGCCCTGGGGCGATAGGGTCAAGCTGCATGTGATTTGATGCAGAAAGCTCCGAAGCACAGTGGAGGTCAAACAGTTCTGGCTCCACACCCCCATTTACTTTGGAGGAGGCACTGCTCAGTGGCTTTGTATGTAGAAGATCTCTTGTTCAGTCCCTGACCTCCCCAGAGTATTGAACTTGGTGTTGGGCTGTGGGTAGCAGCTCTTCTGTTCGGGAATGGAATGAAGACCTTGAGCAGAAGCTGGGAAAATGCAAGCTGGACCCTCCTCTTGGATATATTTAGCCCCTTTTAAATTTTTAGACTGCTATATTCATTCTGCGTTTTAATCTCCTTTAGCTCTGTAAAGCACTTTTCAGATTTTAAATGCTGGTCTATGACCGTAATAAAAATTTGAAATTGAATTGAGTGAGGGGTACAGAGGAGAGACTGAGCTATAGCTTGGGGTGGGGGGAGGCACTCAGAAAGATTGAGTGGGCAATGCAAACTCTGCCTTATGTGAGAAACTCTCATGGAGTGCCTTTCCTTGCCTCCTAAATATACTCACCAGACTTTGACTATGCCTCCAGTTTCTGGCCTTTCCACCCTTGCTGATCTCTTATGCACTTTACCTTGATGTAGTGCCAGACCGGATACTACCTCTCTGGACAGCTGATGTTAGACAATGGAACACCTGTTTTAGGAATTTCCTACAAGGGGAACCTCACTTAGCTAAGCATTTTCTCTTAAATGTCTCACCTTCCCTACATTTGTCACATGCAACACTGTTTCTGTCAGTCCAACACGGCTACCTACCTGTTTCTGTTCTGCTACAGTTCAGCTTCTGCCCAAACCTATGGTACCCATCTTGCTGTCCACTGACACAAATTACGTAACTTGCGTAAGTTATGTAATTAAATAGATTGCCACTACATTATTCCACCATTTAACTTCCAGTTCAAAAGAAACACAATGCAGATGACAGGAGCAAGCCAGCAGTAAATCACAGGGAGTAAGTGGAATTAACTCTTTATTAGAAGAAAGAAACAGAATCTGACCAGGAGTGTCAGGCCTAATGAGCACAACAACTCTTTTTCAGCCGGTTCTTGACCCCATGACGCAGTCACAGAGACTGAAAGTCTCTTCCTTCCTACAGCTGTTTAAGTCCCCTGTTCTCCAGGATTTCCCCCAAGCAATCTGAGAGTGAAGCTGCATAATGCTAACTTCTCCTCCACCCTCTTCATGCTTCTCCTGGTTCTGGGAGACCAGGAAGAGGGGAGCTTGTCACAGCAGGAGGGGGAGAAACCCTGCCTCTTCACTAGTCTGACTCATCTCTGCTTCTTGGCCTCCCTCATTCCACTCTCCTCCTTCAGCTTCTGATTCTGGACTTCTCTCTGCCACTGACTCTCCCTGCTCACTAAGCCCTTCAGCTTCCAACACCACCTCCTCCCAGTCTTCTCCCCCTTCTCCCTCTGACCACCCATTGTCTTCCCAACCACCAATCCCTGGGCTCTGAGCCTTCATCCCTTGGAGGTTCTCCAGCTGGTTCCTCCCAGCATTCCTCTGTGTCCAACCAGCCCCTGACATCAGAAGGGGCCGGAGCCCATTATCGATTATATATTGTTTAAAAATCGAAAGTAGCATCAACAGTGAACATCCGCTGCATTCACTGGATTCATTTCTGTTCTGGACACAGGACGTATAAGTGGACATTGGCAATTTCCACTCTCATTTCTGTCAGAATTCTCAGGCACATGTTAAGTGGGGGCATGCACACACACACACACACACACACACACACACACACACACACACAAACAAAAAATTCTATGACCATGCATACCAGCAGCTCAGCCAGCCAAGTTCTTCTGAACAGTGAGAGAAGAGTGTCCAGGTTTGTGAAAATGTACAAAACTGCAGGATAAAGAGATACACACTTTTGTGTTACAGGCATAGCTGTCAACTTTCGGATTTGAAAATAAGGGATTTTCCCAAACTTTCAGATTTGAAAATAAGGGATGCCGCAAGGGCGATGCAATGGCACCAAGTAGCCTCGCCACCCTGCGCTCCAGAGGCTGCGTGCGAACGGGTGAGCGAAAGAGCGAGTGCATAGACGGCAGGCAGGCTGTGTGTCTGGTTGGGCGTGAGGGTCTGGCTGCACAAGGCATGCAAGCTCCGCCCCCAGTCGGTCTCAGACTCCTTATTGGCAGCCGAGCAACGCAGCTGAGGAGCCTCCCTGGCTGGCAGGGAGGGAGAGGAGCTGCTTCCTTTGAAATCCGGGAAATTTAAGGGATATCAACAATCCAGGATAGCAGCGGGAAATGGCATTGGAATAAGGGAGTTTCCCTCAAAAAAAGGGAGGGTTGACAGCTATGGTTACAGGTACATTTTCTGAGTAACACCTCTCACACAAACAGGCCCTGCATTTCAGAACCCATTCATTATTTCCACTTTTGGGGTTCTCTGTGCTGAATCTTCCCCTACAACCTCTTTGCCGCCACCACTTTCTGCAAGAGACAGCCTATTTGTATAGATATCTAACTTTAGAAACTGGCCTTGAAGATAAATTAGGCACACCATGGAGCTTTCTATGCACTGCTACAGGTAAAGTCCACTGGACAGTTTTATGCAAGCCTCGTTGAAATGGTAAGGAGCTGTGCAAGAACATACGAGTTTCCGCAACTTGCCCTCCTCAGCATTGATAGCGAGAAAACAGGAAGCCCAACAGGATGCACCTCATTAAATGAAGCAAATAAAATACTTCATTAAATGAAGGACTGTGCTGAATGAATTAAATGAGGAATTTAATGAGGAAGTACTTCATTAAAGAGGTTTAGAAGGTTCAAAACAGAAGATGGGACTATCACGGTTGCAAAGCTCTGCATCACATCATCATCTACTGCAGCAATTCAGGGCGGATTTTGCAGTTTTGTCACAATCATGGCTCTGCCTTCCATGCTAGTCTTTTTAGACAATGTAGATCAGCAACACTTGGGACAGGAACCACCTGTTAAACATGTGGCTGGCAGATGATCTACAGCAGAGTGTCAATCACCCACAAAAGTCTTTATGAAGATGTCTTTGGCTAGTATCTTCTTCTTCTTCTTCTTCTTCTTCTTCTTCTTCTTCTTCTTCCTTCGGAGCATTTGCTTTGGCTTTAACTGTTTTGCCCATGATTTCGGATTCCTGTGGAAATTCCATAGAATTTCTTGGAGGTCTTGTTTTTTGGAAACTGTGGGTGCAAATCAAGGGAAGCCAATATAATGTCTTCCAGATGCTTTGGACTACAGCTGTCATCAGGCCCATCCAGCATGGTTAGTGGCCGGTGATGATGGGAGTTGAAGTCCAGCAACATCTGGAGGGCATACAATGGGATGCCCAACCAAAAGTGGATGCTGTCCTTTGCTTTCATCCCAGTTCTTAATCAGTTGCAAGGATCTGAGCATCCAGCGGCCAATCATCTTTTTTCTTCGATAGAAAATAAATCCAACAGAATCAGGCACAAGGTGCGGCCTAGGACCCTCATAATTACGGGACCGCCTCTCCTGGTATGACCCGCAGAGGACCTTAAGGTCCATGAATAATAATAGTTTAAGGGTCCCGGGCCCAAAAGAAGCCAGACTATCCTGCACCAGGGCCAGGGCTTTCTCAGTGATGGCTCCGACCTGGTGGAATGCTCTGTCCCACGAAACTAGGGCCCTGCAGGACCTGATCTCCTTCCGCAGGGCCTGTAAGACAGAGCTATTCCATCTGGCCTTCAAAGCCTGATTTGTCATTCCTTTTCCCCCTTCCTTTTTTCTTTGAAGAAACCTTTTCTGAGACCCTACATTCCCTGGTCTCCTTACTGGCCCTAGCAGGAATAACTTGGTCAGTTAGCCCTGGTGATGTTCATTTATGTTGCATTTGATGCTGTTTTTAACTTTTTCTTTTTTCTTTTTAAGTCGTTTTTAATCAATTTTTATATTTGTTAGCTGCCCTGAGCCTGTTTTTTAATCAGGAAGGGCGGGGTATAAATAAAATTTATTATTATTATTATTATTATTATTATTATTATTATTATTAGTGGATGCAGAAAAACAATATCCACACTAGAAATTGAAATTGAGTATGGAGATGTCAGGCACTGAACCTGGGACTGAACCTAGTGCAAAACGTGTGCTGTGCTACTGAACTATGTGTTTTCCAACACATCTTGAGCAAAACATTTATTTCTCACCTAAGTTTGTATGAAGAGCAATGCTCCCTTGACTGAGAGGCAAGGAAGTTGTGATTAATGGGATAAAATCTGGAAGGTAGGTAAATGTTGTGATAGGTGGCCTGTGTGTGGAGAACAATAACACCCTTGGTTGAACAATAATAAGGACTAATCTATTCATTTACTAGAACAGAGATACAGCTGTGTCTCTGAAGCTCGATTGCAAATCTGTCCAGCAACACCTGGAAAAAATACCCCATGAGTCTGATAAATTGTTTTCCTTTCCATTTCAGTGAAGTCTCTCCCTGTTTCAAAATCAGGATCAGTCTGAATCAGGGATGGAAAACTAGTGGGCCTTCAGGTGTTGTTGAACTTTAACTTCCATCAAACCCAATCATTGTGGCCAATGCTCAGGGATGATGGATGACCCAGAAGATGAATCTTCCTGCAGTACCTTTGCTTCCCTAGCCTCACAAAAATCTAAAACTTCAAAATGAGGCAAGGGCCTACCACACTCCAGGATTTGTAAAACTTAGGCCTTATCCATGCCTACCCTTCTTCTGCTCTTTCCAGGCATGGTTCATGATTTAAAGCTCCTTGTCTGAGCTTATTATTATTATTATTATTATCATCATTATCATTATCATTGTTATTATTTTGCTCTGGAGCTTTCCCCACGAAAACTTGTTCTTTGAAGCTCAATTGGCGCAAACGTCAAACTGCAGAAAACCCAAATTGATGTTTGCTCTGATTCAGCTTTAAAAAGCAGGTTTTCATGGGGAAAGCTCAGGGCAACACCTGACCCCCAATAATGCTCAGGTACAGAAAGAGTGAGAGGGACCCAGGTGGCGCTGTGGGTTAAACCACTGAGCCTAGGGCTTGCTGATCAGAAGGTCGGCAGTTCGAATCCCTGCGACAGGGTGAGCTCCCGTTGATCAGTCCCTGCTCCTGCCAACCTAGCAGTTCGAAAGCACATCAAAGTTCAAGTAGATAAATAGGTACCGCTGCAGCGGGAAGGTAAACGGCATTTCTGTGCGCTGCTCTGGTTCGCCAGAAGCGGCTTTGTCATGCTGGCCACATGACCTGGAAGCTATATGCCGGCTCTCGGCCAATAAAGCGAGATGAGCGCCGCAACCCCAGAGTCGAACACGACTGGACCTAATGGTCAGGGGACCCTTTACCTTACAGAAAGAGTAGGGCAGAAAGTAAGTGTGGATACGCCCCTACTATATATTCAAGGTCAACTATCTCAGGTACTTTAACAGGGCTCCTTGGAACTGGCCAAGGTCCTGTATGCTTTCTGCCTTTGTCTGGACACAGCCTACTTCCCTTGCAAGCTCTTGCAGAAATTAACAGAGGGCTGTGCATGGTACAAGTGTGTTTAAATCCCCCGAGAAATGTTCGCTCATTTCATCCAAACTCCCCTGTCTTGCCTCAAGATCCTCACAATGTGACAACAACCACAACTTTCTCTGTATTTTGCTTTAGGTGACAGTGCCAAATTAGGGTTGTGTGGGATGCTGCTGCTGCCTGAGAAATGTCTGTACTCTTGTCAAAATATTTTTGGCTTGGGGTGTGGCTAGCCACCAAGGCTAATGGCAGGTTGAGAAGGAATATTAATCCACCTGACAACAAGACATACACAAAAGAATAACTGGGGGGGGGGGCAACTCAAAACAGCCAAGTACGTCACAGAGAAGCAGGCAGGCGAAAGAAAAACTATTTTTGGATGCATCAGATGATTGAAAGTAAGGAAGGATACAGTGAAAGTGAAAAGTATGAAGCAGCCTACCTTACAAGCAACACTCTGCTACAAATATTAGGGCCCCAATTCATTCAGGACCTTAAATACTAAGTATTTACAATACCTTAAACTGAGTCTGGTAGCTTCAGGATCAGTGCCATAGGAGTCTGTTTTCATTTACCTGCTTAACAGCTGTGCAGCTGCATTCTGCACTAGCTGCAGCTTGTAGACCAGGCATGTCCAAAGCTTGTTTTGGGGGCCTAATCTGGCATGCCGGTCATTCTAATCCGGGCCCCGTGGCAGTATATGTCCTGGGGTAAAAGCTCAGCAACTTCAATCTTAAAAAAAGCTCAACAACTTTGGTTGGTCCTCACGCATGTTCACTTCATCAAATCCAGCCCTTGAAAAAAGTTTGGGCACCCCATAGACCATTTCAATAGTCCACTCATGAGGTTACCAGGGCATGCATCACCAAAGCTAGGTCCAGGAAAGATCATAGCCATATTTTCAGCCATCACAGATAGCTGTTGCCTATATCTGTGCAATGGCCACTGAATCTTGTATGAAGTCAACCTAGGGAGGAAGAACTTGTGGCGATCACACAGGGTCCCCGGACGTTTCACCATCTATTGATCCCTGTGCCACCACACTCTTTCTCCACTGCCACCAACCAGGCTCTACCTGGTAAAATAATGAGTCCAGTCAGGGTTAACTTGAAACATGAAACTTATGTTTATTTAGTGCAGTTTAACAAGTGTGTGGTTTCATAAACGTTCACAGTTAATTACAGTTATTTGCCTGTCTTCTTTGTACCTAACTGTTCCTGCCTCCGCTTATCCTACTTCACTAACTAATAATAATAATAATAATAATAATAATTTTTTTATTTGTACCCCACCCATCTGGCCGGGTCCCCCCAGCCACTCTGGGTGGCCTCCAACAGACACCAAAATACATTAAAATATCACAAATTAAAAACTTCCCTAAATAGGGCTGCCTTGAGGTATTTTCTGAATGTCAGATAGTTGTTTATCGCTTTGACCTCTGAAGGGTCAAAGTGGCGTTCCACAGGGCGGGCGCCACTACCGAGAAGGCCCTCTGCCTGGTTCCCTGTAGCTTTGCTTCTCACAGTGAGGGAACCACTAGAAGGCCATCGGCGCTGGATCTCAGTGTCCGGGCTGAACGGTGGGGGTGGAGACGCTCCTTCAGGTATACAGGACCGAGGCCGTTTAGGGCTTTAAAGGTCAGCACCAACACTTTGAATTGTGCTCGGAAACGTACTGGGAGCCAATGTAGTTCTCTCAGGACTGGTGTTATGTGGTCCCGGTGGCCACTCCCAGTCACCAGTCTAGCTGCCGCATTCTGGATTAATTGTAGTTTCCGAGTCACCTTCAAAGGTAGCCCCATGTAGAGCACATTGCAGTAGTCCATGCGGGAGATAACTAGAGCATGCACCACTCTGGCAAGACAGTCTGCGGGCAGGTAGGGTCTTAGCCTGCGCACCAGATGGAGCTGGTAGACAACTGCCCTGGACACAGACTTCACCTGCGCCTCCATGGACAGCTGTGAGTCCAAAATGACTCCCAGGCTGCGCACCTGGTCCTTCAGGGGCACAGTTACCCCATTCAGGACCAGGGAGTCCCCCACACCCGCTCGCACCCTGTCCCCCAAAAACAGTACTTCTGTCTTGTCAGGATTCAACCTCCATCTGAGTCCAGTCAGGGTTAACTTGAAACATGAAACTTATGTTTATTTAGTGCAGTTCAACAAGTGTGTGGTTTCATAAACGTTCACAGTTAATTACAGTTATTTGCCTGTCTTCTTTGTTCCTAACTGTACCTGCCTCCGCTTATCCTACTTCATTCACTAACTCAACTGGCCTACAACACCTTGCCCCACTCACACCCATACCGGCCAACAAACTCCCAACTGCCAACTAACCCCCAACTGCCAACCAACCCCCAACTTCCCCAGAGTGGGTTTTTATAGTCCCTCTGACTCCACCTTCCCCCTCCCTCTGGGTTTTGATTGGGTAACCTGTTTAACTATTTCCCTTCCAGAACTCCCATATGCTAGCATTACCTACCGGTACCGTCACAGAACTCAACTCAAGAAACCATGGCCACTGCATCTCTAGTATCCAAGGAAACATCTGCAACCCTCAGGGATTGGGGATGCAATGATGTCCACATGCCACCCACACATGGTGGGAGCCAATGAGGCGCAACTCAGCACAGCACACATGATGCCATAGTGCCCCCACTGCAAGACTTCCTGTGGCACAGGCCGTAAGTCCCCAGGCACTTCTGCATACAGAGTTGAATTCCCACTGTCTGCCAAGTTGTCTGCAAGCACCATTTCTGATCATAAAGGGAATGAATGAAAAGCCATGCAACATAGGGCCCAGGTTGCCCTCAGTCAAGATCCACTGAAGGAGGAATTATATATGAGGGGAAAGAACAGACAAGAAGAGAAACCATGGTCATGCAGTGACAACAGCAATCCCAGTAGGCCATCAAACAGGGCCTTGGGTTGAGGTGGCTGGGAATGCAGATGGCTGAACACTCCACCACACCAAAGAAACCAGCTGAAAATAGAAATCCAGATGTCAGAAACAATACAAGGCTAGTATTTTCCCTCTAACACCAAGTTTTCTGTGCGGAGGGAATTGTTCTGTATGGAAGAGAATTCAACCATGTGAGCCCCATCCATCTGGAAACTAAAGTGGTACAGTCCAGAGAGACACATGGGTTTGTTTCTGCCATTTACAAGAGCCCAAGACTGTCCCTTGTAAAGAATTTCATTGCGCTGAAGGAGACTCCATGACAACAGCATTAATGAGTAATTTTCCATTCATAATTGACTGTTTCAATTTACTTGCTCTGTAGTATTTGTACAGATAACTCTGTGGGGATTTACTTTTATTTCTTCACAAGAAAGTGAATAAAATATGCAAAGAGTGCACATATTATTATTTTTTTTAAAAAGTGGGGGGACCAGGAAAATATTTGATAAATAAACATTGTGGGTCAAAATTGAAGGTTGGCTCACATTTCTTTATCGGCTATTTCAGAATATGTTTTATCAATATTTACCAGCAGGCATGCTCTTGTCAAGAAAATTAATCTGAGGAATGGATTCACAATGGACCTTATTTTTTCCATGAATTGTGAAGTGGCTTGAGACAGCCTTGCTGAACTTTACGTCATCTAGGTAACCTCTTAGCAAGTACTAGGGAAAACAGCAACTATTGGAGATGCCAGTTCACTGGCAGTAGAACTGGTAAATGTGAAGTTTACAGATTACAAAACATAACTAAATTAGCGTTTTCTGCACACAAGCTGAATGTCAAAGTTCACAGAATCATGGGTATGTTCAATAACTGGTTGGAAACTTGGTGGTCTGTCTTAGAATAAAAAGTTGCTGGTCTTCAGTGTTTTTCGGATCCTGTAACATTTAACCCAACATGGGACCCACTTTTAAGTTTTTATCACATATATCCACTTTTCTTCTCTTCCCAGGAAAGCTTGAATAGTTTCTGACCTGGAGGCCCAATGCAGCCCAACGGCCAAATAACACACACTTTTTGAAGTTCCAAATTGGCAAAAGCAGGAGACTTATCCAATGCTTGCAAGCTGGGGCTGCGACCCCACACATACTTAACCCCGGGAGTAAGCTTCACTGAAAGCAGTGATATTTCCTTCTGAGTAAACATGTATAGGATTGCACTGTTCTGGATCACATATTTTGCAGACTTGGTCTATGATGGGGGTGAGGTTCCTAGGGCCCTCCAGATGACTGGGGGCTCCCAACTTTCACCAGCCCTAGCCAGCATGGCTAAGATAATGGATGATGGGAGTTGTAATTAATAGTACCACTGTATTCCGCTCTGGTCAGACCTCACCTGGAATACTGTGTCCAGTTCTGGGCACCACAGTTCAAGAAGGATACTGACAAGCTGGAACGTGTCCAGAGGAGGGCAACCAAAATGGTCCAAGGCCTGGAAACGATGCCTTATGAGGAACGGCTTAGGGAGCTGGGTATGTTTAGCCTGGAGAAGAGAAGGTTAAGGGGTGATATGATAGCCATGTTCAAATATATAAAAGGATGTCATATAGAGGAGGGAGAAAAGTTGTTTTCTGCTGCTCCTGAGAAGTGGACACGGAGCAATGGATTCAAACTACAAGAAAGAAGATTCCACCTAATCGAACTTCCTGACAGTAAGAGCTGTTCAACAGTGGAATTTGCTGCCAAGGAGTGTGGTGGAGTCTCCTTCTTTGGAGGTCTTTAAGCAGAGGCTTGACAGCCACCTGTCAGGAATGCTTTGATGGTGTTTCCTGCTTGGCAGGGGGTTGGACTGGATGGCCCTTGTGGTCTCTTCCAACTCTATGATTCTATGAAGATTCCCCACTCCTGCTCTAGAGTAATGCTTCCTAAAGTTGCTGATGCATCTTGGGGCACATTTCCTACATTAAAATTGGAGCTGTATTTTCCTGTTAACATCCCCCAAGTGTTAAGTGACTGGGAGTGGCTGCCGAGACCATATAACACCTGTCCTGAAAGACCTACATTGGCTCCCGTACATTTCCGAGCACAATTCAAAGTGTTGGTGCTGACCTTTAAAGCCCTAAATGGCCTTGGCCCAGTATACCTGATGGAGCATCTCCACCCCCATCATTCAGCCCAGACACTGAGGTCCAGCTCCGAGGGCCTTCTGGCACTTCCCTCGCTGTGAGAAGTGAGGTTACAGGGAACCAGTCAGAGGGCCTTCTCGGTAGTGGCGCCCACCCTGTGGAACACCCTCCCATCAGATGTCAAGGAAATAAGCAACTATCCTACTTTTAGAAGACTTCTGAAGGCAGCCCTGTTTAGGGAAATTTTTAATGTTTGATGTTTTATCGTGTTTTTAATATTCTGTTGGGAGCTGCCCAGAGTGGCTGGGGAAACCCAGCCAGATGGGCAGGGTATAAATAATAAAATTATTATTATTAAGTTTAGGGCATATAAGAGCAGAGATTCTCCGCCTTCTTCCATGCATTTCTACAGGAGTCGCTGAACTGGGTGTGCCTTGTCATTGGAAAGAAGCAAAGTCTAGGCTAATGACTCACCCAGCGATGCAAGAGGTAGCCTCCTATGAAGGGGAAGATGGAGTTCCTCTGCATCAGGAGTGATGGAATGATCCAGTCATATCTGATGTGGCAACATAGCAATGATGGATGGGAAGCAAGGCCAGAACAATAAATCATGCAAAGGTGTGGGGCGGGGGGGGGAGCATCTTCTGCTTTGGGTTGATAAGTATTGACCTGTCTTTATTAGAAGGCGATGGAGCAATTTATTTGCCATTGCTGCAGGACAATTGAGGCGTGGGGAGGAAAACGATGCCCTTACTGGCAACCATTGGGAAGAAACCACCTCCCTATCTGCCAGTGTAAGCCTTTCTGATTTACTCTAAGAATTACTGAGATGATGCTTATGGAGTTTTGAACCTGCACTGAAGCACCACACAGCAAATGTAACACATCTTGCCTGTGACTTTAGCTCCAATTAAAATGTAATATTTGAAGGCTTCACCTAATTATACTGGTTTATAGTTTTAAAATAATCTGGTCCTCACCTTATTATCCCCCCACCCCTACTTATTTTCCCAATGAAACCGTCATCAGACTTGGAGTCGAGGGTGGAGTGAAGGATTGGCATTTGCTTGTTTGGTTCATTTGTGGACATTTACAGGTTTAAGTTTTCATGATCATTATGTAGCATCTTCCCTTCCAAGCTTAAAGGCCTGGAAGTATAATTAAAATACATCACAGGAGATGAGAAACAGACAAATTAATTGGCTTGGAAGCCTAATTTATATTCTTTAAACATTTATGAGGATGCTAAACTGAACAAAGGCATATCACTCCAAATGAATTATTATCACCTTCAATGTAACTTTTTATGTTACATTTGAAAAATCTCTTGGTATCTAATCACATGCTGTAAATAATGCACAGCTAATTATAAGTTGCCACAAGGTGATGTCCCAAGTTTTGAAAAGGCTTCTTCTTCTTCTTTTTAGCACATTCTCCATGTGTTTGGGACAACCTGCTTGAGCGTCATGTCATATTTTCCACATTTTTCGAAAACATACTGGCAACATCAAACCAAAGTTGAATCCCATCGGTGAGGATGTGCTTAAATCTCCCCTGCTGAAATTAAAAGTACATGGATAATACCCATATAAGTGTGAGATGTGCAAGGGTCCTTTGGCACCTTAAAAACGAGCAACTTCGTTGTCACAGGGGGCTCTTATTGCTAGTGATGTTGAGTTATTGGGTGTGGATCTGAACAGACTAGGAGACCTGCACAGAAGGCTGTAATGAACAGATAGGCTGTCAGAGGTATTGCAAGGAAGGGGAAAGGGACAGCTTAAAGCATGGGTAGGCAAACTAAGGCCCAGGGGCCAGATCCGGCCCAATCGCCTTCTAAATCCAGCCGTGGACAGTCTGGGAATCAGCGTGTTTTTACAAGAGTAGAATGTGTCCTTTTATTTAAAATGCATCTCTGGGTTATTTGTGGGGCATAGGAATTCGTTCATTATTATTATTATTTTCAAAATATAGTCCGGCCCCCCACAAGGTCTGAGGGACAGTGGACCGGCCCCCTGCTGAAAAAGTTTGCTGACCCCTGGCTTAAAGCAAGAAGCTGACCAGACATGAGAGAGTGCAGTGGACTTTATAGCTATACAGCATGGAGTATGACACATATCTCACTCACTTCCAGGGTGATATGTCAGAGAATTCCAGTGGAAACAGAAGTTGAAGTTGTGAATGTTTTCTTATTAATCCAATGGAAAGAAATCCAGTGAATACATTCAGTATTTGCTGCTGCTGCTGCTGCTGCTTTCAGTCTGTAAACAATATGAAATTGATTTATGTCCCTCCAATTTGCATTGTGTTTCCTTTGCATTGAAGTGAACAGAGTGGAATAACATAACGACAAAGAAAATTAGGCAAGAGATGCAATTTTGCCACAGCGGACAACAAGATGATTAACACAGCTGTGGGCAGAACACAACCTGCAGGAGAACAGAAACGGCACTGCCTGTTCTGATACAGAGCAGAACAGGAAACACTGCCTTCTTACATCCAGGTTCATGGGGGTGGGGGGCATAGCTGTCAACTTTCGGATTTGAAAATAAGGGATTTTCCCAAACTTTCGGATTTGAAAATAAGGGATGCCGCAAGGGCGCTGCAATGGCACCAAGTAGCCTCACCACCCTGCACTCCAAAGGCTGCTCGTGAACGGGTGAGCGAAAGAGCGAGCGCGTAGACGGCAGGCAGGCTGTCTGTCTGGTTGGGCGTGAGGGTCTGGCTGCACAAGGCATGCAAGCTCCGCCCCCAGTCGGTCTCAGACTCCTTATTGGCAGCCGAGCAACGCAGCTGAGGAGCCTCCCTGGCCAGCAGGGTGGGAGAGGAGCTGCTTCCTTTGAAATCCGGGAAATTTAAGGGATAGCAACAATCCGGGATAGCAGCGGGAAATGGCATTGGAATAAGGGAGTTTCCCGCAAAAAAAAATGGAGGGTTGACAGCTATGCATTGAACAGAGTGGAATAATGTACGTTTCCGAGCACAATTCAAAGTGTTGGTGCTGACCTTTAAAGCCCTAAACGGCCTCGGTCCTGTATACATGAAGGAGCGTCTTCACCCCCATCTTTCAGCCGAGATCCAGCGCCGAGGGCCTTCTGGTGGTTCCCTCACTGCGAGAAGCAAAGCTACGGGGAACCAGGCAGAGAGCCTTCTCGGTAGTGGCGCCCACCCTGTGGAACACCCTCTCATCAGAGGTCAGAGTGATAAACAACTATCTGACATTCAGAAAATACCTCAAGGCAGCCCTATTTAGGGAAGTTTTTAATTTGTGATATTTTAATGTATTTTGGTGTCTGTTGGAGGCACCCCCAGAGTGGCTGGGGGGACCCGGCCAGATGGGCGGGGTACAAATAAAAAAAATATTATTATTATTATTAACGTAACGACAAAGAAAATTAGCTAAGAGATGAAATTTTGCCATAGTGGACAGCAAGATGAATAACACAGCTTTGGGCAGAAGACAACCTGCAGGAGAACAGAAACGGCACTGCATGTACTGAATACAGAGCAGAACAGGAAACACTGCCTTCTTACATCCAGGTTCATGAGGGTGGGGGTGAGGGTATGCTAGCTTGAAATACCTGAAGCAGTTCAACCAGCAGTGGAAGCTGTTAACAAATAGACTCCTGGTTCAAGCATGCAGTGCCCTGATGAGGGGGAAAAATCAAGTGTCCTTCAACAAGTGCCATATCCACAAATACATTAAAGTAATGACAAATATTCCTGAGCCTAAATTCCTCGTTCTGATCCAGAAGTGTGCAAAACTTTAGAAACAGAACATCAGCATTCCAGATCGTCAGTAATTCCCAAACAGTGTGCTGTGATGCACTAATGTGCCATGAGAGAGCTGCCAGTGTGCTGTGCAAGACATTCATTCATTAAATTGTGAAAGACTCCTGTCAGCCCAAAGCACACACTTACAGAAGAAGCTGCCCCCTGCATCTTTGCATGATTTATTGCTCTTGCCTTGCTTCCCATCAATCACTGCCGTATCTCTGCATCAGATCATTCAATCACTCCCAATGCAAAGGAATTCCACCCTCCCCTTCATAGGAAGCTGCCTCTTGCATCTCTGGATGAGTCATTCGCAGGGGGTTGCTTCCTTCCAGTGATGAGGCACACTCACCCAGTTCAAGGACTCTTGTGGAAACACATGGAAGGACATCCCCAACATCCCAAAAGAGTTAAGTGTGATGGCAAATTTAATGCAGAACAAAAGGCCCCATGATGAATCAGCAACTTGGGAAGCCTTAAACTAGAGCCGGGGTGGATGCTCCAGAAGATGATGGACGAGAACTCCCATCATCTTTAACCATTGGCAAAGCTGGTTGGGGGAAATTGGAGTCTAATGACATCTAGAGCGGGTTCCAAGATCCACCTTAATTTTGAACTATGCTTTTCTCTGTCCATTGCTTATCATGTTCAGATTTTTTTTAAAAAAATGTTTCTTTAGAGACATATATGGCATCTAATGACAAGGATGGCTTTGGTTTGTCAGTGATTTCTTCTCATTCATCACAATATCTCTCTCATAAATTACCTGTAGGAAAGTTTCAGCTTTCTCTTTTTCTGCTGAGCCTTTAAGACCAACCCTTCATTTATATTACACCCAGCAAACTTATCTCAGGGTGTGTTTGTTTGCCTCTATACAAGCCATCTGTGGTCCAGACACTGAGATTCTTCTTGTTAGGGGCCTCTGCCAAGTGTCAGGCTGCCTTGGGTGAATATAAAATGAACCCTGCTAAGATATCGCGCACAGGACTTAAGCAATCATTCTTGATGTGTCTAGACATGCCCTGGAAAATGTACGTCTCTCAGGTATTTTCTGAGTGTCTTCGCAATTACTTTTTGGGACTCAGCCTTTCAGGGATATGACAAAACTGAACATCATGTTCAGTAAGTACTTTTATCCTGAAACCCAAGTGTTAAGATTAAGCCTATGTGAACACAGTGAACATATGACATGGACACAGGTTAAAGTCTGAATATAGTAATACATAATAGGAAGCAAGCTGCACTGAATTCAGAGGCGGGTGGCGCTGTGGTCTAAACCACTGAGCTTCTTGGGCATGCCAATTGGAAGGTCAGTGGTTTGAATCCCCGCAATGGAGTGAGCTCCCATTGCTCTGTCCCAGCTCCAGCCAACCTAGCAGTTCGAAAGCACACCAGTGCAAATAGATAAATAGGTACTACTGTGGCAGGAAGGTAAACGGCGTTTCCATGCGCTCTGGTTTCTGTCATGGTGTTCTGTTGCACCGGAAGCAGTTTAGTCATGCTAGCCACATGACCCGGAAAGCTGTCTGTGAACAAACACCGGCTCCTTCGGCGTGAAACTGAGATTAGCGCCACAACTCCATAGCTGCCTTGGACTGGACTTAACTGTCCAGGGGTCTTTTACCTTTTTTAACCTATTCACTCTCCATTAGATATGTCTAGAATATGTTTTCCAGTGGAGCATCCGGGGGGCGGGGAGTAGAATAGAGAGGACCAGGCAGAGGACCGTTGTGAAGAAAGTAGCACCCCTGCTGTGGCTGAAGACAGCGTTATCCCCCCACCCACCAGATGTGCAAGATGAGTTGTGGTTTAGATTTAAGAAGACAGCAGTTTCATTCTGACCTGTACTCATCACAGTGCTGTGATGGCTGCCACCAAATATTATTTTTTGCTCCATAAGACTCACTTTTTTCCTCCTAAAAAGTAAGGGGAAACATCTGTGCGTCTTATGGAACGAATGTGTGGTCAATTGCTGGCTCCCTTTCCGGCCCTGCCCCCTTGCCCAGGCCTCCATTGTTGAATGTTCTGCAGATGGAGGCTGTTTGTTTCCCCAGCGACAGGTGACTGGCTGATTAGATTATCTGTCTGGAAACTGTAGAAACGACTCCCTTTCCTTTCCTAAAGAAGCTGCAGAACTGTGAGTTGAACCCCATAAAAATAAGATTTTTTCCCTTTGCAAAGTAAGCTCAACAGCTTTGAGCTGATCCTCAAAAAAAGGGGCTTTTCCCCATTCCTCCTCTAAAAATTAGGTGTGTCTTATGGTCAGGTGCATTTTATGGAGCGAAAAATACGGTACATTATTCACCCTGCTGTCTGCTATTTAATGTAAATTATATAAGTTACCTTCTACTCTCCATAACCCTTTAAGGAAAGCCTCCTCTACTAAAGATGGGAAAGGCTGAGCAACAGTGCTTTGCCTTAGGACATCTTATGAGTTTGCGGTGTAGATGAGATTTGAACCTGGGCCTGCCAGGTTCATAGCTCAGAATCTCAGCCACTACATCAACAGGAGATCTGATACAAGGGTGAGCAATCCCCGCATCCTCTTCCTAATACTTCCAGGGTGTTGACAGAAGCTCAGCATTTGGCAGTCTGCTCAGGTAGCAAGAAACCGTCTGATCAATTAGCTTAGCTTTCTGATTGGAACAACTCACTAAATAGTCATTTTCTGTTTTCAGGCTCCTGACCTTCTCTCTTTTTTTTGGCACTGCTAATAAAAGACCTAATGGTTGTTTTAAATCTGTGTAATATACTTCTCCGGGTAACAAGTCAGCTCAATAAAGTTGTAATTCTTTCAGCATCCCATCAATATGTAATTTCTCAATTATACGGAGCCCTTTGAGAAACTGCTGGTGGATTCAGGGCTTCTTGTCAGCTTCTTGGCCTCATTGTCCTTGAATTCTATAGAAGCACAAAACAAATCCTCAGGGTTCAGGGTCAATTTTAACTGATGCCTCTTCAAATATCTCTGTCCAAGAAACATTCTGTGGGGATTTGATCTTATTTCAGCGATAGGATTTAGAAGGGGGATGGGAGGTCAATAATAGCCATGAAAGATATGTTTGTAATGATACTCAATGCATAGGAAAAACCCCAGGGAACCCTTTCCCCAAAAAACAAAATCATAGAAGAACTAGCGCTGGGCATTTTGGCTACAATCCAAGGAAGGAAGGAAGAAGCCTGATGCAGATACACCGTGGTGTTTCTTCCTGTTAAATTCAAGAAGTCTGTAGGCAGAGTGGGACACAGGAAGTGATTTATATGTGCTTCCCACACACCCTACACAATTTATGCCCTTGCACGTTCTTTGCAAGTTTCTCTGTTCTTTTCGGCAGTAGCCAAGGATAGCCCATAATATTTCATTCCAAGATGTCTAGGGCAGGGGTGGTGAGCCTGATCAAGTGTCCCTGATCTCCCCCACCTGCTGTGAGCCACTTGATGTCACAGTGATGTTAAAAGGTAAAGGTAAAGGGACCTCTGACCATTAGGTCCAGTCGTGTCCGACTCTGGGGTTGCGGCGCTCATCTCACTTTATTGTCCGAGAGCCGGCGTACAGCATCCGGGTCATGTGGCCAGCATGACTAAGCCGCTTCTGGCGAACCAGAGCAGCACACGGAAACACCGTTTACCTTCCCGCCAGAGCGGTTCCTATTTATCTACTTGCACTTTGACGTTCTTTCGAACTGCTAGGTTGGCAGGAGCTGGGACCGAGCAATGGGAGCTCACCCCGTGGCAGGGATTCGAACCGCCGACCTTCTGATCAGCAAGCCCTAGGCTCAGTGGTTTAACCCAGTTTGAGTTTGCACAGTTTGAACTTTGAAAGCACCAATGATTAGCCAACCAGCTATGCCTGCAAACCACCTTTCAGCCCAGCCACCACTTTTCCTGCCCCATACCTGAAGAGGCCTGGTGAGTCTAATTTGATGCATCATCCGCAGGTTCTCCACCACTGGTCTAGATTATATATGTGAGGAAAATGCACATTTTTCAACTGTCACAGGAAAATGTAGAAGTCAAGCTGTGATCCACATAGCTTACTAACAGCACTATACATGTCTAATTTGAAGTAGTTCCTACACAGCTCATTGGGATTTACTCCCAGGTATGGAATTGCAGCTTTAAACTATTATTACGACCACACATCAAAAATGCTGCTTTTTAAGCACACTTTTACTGACCTTTTATGGTACATTATCTCATTTAGCCATAGTTTATGTTATTTCTGTAATGAGGCAAATTGCCTTGCCCTTGGATGACATCATTCAGTACTAAAAGCTTGGAGAGAGAAAACTCCAACTTATAATTAGGTTCAAAAGTCTCCATTCATGTTAGAAAAAGTCAGAGACAGTGACTTGCAATGGGGACATGGTTAGGTTTGTAAATGTCTCATTTATTTGCAGACTGTTTGGAAATCTCTCATTCATGGCTGCTAATGCGATGGGTGCAATCAAGGGCACACATCTAAAAACGTAGGCTAAAAAGATGGTGAACAGAGTTTTCTGCTATTTTGAATACATTATAGGCATTTATTTATTTGCAGACTGGGCCAATGCAATATGTGTCTGTCTGTCTGTCTGTCTGTCTATCTATCTCAGTGATTTAAAAAAATATGCTGGTTTAAGTTCAGAGTTAATTCTATTTTATTTTGCCTCAAGCTCCACAAACCCAGGAAACTGGAAGCTAAGGTTGATGCATTAATACGCATGCCCCATGAACAGCAATAATGCCATGCAATATTACAAATTATGTTTCCTTACAACTTACCCTCCTCATATCCAGATTGGTGCTACACACTCAAACCATCCTATCCTTCTGAGCAACCTGTTCACCAAATTCTGTACCAGCTGCAGCTTCTGAATCACCTTCAAAAGCAGCCCCATGTATAACATATTGGGGTAATTTAGACTAGAGGTTACCAGAGCAAAGACAATGAAAATTGGGCTATCCCTGTCTATATAGGGGCATTGCTAGGGCACCAGCCAAAGCTCAAGTGACCATGGTGGGTCTAGACGTAACCCCAAGTTATGTAACTGCTCCTTCAGAGAGATTGTGGCCCTATCAAGAGCAGTCCTCCTCCCATCTATCTAGTCTAGGGAGTCACCCACCAACACTGCCGCAATCTTGTCTGGATTAAGCTTTGGTTAATGGCTGTCATCAAGCCCATTTCCAAGACAAGACATTAAGCTAGTACATCACTGCTGTACCTAAAAATGTAAAGAAGTAGAGTTGTGTATCATCAACGTAATGCTGACAATGTACTCCAAAACTCTGGATGACCCTATTCATCAGTTTCATATAGATATTAAACAACATAGGGGATAAAATCAAACCCTGCAGAGCCCCACACTGAAGGCTGCATGGGGCCAAACAACATCTCCCAAGCACCACTTTCTGAAAACAACAATCTGAGTTGAACTGGAACCACCACAGAGTGGTGGGTACCACCCACCCCCAGCTCAGACAGCTGCTCCAGAAGGATACTGTGGTAGAGACAGAGCCACTGAAAGAACAAGGAGAATAAACAGAGGCACACATGCTCTGTCTCTCTCCCAACAGACATCATCAAACAGAATGACCAAAGCAGTTTCCATGCCAAAACTGAGCCTAAACCCCAGTTGAAGTGGCTTTAGCAAATCAGTTTCACCCAAGAGAGCCTAGATCTAACCCATGGCCACCCACTCAAGAACCTTACCCAGTAAGGGGAGATTAGTGACCAGCTGATAATGATTTTGATTTTCTGAATCGAGTGGGAGATTTTTAAGGATCCTATAATCAATGTTATTATTTACTGGGACCTTGTATATGCAAAGCTATGCACCCTCCTCATTAGTACAGAACATTATTACACATCGCCGTCATTGGGGCGGGGGGTAGGTAGGATTTAGCTTAATTAACTGTACTAAACCACCTTGCCATAGGGAGCAGCCTAAAATCAGCCGCATTTTCAAGTCTCTATGCACGGGTGAAGCTAGTCTTCAGCTAGCAGGATTCTACACCACACCTCCTTGAGTAATTATATCAGAAGTGTCTTCCTTCTTAGATAAACCAACCAGTGAAGATGCTGTCAGGAAAGAGGTTAGGTCAGCTCTTCAGCAATGTATCATTAGTTAACTTTGACAACACCATTTCAGACAAAGGACAGTCTTGGTTGGGTTTAGGACTAAGACAATAAAGATTCATCACTAACAATAAAGGCTCTGGGAGAGAAGGGAGGCAGGTATTTTTCACTTCAAAAAGTGGAAGGATATTCTCAAATGTCTTTCAACCAGAAATTTGTCAAAAGCTGTCCATTTTTACGTTATGTTTCTACATCCTAAAATGTGTGGTTTCCTGTGTGACTTTCAAACTTCCCAAATGGAGTAGGTTCACAAATTCATATTCATCAGTAAGTCAAGCAATATTCTTGGATGTGTGGACTGGCTGCTCCTTAATTGTAAAGAAACATAAGGGAGGACAACAATGAAGGTTGAACTGACTTGTACTGACATCAAAGGACTGAGGAAGCAGCTCTGTCTACCCTGACAGCTCAGATTAATCTGAATGAACCAAGTTTTCTTGAATGATGCTTGGGAGAGCAATAGACACTCTTTATCTTTGCCAGATCTTGGATAGGACAACTCAAGAGTACCAAAGAAGAAAACTATTGCAAAAGTGCTGATCTTATTTTTAAGAGAGGGTCATAGAAGGGCCATCAACTGTCCTCCAAGCTCAATTTTGAACTCAAAACAGGTAACTTTAGGGAAGGTAAATAGTTAACGAGGTAAACCGGGGTGATTTTACAACCCCATGATCCTGTGCAAGTACCACCCAGCCTGGTGCTCCTGTTTATTCATGGCTGTTCACAACTTTTAACAACTATTCATTTCTCGCTGTTATCTTGTGTTGCTGCTGTTTCTGTGGCATCCTGACCCTATTCCTTTCCTTCTTACATTGTCCCAATACAGTCAGTCAAAGACCATGCATTTGATGTAATGACATAAGAACACTGTGTAACCAAATTTAGCTGACAACAATGACAAAGTGCTCATCTCATTTGTTGTTGTTGTTGTTGTTGTTGTCGTTGTTGTTGTTTAGTCATTTAGTCATGTCTGACTCTTGGTGACCCCATGGACCAGAGCACGCCAGAGCATGTCTTCCATTGCCTCCCGCAGTTTGGTCAGACTCATGTTGGTAGCTTCGAGAACACTGTCCAACCATCTCATCCTCTGCCGTCCCCTTCTCCTTGTGCCCTCCATCTTTCCCAACATCAGGGTCTTTTCTAGGGAGTCTTCTCTTCTCATGAGGTGGCCAAAGTACTGGAGCCTCAACTTCAGGATCTGTCCTTCTAGTGAGCATTCAGGGCTGATTTATTTAAGAATGGATAGGTTTGATCTTCTTGCAATCCATGGGATTCTCAAGAGTCTCCTCCAGCACTTCTTACATTGTCCCAATACAGTCAGTCAAAGACCATGCATTTGATGTAATGACATAAGAACACTGTGCAGCCAAATTTAGCTGACAACAATAAGGACAAAGTGCTCATCTCATTTGTTGTTGTTGTTTAGTCATTTAGTCATGTCTGACTCTTGGTGACCCCATGGACCAGAGCACGCCAGGCACTCCTGTCTTCCACTGCCTCCCACAGTTTCGTCAAATTCATGTTGGTAGTTTCAAGAACACTGTCCAACGATCTCATCCTCTGCCGTCCCCTTCTTGTGCCCTCAATCTTTCACAGCACCAGGGTCTTTTCCAGGGAGTCTTCTCTTCTCACGAGGTGGCCAAAGTATTGGAGCCTCAGCTTCAGGATCTGTCCTTCCAGTGAGCACTCAGGGCTGATTTCCTTCAGAATGGATAGGTTTGATCTTCTTGCAGTCCATGGGACTCTCAAGAGGCTCCTCCAGCACCATAATTCAAAAGCATCAATTATTCGGCGATCAGCCTTCTTTATGGTCCAGCTCAATTATTCGGCGATCAGCCTTCTTTATGGTCCAGCTCTAAGTAGAAGAGTATAATGCCAAGTCCTAGGGGTCGAGGCCCCTTTAAAATATTTGAGGGGACCAGCCCCCCAGTTGATGAGCATTGCCATTCAAATGGAGTGTGTGTGTACCACGCCTTGTGATCAGCTATGCGGGGTGCAACTTATTTTATTCAAGCTGGCACCCCTGCACATGGGCGATTCTATCCAATCAGAGATTGCTCTAGTAAATGCAGATTCTCAGCCTTCTTGCAATGAAGCTTACCCAAACAATGACTATCTGATGAAGCTTTTCATAAAGCGCAGGTGGGGGGGGGAGGAATGGACCCAGCTCTCTTTTTAGCTCAGCAGCACTAAACAGATTTCTCAGCACTCAAATTTGCCTTCATGAAACAGCTGTCATTGTTAAGACGATAATTTCCCAAAGCTAATTTGAAGGATTGTGGTTTTAACTCTGCATAAGGGATACTTCATCCACTGGAATCCATTATGCAGAGTTAAAGCCACAATCCTTCAAATTCACTTTGAATTTCTATTGAGGAAGAAACCACTAGCAACATAGGGGCAACAGAACTTTGCTGAGAAACCCCAGTTATTCAGTTTATCCCCTTGGTTGCCCTCAAAACTGCTGCACTATTTCATTAGAAATTCCCTTTTAAGGTTGGTTTAGTTGAAAGTTTAATATTCTTAATAATAATCCCTCTTTCAGGAAGCTTTCTGTAACATAGATTTAAGATCATTTCTTGTTTACACACAATCTGTGAAACTAAAGTTTTAAGAGCTCCAAGCAAAGAGCAAATAAAGTCAATATACCAACATATTGATGATATATAGTAATGGCTTTCTGGTCCCCTTTGTCAATAAACAGAGGCAGCTGAGAGTCAATGATCCATTAGTTAAGGGAAGCCCAAGCTGGCAATAAAGTCATAGCCTATCAAGTTCTGAAAGAACTCTTTGTGTTGATCTTGTCAGGAGTCCATTAATTTATTTGCCCATTTCCCAATTTTAAAACATTTGGGAAGTATTACACACATCCACTAGATCCTAATAATCATGAAAAAAAAATTGCAGCTGCAATGCCTCTAAACTCCAATAAAAGCAGATGAAACCACATGGAAACATGATAGAGGAAGCATCAAGCAATTTCCCTATGGGTTGCAAAGGGAGAGTCTGGATGGCTTCATCTTATCCATCGTCTCGAAAGTCTGTATTTTTTAATTTACCGATTCTTTAGCTGTGGACAGCACAGTTAACCCGCTGCCTACATTTTTACTATATATTTTATTGCTTTCTCAAAAGACACATATATATTTGAAACTAGAGCCCTAAAGGCACCAAAGGAGTGCATCTGCAGACTATTGCCTTGAGAGAGGGAGTCTAGTCAAGGCCTGGGTTGTTTCTCAACTCACACAACTCCCTCAGTGACTGATAGGCCAAAGGCATATATGATATTGTGGAATGAAAAGTGACAGACTGAGAGGAGAGATCATAGAGTATGGCGCCACTATCACATTTTTGTGTGCATCATTGCAAGAGCCTGCTCTGAACAACTCAAGGACGGCTTCCGTGGTTAATCCAAGCCGTTTCTGCCATTCCAAGTGGCATTGAAGGAAGAAGGTCACCCGCTTTGCAACGATGTCCCTAGGAATAAGAAAGAAGGGTTCGTTAATATATGTACCCTGTTCTGGCATCTCTTAGCAAAGCAGTTGATACTATCTCATATGTTGAACATCTTCTAGTCTACAAGCTTGAAAACATTCTGTAAACAGCCGTGCCTTGTCAGACCCATCACACTGACGAGCAGGAGAGAAATACCACTGAATTAATCCTCACTACATCTTGTCATAGTTCTGTTACTGTTGCAGCTGACAACTGTCTTTGGGGATCAGTCTTTCAATTAAGCAAATGCCATCTAAATGTCTCCTGGAGACAGTGAGGCATTTATGAAACTTGATCGTCTGCTGAACATTAGAGAGTGACATTCTTAATGCATTATTAACATGACCTGCAACTCCTCCCAACCGCTGCTTTGGTCCCATGGTCTGATAGCAAACTTTCCCTCTTCTTCTTGCAAAGCAGACATCCTAAAAAATTAGATGCATGTTGTTTCCTTAAGGTCATACATGCATTGATTACTGTCAGTAGCTGTGAACATGATGAACTGACCTTACATCAGTCACATTGCTACTATGTCCTGGGAGGTAGAGGTGGAGGTACTGGGGAGTTGGGTGCAGAGCAAACACGCCAGCAGGAACACCAGGTTGGTTCTGCTAGTGAGTTTGTATTGCACTGATCTCACCATCACCTTGCCCCCCCCTTTACCTCCCAGTTAGCAGCAGCAGCATGCTTGACCAGAGGTCAGGTGAGCAGCACTGCCAACCATGCCATCTGCTACTGATTTCTGTACACTAGCATGTGAGTTTGTGAGGTGACCCCATTGCACAAATGCATTGCAATCCAAATGATATTGACATTTTTATATGTGGTAGTTTGTGATGACCCATTCACATGCGGAAATCATTGCTTGAGGCAGCTGTTATCAGGTGATGAGTGGCTATGGATATTCTTAGAAGTAGAGTACTTTTCAATGGTGCTCACTTGACCCCCTGGATGGGGTGGTTTCCCCCATCCCCTTTGAGGCTGAAGTCATGGGGCCAGCATGTCAACATCCCAAAATGTATTTTATATAATTGACTTTTTATTTCTATTCTTTGTATATTGTATTGTTGTTTTATTGCTATGGCCAATGGCTGATGCAAATAAAGATTCATTCATTCCCAACATATTGGGTGCTTGGTCAATGGGACAGGGTGGGACACACACCTTTATAAGGCAACCTGGCCTACCAGAGAGCCTTTGGCAGGATCTCACCCCACTTACCCAGTGCAACAATATGGAGTCAACAAAGTGCCCTTTAGGGGTCAAGTAGGAATTTTAGGAAGGAGTTCAGGTGTAGCTTTTTTTGCTTACCCATTATTGTCCCAGCATCTGAGATGTGGTATGCAATTTCGCAGGTTGATTTCACTTATTTGGTCACAACTGGCAGGTAGAGGGGGCAGCTGAGGTCAGTCAGGATGCTTTGGTGAGCTCCCTGAGGCAGCTAGAGGGTGAAAGGTAACTTGCTGCTCTACATACCACTCATTGCAAGCTGATTTGAGGGAAGGTGGAAAGTGGTGGCCATTGACCCCTGGTGGCATCTAACACTGGCCAGCAGGGATGAGGTGAAACAGACAGGAACCCCCTAGGTTTACCTTTATGCTGGATGAGCCAGGAAAGGTACCGATCCACAAGTCAGTTGATCCACTGTATAGAGACAGGGTGTTAGCACCCAGCAGGGGGCTCTCCCAACAGTCCCCTCAACTGAGTGGGTGCTTTTACTTTGCACTATTGTTTCTGCTTGTTGCAGATTCCCATTGGTTATGGTTAATAAAGTTGTAGCTCTTAACCCACTTACTGCTTTCTGTCTTCATTTGGAGGGGGGATGCTTTGCTAAATAAAAATATATAAATCACATCTTGAAATCAAGATAAATGACATGCACAGTATTCCCACATTCTAATAAACCTGTAGCCCAATGAACAAAAGAGAGAAGATTAGTACTGTAAGATTTATTCTTGACAAATCCCTGCTGCCTCCCCCTAATCATTGCAGTTATTAAGTTGCTTACAGTCTGATGGCTTTATTATCTGTTCTGCTATTTTCCCTGGAATTGAAGCCTGGCTGACCCATCTGTGGTTTCTTGGATCCTTCTTTCCCACATTTTTGGAGATTTTAAAATAGGTCTCTTCCCAGTCTTGTGGAACTTCATCTGATCTCTTTCCAGGATTTATCTGGGTTTGAGGGATTTGATCTTTGCAAACTCCAATATGAACTGACTGTTCCACAACTCCTTGACTAATGTGCAGATCAGAGCTCAGTTATCTGCTAGCCTTTTCACCTCCTGAATGTCCTGGCATCCTTTTTCGCTCAAAAAAATGTTTAGAAATGCATTATTTCAAGAGAAAATGCATCAAATGTATGTATTTAAGTGTACATTTTCATGTGGAAGGCAGACCAGTGTGGAAATGGAAGAGCATGGACATATGGGTAAGGACATGGAAAAGTGATGGACCTGAAAGTGATGGACCATCTTTAACATGAAATGGAACCATGGCTCTCTTCCAAATCCTTCCTCACCTGGAATCAGGACAGGAGCTCCAGTAGAATAGCTGGTATGGTTGTGGTGGAGATCTGGATACTATTGACAATAGCAAACATACCTGGCTTGTTGAAGCATCATGTTGTTGCCTGCATGAAGGCTTCTGCACCCTGCCCTTCATGGATACAAACCCAAGTAGATAATGGCCTACATTATTGAGTTTCTGTGTAGCACATGCATTCATAAATAGCAATTCACATCCCTTTTATTTACGAGCATAAAATCATTTTACTCGGGGAGCAATTGACATCACAAAGCATATTGTAATGGTGAGGATTTGAGTGGGTGAATATTCTTATTTCATGTTACCGGAAACAGTGGAGAACACAGCAGAGACATTTTGTTGATTTTGCATGATAAAAAGATGCTTGATGGAGGATGTGTCTGCATGTATGAGAGAGAAAAAGACAGACAGATAGAAGATAGATAGATAGATAGATAGATAGATAGATAGATAGATAGATGGAGGGAGAGGGAGATGATACATGTGGAAGTGTTGCCAGTTTTATTGCAACTAACTTTTGGTAATTCATCTTTGTCAATAATTAGTCAACTTTAGTGTGGCAGACAAAATTTGCTAAAATGATGGATCTGCTTAGGGAGTGACATAACTGCTGATCGACTTGGATGCATCGGTTAAAAAGTCACAATGAGAATAATAATATAGAGCATTGCGGGAGTTAATATCAAGTTCATTTTAACATGATAATCAATGGTTCTTAATGATGTAGAAGGGATTGAACGCACTAGGGTAGGGTTTCTTAGACTTGGGTCACCAGCTATTTTTGGACTACAACTCCCATCATCCCTAACTAGCAGGACCAGTGGTCAGGGATTATGGGAATTGTAGTCCAAAAAACAGCTAGAGATCCAATTTTGGGAAACCTGCACTAGGAAACTAATGACTGGGGATTTGAACAGTGAACCATGTGAGATGTAGCTGGGGCATAATCTAGTGAATTACTTGGAAGTATTTTATGTTGGCCTCAGAGCCACTTTTTTAAGGAAAAGACAAGTGCTGTCTCAGGCCCTGTGACCAGCTGGCATTGGGGTTTCTAAGCTGGCCTAGCTTGGGGTAAATGGTTGGGGCCTGACCTTCTGCCCTTATGTGGTCAACAGAGCTGTACCAGATGCACACTTTCCAAAACAATACGAGGACTGAAGCACAGCCATCTTTCTAAAGTCATACCTCTCTAAACTTTGCAATGCAGTTCCCCAGTCAAGTAATGTGTGCGAAAAGTCGCATGCTGAGGCAAAGTGTGTATTAAAATGCATATACTTGTATTACATATGCTTCGACTATCCCCCCAACATCGGGACATCCTGTTTTGTGAGACCGTGCTCTCGTATGAGAGCAGTCCGGTCCAATATATGCAAGATTGTCTGAGAGCACAGCGCCAAAAAAGACATGTTTGAGGGCTCCATGCTCTTGCATGGGTCATGTGACTTGAGCAGGAGTGCAGCCTGGAAAACATGCAGCCCGGTTTTGGCCTGCGACATGCTGGAGGATATGATGAAAATAAGATGCAAAAATGCATTATATTCAGATAAAGGGGTTTGCAAAGGAACAGCAGGGAGTGTGGGTTTGAGGTCTGTTACCTCATGTTAAGGGACGCGGGTGGCGCTGTGGGTTAAACCACAGAGCCTAGGGCTTGTCGATCAGAAGGTCAGAAGTTCGAATCCCCGTGACGGGGTGAGCTCCCGTTGCTCAGTCCCTGCTCCTGCCAACCTAGCAGTTCGAAAGCATGTCAAAGTTCAAGTAGATAAATAGGTACCACTCTGGCGGGAAGGTAAACGGCGTTTCCGTGCGCTGCTCTGGTTCGCCAGAAGTGGCTTTGTCAGGCTGCCCACATGACCCGGAAGCTGTACGCCGGCTCTCGGCCAATAAAGCGAAATGAGCGCCAAAACCCCAGAGTCGTCAGCGACTGGACCTAATGGTCAGGGGTCCCTTTACCCTTTACCTTTACCTCATGTTTCAGTCTGTCCCCAAATACTGCCTCCAGCGTCACAGAAAACATTATATGCAGCTGAATGGATAGATATACATGGTGGGTTTTATATCCAAAACCTGGACAGGCCTTATTCATTAAACATCAACCTGATTTGCAGATTGTCTGTTCTACTTATTATAAGTTGTGGGGTGGGGTGTGCGTACTTTTCCAGCTCATTGTTTGCGTGTGGAGGTCACCAAGCCACCCCCCTAATAAATTCACACATGAGACTTAATTTTTGTTTTGGGTTTTTGGCATGTTTTTGGCCACAACTTTTATTCAAATACAAAACACGTGAGTGGTTGCGTAGGCATTGGTTCATCTGTCCACTGGACAGAGCTGACTCTAGTCAGCGAAAGACTAGCTGTCCAGCAGGACAGAGCTGACTCCGCGTCAGTGGGGGGGAAACCCGCTCTGGGGAGAGTTGAATGGAGGCTGGGCTGCGGACGCCTCCCCCTTTCCCAGAGGTCCCAGGGACTCATGCATGGCCCTGCAACCCAACTGGGTTCGGATAAGCATATTAGAGCCGCTGGATTCCTCTAACGGAATTCCCCACGCGCCATGATCACTTATGGAGGGCCACTGCGCTCCATTTCACAACACAACCAATGCCTAACCACTAACCTTACAAGTTGTGACTAATTGCTATATAGTAGGCAAAAACCAGATGGCACGGCCAATCAGCCAAATGGACAAAATTCCTACTAGGCCCCCACCTCAACGGCAGGCGACCCCATGACAGGCACAGCAAGGTCAACGTACGCCTATACCAGGGAGGGAGGGCGGGGATCCGAAGTTCTCAGAAAGAGGGAAGTCGCACCACGTGCAGACTCTATTTAAGGGACGCTGGGCTGTCAATCAAATATGGATACACGTGCTTTTGCCCAGCAACGTGTTCCGGTCAAGCTGGCTGTGGCCAGCTAGCCAAACCCACAGGGAGGTGGCTTTTTGCCCCACCGCAACCTCAGCTCTCTTTGAGAACTCGTTTTCTAGGATTTCATTTTAACATATATAATCTGTCAGACGTAAACAAGGAAGAAGCCATCTTGCCTGAAATGCCACTCTTATTGTCCTCTCAGGACTCTCAAACACTTCCCCGTCTTTTGTGCTCCCTCTGCAAATTTTGTTTGGCTCTGCCCTTGACCCAGGATTAAGGTGCTTCAAGCAGAATCAGGAAGCAGATGAGTGTCATTTGGTATGCACACACTGTTCAGCAATACTCTTGACAACAGTGTTGTTGGGGAGGGAGGTATTTTGCATTACACCCTTATCTCAATTTCCATGCTGTCCAACCAAAGCATTTTCTTCTTATGGGCATATTTACTGCTACAAATATGTGTTGTGTATTTTTTTCATTTCACAAAGAAAAAAGGCAGGCTAACGTCTCATCTTCATAACAGATTTGACAAGAAATTATCTGGAAATGTTAAGCGTACCAAGAGTATTTCACTAGGACAGCTCTGCCATACTCAAGGATAAGTGCTCATCTGAACTTCATTGAAAAAGTGTGATGCTTAGAGAGTATAAAGGAGAGTGCTGCTTTTGATTAAAAGGTTGCTATTAAAAATAGGTTTACATTCCCACCTCCTTCACAGGAAGCTAGAAGCATCATTGGAGGGTAACAAACCTGCTTATACAGTCCCCCATATATACTATCAATTTATATGTGTTTTAGTGATTGACGTGTTTTAATGATTGCCAGCTTTATAATGCTTTTAAAAGGTTAGTATTCTCAAAACTGAGTTGAACATTTGGCTTGCCAGCTTACATTTTGAAATAAATTACCGGTAATATTAGACTGCTTATTGTAACAATGCCTTTATAAGGATTTGTTTGCCATTGTGAGCCACGTTGGCACAATTTGCAAATAGCTCAGTCCCTATAGATTCCTCTGGTAGAAAGAGTGGTAGAAACCCCAACATGTGGAAGACTAAGGGCTGCCACCCAAATCCAGCGGTTCTCAAACTTAATCTCTTCTGGGAGTCCGTCCGACTCCCAAAACAGTTCAAAAACCAAGGCACGGCTTCTGATTGGCTGCAGAAGAAGATATCCCGCTTTATCACTACCCGAAAGATATCCCGCTTTATCACTACATTCTCCTTTCCCTTCCTCCCCCACAACAAACACTCTGTGAGGTGAGTGGGGCTGAGAGACTTCAAAGAAGTGTGACTAGCCCAAGGTCACCCAGCAGCTGCATGTGGAGGAGTGGGGATGCGAACCCGGTTCCCCAGATTATGAGTCCACCGCTCTTAACCACTACACCACACTGGCTCTCATGGGAGAGCTGTAGGATAGAACTTTCTCTGTTTATGTGATGCCCAACGTGCAGCCAATTCACTATTCCTGACTTAACAGAAGAATGGCCAACATGTGGCCCTTCAGAAGCTGTTGGGACTCCAATTCCCAGCAGCCACAGCCAGCATAGCCAAAGGCCAGAGACAATAGGAGTTGTAGTCCAACAATGTCTGGAAGCCCACAAGTTTCCCACCCCCACTATAGGAATAGGAATAATAGGAATAGGAATAATTTATTGGCCAAGTACATTTTCCCACATACTTGGAATTTTGCTTCGGCTACATTGCAATATAAACATACCTTTTACAAACACTGTTCCACTCACAATACAATGACACAGCAAAGAACCCCCACCCATAACTGGCCTCCCCTTCCGCTACACAACTACGAATTTAACAATTTAATGGCACAAGGGAAAAAACTGTTCCTGTGCCTGGCCGTTTTTGTGTATGAAGTCCTGTAGCGACGTCCAGATGGAAGTAAATCAAACAGATGATGACCGGGATGCAAAGGATCTGCGACAATTCCCTCTGCTCTCTTCCTAACTTGGGTAGCATAGAGTGTCTCTATTGAAGGCAAGCTAGCACCAATTACCCTCTCTGCAATTCTTACTGCTCGTTGGAGCCTTTTCTTGTCCATCTTGGAGGCTGTGCCATATCAAGCAGTAATAGAATATAGAGGCTTCCAAGTCAAACTATGCCCAGTTTCTGGACAACAAGACCTTGTTACTTCCACCTTGTTACTTGCCCAGGTGTGAGATTATCCCCTTTACCCAGGAGTGGAGAATTTCTGCCTCCTATTTGCACAGTGCACCCAAATCTAGGGCTCCTTGCAGCCCAGCACTCTGAAACTCTCTTTGTATTACTTCTTCCCTTCTTTCTGTTCCTCCCACCATCATTAAGCTCATGAATATATCTTCCAGCTTCTCAACACCCACACCGTTTTTTGAGTAGGAGTGAACCCTAAGTACCTAATAGGCAAGGGACACCTGAATTAGTGCTAAAAGGTTTTGCTCATGAATAGAGCCTTGCCTTCCTGTTTCTGGCTGCCTCCCATTTATCCAGGGCATTCAGCAACTGCCATACAGATGTAAGTACAATAAGGCTGTGTAATGGATCTTTGTCAAGCACCTGCGCTAAGCTGATTTTAATTATGATTGTAAAACCCCAATAAAAACATCTGCAGTACTTTCCTAATTTCATAACTACATATTATTACAAAGCTCTGCTAAACACTGTGGAAATGTCTCTCTGTGAGAGAGAGCACTAATTAGCAGGGGCAATACTGAGACAGAGAGAAGCTACCAGCAAGCTCTTAAATGAAATCTGTGATTGACAGTGGAGTAAGTTGGATGGTTCTGAAATCTACAAGAATAATTAGAGAAAGCTCACTCTCACGGCTATTAACGTTATTTTTAAACCTGCCAGATATAGATGTGCAAATGTATCTGAGAAGCCGTTAGCACACACACAAGATAGGAACACGCTTTTGAATTCTCAGGCAGAATAATTTAATATTTCCTCAGCAGGGTTTAGAGACCATTGAGAAATGGATGAACATTATTAAATAGGGCTGGAGCCCTGTGCCCACCAGAAACTAGGGCTGAACTATTGACCAGATATGCACAACCCATCATCCCTTCATCCCAGTGGCCCAATCCATCAAGAGAGAGGTGTGTTGTCATTTTCACCTACCCTTGGCTAAAACGACTCTCCTGGCAGTGGAGAGGTATCACAGGAGGCGAAGTTTGTTATGCACTGAAGGGGTGGTACAAACACCAGTTCCGTACTATGTCGGGAGGCAGCATGGTGTAGCGCTTCGAGTGTCGGACTAGGACCTGAAAGACCATGGTTCAAATCCCTCACTGGGTGACCTTGGCCCAGTTACGCCAATCAGCATAACGTACCTCACAGGGTTGTTGAAGGGATTAAATGAGAAGGGGGAAAAATTGTTAGCATTTAGCACTGCCCCAAAGCCAGAGCAAAGCCGTGTGCGCACATCCCCGGCTACTGAGAGTCCGGTGGCGCAGTCATATGTGATTGTTCCCAGATTGAAGAACAACACACATAAGCCATAACGCTAAACTAATTTATTGTAATAATAGTGCAGAGAGATTCTCTGCTGTCAGCTCGTTAGGCAGAGCTGCCATAAGGACATATTTCTAGCTCGAGGTGTAGCTAGAAGAGAGTGTGAGCACAAAGGCTCAGATTACAATAGTACAGTATTATAATAAACATTCCATGTAGGAAGTGATAAGATAACTTTCTCACGGTTCAGTGAGACAGGCAAAAGTGAAACCGTCCTTCGCTGCAGCTGGTGCCACTCGGGTTGGACAAATATCATAACAAAACCACGTACACAACCTTGAGCTGCTTGGCGGAAATGGGATATACCGGTAAATGTAAGGAATACGTTTTAATGTATGTTTAATCTTTCATTGGAAGCCACCCAGAGTGGCTGGGGAAACCCAACCAGATGGGTGGGGTATGTATGTATGTATGTATGTATGTATGTATGTATGTATGTATAAATATTATTATTATTATTATTATTATTATTATTATTATTATTATTAGGAGAAGGGCCCTCGAGATTCAACAAAGTGCCTACCACTAAATCTCTTCTTCACATCCTGAAACCTTTCCAATCCAGCAAAACACTGACCATAAGAGTGAAAAGAATGGCAGAACCCACTCCGCAATCCAGACTGGGATTCTGGCAGAAGAGAATTATTTTACTCCCCTCTTTGCCATGGAACAGAACCACTCAGGTAGTTCCACTCACCCCTTTTACGAAGTTGTACTCCAACAATGTCTGGAAGCCCAAAGGTTTTCCACCCACACTATAGAGAATTCCAAGTCAAAATATGCCCAGTTTCTGGACAACAAGACCTTTTTACAGTGGTACCTCGGGTTAAGTACTTAATTCGTTCCGGAGGTCCATTCTTAACCTGAAGCGTGCTTAACCTGAAGCACCACTTTAGCTAATGGGACCTCCTGCTGCTGCTGTGCCGCCAGAGCATGATTTCTGTTCTTAGCGGAGTTCTTAACCTGAAGCGTACTTACCCTGAAGCGTACTTAACCCGAGGTACCACTGTACTTCCACCTGTGTTTGCCTAATAATGCTGAATGGTGGTCATAAAAAAATACTAGGTAAAGGTAAAGGGACACCTGACCATTAGGTCCAGTCGCGGACGACTCTGGGGTTGCGGCGCTCATCTCGCGTTACTGGCCAAGGGAGCCGGTGTACAGCTTCTGGGTCATGTGGCCAGCATTTAATTCGGAATGTATAATTGGCTTTATTGTTTCTATTATGATTTGATTTGATTTGTTACCAATTGGAATATTATTAATTACAAATAAAAAAACTATTAAAAAAACTAGGGAGGGGCACTACTCAGATGGGGCAGAAAATAGTCACCAAAGGTAATGAAATATGCTGTTAAATGATGCTTAGATACTTTCTTTTCAATATAAATTATAAATGTTTTCAAAATAAAATGTCACATACATGCAGGTCCTGTTATCCAAACACTTGTTATACAAAAAAATCACTTATCCAAAACACATGGAATTAGTACCCAAACTTCGCTATCTACGCTGCAGGTTTGAATATCCTAACAGCCCGACCTGCAAGTAGTACTCTAAACAAATAAGAAGCCTTAAACAAGCCTTAGTTTTTGTGTTTTGCTGGTCTGTGGCGGCCATTTCGCCAGAAACCATGGTGAGAGGGAAGGAGGGGGGAGGAAGGGAGTGGGGGAGAAAGGGGTAGAGATTGGACAAATAAGAGAACTTTTTTTTTTCATTCCATGTTTGCAAGGTTTCAGAGGGTCTTCTTGAGTTTTCCTGGGATCAAAATTCATGATGTGAGCGCTTGCTTAACAAATGATTTCCTGAGAATGCATTGTGTTTCGATAGTGGGATCTGCATCTATTTCCTTCCTTAGGGGCGTGATAAGAGCAGCAGGCCAGGGTCACTGGGTCCATTCTTGCTTCTGATTAGTCTTGTAGCTAGTCAACAGCCAAGCATAGTTGAATATGTAGTTCTTGGATACTGGGGGTGGCGCCACAGGAAGAGACCATGGGGCAGAATGAGCAAATAATAATGCAAACAGACCATAGAATCTGATGAATCGGGACGGGCAATTCCCTCTCCTCTCCCCCAAATACTGTTTACTTCAGACATCAACTTGTCTGGGGCAATGTTGCCATTTTCTAGATGGGGCGGGGGGGGGGGGCGGGAATGATCCAGTTGTCACACTAAACTATTTCCTGCGACAATCACAGTACAAATTCATTTCCGCTTTTTGTCAAATGCAAAGACTACAGTTCAGTATTCTTTTTTCATCATGGAACAGAATTTGATGTTCACCTTCTGCCTGCTTCATGTGTATGAATTAATAAGTATATCAACTGAATGCTCAAAACTATGGGTTGCATGAAAAGTAACTCAGATTCACGGTATTTGAGTACTTGTGAAAAACTACAACAAGAAAATATTCCATTAAATTTAATGAAGGGATCGTGACTATGAAATTTCCTTTTTCTTCTTCTTTTTTTTTTACTTTGGTGTCACATAATCTGAGCCTATATTCATCCCTTGAGATCCTACTAGATGCCTGTGTTCAGTAATTGTTTCCATTCTGAGATGTGGAATAACCTTTTGGGGCAGGGGCAGGGGAATTATGTTCAGTACACTGTCTTTGTAGACATGTGTATATTGCCACACATGTGCACCCAAGGAATAAGGACGATAATCCCATAGAAAGGGGCTAGTGAGTGAACATGCTTAGTCGTGAGAAGAATCTGCTCAAATACAGCCGCAACACGTGGCTAATGAATATAGTAAATTTGTTATCAGTAGTAGAATGTCATCCAAAATTTACAATTCATCAACTTCAAAATAATATATATATCAGTCCATAACTAAGAAGTAGTTAACGAAATGAATTGCTGGCGGGGAATACCATGACGCCTTTCAATAGATGATGTCCAAGACAGTATACCCGGATTGAATCAACTGTTTCGAAGATGAATCTTCATCAGCAAATAGTTTTAGATAGAATATCCATACAGGTAAATATAATACTTGTGGATCAGAGCTCACTAACCAGTTGATATACTGTACTACTTCTTGGTTATGGAAATCAGACAGGCATCTAGTATGATAATCTTTAGGTGACTGTTGAAGACATTTTTGTTTAGGGAGGCTTTCCGTGAGGCCTGACACAGTCATTATGATTGATTTCGTTTTGACGTTTTTTAGAGTTTGTATAGAATGTTTTCATTGTTTCAGAGTTTGTTGGATTTATTTTATTGTTCCTAGGGCTTGTGCTTCTGTGTTTTGTTTTGTTTTCATCTGGGACTCTGCTTTGATGGCTTTATGCCACATAGTGGTCTATAAATATGTATAGCAACACCATCAATTTCTCTTTGTCTATCCTGATTCTACTGACACTGAGCTGCATTGGATGACCCCATTGGTTCTAGTATTAGGAGGGAGTGAGAAAAAACAACAACACTTTTCTCTATTGAGCTACTATAACCTGCTTTTTAATCCTCTGGAGAAAAGGATAAAAAAGCAGGTTATTCGTTGACTCCTGGTGCAGCGTTCCCCTTCTCTCTGTCTCTTCTGAAGCCAAAAGCCACACCACACAATGATGCAACTCAGCCTACCACTTTCCCTTCTGATCCTGTCCCCTCACTTTGGAAAAGCCTTGTAGTTAACCATTTAATTGCTGCTTATTACATTCTCTCTCAGTTAAAAAGCAACAGCATGCTTCTATTTTTCTCAGAAGCTCTTATGTCTCCATTGAGCATCACCTGTGAGCATCGTCCAAGAACACACCTCTACCTAGACTTGGTGATCCCAGTTACACATGTGTTGCATGCTAGTAGGATCAAGCTCTACCACACTGATGTTAGGCATTCCTCTGGTGGAATAGGGACAGGGTTACCTAGGGATAAGTTTCCCTCAGCCCACTATTTGAGCTAAATTCTAACTTATCCCAGGTATTCACAACCCAAAAGGGTTTATTCCCTGAACATGGATAAGTAATGTACAGGTGTTTAGAGATATGTGTCTTGAGAAAGCATGGTAAAAACAACTTTTTTTTGTCTAAACCAGTGGGAGGAACCTTGCAATGCTCCCGGACTACACTCCCCATCATCCCTGACCATTGACCATGTTGGCTGAGCTGCAACTGATGGGAGCTGAAGACCAGTAACAGGTGAACGGCTGCACGTTCCCCACCGCTGGTCTAACCAAACTGCAATAACATGGGTCTCTAGTCATTTAGAGAAGATCCATTTTTTTGATCAAATAAAACACAAAAGCTCTTAAAGACAACTCTTCACCCCTCCCATAGAGCAATTAGCTTGTATTCCTCCCAATCTCCTAATTAATTTCTGCAATTATACTGATAGTGCTCTGGAGTTTTATAACCAAAATCTCTTAGCCCCAACGGACGTAGAAGCAAGAACTGAAAACAATGCAGAAAAGGAGGTAGAGAAAAAAGGAGGGAATGGTTAATGTGAGCAAATGCACCTCCCCCACCCAGTTTCATCCTCCCAACTGGAACCAAGTTAAGCCAAAAGCCTGAAGGGAAAGGTGGGCTTTGAGGAAGAGTTTGCAGGAAGAGTACTATGTACTCTTTTTCCTGGAAGGAGTTCCAAGCATAAACAGAAGCAAAGGAGGAAAGGCAGAGCCTTTTAAGAGAGCAGAAGACTTTTGAATACCTGTGTTTCTCCTAAAATAAGACACCGTCTTATATTTTTTCCCCTCAAAAAAACACAGTATGGGTTATTTTCGGGGGATGTCTTATTTTAACCGCTCCGTGTCGGGACGCTGCATAGCCACGCCTACCCAGGCCGTCTTAAGGGAGAGGCGCCACGTCACTATATCTTATTTTCGGGGTATGGCTTATATTTCAGAAATGCTTAGAAATCCTGCTACGGCTTATTTTATATCAAAATGACACAAACCGTGAAGAATATTCAATCAGATATATATATGCATATGGCTTTTATGGCTACGTCTCATTTTAGGAGAAACAGGGTAGTTGGAGAGTCTTAAAGGATATTAGAACAACACACCTTTCAGCTTTTACTGGTGCTGTGTCATCTCCAAACACCAGTTTTCTCAAAACTCTTCATCCCCTGCAAAAGAGGAAGACATTTCCCCACCTCTTTCATGGTGGATGGGGTGGGGATGAGTGCTTGCTCATATGTGACTTTATGAGGTGACCAAGAAGAGTGGGTGTTATTTTCTTAAACTCAGAAAAACCATCGCTGCCTACAGCTCCCGTCCTTTGAAAGCTGGGATCATGCCAGTGACAGGCAGCCCGACCCACACTTTCAAAGGCTCTCTGGGACCAGAGAGCTCTCATTGTGCATTTATTTTTCGTGATCAGGTGGGCAGGGCTCTGCTGTTTCCCACCTCAGTGGGGAGAGTCTTGGAAAGCGAGAATCATGTTTTCTCTGTCATGGCTATGATCCCTACTTTTAAAGTGTGGGAGCTGTGTGTGAGAATTATTTTTATACTTTTGGAAGAAACCATACTTGCACCTCTCCACCACTTAGTAATGTTACATATTGCTAAGAAGCAACTCCCTGACACTTGCCCCAGTTCTCAAGGTGGTGTCTTTTCGCCCCCCTCCCAAATTAAATAGCAAGGGGAGGGGAGCTGGGTTGAGACGTTTGACACAGCTCTGAATTTTATGTAGGATATTTTCAAGGTAGCAGAGAGAATCATATCCAGAGCATATCTGCAATTCTTTAAAGCTTTCTTTAGCGGAGCACTTCTATTCTTTGATCCCAGGAGGAAGAAAGCTAGTTCCTTGAAACAAAGAATTTTCTTTGCTCACCATCTTAAAATAAGAAAGGGTAGGTTGGTAATTTAATCGAGAGAGAAACTGACAAAGAAAGAGAAAGTACTTTAATCTCTGAAAAAATGTTAATGATAAAGAGCTCTTGTAATCACAGTTTTACCATTGTTTGATGCTCCTGTTTCAAATCTTTAGCCAAGTTAATGAGTACTTTGCAGCTGAGGCTTGGGCAAAAAATTGTTTTCACTATTGCCCAAAACTGGCTGTTTTCGGGATTTGTTCTGCATTCATTCCAAAATGTTCAACTGTACCCATCTGCAGCAATGCCTGTATTAGTACAACATTTCATTTGCTTGCTTGACTCATAGGATTTATGTGCTTATGCTCTCTCACACCAGGTCACCACACATATTGTTTTAGTATTGTGAAAGATAAAGTAACCAAGCATATAGAAGAACAAGCCTTGCTGAAGCAGAGCCAGCATGGCTTCATATTCTTTGGAGAGCATTTGGCAAAGACAGCTGTAACAAATAACAAGTGTCAGAATGCTTTCTGTGGAGACCTTTTCAGACCCTATTATACGTGCCTCTCATCAATTGCGTAATAATAATAATAATAATAATAATAATAATAATTTTATTATTTATACCCCGCCCATCTGGCTGGGTTTCCCCAGTCACTCTGGTTTTCCATTCATTTCTTGGCTCAGTTCAAGATGTTGGTTCTTATTTCCTAAAATGTAGGACCAGGATATCCAAAGGACTTCCTCCATGCATATGAACCTGTATGAATATGGAAGGCTCTGCCTTTCCTACCATGACCTGAAAAGTTTAGGTTGGCAGGAACTAACTTGAGACAAGGCCTTCTCTGTGACAGCACCTCAGTTAGGGAATTCCCTCCTGAAAGAAGTCAGACTGGTTTAAATGGGCAGTAAAAACATTTGTTTCATCCTGGATTTCAGCAGTGTTTTTTTTTTAATATATTTTTTATTGAATTTTTACCACAGACACATATCACAATCACTTCATCATCGACCATACATACTAACTAACTAACTAGCAAATCCATACTAACAAACACAAAAAAATACATATCAACAAATAAACAATTAAAATTCTCACATAATCAAAGTTGTATATATCCTTTCCATACAATGCTAAAGAAAAGTTTCAATGTATCTTATCATATTCTTAGAAGACTTCCCTAAGCTTCTCTCCATTAAGTCAAATAAAAATCAGAACAAAATATGAAAAGATATCTGACACTGACATCCGATTTCAGCAGTGTTTAAACATAATATTGAAGCTGAAATTCCCCCCTTCTCTCTTTGCTCTTAATCTTTACTCAAAAGTTATTTATATTGTTTTAAAATGTTTAACAGTTTGGAACTCTCATTTAGGGTGAAAAAGCAGTCTAAGAAGTAAATGGATAACATTGGATATGAAAGATTTGCACGGTAAGATTTTTGTGCTTCTCAAATTGCTGCTGTGTCCCATTGTTTCACATATTATGAATGTGTTGTTCTGTATGTCAAAGCATTGACCAAGCAGTTTCACGCGGCTCCCCATTGGAAAATCAGAGAACAGCCTATTGGGCATCATTCCAGGAGGCTGCCCAATGTTTACGATTCAGAAAGTAGGGGAAGAGACTCTTCCAACTGTGCACTGCAGACGCTGTAGACATGCAGAAGGAGTGGAGAGCCAGGCAACATGTTACACTCCTCATGCAGCAAGCAATTTGGCCTTTCTTGTGTTGAAACATTGAAAGCTCCTACCAGCAGCTCTCCCTACAGGCAGGCAGGGAAGGAAGGAAATATATGAACAACTTGCTGACCGCACACCATTTCTGCACTCTTGAGGAGAGAGCTGTTTGCACTCTCCGCCTTGAAAAACAAAAGCCACTCTTTGCTAGGGGGAAGGTGGTGCTCAGCAGTTGTTGCTTCCTTCTCTCATTGTTATGCAATGCAGCTACTCTGCCTTGGCAGTTTGGAAGGGAGGGAAGCACAATAGATTAGCCACAAAGCATACCGACAGGAGGAGAAAGCCCAGCAAGCCAACAGCTTCCTACCTCAAGCAAACAATGGCTTTGAGTCTGATGAACAGTGAGTCTGATTATGGCTACACAGGGATATCTTCACACTTTCGCCTTCCCTGCCTCAAGGAAGAAATTATGGAGGGAGCCTTCAGTGTTCCAGGAAGAGCAGAGCTTGCCTGATGAGCAGCATAATATGTAGTCTGACTCTCTTGTAAGGGCAGGGGAGATTTTGGATATCACAGCTGCTGATGCCAGGATAGCCTAGCCAGTTTAACTGGGGCAACTTTAGGGCTTACCTGCGTCACTCAGACTTGTGGGACTGGGCAGAGTGACCCAGGAAGGCCTTTCTCAACACCTGAAGGGGTGTAGCCTGTGGGAAAGGGGTAGGGAAATTAATCCCTCTCATCTGGGTGGGGGGACTTCCAGGCAAGGCTGCAGTTCCAGAGCTCAAAACTTCAGAACAGGGGTCAGCAAACTTTTTCAGCAGGGGGCTGGTTCACTGTCCCTCAGACCTTGTGGGGGGCTGGATTATATTTTGGGAGCATAGCTGTCAGCTTTCGGATTTGAAAATAAGGGATTTTTCCGAACTTTCAGATTTGAAAATAAGGGATGCCGCAAGGGCGGTGCAATGGCACCAAGTAGCCTCGCCACCCTGCGCTCCAGAGGCTGCGTGTGAACGGGTGTGCGAAAGAGCGAGCGCATAGACGGCAGGCAGGCTGGCTGTCTGGTTGGGTGTGAGGGTCTGGCTGCACAAGGCCCCCAGTCGGTCTCAGACTCCTTATTGGCAGCTGAGGAGTCCTCCCTGGCCGGCAGGGACGGAGAGGAGCTGCTTCCTTTGAAATCCAGGAAATTTAAGGGATATCAACAATCCGGGATAGCAGCGGGAAACGGCATTGGAATAAGGGAGTTTCCCGCAAAAAAAGGGAGGGTTGACAGCTATGTTTGGGAGGGGGGAAATGAACGAATTCCTATGCCCCACGAATAACCCAGAGACGCATTTTAAATAAAAGCACACATTCTACTCATGTAAAAACATGCTGATTCCCAGACTGTCCACAGGCCGGATTTAGAAGGCGATTGGGCCAGATCTGGACCCCGAGCCTTAGTTTGCCTCAGAATTTAAACAGTGAAGGGCTCTCTGATCCCAGCCCCTTTGGCTATGCCACACCCCCGCCTGTATGCTTCACTGACTGGGGGGCAGGAGTGCAGGAAAACTCTATGAAGCTGAATAGTGGAAAGCTTTCCATGGTTGGGCATATATGCATCAATGGATTAAAATGCAAAGAGGTCAACCTCCCTCCTACTGCATTTCAGGTCATGTTTTACTATGACCTGATTAGTTCCTCCATGCATTACCCAAATTTTCCCACAACTGCATCCCCAAACTCCCATTCAGTGAAGCCAAAATCTGCACAAGGGAAGAAAGCAGAAGCAAGGGCACCCGGTGGGGATGGAGATGAGGCAGGGTCCCAAAACATGGAGAAAGGCGGGAAGCAGAGGACAAAGGTAAGGAAAGCAGGAAATAACTGATTGAGATAGGGAGCTCAATATGGCATTATATACCCGTTCAGCAACAGTCCCCCCTCCCCCCTCTCCCCACTTTACTTTTTCAGTTTCTAAAAATACTGTTATAGACCCTAGAAATTAATAAATGGTAGGATTTTGATTATTTGGGGTGTGAAGGGATCAATACAAGCTGCAGAGGAATTCCTAAGCTTGTTGTTGCTTAGTCGTTTAGTTGTGTCTGACTCTTCGTGACCCCATGGGCCAGAGCACACCAGGCACTCCTGTCTCCCACTGCCTCCCGCAGTTTCATCAGACTCACGTTGGTAGCTTCGAGAACACTGTCCAACCATCTCGTCCTCTGCCGTCCCCTTCTCGTTCCCTCAATCTTTCCCAACATCAGGGTCTTTTCCAGGGAGTCTTCTCTTCTCATGAGGTGGCCAAAGTATTGGAGCCTCAGCTTTAGGATCTGTCCTTCCAGTGAGCACTCCGGGCTGATTTCCTTCAGAATGGATAGGTTTGATCTTCTTGCAGTCCATGGGACTCTCAAGAGTCTCCTCCAGCTACCCTATGCAAACAGACCTAGCTAAGCTAGGGCCATTAAGAAACAACACAGGGCCTTGACTAAGTTTTAATTTATATATTTTTTTAATTGTTGCTATATCTGTATTGTCCCTGTTATACCTAATTGCAAATTCAAATGTATCCCTATTGTGTTTTATGATTTGCTTGATATTGTATGTGGGCTGGAGCTGGTCTGTGACCGTAATAATAATAAATAATAATAATAAAATAATAATAATAATAAATTTTTATTTGTATACCGCCTTTCTATCTTATGATACTCAAGGCAGTTAACAAGCAGACGAAACATAAAATCTCACAACAATCCAATGCAATACAAAAATATAATACAAAGCTTCAAAATAAACAAACTACATCAAAAAGTAACGTTCAACAATCATTAGAATAATATAAAACCATATCAACATATAAAAGTTAAACAGAAATCCACTCAACATTTACAACAAACAATTTCTAAACTAATCAATAAAACAACGGCATAAAATACATAAAATACAATACAAATTCATTCATTCATTCATTCATTCATTCAATACAGGGCCTTTGAGGGCCATCCTTCCTGCTTGCCCTGCATGCGAAGTGGGATTTGGAAAGTTGCCAGTGTAACTGGGTGTCAGGTGACAGGACAATAGGGTTGTTTTGCAAAGGTATTCTGGGAAGAAGAGGAAGAAAAAAAGACTGGGATCCATCTTGGGCAGGCTGGCTGCACTGCTGTGGGGGGCAAGCCCCTCTTGAAACCATGCTGTAAGATCTGGACTCGCTCCATGCATAGGGAAACCACATTTCTTAATCCGCTGTGTCTCACTTCTCCAAAGGAACACAGACCCTGGGTGAGTGCTACTGCTCAGCAGAGAAAAGGGGAGGCACTCAATTTTTTAAATGATGCATTTAACAAAAATCCCACATATACCCCCACCCCCAACAAGTATTCCATCCATACACAATATAAATAATACTGTCAAAACATTAAGTTTGTAAATATTTTAGAATGTTAGGTGCTTCTACTCGCTGTCTTAACAAATTATCCCAGAGTGAGCCATGGGTAGCTGAAGGGACAAAATTGTCTGTTCCAGTGTACTGAATAAGCATGTACCATACAGTTTCAAATTCATATTTGATCTTGAGTTCCTGACCACTCTAAGATGCTTTGCTAGCATTTTTGTTAGACCCTCTGTGTTGCTATAGTTCCCGCTGAAGACATGAAAAAGATTTGTAGGTCCTTAAACAGTCAATTCTTATGGACATCTACAACCAGATTTAATATCACTACCCTCGGATACCTCGGATATGGGTCACATTACCATACATATTTCTCCGCGCTACTTGGAAAGCAAATTGCATCTTCTGGTGGTGATGACCATGATGTGCTGAACAGTGATCTGGGTATATATGAAAGGTTCAGATAATTGTTTTATCATGTAACAGATTAAAAATTCTCTAAGCATGCTGAGCATCTGATTTTTGGTTGTTTGAAGAATTATAAGTTTCACAAAAGCAACAAACAGTGAGTCTGGGTCTAATGACATAAGAGAATTGCGATGCTCCTACAAAGCACCTTCTGCTACTTACTTTTCATGTCTATCTAGAATCCATTCCTGTAGGAGGATTGCTGAAATCCCTTCATTCCAGTCTCACTTGATGTGTTCAGAAGTAAATTCTTCCGCACTTTCTCCATTGCAAGGGCTGCATTGTGTTTTTACATCAGAGATGAATTTCTGCCCCAGTGGGTTTCATTAATAAGCTTCAGCAGTGATTTATGAAACAGGGAAAGACTCTAACCTTATTTTGTCCAGCTGTTCAGACAAATTAGAAAGGCTACCTCTGATTTCAGAAAAGAGAGAGGATGAAAGATGTAGGATTCACATACTGAGATGCTTTTGGCACAGGAGAGGTGGTGGTCTTGATCTTGTGCCAGTTTAGGAGATACACACAGTGGTAAATAAAAACTGGAGCTTTGAGTTTGGGGAAAATTTGATCTGGTTTTATATATTGTGATTTATGTGGTTATTTCCCCCTGGTTGCTCTTCCTTGGCTCTGTGACTTCCCAGTGGAGAACCTTCCCCATCCCATGTGTGCAGTTCTCACATTGTCAGGGGAGGCACATTACTGGGAGTTGGATGGCAATAATAATACTAATAATAACAATAATAATAATAAATAATTTATTTATACCCCGCCCATCTGGCTGGGTTTCCCCAGCCACTCTGGGCGGCTTCCAAGAGAATATTAAAAACACGATAAAAGATCAAACATTAAAAACTTCCCTAAAAAGGGCTGCCTTCAGATGTCTTCTAAAAGTCAGGTGGTTGTTTATTTCCTTGACATCTGATGGGAGTGCATTCCACAGGGTGGGCGCCACTACCGAGAAGACCCTCTGCCTGGTTCCCTGTAACCTCACTTCTTGCAGTGAGCGAACCATCACAAGGCCCTTGGAGCTGGACCTCAGTATCTGGGTTGAATGATGGGGTGGAGACGCTCCTTCAGGTATACTGGGCCGAGGCCATTTAGGCTTTAAAGGTCAGCACCAACACTTTGAAATGTGCTGCAAAATGTACTGGGAGCCAGTGAAGATCCTTTAGGACGGGTGTTATATGGTATTGGCGGCCACTCCCAGTCACCAGTCTAGCTGCCGCATTCTGGATTAGCTGCAGTTTCCGGGTCACCTTCAAAGGTAGCCCCATGTAGAGTGCATTGCAGTAGTCCAAGCGGGAGATAACAAAACGACAAGTGCCACAGCACTAATGCCCTAATTCCTAAATTGTGCGGAACAGACCTCCGGTCCAAGCAGGAGATAACTAGAGCATGCACCACTGGCGAGACAGTCTGGGAGGACCTTGGGGTCCAGTCCAGCTCTACAATTCTATGACTCTATTTTGGGGGTAGGGGGATCCCAGCCTGAAGTCACCATCATGAAACTACAGTTTCCAGTGGAGTGTGGGAAAAGAAAGGCAGGAAAATGTTTTATACAAAGTTTGACCCACGGGTGTTAGGACGCCAACAAGTTGGCACGCTGAAGAGCAGCAGTCAGTCTGATAAAGTCGAGGTCAAACAGTCCAGGTCAGAAGCCAGCCAAAGTCAGTTCAAGCCAGAAGTCAGGAAGCCAAGGTCAGGATTAAGCCAGGAGTCAGAAGCCAAAGTCACAAAGCCGAGGTCAGGAGGAAGCCGGGAGTCAGGAAGCCAAAGTCAGGAACACAGGAACCAGGAACAGGACGAGCAAGAACAACCACGTGCTCCAGCACAGCAGTTGCAGGTGCTGGTGAATGGAGCAGCCGGCCTTCCTTAAGTAGCCGGCTCATGATCATGCCTCTTACGAGCTGCAGCTGCCTCCAGTTGTTCCTTACGTCTCTCAGCTCTACGTTCTACAGCTGAGAAGGGAGGAGGGGAGGGGGTCAGCCGGCTCCTCTCCTCACAAGGGCCTAATTCTGGCTCGACTTCTTCCTCCTCCTGTCCAGGTGTTTCCACCTCCCTATCTGATTCTTCCTCTTTTGAGGAGTGCTGCCACCAGTCTTCTTCAGGTAAGAATCCCTCCATTTCTCCGGACTCTTCCGTGGTTGCCGCTTCGCCTAGGGGGGCTTGCCACCACTCCTGCTCATCTGGTGCAACCCTGACAATGGGCCCATCTACCTCAGCTTTGCCTCACTATCAACTGGGATATTTCCTGAATCGTAGGGGTTGGACTAATGGCCCTTCCAATTCATGAAATTCTATGATTCACCCTGAGGGAAATGCAATGCCTTGCATCTTCAGGAGAAGAAAAGACTAAAGAGTAAAACCTACACAAAATTGGAGTGGTACCAAATGTACTGTTTTGCTTTCCTTTGGACTACATAAGCGAAGCTGAGAGTGGGGTCTTGTCATCTGGGCTGCCCATGACCTCCATTCACACTGCCCGGGGGGCTTACACCCTGGGAAGGTTTCCTTGAATAAAGAGTTAGATTCACGGACAACACAGCCCTGCATCTTTCATGTTGACCTGTGTCTGACTCCAGCCCTGACACTCCTTCTTCCCTAGCCGGGGATAGGGGCCATTTTGTGGTTTGCCTCAGGTGACAAAATGTGTAGGGCTAGCCCTGTATTTATATATTGTGTGAAGAAATGACTCCTTTTGTCTATCCTGAACCAAGTACCAGCCAGGTGATGCAGGGTTCAGGGTAATATCAGGTAGCTGTGAGATAAAGGAATTAAAAGGAACACTCTGCAGACAGAAGCACATAGAACATAAAAAGTTTGGAACTGCCAAAAGGAAACATAAGAAAAAGAAGAAAATGGATGGATCAATGAAGAAGAAGAGAAAATTGGGTAGGAAAATTCCAAAAGAAGGGAAAGCAGCACAAGCATTAGGAGTCGACCGAAAAAAGACAAGAATGATGAAGAAGAGAAAACTGCAGAGTAGAAAGGAAAGACAAGGCCCACTGGGGCAGGAAAAATGGTGGAGCTGGACTGCCGTGAGGGTGGGTGTGGGTTGAACAAGAACTTTTTTTTGAACTGGACTATTTTCCTGGCTTTAAGGACAATGATATATGGATATGGTTACTGGCATGAGTGATTAATAAGGATTATTAATTTAAAATGATTAGTAAGAGGAAGAAAATTTGGCTAAATACTCTGAGACCAAAGGGAGGAAGGGGGGAATAAAAGTACAAATTTGACCTTTGAAAATAAGTTAAATCTAGAGTGGACAGATGGGAAGAACATAGGGAAAGAGCAGAAGTACCTGGTGTGAATTTAGGATTAATAAGTAATTTACCTATGTATTTGACGATGTTTTAAAAGTAGATGTATGAATCTGTTAAAGAGGATTTATTATGAATTCAACAGTGGGGGACTTGAGGAAGTCAATTGAAAAATGAAATTGAGAAAATTAGAAATGCCTGGCCTACAAAATTGGGCCAGGCCTAAGCAATGTTATAGAAAAATATTAGCAAGGTTAAATGTACAATGAATATGTATACCCCTGTGAGAGGGGGGATGGAACTTGGCTTCCCACAGTGAGAGGGGGGAAGTATGAAAATTTAACCGTTATGTTATGTGCTTATAAAATTGTAAAAACCAATAAAAATTATTTGGGGAAAAAATATATCAGGTAGCTTACAGCAACGTTTCCCAACCGGTGTGCCGCGGCACACTAGTGTGCCGTGAGACACCGGCTGATGTGCCGCGGAAAAAGGGACCTGCAGCCCAGGGCTGCACAGGACCGTGGCGGCGGCGCTGCTGGAGCCCGGCGGCGAAGCGGAAGCCAGGGCGGCGCTGCTCCCTTGGCTGCTGCTGCTGCAGCAGCAACAGCAGCCTCGCGCGAGAATCCCGACCGGAAGCCTCGCGCGCGCCGCGCTACAGCTGATCCCAGAGGTAACTCTGGGTCAGGAGACCCGGCGCAGCCGGGTGGGGGAGGAGCGGTGTGCCGCGAGATTTTTTCATTGATTCAAGTGTGCCGTTGCCTAGATTAGGTTGGGAAACACTGGCTTACAGGACTCCTGGGTTCATGACTGACCACCCCTGTTTATCCCAATTTAGGGTCAAGGTGGTATGTGAAGTCTGGAGAATATGCAGTACAAGTACCCAGTGAGGTAGAAAGAAAGGAAATGGAGAACTAGCCATGCCAAAACAAATAAACGGAAAAGTTGTATCACCAGATGCACCAAGATATATGAGGTCACAAAGCATTCTACTGGCTATATGAGGTTTGGAAATGTCAGCCATCTGTGAGTATTGGAGCCATGGAAATGCTTAGGTCACACATGTGGTGGACATGTAACAAGGTTAAGTCATTTTGGGGGAAAATATATGAGGAACTAAAAAAGATATGAGGGAAAATTTTCAAAAAGAAACCTGAAGCCTTTCTGTTGAGCATTCTGGACATAGATATTCCAAAACAGCAAAGAGAAGTTTTTTTATACGCAACGGCGGCGGCTAGAATTTTAGTGGCAAAAGCATGGAAGGAAAAAGAAGTCCCAAACACTGAAGAGTGGCGGTATAAGCTCCAAGAGTTTGCTGAATTAGCACAATTAACGAACAATTTGAGGGGAAATTCTAAACAAAAATTTATTGAAAAATGGGATAGTTATAGAAATTATGTTTTAAAATATAGTAAAAATTCTATATCTATGTTGGCATTCGAGTAACAAGTATGGATTAGCTTTAGGAAAACATTTCAAGGGAATAGTAAGATTGAAGAATGTAATGGTAATTATCAATGAGCAGGACTGCAGGGTTAAGTACATTCAATGTGAGGAAAATATGTATGGGTATCGGCAGGAAGTCAGAACCTGGTTTTTGTAATATTTTTTTATTATTAATTTTCTTTCTTTAATACTGATAAATTTATTAATACAGTGATACTTACCTGTAAAAAAAAAAAGGAAATGCTTAGGTCACTGGGCTGGGCTGGATTGGAAGATGTTCTTCAGCACCTCGCAGGATCAGACACTTCATGAGGAAGGAACAAGGTAAGCAAATATAATAGGCATTAATGGCTTTTAACAGCTCATTGTTCCTAGTTAAACTTACGGAGCAAGATCAGTGCAGATCAACCTCTGGGTGACAGGTGAAACTTTTTAATGAAAAGCTTAGGAAGGGAGGGAAAAAACCCAAACTCTATAAACTGGTGGCAATTAGGCTGCAGATTCTCACATTGCAAGGAGGTATTTGGGTATTATTTTTTTAAAAAAAGATATTTCAAAAAACCTTTATCCTGATTGCTACTTTGCTGACAGTGAAGAAGGGTCCATCTAGTAGAATAATAGAATCATAGTTGGAAGGGACTCTGAGGTTCATCTAGTCCAACCCCCAGGAATCTGAGCTAAAGCATCCATGACAGATGGCCATCCAACCTCTGTTTAAAAACCTCCAAGGAAGGCGAGTCCACCACCTCTTGTGGGAGTCTGTTCCACTGCTGAACAGCTCTTACTGTCAGAAAGTTTTTTCCAAAAGTTTAGTCAGAATCTCCTTTCTTGAAACTTGAAGCCATTGGTTTGAGTCCTACCCTCCAGAGCAGGAGAAAACAAGCTTTCTTCCTCCTCCATGTGACAGCCCTTAAGATATTTGAAGATGGCTATCATATCTCATCTCAGTCTCCTTTTTTCCAGTCTAAACATACCCAGCCCCTTCAAGCACTCCTCATAAGGCTTAGTTTCCAGACCCTTGATCATCTTGGTTGCCCTCCTCTGCACACTTTCCAGCTGCTCAACATCCTTCTTAAATGCAGACCATGATTTGGTAGTGCCAGGACTGGAACCAATGAAAACTCTGAAAACTCCAAGGCAAAGCAAGGAAAAATCTGGCAAGTGCATGTTTAGGCTTGGTACAAACAAAATCCATGGTTGAGCCATCAGTGGTTCAATCATTTTCAGATTCTTCATATTTATTTCTTCACTGAGAACTTAGGGAGCTGGGTATGTTTAGCCTGGAGAAGAGAAGGTTAAGGGGTGATATGATAGCCATGTTCAAATATATAAAAGGATGTCATATAGAGGAGGGAGAAAGGTTGTTTTCTGCTGCTCCAGAGAAGCGGACACGGAGCAATGGATTCAAACTACAAGAAAGAAGATTCCACCTAAACATTAGGAAGAACTTCCTGACAGTAAGAGCTGTTCGACAGTGGAATTTGCTGCCAAGGAGTGTGGTGGAGTCTCCTTCTTTGGAGGTCTTTAAGCAGAGGCTTGACAGCCACCTGTCAGGAATGCTTTGATGGTGTTTCCTGCTTGGCAGGGGGTTGGACTGGATGGCCCTTGTGGTTTCTTCCAACTCTATGATTCTATGATTCTATCTATGGAAAGCTATTTATCTCTCTTATGTGACTATTCCGAGGCAGGGTCTTGTAGTATCATAAAGTACGGTGCAAAAAAATTAAGGTCAGGTCCAATCAAGCAAACGATATAGAATAAAATTCTACAGTGGCTGGCATCAACAGCCAGAAAAGGCTATGGTGAGCAAGCGCTTCCCAAAATTGTATCAAACTATCCATCACCTGTCATAATACGTTGTTAACTTGGTTGAGTGATTGGCAACCGCAGAGACAGCACAGTGAAAGCAACACATTACCCCTTTTACATTGGCCACGATATTAGAGACAAGAGGAACAAGGAAGGCTTTATTTTAGTTGTGATAAATTATCCACCAATTAAATATCCATGTTTCTTTCCTTCCCCTAAATCAAAGGCACATCTACCATTAAATTACACCAAAGCAGGCAGCCTACAAATGCAACTCCATTAGGTGATTCACACTTGCTATTTAGTTAACATATGACGCCCAGTACTGCTCCCTTTGGCCCTGTATGTTAGAAGTGCCTCCCTATCCTGCAATAAACATGAATCACACCTTTGAGCATCCTTCTACTGATGGCTAGGAAAGATGTCAGTCCTCAGTGTGCTGTTCACAATCAAATGCAAGTTGCATTATTTAAAATCAGGATATTAGACCTGGAGGCAATTTAGGTGTCTGAGAGAAGAGTCCTGATAGCTAAGAGTTTTTCCCTGACACTTTTTCTTTCCTTTTTTTTTTTTTTTTTTTTGGTCCTCCAGTGAGCACATGCTAAAGAATTCCTTTTTCTGTCTTCTGAAGTGATTGTTAAAATAACTGTAAGAAATAGTAGTAAAACAGGGACAAAAATAACACTTGCTATCAAGCTTTTGTGTGGTGAAGAGGGTAAGAATTCTCTCTTGTTCCTTTAACTCTGGAAGGAAAGAAAGAAAAATGACTAGGGCTCAGAGATATCTTTGGAATTTCCAGTTTTCACAGGAACATGCCTATTTCTCAATGATCTTAAACCTATGTCTAGGCTGAAGCATAATAGATTGCAAGATATATTTTGTATGCTATTCCTTCAAACTATTCATTCCTTCTCACAAACCTTGGCTATGTGAAAACAATGGCAATGGGATGCAGTTTCTCTCTCTCTCATCTTCACCTCATGAAATCAAAGCCATGGTGGAGAAGTTCTGGTAGAGGCCAGTTCAGATTTAGGTAAAGATTAGCTGAGGATGTTGTGGTTATGCAAGAGTCAATTGGTACTTCTGTGTTGGAAACGCCACCTCCAGTAGATGCACCACAGTTGATATGAATTTTAATCTGTTTTAGTATTTTAACTTGTTGTAGGTTTTAAGGTATGGCTGTGAATTTTTTTCTAGATTTGCTTCTTGTTTTTGTAAAGATTTTATCATTTTGTAAAGGTTTTCCTTCTACAATCGAGCGAGGTATGACTTTCATGAAATAAATGAATAAATTGCATGAGCCCCGTGGAGATCTCTTGACAGGGTTGGTTGAAGGGGAGGAAGAATGAGATGAGGGACTAAGCAGGTTGTCAAGAGAAAGCTGTGCTTCAGTAACAATGGACATTCCAAGCGCTGAGGGGGAGATGTCTGATTAGTGTCAGGAACGTGAGCCCCCCCCCCCAGAGCGCAGGGGATGAGCAAGAGTCAGAAATTGAACTAAGTGAATGAGGGTCTGACTCTGCAGATGAGAACTGGCTGACAGAACCAAGAGAGAGTAGCCCAACCCCACTTTCCAGAGAAGACTCTATTAGCTCTCAAGCAGAGGGAGAGTTGGAAGGTGGACAGAACATTGCTAGGCAACCAGCAGATAAGCAGAGGTCTGAGTCTGGGTCAAGTCAGAGTGGGGAGGAGGAAGGAGGTCAGCCTCTTTCTCCCTTTTCTAGGCGTTTGGATAAAATCAGAAGGCAACGGAAGGGCAAGAGGGGAAGGAGGGAATCTGGCGTCCTTCCTGCTGTGGGAGGGGTGAAACTTCAGACTGATCAACAAACCTGTGAGCAGGTGAGAAGCCAGGTTCTGGGTGTGTCTTTTGTAAATAAACATAAATAAATTTGCAGGAGAGGCATTATTTCTTATCGGAGCTTGATTGCCTGCCAGAGATCATTACAAGTAGATCTTGGTCCTACCTCCTGTTAATGAATTACCTCCAGACTCCGGGGAGGGGCCGGAACCTTGGTTGGACAGTAAGTCGGCCATGTCAACTTTGTCTCCAAGGATGCAATGTCTGTTGAGCCAGCCTGAGCAGACCCAACCTACTTGTAGAAGTGATCTCTTGCTCATTCTCATAGCTCAGGGCAATGACTACATGATCCTCAGGGACCCTTCCAACTCTATGATTCTATGTTCACAAATGACTGTGCCTGCCCTGCTCTTCAAAGGAAGAAGGGCTCAGCATGCATGGCAAGGTTTGGGGCAACATCTTAGCTTATGGCTAGCTATGAACCTGAGAGCTCTGCTTCAGCTGCTTTGTTCTGCACCTTGTAACACAATCTATGATCAGGCTGCATAGCGACTTTTGGAATAAAGCCTTTGGGAATAATCCTGAGAATCCAAATAATGTGTCCACAAGTGTCAGCCAGGGAAGTGAAGAAGGAGCGTGGCAGATGGGAGGATTTTGCATGATTCACTTTGGTGGTTTTCTCAAGGAATATACTGGTGCACACGGTGGATACCATGTTGGGCTTGGATTAGGGAGCCCTTGGTCTGCATATGTCAGATTAACTTTCATCACAGAGTTTAAAAAGGTAAAAGTAAAGGACCTCTGACAGTTAAGTTCAGTCGCGAATGACTCTGGGGCTGCGGCGCTCATCTTGCTTTACTGGCCGAGGGAGCCAATGTTTGTCCGCAGACAGTTTTTCTGGGTCATGTGGCCAGCATGACTAAGCCGCTTCTGGCAAACCAGAGCAGCGCATGGAAGCACCGTTTACCTTCCCGCCGGAGTGGCACCTATTTATCTACTTGCACTCTGTCGTGCTTTCGAACTGCTAGGTGGGCAGGAGCAGGGACCGAGCAACGGGAGCTCACCCCGTCGCGGGGATTCGAACCGCCGACCTTCCGATCGGCAAGCCCAAGAGGCTCAGTGGTTTAGACCACAGTGCCACCCGCGTCCCAATCACAGAGTTTAAAGGGGGGCAAAACACAATCACCCTATAGATGCAATCTTTGGACGAACAGTGGGATACAAAAATGATAAATAAATAAATGCTGGCCTCTGTACAGCTCTCTCTGCAGCCCTTAGGAACATGAAAAATAGTAGCAGGTTTACTGTTTAAATTGGGGCCATTGTGTCAGCAGTCAGTTGTGAATATGTGACATCATTTCCGACAAGCAAAGCTGTGGCAGGCATTGTTCACAAGCTTCTTCTTTTTTTGCCCTGACTGATATTACCTTGGGTCCATATCTGGTTGGTGATGGGACATCCTATTTGTTTCTAGGAAGAATGACACTGTTTTGTGTGTGTGTGTGTGTGTGTGTGTGTGTGTGTACGCTAAGCTGTGCCTGTGGAATATTTCGCATGTTGTGCTAATCAGAATGCTTAACCTGAACTGATGAAGCTATATAGCGAAACCTGTGAGTAATCCGGAGGACAGGTCTTCTTCGTCCTTCTCATGTGCCACTTGTGTTGATTTCGGCTGGATGGTGATGTTGCAAGAATCATATAAATATGCTTCATCTACTATTGCATCCATGAGATTTTTGCTTTGAACTGTTGAAGAATTCTACTATCTACTCACCATCAACCAATTGTGAACGTTTTGTTGGCACCAAGATTTTGTTGCTATACCCAACCTGTTGCTGAATGGTTCAGTCACGTGAACATTATACATTCTGTTAGATTACGCATACATATGGCTTGTTAATCATGTGGCTTTATTGAAAGACTGTTAGTTTTTCAGAAGAGGATTCCAGTAAATCTTTTATTATAGTTTCAGCCATTGTGTGGTGGTTTTGGTTGTTTATGGTGTGGGAATGTAGCCACACACAAAAATGCTGAATGTGCGTAGTTTCTTTCTTTACTTCCCCTGAAGTGATTGTGGTGAGATTCTGTCCATGAAGAGCATTTTCAGATAATCTTAGCTCTCTTTCTCTCCTCCCTCCCCACACCTGATTTCAGCTCAGTTCTGCTTTTCCTCCTGATTGGTAATGACTCTCCATGATCTGAGGCAGAGGCATTTCTCAGTCCTGCTCCTAGAGGTCTGTTAAGCAGAGATGTTTGGGAGCGCACCCGGCATGCATAGAGAATATGTGCTCTGCCTATGAGGTCCGGCTCATCTAGCAACACTGGGGAACGTTAGTTGAAGTGTAATTGTGTGTGCATCTTTGTTGTCTCTCTGCTTGACTTCCACTCCTTTTTCCGTATTTACAAATGATGTCTGATGGTAACAGAACTGCAACTTGCTTCTCTTCCCCATAAAGACAAGTGGTTGTTGTAATGCACAGGCATTTGTTCGAGATATATTTCAGCTTTAACTAAATCATATAATCTCACATCCCTCCACTGGCATTGTTCATAAATCACGTTAAAAAAAAATACAACCCAATGCCTGTATTTCATTTTCATCCCACGCATTACTAAATGCATTACCAAATCATGAGCTGAGATGGAAAACAACAGAATCCAAATAAATATTGCAAGGAGACACGTCAAAAAGATGCTGAATTACAGTGGAGCGAGTCCAAATTAGAAGTGTCTTTGTTATCCTGCAAGATCAATCATTTTACAGTAGCATAAAAGGCAAACATCTTTCTCAGCATAACACGCTCTGCAGATCCCAGTCCAAGATTCTACAGCGAGGAGAGATCCCAATGAAAGCCGCAGCAGGAAGCATCTGACAGCCGTTTCCATTATGTTGGTGCAACATCTCCCTCTAGTGGGAGTCATGTTACTGCATAAACAGTTGAATGCTACCTTTTTTAGAGCAAGAGGTCTCCAAACTTTCTGCCTTCAGGCAATTACCTTGCCACATCATTTTGAGCTCTGTTAAATACCTGCATCAATCTATTACTTAATCTAGGCACGTTGCAAAGGTTTTCGTCTATGCAGGAGTGCTCTAGAAAGTCACCATCATCCCATGTGAATTAAGAACCTTCTTTTTTCAATTTTTTAAATTGATTTTAACAATTTTAAGCACTTTACAATACCGTTAAATTTTCATCCTTCCCCCCCCCCCTCTCACTAGGGGAAGCAAATTTCCATTCCCCTCTCTCACCGGGAAAGACAATAAACATTAGACCTTTAACGTAGTTAACATATTAAATATCATTGCTTAAATATCATTGCTTGGGTCTGGCCCATTTCTGTGGGCCAGATATTCTTCCTTTCCTCAAGTTCGTATTTCGGTTGACTTCCTCAAGTCTCCCTCTGTTGAATTCATTATCTATCCTCTATCAGTTTTCCAAATTCATAAACTTATCTATTTTTACTTTCTTTATCCTTTTTCACAATAACATAAAATACCAAAATCATTTTACTTAAATTAACTCCTTTTTTCTATACCTCGGCACCTCCTTGCTTCTGATACTTTCCTAGACCCTTATTATATTCCTTAACTCCAACCTAATTTAAAACTTCTAAATTTCTTCAACCCACTGCTACAGCTGTACTTAGCAAGGAAATCTCCAACAACTGTGGATTTTCTTAATGAAAAAACCTTGAGAAGTCCCCAAAGAGTTGCAGGCTCACCTGCAACAACACAGCATAAGAGCCGTTGTTCTGATACACCCAGATGATCAGTGCAAAGTCTGATGCAACTGAATGTTAGGTTCTGTAGGCTAGCCCTGCTGTAGAGAGACAGACAGCTGGGCTGAGGCCACCATCCCTCTCTCCCGGGCTTGTATGCATCAGATCACTGTGCACAAGTGAGGGGGGAAAGTTAGCAGAATTCCTAGTACAGTGGTACCCTCGGTTTATGAACTTAATCTGTTCTGGAACCCCAACTTCCCGAGACAGACAGACAGATGCCAACTTGCTTGCTGCAAGTTTTGGAGCAAAGGTTGGGAACCTTTTGTTCTCCGGATGTTGCTGAACTACAAATCCCATCATCCCTGGCCACTGACCATACTTGATGGGAGTTGTAGTTCAGCAACATCTGGAGAACAAAAGGTTCCCAACCTTTGCTCCAAAACTTGCAGCAAGCAAGTTGGCATCCGTCTGTCTCGGGAGGACAATGGAGGGGTGCATCTTTGGGGATGAAGTCGAACCATTGGAGAGTTACAGTGTCTGTTGTGGCAGTAGAGACTGATGCAGAAGAGACATGTTTAGTTGCAGCTGGGGCAGATGAAGGCGCCCGGTTGTGCTGCTGCAGATGCACCATGGCAACAGCTCCTGCATATGAAACTGGATTATCCACTGCATCTGTTAAAAATATGTTAAATGTTGAAAAATGTGAGTCATCTAATTGTTTATTCAAATATGCATGACTGAGCAGTTTTGTAATAAACTACTGAGGCGTTGGTAGATTATTCCCCTCATCATGTTTTGGGATGGAATAATTTCCCACTTAATAATTCTGGCTACATGGCTCTGTCTCTGTTTTCCCTCACCATTCCAAGACAAACCTCATATACGTATGTGTTCTGATTTCACTCTTTTTGTGGAATGAAGCAGTCTTATTAATGAACCTAATGTTGTGCTCTCTGCAAAGCTGTCATGTCAATATGTTGGTGAATTTAACAGAAGATTACCCATTAGCTTTGATGCCACACTTAGCTTCCTGCCTTGCCAAGCATGAACAAAGTGAGCACCAAGGGCTGTGAAATGCAACGTGGCTTGACAGAAACCTGCCTTTTCAGGCCACGAACTGTTGCAATAACACACCTTGACAAGGAAAGTGTTGCCTTTAAGACACGGCTGCTGTTGTTTTCACATATTCTGCAGCTCATCGTAAAAAATTAAGCACTGCGCTGGTGTTACTCTGCATGTGAAACACATTTGCTTCTAAAATCAGAAGGTGCCTGTTTGTGTGTATGTGGTAATTGTGTGGTCCGGTGACTAAATCTCTCAATAAGTTGCCTGAAATGGGATTCAGCAACCAGCAAAACCAAGGGAGAATAATTCTCAGGAGCACCGCAAACAATTGATTTAAAAGCCCAAAGCATTTTGAAGAAATTGCTTCATCAGAGGCATCATTGCAAGTGAATCTTTTTCCCCCCAGAAATTTTTTATTCATTTTCTGATTTTAAAAACATACAAAACAAAACAACACAACAAAACATATAATTAGAAGTTTCTTAATCCTTATTTTAGTATTCATCTTGAATGGACTCCCCCAAAGTCCCTCCTTTCTGATTTTCATTTTATATCATCTGTGGCAATTTTCCTTATAAAAGTTCTTAACATATTAAAATAAAATATACCCAACCATTATCTTCTAACATTCCCAAACCATTTTCCCTCACATAATCATACAAAAAATACTAATCTTAATTTTTATAATCCAATAATTAAATTTACACATTACTAATCTAACAATACCTTCCCTGCTACCTCCTCTCCCTTCTAACACTATCCATGTATCCTAATATCCATATAACATCATATATTTATTAACCTATTATTTAATCTTAAATCGTTGTCTCCTCCTCTGGTCCACAAGTCCCCAATCTAGTCGCCAAGTCCTATAAATCAGTCCTATTTCAAACCGAGTTATCTTATTCATCTTTGACCTTTATATTATCTTCACCCCACCCCCTTCCTGACATTTCTTACCATTCTCCGTCTTATTGCAAGTGAATCTAATCTCATCATCCTCCCAGTGAAATATGCCCTTGATGAAGAAATTTCTCTAAAATGTGTTGGAATTTAAAATAAATTGTTTGGGGCACACCTGAGAACTCGACTCTCTTGGTTTTGCTGGTTTGTCTAGCACCCTACCTGCTTTTGGTTTCTTCAGCAACCACTAGCAACAGGGCCAAAAATCAGTGGTCATCCAGAGGTTATGCCCTTGTGATAATAACAAGATTGAATCTATTGGGCATCTCCTCCTGCATTGCACATTGTACCGCGACACGAGGAAGGAGTTGATTGAACCGCTCCTAAGGAAATTACCTGGTCAACCAACTGAAGTATATACCAGATACCTTTTAGCTGACTCAGATTCAGAGATTACTAGGATTGTAGCTAAATTTTGCTACATTGCGTCAAGAATAAGACATAATAATAATTTATTATTTTTACCCCGCCCATCTGGCCGAGTTTCCTCAGCCACTCTGGGCGGTTTCCAGTCAAATGTTAAAACAATGCAGCATTAAATATTAAAAACTTCCCTATACAGGGCTGCCTTCAGATGTCTTTTAAAAATAAGATAGCTGCTTATTTCCTTGACATCTGCTGGAAGGGCGTTCCACAGGGAGGGCGCCACTACCGAGAAGGCCCTCTGTCTGGTTCCCTGTAACCTCACTTCTCGCAATGAGGGAACCGCCAGAAGGCCCTCGGTGCTGGATCTCAATCCGGGCTGAACGATGAGGGTGGAGACGCTCCTTCAGGTATACAGGACCAAGGCTGTTTAGGGCTTTAAAGGTCAGCACCAACACTTTGAATTGTGCTTGGAAACGTACTGGGAGCCAATGTAGTTCTCTCAGGACCGGTGTTATGTGGTCCCAGCGGCCACTCCTAGTCACGAGTCTAGCCGCTGCATTCTGGATTAATTGCAGTTTCCGGGTCACCTTCAAAGGTAGCCCTACGTAGAGCACATTGCAGTAGTCCAAGCGAGAGATAACTAGAGCATGCACCACTCTTGCGAGACAGTCTGCGGGCAGGTAGGGTCTCAGCCTGCGTACCAGATGGAGCTGGTAGACAGTCGTCCTGGACACAGAATTAATCTGCGCCTCCATGGACAGCTGTGAGTCCAAAATGACTCCCAGGCTGCGCACCTGGTCCATCAGGGGCACAGTAACCCCATTCAGGACCAGGGAGTCCCCCACACCCGCCCGCCCCCTGTCCCCCAAAAACAGTACTTCTGTCTTGTCAGGATTCAACCTCAATCTGTTAGCCGCCATCCATCCTCCAACCGCCTCCAGGCACTCACACAGGACATTCACTGCCTTCACTGGTTCTGATGCTATGACGTCAACAAAATCCAATGACAAAGAGCCTAGATATACCCTTTTGGAACACCATCAGAGTGGTGACATATCGCTGAATCTGAACACAAAGTTTTATAAAAAAAATTAAAATGCTGTAATATTTATTTGCAATCTTAGTATACAGTTACTATCTATGAATAGAATTGTTAACTGTTTTGCTGGTCCTTGACCGTATTAAAGATTTATATATATATCAGTGATCATCACCCCACGTGAACTATGTACAGTATATCTGAGAACATACAATGCTCTCCTGCAGTTCCATGTTTCAAAAGGAGGTTGCTAGTGATGGACAAGTGGTCTTTCAGGGACTTATTACCAACTCAGAGCCAAAATTGGGTGTGGGAGAAGTAATGTACTGCATGTGGCAAGAAGACTTCCCAGCAGTCTACTTTGTATGAGGTACGAGGGCGGTGCTGTGGTCTAAACCACAGAGCCTCTTGGGCTTGCCGATCAGAAGGTTGGTGGTTCGAATCCCTGCGGCGGGATGAGGTCCCGTTGCTCTGTCCCAGCTCCTGCCAACCTAGCAGTTTGAAAGCACGCCAGTGCAAGTAGAAAAAAAGGTACCACTGCGGCGGGAAGGTAAATGGTGTTTCTGTCACAGTGTCCCATTTCACCACAAGTGGTATGGTCATGCTGGCCACATGACCCGGAAAGTTGTCTGTGGACAAACTCCGGCTCCCTCGGCCTGAAAGCAAGATGAGTGCCACAATCCCATAGTCTCCTTTGACTGGACTTAACCATCCTGGGGCCCTTTATTTTTACCTTTTACTTTGTATGAGTAAGGACTGAGGTCTCAGTCCTCTACTCTGTCCCCCTTTCTCAAGGAGGGAGGGGAAGTTCAGAAGGCTAACCCCAAAAAATTAGTCAACTGAGTGATCTGAAATATTGAAATTCTAATGATTGATGTAAGTTTTAATGAAGACCTTTAAAATATCCTAAATCCAGTTTGGCAATATCAATCAATCAAATCTTTATTACGGTCCAGAGACCCAACAATTCATTACAAAACAATACACAATTTCGACAGCCCGCCTTCAGGTTACACAAGCATTTTGTTCAGACTTAGGAATAGGGATCATTGGGTCTTGCAACCACCGATAGAAACTTCGCCACTGCTAATGTTCTGTCATTTGTCCGGTCTTCCAGTAGGAACCTGACATAGTAAGCCTCTGGTTTTCCCGGGAAAGGTACTAGCAAGGGTAATATCAGTTCAGCCCTGGCTTGCTCGAATTTCACACAGTGCAGCAAGATATGTTTTATAGAGTCAATGTCTTGGGCACATGAGCATAGCCTGTCCTGGTATGGAACTCCTCTCAATCTGCCATCCAACACTGCAGAAGGAAAGACGTTAAGTCTGGCTTTTTTAAATAGCCTTCTGTAATTTGGAACTGTCAGATTTTTAATATAAGATGTTAACTTAAAGGCAGTTTGGCAATATCATTGCCAATTAGTCCACAAAGTATACGATTCATAGCATATTTTTAGATGAAAAGATATGGTGACAGAGATATATGCCTTCCAGGTGGGTGCACACAGGTGTTTGTGTACCCACCAGAACCTGCTATGGTTCCTGTGAAAGGTCTCAGTAAATAACCCTCTCAAAAATCAACAATATGTGAGAGACCTTCCTTGCTCGGTTCTTGTTTACAAAGAATTAGCTTCTCCAAATCTAATAAAATTGGAATCTTTTCTAATCTTCTCTGTATCATTCCAATTTTAGTATACGTGCTGCCAAAGCGAGCACAATATGCCCCCTTAAAAATGGACACATTTTATTATATGTCTGGAAGGGTTAGAAAACTCTCTTCCCCATCCAGAATCTCTGTGAAAACCACCAACCCCACCCAAGCAATTGGGCTTGAAAAAAAGTCCACAATGCTTTTTTGAGCCTATCTATGGTGCAGCAGAGAGTAAAGTCTTTCTGCATGGTATGTGTGAGGCATTGTGCATGGTGCATGTTGTGTATGTGTGTGTGAGAGAGGGGGAGGTTGTTGGAAAAATGCCCTGAGGTGCCCCTGCAGCCCCCAAACTCCAAGCGTCCTCCGGTAAGCGCAGCTCTGGAAAAGGTATTTCCCTTCTACTCCAGTAAGCTTCAGCGACATATACCAACTGGTATATGCTCACTAATCTCCTGACGTAACACAGCAAGAAGAATGAGACATTGTAGAGCTAATCTACGTATTTATTTACACACTACGTAAAGACAAAGGAATCATTGGGTCCTTTCTCGCCAGCTCCGAGGGAACAGACGGGACAAAAGCAAAAGCAAAAGTACAGTGTACAGCGGAAGAGATAAGACTGTCTTCCGTTCCCACACTCTCCCAGACAGGCATGTGATTTACACCAATCTCATCTGCAGCATCGGAGGCATGAAATACCCTGTTTCCCCTATTTTAAGACGTCATAAAATAAGCCATAGCAGGATTTTTTCGCATTTGCGAAATATAAGCTGTACCCCGAAAATAAGCCGTAGTGATAGGCGCAGTTCTGGAGGGCGCCAAGGAAAACGCGGGGCTGGGCTTGCGTAATAAAAATAAGACATCCCCACAAAATAAGCCATAGTGCGTTTTCTTGAGGAAAAAAAAAATAATAGACAGTGTCTTAAAATAGGGGAAACACGGTACCAACAGAGGTGACTGTGAGAGTATTTTTTATTTGCGTGTCGAGGTCCCCAAACCACCCCTCAAATAAATCACACTTCAGACAGAAATTTAAGTTTAAGGTTTTTGGCATGATTTTGGCCACAACTTTATTAAAATACAAAATACAAAATATGTGAGTGGTTGCTTAGGCATTGGTTCAGACTATCTGTCCCGCTGGGGACAGAACTGACATTCGTCAGTAAAGGGAAAAACACTTTGGGGAGAGAATGGGAGCCAGGGATCGGACCCTCGCCTCTCCTCAAATGCTCCCAGGGGCTCTTGCGTGGCTCTGGCCCCCGTCCGGGGGATACGGACAAAAGCATGGCGAGCCCCTGGATTCCTTTAACAGAATTCCCTGCGTAGCAGCAGCATTGGAGGGGCAGTCACAGCCAACTCTGACCCCTCCACCAACCAATTTAATAACATAACCAATGCCTAACCGCCAACCTTACAAGTTGTGACTAATTGCTACGCAGTATGCGAAAACCAAATGGCACCAGCCAATCAGCCAAATGGAAAAAAATTCCTACCAGGCCCCTGCCCCAAAAGCAGACGACCCCATGCCAGGCATAGCAAGGTCATATGCAGAGGCCTAGAAACATGGAAGGGAGGGCAGGTGATCCGATCCACTCAGCAAAGAGGAATAACACGTTACGAACCAAACAATATATAGTCACTGGGCTGTCCATCAACAAATTGCAACATGAAAATCTCCCCAACGACACCCAGGACCCAATCACAGCAGTGGCCATCTATACTATCCCACCCAGCAACAGAGGGGTGACTTGTTGGCCCCCACCGCAACACGTGCTCTCCATGAAGGAGAACCCGCTTTATTCTGCTCTTTTCCTGTCCCCTTCCTTTCTCCTTTTTAAAGCTCTCCATTAATGAGCAAGCCACAACTGAAATATCTGAAGAGAGACCCTCCCGTGATATCAATAATAAATTTTCCAACCTTCATCTTGAAACTAGTCAGATTCTTTAGAGAGCATTCAAATTCTTCCTTCCGAGATCAAAGCCGTCGTATTTTCTGCCTAATGCTATTTATGACCAAGGCACTCTCGTTCATTACCTAACTTACAGGCTACCTATATTCTACTTTCGCATATATGGCGATTTCCCCTTCCCTCATATTAATCCTCCTGGTGCATTTTTATGTCTGAATCGTATCTCCTTAAGCACATTGTGACACAGCCTTAAAGTACTTGTAATGCGGTGGGAAAGAATTGTGTTGTTTTATGATTTTAGGACACCGTGTTTCATATTATTAGTTTAAATTGCAGATTTTAATATTTTGCAACTGATTTGGGAAGCATTTGTGGAGGGTGGGGAGGAAGAAGAAATGAGGGAAACCTCAACTTCCTGTAGCCTTAGCCAATCAGATAAGAGAATAATGTCACCCAGATCCCTTTTTCTCCTGCCTCCCTTTCTGGCTAGGAAGTTACCCATCACCCTTTATGTTCCCGTTATATATATATCTGCAGAATGTGCATTGCCTAGTTCCCTTGCATCCCTCATAAAGCATGTTCTCCTTCATGGAGAGCACGTGTTGCGGTGGGGGCCAGCAAATCACCCCTCTGGTGCTGGGCCGGATAGGATAGATGGCCACAGCTCCGATTGGGTCCTGGGTTGTTGTTGGGGAGATTTAATTGTTGCAATTTGTGATGGACAGCCCAGCGGGTATATAACCCTTGGCATGCCCTGTGATGTTCCTCTTTGCTGCGTGCAACGGATCTCCCGCCCTTCCTCTCCCATTTATTAGGCCTCTGCGTTGACCTTGCTATGCCTGTCATGGGGTCCTCTGCTGTTGGGGCAGGGGCCTGGTAGGAATTTTTCCAGTTGGCTGATTGGCTGATGCCTTCTGGTTTTCGCCTAATGCGTAGCAAATAGTCACAACTTGTAAGGTTGCCGGTTAGGCATTGGTTATTGTGTTCGTTGGCGGAGGGGTAAAGATTGGCTGTGTCTGCCCCTCCAATGCTGCTGCTGCGCGGGGAATTCCTATAAAGGAAACCAGGGGCTCGCCATGCTTTTGTCCATATCCCCCGGTCGGGGGCCAGGGTCACGCAAGAACCTCTAGGAGCATTTGGGGAGAGACATTGGGTCTGACCCCCGACCTCTCTTTTTTCTCTCCCCTAAGTGTTTTCCCTTTACTGACGGTCGTCAGTTCTGTCCTCAGTGGGACAGGTAGTCTAAACCAATGCCTATGCAACCACTCACATATCATGTATTTCAATAAAGTTGTGGCCAAAATTATGTCAAAAACCAAAGCCTAAATTACTGTCTGAGGTGTGAGTTATTTTGAGGGGTGGTTTGGGGACCTCGACATGCAAGCAGAACCACCAGGACTAGAGAAGAGAGTTTTGCTTCCTGCTGGCTTCCTTAGGATGCAGGTAGGAAGATTCTTCATCATGTTCCCACTAACAAGGTGGCACTGAGGACTGGTTTCACCTCCCTCTGCAACACTTCTGAAATGTGCACTTTGCTGTAGCTGCTCCACCGAGGACAGAGCTTGTTTCAAGCAGAGCTGCCCCTGCCCCCCCAAAATTCTTAGTTGCTTTCATGGCTGAACTTTCTCCCTCCTCACGCCCACCCACCGCCTTGGCCTTTGGTTAACTTTATGAGTTGGCCAAAGGGTTTTCCTCCTTTCTCTGTAGTTTTTGTTTTTAAAAAGCTCATGGCTTTCATGTGCCACATTTCCTAGAATAGACACAGAAATTAAATTCTATAAAAGGGGGTTCTCAAAGAGAGAGCCTTAGTTGCGGGGTGGGCATGAAGCCATTCCTCTTGGTTTGGGGGAAGGGCTAATGGCCACAGGAATTATTGACCGGCTTGGGCTGGCCAGAATTTGCATAGGGTAGGTGATTGACAGCTCAGCGTCCTTTATATGGATCAGCACGTGATCCACTGGGCACTCTTGTCTGGAGCTTCGGATCTCCCGTCCCCCCCTCCCTGGTATAGGATTGTGCTTTGACCTTGCTGTGCCTGTCATGGGGTCGCCTCCACTTGAGGGGCCTAGTAGGAATTTTGTCCATTTGGCTGATTGGCCTTGCCTCTTGGTTTTTGCCTACTATACAGCAATTAGTCACAACTTGTAAGGTTGGCGGTTAGGCATTGGTTCAGTGGTTGGTGCCATCCAAGAAGGATGATGGTGATGGGAATTCCGTTAAAGGAAGCCTGGGGGCTCAACATGCTTGTCCGAACCCGGGGTTGCAGGGCCTACGCAAGAGCCCCTGGAACCCCTGGGGAGGGGGTGGCTCTGATTACCAGCCCCATTACTCTCCCCAGCTAATGGTTTCCCCAATCGCTGACCAGTGGTCAGCTCTGTCAAGAGGACAGATAGTCTTGCTGACGAGGAGTCAGCCCTGTCTAGTGGACAGTGCGAACCAATGCCTACGCAACCACTCACATGATTTGTAATTCAATAAAAGTTGTGGTCAAAATTATGCCAAAAACCCAAACCAAAATTTATGCTTCAGGTGTGAGTTATTGGTGGGAATGGCTGGGTGACCTACACACGCAAAATGCAGCAGGGATGGGCGGCTATGGCGAGCCTCAAGGGTTTTCTTTCTTTTTTAAGAGGAGGAAGTGGCTACAGAGAACCTCACAGGTGCAACAAGCAAGCACAATACTTTTTTTAAATGCAGAAAAGGTCAGGGAAGATCCTGGGCAGGTCATAAGGGTGACTTAGGGCTGTGCCACACTTACCGTTTCCTCCGCACTTTCCAAGTACTGTCCATATCGGAGCACCTTTTTTTTTTTTTTTTTTGGCTCTGGAGCTTTTCCAACAAAAAACCCACTCTTTAAAGCTGAATCGGAGTAAACAGCAATCTGTGGAAAAGCCAAATTGCCATTTGCTCCAATTCAGCTTCAAAGAGCAGACTTTTGTAGGGAGAGAGAGAAAGAGAGGCAACTCAGACATGGAGCTGTAAAGCTGTAGGTAAGGCAAAAGTAGGAGAGGGCTATTGATAGCTACTAGCCATGATGGCTATGCTCTGCCTCCACAGTTGGCGGCAGCAATGCTTCTGAATACCAGTTGCCGGAAGCCACACGAAGGGAGAGTGATCTTGTGCTCAAATCCTGCTTGTGGGTTTCCGACAAACATCTGTTTGGCCACTGTGAAAACAGGATGCTGACTTGGGTCCCAGATTATGGGTATCCCAGCGGCATGTGTGACATTACGTGATGGTATCCCACCACCCGAGGTGGCTGCTTCAGCCTGCCTCATGGACCCTGAGTATCCTGGTCCCAAGCTCTATAGGGCTTTTAACACCAGAGCTTAGCCCAGTAGCTAACTGGCAGCCCGTGCAATGCTTTCAGCAACAGCATGACATGACAGCAATAGTAGGCTGCAGTGAGCCACTGCATTTTTCACTAGCTGATCTTGCCACACTGTAAGCTGCTTTAAGCATAATGTACACGGGAAGCTGTACTACTACTACTACTAGCCCTTAACTACTACTAGCCCTTAACTACTACTAGCCCTTAACTTGTTAGCAGGTCATTCCTTATGTACCCATAGGTCAAGCCGCTGGCTGCCTCCATGGCAGAGTGATTCCTTCCTTCTCTATTTGGTCCTCTACCTTCACCCCCATGCACCCACTTAAATGCATTGATCCTGTGGTGTGGGCTTTGACAAGGTACCCCTGAATTCTCAAACACAGATATTACCAAAAGCAGAGAGACAGAGACAGAGAGACAGGTCTCGCACAGTGGCAGAGGAAGAGGAGTGCGGGGGAGCGCACCGCCCCCAGCAGCACGATCCAGGTGGGGTGCCATCGCGGCTACCTCCCGCCCGCGCTGGGCACCCATGCCCCCGGGTGGCGTGCCGTGCCTCCAGGCGGCATGCCACACCCCCGGGATGCCCACCACACCATGCCCCCGGGACGTGTGCCAGCCCTGCCCCCGCCTGCTCTCCACCTCCCGGTGCCGGAGCATGAAACTTTGCCGCTGGTCCCGCCACAAAATCAGTTTATATCTCCATAACTTCTAATAGTCAGTCTGCTTAATAATATCTGGTGGTTCAGGTATCATGAAGCGGTATGCCAGTGTTGTGAAGCAGGGGTGGAGAAACGTTTAGCTTAATGGCATCAGGGCATGAGATTATATGAATTGTGCGTTGTGGTTTGAGAGGGGAGAATTCAACACAGGGCTTCTCTTATGGGTAGCAGCCCTGCATCCAGGGTGGATTTGATTTAAATCAAATTGATTTAAATCACGATTTAAATCACGATTTAAATCACTAGTCAGTAAGGCTTGATTTAAATCACTAGTCAGTAAGACTTGATTTAAATATTTTTTTTACAGAAGGACTCATTCTTGCTGGTATAATCTTAATATTTACAACCATATGAAGGTTTCATTTTTGGAATAATAAATTTTCAGAGTAGTTTTTACAGTTATATCAAAAATTACTGATTTGGTTATACTACTAGAAATACATAGACAGATAATTATGAAATTATGGTGAGGTTTAATAAGTTAACTGTTTATATTTGGACAACTTTTCTGCTGTACTTTATTGGAAGGAGAAAAATAATCATTTCCTTAATAACCATTTAAGCAATTTATTTAACTAAAACAATAACATGATAGCATATGTATCCATGTTTTGTTAACTGATGTGGTTAAACATTTTTTTTAAAAAAACTTAGACTGAGTTTTAGCACACTTGATAAACTTAAAACAAATCCTTATTTTCTGATGAATAGCCTTTGGACTACAATGTAACTTAAATAGAAGACTATATTTAGAAAGATTTTTCCTCCAAAAGCATTTTATTTTAAAAATCCAATTTAAATCAAAAAAATCCGATTTAAATAAAAAAATCCATTTTTTTTAATTTATTTTTTTTAAACCGTTGATTTTTATCCACCCTGCCTACATCTATCTCCTGGTTTTTAACTTTCCTTCGGTTCTAGGATGTTGATTCTTTTTTTTTTTTCAAGGTTGCAGTTGTTTGTTTGTTTGTTGTTGTTTTGCATCTTCAACACAGGCCTGCAACTCCAAATCTTCATGGAATCACTAATCCAAGTGTGAAGGGCTGCCAAGTTCAACTGTGAACAAAATATTGTGGAAACATGTGTTAAACAGATTCTGACATTTTCCTTTTACATTTGTCATCGTTATTCATCAGCTTTATGGAGTCTGAAATAAGCAGCATCAAAATCATCTCCCTAGACATAAGCATATTAAAAACAAACATATGTCTATAAAATAAATGCCAACCAAAAGCAAATGTGTCATAATATTTATCAAACATTCTGGGCCAATTCCAATCTGGGTTCAGGCCTGATTTGGGAGCTGAATTGGCCTTGATGGACAAACTTGATGTGCACCCCTGTTGGTCTTCCATGATTCCCAGAGGCTTTTGATACCATTGACCATGTTGCCCTCCTGGAATGGCCTCTGTAGCTGTGAGTGGGTGGCACTGTGTTATGGTAGTTCTCCCCCTATCTGCAGTCCCAGTTCCGGAGACATTGAGTGGCGGTATTTTGGCTCTCTGGCATTTATGTTGTGGGATGCTGCAGGGTACCATCTTGTCCCCCAGCGCAATTAAACATCTATATGAAGCCACTGGGAGTGGTCATTAGGGACTTTTGGATCATGTAACATGTGAGTTATATGGCCACAATATTCTTTATGCATTCCTGGGAGAAAAGGAAATGCTAATGTACGTAGCAAACAGCTGTGTTCTCATGGCCTTGCAAGTGAAAGAGACAGTGTGAGAAACTGTATTGGCTTATCTGTGAAAGCTAATTAGTGCACGCTCATACTTTGCCAGCCATGTGACATTCCGATAATTCCTACTGAATAAATGCTGAGCACAAGGAAATCATATTAATTCCTGCAAGGATAGTTTACAGATAGAAGGCCATGCTAAGTTCAGGTTTGTGAACAGGGGCATTAGGCAAGGTCAATAGTGGGCATCAATCTAACTCCTCATAATAACAATTATCTTCTACATATGTGATGCTACTGTTGTGATTTTTGTCCAAGCTGAGCGGCAACAGCTGCGAAAAATGGTTTCACTTTTGCCTGTCTCACTGAACTGTGAGAACGTCGCCTTATCACTTCCTGCATGGAATAATAATAATAATAATAATTTATTATTTGTACCCCGCCCATCTGGCTGGGTCTCCCCAGCCACTCTGGGCGGCTTCCAGCAAACATTAAAATACATTAACACATCACAGATTAAAAACTTCCCTGAACAGGGCTGCCTTCAGGTGTTTTCTAAATGTCATGTAGTTATTGATCCTTTTAACCTCTGCTGGGAGGGCGTTCCACAGGGCGGGCGCCACTACCGAGAAGGCCCTCTGTCTGGTTCCCTGTAGCTTTGCTTCTCGCAGTGAGGGAACCGCCAGAAGGCCCTCGGCGCTGGACCTCAGTGTCCGGGCTGAACGGTGGGGGTGGAGACGCTCCTTCAGGTATACAGGACCGAGGCCGTTTAGGGCTTTAAAGGTCAGCACCAACACTTTGAATTGTGCTCGAAAACGTACTGGGATGTTTTTGTATTACTGTACTGTTGTAATCCGAGCCTTTGTGCTCACTCTACTCTTCTGGCTAGTTCTCAAGCTGGAAGGACAGCAATATGGCAGCTCCATCTTAACGGGCTGGCAGCAGAGAATCTCTCTGCACTATTAATACAATAAATAGTTTAGCCTTAATGAATGGCTTGTGTGTGTTGTTCATCAATCTGGGAACGATCACATATGACTGCGCCACCGGACTCTCAGTAGCTGGGGATGCGCGCACACGGATTTGCTCTGGCTTTGGGGCAGTCTCACAACCTGCCCCAGGCACGGTAAATCATAACAGCTACATGCCCTAAGCCCTTGACCATTCACCCGCAATCTCATCAGGGTTCAACTTCAGTTTATTAGTCCTCATCCAAACCACATCTGAGTCCATATACTGGTCCAGGATCTGCACAGTCACACCTGATTCAGATGTAACAGAGAAGCAGAGTTGCATTTCATCAGTGTCCTAGTGGCACCATGATACAAATCCAGCCTGGTTTAACACCAGGCAAGGAGGAAGCTTCAGAGACTCTATGGGCTACCATACATGGCTGCCGCATTGTGTTTGGCTTCATGGATGACAAGACAGGAATGTAAGAAGACATCATTTCCATTCTGCCCTTGTGTTTGGCACACACAGCACTGTTTCTGTTCCACTGCAGTTGGTCTTCCACCCAAACCTATTATTTGTCTGAGAGGGGGAATGTAGTCAATTATATATTTCTTGTGAACTTAAAGAAACAACACCAGCAAATCCCAATATATTTGCTTTTTGTTCCAGATCTGGGGGAAATACGCGAACATCAGCAATGTTTTTTTCTGTTTCCATCCCCCCCCCCAGTTCTCAGACAACCAGGATAGAGTTGCTTTCACCTTCCCTCTCCGTGTGAAGAAAAGCATGAGCTTTGATAGAGTCCAGCCACTTTCCTTTTCTCAACTACTTGCTCTCAAGTGAGTTTGTCATGGATCTCTCTGGTGAAAGGGAATAGCTAATGTACAACTGGGAAGTAATCTGGTAGGACCTCTGTGGCAGTTCACTTCGAGATAGGGAGGATCTTTTGCCTCGGGTAGCTGGTAAAAGTGCATAATGATAAAAGTGCATATGAAGGAGTGGCGTCCTTTTTAAGGAATGCAGTTAATGAGTTGGAGCAATGAGAGGGAAAGATGAACCTCGGTTGTTTTTATGAGGTGGTCTTTCAAGACCAGAATTGCAGGGGAGTTTAAATGGGCTTTAAGGTCATGCTCTAGATGGAGGTCCCATTTCTTGCTTTTTGGCGCCAGAGACAGTGTTTTCTGTTGATTGTATGGAAGAAGAGAGCTTGGGCGTGAAGTTCGGATTGTGATGGCAATTGGGAGGTGGTCACTATCCACCCTATTAAAGATATTAAAGCTGTGCACCTGGTCAAACAAAGTAGAAGAGAACCAGAAGTAATCTATTACACTTGCGCCTCTGGGGCCTATAAAGGTGAAGAAACCCTCAGAGCGGTCTTTGGGGGTACCATGTAAGCTATATAGACCATGGTTGATGGCAAGTTCGATTAGGGAAATACCTTCCCTGTTCACGGTCTTGTCGTACGACTTCCATGGAATAAACGCCCCCTCGTCAGGAAGGGTTTGCGAGTTGGCTGTATATAGGTTTATGTCTGGGCCAATTCTAGCATTAAAGTCCCCCATAAGGAGGATCTCCGAGTTGGGGAATTCTAACGCAGTCCTTTCAAGAATATAGCTTAGGTCTGCCCAGATGTGGGTTGACCAGGAGGAAGAAAAGGTAGAAGAGTTGTAAAGGTTTACACACATGACATTCCCAAGGAGGCGGCTGGTAATATGAAGAATTTGAATGTAGTTTGTCTCTAACCAGGAAAGCGGGGAAACCATAAAACGGCAAGCCTGGGAGATGAAAGTGACCAAGCCACCACTGGGATGCCCATGCTGGTGAATTTTCGTCGCCGGGGACACAAAGGCATCATAACCCAATAGGAAAGGGGGAGTATTGGAATCCAAGCACCATGAGTTAATTCTCCATGAGACAGCAGGGATGACTCCATATGTGCCTGCAGGCATATTGTGACTGCCTTATCAGTGTTACTGAGCTGATTTAGCAAGTAATTTTGTGTATATAAGGGCTCAGGTTGCAGCATACTGTGTGGGTTGCGGTAGGAGATTGCATGAACAGCTGAAGGCTAGCTGTTGGAACTGTGAATTTGAGTGAATACTTTTTGGATAGATTGTCTGAGAAGAAGTTGGAGAACTGCCAGACTTCAGAACTCAGAGAGCTCTATTACTTTGAAAGCAACTGAACTTGGCTGTGGACTTAAGACAGCAATAACTTTGAAGCAGAGAACCCTCTCTGGGCTCAGAGAGAGAAGACTACTTGTGGCATCCATAAATAGTGTGTGCATGTATATGTTGGTGATGGCCTAGTAAAGACAACTCTGCTAACGACTGTTTTCTGTGGTGAGCTTAAAGGTAAAAGGTAAAGGGACCCCTGACCATTAGGTCCAGTCGTGTCCGACTCTAGGGTTGCGGCGCTCATCTCGCTTTATTAGCTGAGGGAGCCAGCGTACAGCTTCCAGGTCATATGGCCAGCATGACTAAGCCGCTTCTGGTGAACCAGAGCAGTGCACGGAAACGCCGTTTACCTTCCCGCCAGAGCGGTACCTATTTATCTACTTGCACTTTGACGTGCTTTCGAACTGCTAGGTTGGCAGGAGCTGGGACCGAGCAATGGGAGCTCACCCCATCACAGGGATTCAAACCGCCGACCTTCTGATCAGCAAGCCCTAGGCTCTGTGGTTTAACCCACAGCGCCACCTGGGTCCTGTGGTGAGCTTAGCCGCTTGATTTAGCTTTTGCAAAGCATACACCCAACAGCCTTTAGGATTGGGATGGGAGACAGTCCACAGACATTTCCCTATGCAAGCACCACTGAAATAGCAAAATACTGGAAAAGTGAGTTAATACCAACAAAAGACGAGTGGCAATTGAAGTTGTGTGAGCACCTTGAACTAGCCAAAATGGCAGAACTAATAAGAAACCACTCAGGCGACAAGGTAAAAAAGGAATGGGCTTGCTTCAAAAACTACGTGGCTAAGGATGGTTCCAAAAATAGTACTTGGTTGTGCCTAGATTAATTTCACAGATATAATGGAAAAATTGATTTAAATAAATGAATACCGATTATTGGTAACTAATGAGAAGTGTTGAAGCCGCAAAGGGATAGAGGGAAGTCTAGTTTGGTGGAACAGAAAGAAAGTGATTGTATGGAAAGAAAGAAAAGAATAAATATTAATGTAATTTCTTTCTGGGAGCCTTTTGTATAGAATATTCAAATTTTGGTTTGTATCCTTTGAACAATTGTGTGTATCTTTTTAATTCTTTTTTTCTTTTTTCTTTTTGTGTATTCGGGTGTAACTTTTAATTTATACTTTGTAACTTTCAAAAATGCAGTAAAAATATTAAAATAAATAAATAAAAATGAAATAAATAGTTGTTGTCTGAAAACATGTTTCTTGTTCATTTCAGGAGAATTTAAGATTGAAATCTACTCACCCTTGTCAGTGGGATAAACTGGATTTAAATCAAGCTTTCCTGCTCGACTAGTCTTTCAGTTCAGCTGAAAGTCAAATAAATAGGATTGCTATACTACCCCCAAAATAATGCTGAGGTTCTTCGGTGAGAACTGGCGACACCTGTACAATAGCAATCTCTGATGGCTTGTTGTAATAACACCCAAAGGAGAAGAAAGTAGCTTGAGGTTCCTCAGTTGATTGATGCTTTGAGAAAGGAACATTATTTTGGGTAGCATGATCATGCGGACAGAAAAAAGGAAATGAATCAAAGCGCAATGTTGGTGTCTGTATTACACAGTGCTTTAAAGAAACAATCACAGGAGGATACTTCCTCTGTTGTTAGAATTCAAAATACACATGGTTCCCTCAGCTTAATATTGAGCTAGGATATTTTGAAAGCTGCAGTGAATTTGCTTCTGCCAAAATTGATTCCTTGTCAATAAAAAGCATATAACCATATTTATATATACTCCCCATTAATATTGATAGTTCGCAATTGACATCTGAGAGTAGCTAATATTGCATATAGAATTATATTTAGTAATTGACATGTTTAATATCTGACAGACAGCAGCTTTCAGTGCTCAGCAGCATTTTGTTATTGGCTTGTGACAGTGTAAGTATTAGGTAGCTAAGTGTGCTGAGAACTGTGGCGTGTGGATCTGGATTTACATCCTATATGCATTCATCTTACACGTGATAGTCAACATCTGTTATCTCCTGGCAGCCAACCTGAGTCTGATCAAAAGTCTCAAGCATCTGGTTTTACCTTTCAGAAAGTGCTTAAAGGATATTGTAGGTAGACGTATGTCAAATGCAGTAGTGCAGTGGCAAATTCAGAACTACAGGGTCCATTCATGATAACTAGACCACAGCCCCTCACATCCATGGAACCATGTAAAAGGTAAAGGGACTCCTGACCGTTAGGTCCAGTCACAGACGACTCTGGGATTGCGGTGCTCATCTCGCATTATTGGCCAAGAGCCGGCGTACAGCTTCCAGGTCATGTGGCCAGCATGACTAAGCCGCTTCTGGTGAACCGGAGCAGTGCACGGAAACTCCGTTTACCTTCCCGCCGGAGTGGTACCTACCGGTATTTATCTACTTGCACTTTGATGTGCTTTCGAACTGCTAGTAATACTATACACTAAAAATGAGCTTTCTGTCTCTTGCTTTGTTTGGAGTTCTATTGAGTGATGAACTCAGGATGAGGGCATGCCTTTTTGAGGTTCAGAAAGAATACAATGAAAGAAAGAGCAAAAGTGAGGTTTGGGGGTTTATTTTAGAGAGTTTTTTAAAAAACCTCTCTCTTTTAACTCTCTCTAGAGAGTTAAGGACGCCGGTGGCGCTGTGGACTAAACCACTGAGACTAGAGCTTGCCGATCAGAAGGTTGGCGGTTCGAATCCCCACAATGGGGTGAGCTCCCATTATTCGGTCCCAGCTCCTGCCCACCTAACAGTTTGAAAGCATGTCGAAAGATGAGCGCCGCAACCCCAGAGTTGTTCGTGACTGGACTTAACGGTTAGGGGTCCCTTTACCTTTACCTTTACAGAGTTAAGTTAAGCTGAGAGAGAGCAAATCTCTCTCTCTCTCTCTCTCTCTCTCTCTCTCTCTCTCTCTCTCTCTCTCACACACACACACACACACAGAGAGAGAGAGAGAGAATAAAAGTGTGTTGTTATTGTTTTGCAGAGCAACTTAAAGCAGCTTTCAAAAATGTCAATAGTTTAAAAAAAAAGAGTTGTGGGGTAGAGATATCAACATGCAGAACTGGAATGAAAAGCCCCATGTTTCAAAATACCACATACACAGCCCAACAAGACAACGCCAAGAATCCACCAACAGCATATGGATCAATCTGGCTAACCTGATTCAAAAACACCCACCCACCCCATTCACACTTGAAAACAAAGTTCACCACAGCCAATCACAAACAAACAACCACACCCTAGGCCAACCCCAACCTCTCTCACCTTCAAAGAAACACAAGCGAATAGTAAAGAGAACTCTCACAAGCGACTCTGACACAACCTCCCCCCCATACACTAAGTAGAATAGAAGTATTGCCACCCGACCCCAACCCCACCCACCATGCCCCCTCTACCTCTTTCCCCCTTTCCTTCCTAATGTAACACTAATGCCTCATCAAATGAAATTGATCTGTAGAAACTGTAACTTGAAAAAAGAGGCATTGCACATACTTTTGTAAACCAAGAAATCTTCAATAAAAATGTGTTAAAAATAAGTAAATACCAGAAGCCTTACTAAAGTAATTAGGTTCATTCTTTAACTGCTTAGAGGGTAATTTACACCAGAACTTGGCAGCTCCGCAAGGCATGTCAATGCATATAATTACATTTTGGGAGCTGGGTTCATAGGATGCTGACCCAGCGAGAGCCCTGCTTCCAGAAAAATTACAGGTCTATGACCCTAAATGGCCCAAGATTAGACTCCTTCCCTCGTACATGTTAAAATTAAAGCTTGATTTCCCAAATAAAACAGACTGGCTATCTAAAATGATGGAACACTTCCATATTGCTGAACTAACAGGGAGGATAAGAGGAGATATGGTACAAAAAGTGAAAAAGGAGTGGGCTATCTTTAAGGAATACATCAAAAATTACATGGAAAAAGTAGAACTTCTGACAGATATTGAGTGAATACAGAAAAGGATTAGAGTGAAAGGAAGGGAAAGTTAAGATAGAAGAAGAGACTAAAGAAATAATGAAATGCGTTTAAGCTAGTTGGAAAAATAAAGTAGCATAACAAGAACGGCTGGAAGTCAAGTCACGTGGTGGGTGTTTGTGTGGGGTAGCTATGTAGGTATGTTGACATGTATAGTATAGGTAGGTATTATATAGAGTAATAGGACCCAGGTGGTGCTGTGGGTTAAACCACAGAGCCTAGGGCTTGCTGATCACAAGGTCGGCGGTTCGAATCCCTGCGACGGGGTGAGCATTTTTAATGCACTTGCCCAAATCCACAGTGCAGGTCCAGTATGTTCTGCATCTGAATCTATGCTGCAGTATCAGTTTCATTCCAGTTTCATTTCCCCAAAGAATCTTGGGAATGCTAGTTTGGTAAGAGTGCTGCAAATTCTCTAGTGAACATCCCTACCCCTCCTCACAGAACCATCCAGGCTGCCGTTAGTTCACTGGAGGAAAGGGAGGGTTTAAAACAACTTGTTCCCAGAGGGGTAGGGGGGAGAGTGAGTATTATACAAGTTTATGGTATAGGGAAAGGGATGCGAGTGGCACTGTGGGTTAAACCACAGAGCCTAGGGCTTGCTGATCAGAAGGTCAGCGGTTCAAATCCCCGTGACGGGGTGAGCTCCAGTTGCTTGGTCCCTGCTCCTGCCAACCTAGCAGTTCGAAAGCACGTCAAAGTGCAAGTAGATAAATAGGTACCGCTGCAGCGGGAAGGTAAACAGCGTTTCCATGCGCTGCTCTGGTTTGCCAGAAGCGGTTTTGTCATGCTGGCCACATGACCTGGAAGCTGTACGCCGGCTCTCGGCCAATAAAGTGAGATGAGCGCCACAACCCCAGAATTGGACATGACTGGACCTAATGGTCAGGGGTCCCTTTACCTTTATATAGAGTAATGTAGGTATGTTTTATGTTATGAAAATAAGGTAGTGTGTTGTGTATGTGTATTGTGTAAATGTAAATGTATTTGTTTTATATGTCAATAAAATGTATTTTAAATTAAAAATTAAATTAAATTAAAGCTTGATTTAAACTGGGAACCTAGTTTGCTTTCAGGGATACTACCATTGGGTTTTTGAACCCTTGTTTAACTTCATTTGGTCAATATGGGGTGCATATGTTTCTTTCTGAAGATGCTTATCAAGCAAGAGCATCAGGAGGGCTACCAAGATGATCAAGAGTCTGGAAACCAAGCCTTATGAGGAAGGATGGAAGGAGCTGGGTATATGTTTAGCCTGGAGAAGAGGAGATATGAGCCATCTTCAAATATCTCAAGGGTTGTGATATGGAAGATGGAGAAATCTTGTTTTCTCCTGCTCCAGAGGGTAGGTTACAAGAAAGTTACAAGAAAGGAGATTCTGACTACACATACAGAAAAACTTTCTGACAGTAAGAGCTGTTCAACAGTAGAACAGACTCCCTTGGGAGTTGGCGGACTCTCATTCCTTGGAGGTTGTTGTTGCTGCTGCTGCTGCTGCTGCTGCTGTTGTTGTTGTTGTTGTTGTTGTTATTTCAATTTATATACTGCCTTTTATCAGAAGATCCCAGGGCGGTGTACAACATTAGAAACACACTACAGAACACCAAAGATAAAAACACAATAAAAAGCATAAACAGAGGTTGGATGGCCATCATGGATGCTTTAGCTGAGATTCTTGCAATACAGAAGATTGGACTAGATGACCCTTAAGGTCACTTCAAACTCTACGATTCTATGATTCTCTTAATCTATGAACTCGAACTCACTTCTGTTCCAGTCAGCATGGCCAACGGTCAGGGATGATGGGAGTTTTCATTCACCTAGGGTTGTATCCAGTGCTCTCTGTACACTAGTGCATGGGCTCTTGCACTAGCAGCTGGGTGAGTTTTAATCTTGTGCCACAGAAGAATGCAGCACAGCAGCCGTGCAGGTGGAAACTCGTTGTGCAACAGATTGCATAAACTAATGCGCAACAAAGTTTGCTAGGCATCCTGTTGCACGACAAAGTCCCTTGGAATAAAAGCTTTATTTGAACGTCATGAGCCTGTTTCTGTCCACCTATTTATTTCCATAAGAGGCAACCCTGTCCATATGTAAGGCAACTTGAAGAACCCTATACCATGAGATCATTGTACTTTCTTTTCTGATAGAAACTATAGTAGTATTGTCAACAGTTTAAGCCCCATCCAACCCAAAACTGTGAGGGCCCTGTAATGTCTCCTCGAGAGTAATCAGCTAGACCACGTCGTCTGCTAAACTAGTTGCTTTATTTACAAAGTATACATCAGAGCTCTCAAAGTTCATGACCACTTGAGTCAGTTCCAGATTCCGGGAGTGGACGCTCACGGCTCTGCCCCCAACATAAGAGTTTGGGAAAACCATAGCGCCTCCCCCTCTCCTTGCGCTTTCTCCCCCTGTACACCTGTGGGCTGGCGCTGGGCATCTCCGTCAGACTTTGTCCCCCTCCCTTTGGTGAAGCTGGGTCTCTTTCAGCTTCCACAAGACCTCGCATCTCCCTGTCAGCCTGCAGTTCCTCTACTCTGCCACTTTGGCTCTCCTGCGAAGTGCTTTCCAAACTGATTGCTGTTTCTCTCCAGCCGTCTTCCCCCGTCACCTCGGCTCTGGGAGAGGGCACATCCCTGACAAAAACTCTGACCAGTGAGCACCTCTCTCAATCCTAAATATATTTATTTCCAGATAGGCAGAGGAAGCCAGAGGTCTTACATGGCCCCTGGGGCTGCATTGGAAACCTCTGCAAATAGTCTGAATAGTCAGCCTGATTTAAAATAAATAAAACAAACAAGTAAAGAGCAATTGTGATTCAATTGTCCTTCATAAAGCACCGAGCAGATCCACATTTTTAGCTCACCTGTCACCGCACCATTACAGAATAAGAATAATGGAAATGCAGAAGATTCCAGGTGTGCTAGAAACCTTCCATAATGGAGAATGTCAAAACAGGTTTCAAATACTTGAAAGCAATTAGTTCTGACTTCTTCTTTAAGCAGGAAAGATTCCATCCAAAATCTGAGCAATTAACAGAGCGAGCAGGCAAAGGTCACATGCTATGGATCGTTGGCTGCTCAAATTATTTCAGGTAGTCTGGCTGCTCTTTTGGAGTCTGAGTCAGTTCACACCAGGTTGCCCCATAAAATGTTTTTTGATGGCCATAAAATTGATTCACAGCATGACCTAATACCTTTCAAAACTTTTTTTATAAAAAAAAAAATGGGGAATATTCCTCTTTTTCTATCCAACGGAGGATAATTTGCTTCTTTAATGAATAAATATGCAGCACTCGATATGGCAGAGCATTCCAAACGTAAGCTTTCTCCAGCCAGGTGTTCAGGGCTGATGTGCAGAGTGGCTGTTTTATCATCATCTTGTTTTATAGGCTAACATAGTCAATAGACAAGTTGCTGCTGTGAGCAGTTTACAGTCTAAGTTTAGAAACTATGAGAGCTTCTCTCATAATTCTTCAACTCTAGAGTGCCCAGTGAAGTTGATTGGCCATAGCTTAAAGAATGACAAAAGGAGGAACTTTTCCATACTACAGCGGTACCTCGGAAGTGGAACGGAATCCATTCCGGAAGTCCGTTTGACTTCCAAAACATTCAGAAACCAAGGTGCGGCTTCCGATTGGCTGCAGGAAGCTCCTGCAGCCAATCAGAAGCTGCGGAAGCCACGTCAGATGTTCGCAAACCGGAACACTCACTTCCAGGTTTGCGGCGTTCAGGAGCCAAAAAGTTCGACTCACAAGGCATTCCTCAAGCATGGTACGACTGCACACATAATTAACTTTGAAATGGACCACCTCAAGATGTGGTGATGATTACCTCTAGCCTAGATGGCTTTTACAATAAGATTAGACAAATCAACATGTGTCGTCAGTCATATATACACTCTCTCGCACAATGAATATCCAAACAGTGTGTTTGGCTTGATTATCGTAACTCACTCTACATGGGGCTGCCCTTGAGACTGACCCAGAAACTCCAGCGGGTGCTGAATGCCGCGGTGAGACTCCTTACGGGGTCCTCACCGTGGGATCACATTCACCCAGTGCTATACCAGCTGCACTGGCTCCTGGTGGCGTACAGGATCAGGTTTAAGGTGCTGGTTTTAACCTTTAAAGCCTTATACGACCTAGGACCCTCATACCTACGGTATGAGCCACGGAGGACCTTACTGTCTTCAAATAAAAACATCTTGGAGATTCCGGGCCGCAGGGAGGTTAGACTGGCCTCGACCAGAGCAAGGGCTTTTTTGGCCGTGGCCCCGATCTGGTGGAACGCTCTGTCACAAGAGACTAGGGCCCTGTTGGACTTGACATCTTTCCGCAGGGCCTGCAAGATGGAGCTGTTCCGCCCGGCCTTTGGCCAAGGCACAGTCTAACTGCCTTTCTCCTTCTGTAATCTTCACAGAGCTCTAACCCGATGGTTGCCATTAATTTGATTCTGAATTGATTCTAGAATGTATTTTAATTAATTAACTGTGCGATTTTATGTAGACTGTGCTATTTTTACTTCTTGTTAACCGCTCTAAGCCCAGCTTTGGCCGGGGAGGGTGGGATACAAATACAAATTTATTATTATTATTATTCCTTAGATCCTGGCCCAAAGTCATGGCACAATGATAACAAGTTTTTCACAAGGATAACAAGAAAGTAGGAATAGAACACAGCCTACAACAGCGTCCAGCACTGAATGCACATTACTGTGCAATGTGTACACACCCTGATTCAGAGTAAGGGCAATGCTTCTAGAATTGCTGATGCTACAGCAGATATATGGAAGCCTGTTTTAAACGGCTGAGCCCACAGTGCTGCTACACTGATAAGAGACCCAACCTTGTGATGGCTGGTCAATAAACACTACAGCAGTGCTGTGGGAGAGACTCATGAAGGTAGCATCTGTAGCACTGCTGTAACATCTAAACATCTAAGGACGCGGGTGGCGCTGTGGTCTAAACCACAGAGCCTAGGGCTTGCTGACCAGAAGGTCAGCGGTTCGAATCCCCATGACGGGGTGAGCTCCCGTTGCTCGGTCCCTGCTCCTGCCCACCTAGCAGTTCGAAAACATGTCAAAGTGCAAGTAGATAAATGGGTATCGCTCCGGCGGGAAGGCAAACGGCATTTCCATGCACTGCTCTGATTTCACCAGAAGTCACTTAGTCATGCTGGCCACATGACCTGGAAGCTGTCTGCAGACAAACGCTGGCTCCCTTGGCCTATAGAGCGAGATAAGCACCGCAACCCCAGAGTCGTCCGCGACTGGACCTAATGGTCAGGGGTACCTTTACCTTTAACATCTAAACAATTGTCACTTTTGAACCCCTTTCTAGCAATCACTGGAAAAATGTGGCAAGGGAGAACGCTTTTCAGTGCTGCTGGGAATTTGCATGAAATGTACTCTCTTCCCTTAAATGAACTCAGCCCTAACTGTGAAAGGATGGAAAGGAGTTGTGTTGTCTGCTTGTCTGTGCTAAGGATCCCCTTTTCAGACAACGTCTAAGACATCCCATCCTAGGTAGAGCTAATCCTCTGTGCTGCTTCTCTACTGAAGACATGTTCCAGGAAGCTAGGCTGGCACTTGAAAACCCATACAAAATTTGAATTCCTGCAGATCTTCCCCCCCCATAACCTCATTTCAAGCCACTTGTACTCCGAGAGAAGCTGCTCACCCGACCCCTCTTCCCCACAACCAACAAGCAACTTCTTTTTCCTTTTCCTCTTCCTCTTAAAACTTAAGATGCTTAAGATGCTAGGTGAGTGTAAGCAAGAAAGGATTATAAATGTAAGCTTCTGAAGTGTCCTGCAGAGACTATGTCAAGCAAAGTACAAGCTGCAAGGTGCAAATTCCTCTTTGTGGATAATAAGCAGCCTGAATATGTACTTATTATGTGAAACAACAACAAAAGAATCCTTGCCACTGAAAACCGAAGCTGATGCTTGAAGCTCAAAAAATGAGTGGCTTGGAAGAAAATGAAGGGGCAAAACGTTTCTCCTCCTTCAATGGCTGCAGTCCCACTATATTTGAGTACCAAAAATAGCTGGAGGATATAAACAATAATTCTCAGTTGATCTCCATTTTCAATTAAACGGCCTTTCCTAGAAAATCAGTAAAAGTTTATGCCAGCATGATAAGCCTGGTGTAGAATACTGCACACACACACACACACACACACACACACACACACACACACACACACTGCAATAATAGCCAATGGGAGCTTCCCCCACATTCAGATTCAGATTTGCAGGCAAAGGGACCCTGATCTGGACTGAGATCATAATTTGCCTCTCTGTGTGTCTGTTTCTCTGTGTGTCATAGGATCTGATATGGATCTGCCCGCACTGGCAATTTGTGAAAGCATTTTTATTTATTTATGTTTTATGTTAAGCTAACTTCCCATATAGTTTGGACTTCAGTCCAATGATGCAATTGTTGTGTGAAAAAAATGGTCAAATCCTATGCAGTTGCCCTAAGATCCTTGGAGGAAGGATGAAATTAAAATGTGTTTTTTTAAAAATGTGTTTTTTTAAAAAAAATAAAATAAAAAAGCTATGTTTTTATGTTGAAACAAGAATTCAATGCTACTAAGACCAGAATGGAAGAGTGGATGAAAGGAAAGAATTGACCTAAACAAGCAATGCTGATTGTACTTTTGTTGTTGTTGTTTAGTCGTTGAGTCGTGTCCAACTCTTTGTGACCCCATGAACCAGAGCACTCCAGGCACTCCTGTCTTCCACTGCCTCCCACAGTTTGGTCAGACTCATGTTGGTAGCTTCGAGAACACTGTCCAACCATCTCATCCTCTGTCATCCCCTTCTCCTTGTGCCCTCCATTTTTCCCAACATCAGGGTCTTTTCCAGGGAGTCTTCTCTTCTCATGAGGTGGCCAAAGTATTGAAGCCTCAGCTTCAGGATCTGTCCTTCCAGTGAGCACTCAGGGCTGATTTCCTTCAGAATGGATAGGTTTGATCTTCTTGCAGTCCGTGGGACTCTCAAGAGTCTCCACCAGCACCATAATTCAAAAAACTCCTTCATGGATCACTGCCTTTTTGTGGCGAAGGGGCTTGAATAACTCAGAGAAGTTATGAGCTATGCCGTGCAGGGCCACCCAAGATGGACAGGTCATAGTGGAGAGTTTTGACTAAATGTTATCCACCTGGAGCAGGGACTGGCAAACCACTCCAGTATCCCTGGAGTCCATGGGACTCTCAAAAGTCTCCTAGCCAGGCACAAACAGCAAGAGAAAGGGGGGGGGGATCAGGACACAAATGTTTGGATTTGAGAAGAGAATCTGGAATAAGGAAGGAAGGAACAGAAGCAAAGGTCAGCCAAACTTCTGAAAGCAAAGAAAGGACAAAATCAAATACAAACTCCAAAACCACTTAGGCACTGCTGCTAACAGTTAATTAGCAAAGGGCACAGAAATCACTGGTAGAGCTCTTTCTACATAAAAGGAGTCCACTGTGTATTAATAAGACAAGATAGATCAGAAAGGTCAAAAGTAAGCTAGGATGGATAAGAGTCCATGATTCATACAAATATCACTAATTCATCCATCTCTCTGCTCTGTATAAAACTCATCATCCTGGGCGAGCATACGGTCAATCTGTGATTTCCACAACAGATAACTGATCAAATGACCATTTGGAGAAGCCAATCCCGGATTGGAAGCTAGAGTTGTCAGTCACAGAACCCCACTTCCTCCTGTGCCTCCCCACCCCAGGTGTTTTCAATCTATGGGGAGCATGGAGGAAATTACAGTGGTACCTCAGTTTAAGAACATCCCTGTTTACGAACTCCACAAAACCGGAAGCAGTGTCCTGGTTTGCGAACTTTACCTCGGTCTAAGAACAGAATCCGAATGGTGGAAGGGCACTGGCGGCGGGAGGCCTCATTAGGGAAAGCGCACCTCAGTTTAAGAACGGTTTCGGTTTAAGAACGGACTTCCAGAACGGATTAAGTTCGTAAACCGAGGTACCACTGTACAAAAATGCAGCAAATACTTTAGAAGCCCCTCACCCTGCCAAGATTCCAGGCGAATTGAGCCAGCTGGCCTTGCCTTGGGCCGCCTCAGACTCCAAGACAGTCCCAATATTTTCAAGGTGAGGACTCTCACCCCAAACTCATTCCTCATCTGAGTCAAATACATAACCCTAGTTTTTTCCAACTCAAAATTCAAAATCCATTCATATGGATATGTGTACTTCTGTATTTAAATGGCTAAGAATTGTGTCTCCTAGTTCGACAAGTAGAAAACCAACTGAACAGCTAAACTTTCAACCCCATATTACTCTTAGATGTCAAGCCAATGGTGATCCTCCTCTTGCCACTGCTCATCTTCATTTTATTCTTGTTAAAATTTCTTAGGAACCATCCTAAAAACAATACCCAAATTTAAAAATAGAAAATAATAATAATAATAATAATAATAATAATATCAGCTCGTTTCGCATAGGAATTTTGAAATAATGAATTCCTTAAGCAACTGTGCTGTGAATTAAGCATTTGCATAGCTCTGCTGTTGAAACCAAGAAAACTTGGCTGGCTCATCTGCTCTCTCGCCCCACCTACACACACACACACACACACACACACACACACACACACACCCCTGATTTTTAAGAGGAAACTTGCTGCTTTCAACAGCATGGATAACATCCTTGGAGACCAGAAGTCATGGAGTTCTATTTACATAATATCCTACCCCCTGCCCCTCTACTGGATGTGTTGATTTATTGCGAGCATTGAATATAAATTGCTCAGCTCTGTCTTTCACCCTGCAATCTCCTTGATATAGAGCTACCTTTAAATCTTTGACTTAACCTGTTCTCAATGACTTTGTCTCAAATAAGAGTGTTCCAAGGTCTTAAATTTAATTTGGGACAATTACTCTTGATGAATTCAGGACATTTAAGCTTGAGTAGTTGGGAGGGAGATCCAGAGGTTTTGAATTAGCCTCGTAATATTTTATGTCCTCATGACTCCTGTATTTTAGTTAAATGGAGGTGATGGTATTAATTGAACCAGCCTCGTTAGAAAATGAACTGCCTATTACGTATCATTGTTGATGGGGTGGGGAGAGACAGGAGTTTAGGCGGGGCTCCCCCCCCTTTAAAGTCCCTACCAGCTTTCCACACCCTGAGATTAATTGCTTTGAGATTAATACATTAATTAAACTACGTGCGCACATTATATTATGTACTATAAAAATCCCTTTCTCAGAAGCTTCTGACACACACCATTGCAGAGCAGGCCCCCAATTCTTGGACTCGTAGATCACTTACTGTTGTCAGAAATGTTAATAAAGGTCCATTGGCAGTGCACCACAAAAGGAAGGGCAATAGCATATTTTTATGGAAAAAAATAGACCTCAAGGTTCTCCACTAAAATGTGATTGTGCACATGAGGCACTTTGCAAGCATACCTGGCAAATGACGGATGGAAGGATTTTAGATACTGTTTTTATCAGAAGTGGAAATCTTACTAGACTTAGCAAAATTATTTGTTCTCTCCTGAAAAATTGATTGGATGTTTCTCCTGAATGGGACCTTCCAAATTCATCTGAGGCATGCTTACCCTTCCTTCCTTCCATCTTCCTTCCCTCCCTTGATCCCCTTTCCTTATGTTTATATTGCAAGCTCTCCAGGGCAGGGATCTGTCTTCATGCCTGTACATAGGAACACCAAGTTACGTAGGGTCATTGGTCCGTCTAGCTCAGCATCGTTGACATTGACTGGAAGAAGTTCTCCTGCATTTCAGACAAGAGCCTGTTTTGGAGACGCTGAGGATCGGACACTTTAGATGCAAAGCTGATGCTCTACTACTGAGCTACACTAGTGGTCAAAATGGTGGAAACCTTTTGGGGAAAGTATTTCTGAGGTTTGATGGCTCATAACACCACTTTTTTGGAGCAATACCATAAAATTATACAGTGGTACCTCGCCTAACGAATAACTCGCCTAACGTATTTTTCGCCTAACGAATGACTTCCGGTAAAACAAAATGGCCGCCGCAAATGAATTTCTTCGACTTAAGAAAAGACGTCGCGGCCGCTTTTAATAGGATTTTTTCGACTAACGAATTTTTGAATAGGGTTGCTTCGACTTACGAATTTTTCCCCAATGCATTCCTATGGGGATTCGCCGAATGAATTTTTTCGACTAACGAAAATCGCGTCGGAACGCATTATCGTCGTTAGTCGAGGTACCACTGTATATCAATGGAAAGATAATTTAATGAAGAATGTAATGCAACAAAGTTTGTTCAATTATCTGTATTCTATCAAAAGTTATAACCAAATAACCAGAAAAAGGATGCACAACTTGCTTAGGTTGATATGCTTTAGCTTTCCATTTGAATGCAGCCAATGAGCATGAATGTTTAGAGAGCCAATCAGGTGTTATGAGTCATCAAACCTTGGAAATACACTTTTCCCAAAAGGTTTCCACAATTTTGGCCACTAGTGTACAGCCCCTCTCTCAGCAAAGCACCATTCACACTGATGGAACTGTGTACACTTCTCTCACTATATCCATACAACAAGAATTGCAATCCCAGCCTCAGATTTGCAGCTGGGAATCCAGTGCTAGGGAAAGGCAAATTCACAGAATAGCTGGACTAATCACTTGAATTAATTCCTCGCAGGTGTCAGGTAAGAATGTGTTAAATCTTCCTGGGGAATATTCAGTCTTATCTGGAGTCCTGCCTCACTCCACCACCACCACCCCCACGCCCAAGTTGAAACACCTCAAATATTTAAACTTGAAATTTCGCTGGAGCCAAAGCTACAGAAAGATGTCGAGAAAAGAACACCCTCCACCAATTGGCAGTAGCGGAAAGCACGAGGGGAACTGAAACGCAGTATGCATGTTGGATAGAGTTGCCCTCCATGTTTTATTCTAATGGCTGGAATATAAGTTAATGAGCAGAAGGGTATCTAGGCCATTTTTGTCATTCTCGTTAGCCAGCTTCCCTCAGATAGGTGCAGCTGGAAGAAGAAGAAGAGTTTGGATTTGATACCCCGCTTTATCACTACCCAAAGGAGTCTCAAAGCGGCTAACATTCTCCTTTCCCTTCTTCCCCCACAACAAACACTCTGTGAGGTGAGTGGGGCTGAGAGACTTCAGAGAAGTGTGACTAGCCGCCCAGAGTGGCTGGGGAAACTCAGCCAGATGGGCGGGTTACAAATAATAAATTATTATTATTATTATTATTATTATTATTATTATTATTATTATACTAGCCCAAGGTCACCCAGCAGCTGCATGTGGAGGAGCGGAGACGCGAACCCGGTTCACCAGATTACGAGTCTACCGCTCTTAACCACTACACCACGCTGGCTCCCTGGATGCTGGTCTGCCCTGAACATGTGACCTCCGGAAAGCAGGGTCTCCTCATGGAGAGATAGGACATACTTTTCTCTTTGCGAAAGGCAGCTGAGATTGAAGATCCTGCAGAATGCTTTAAATGGGGAATTGCTAAGCTTTACTGGCTGAACCACTTCTTGCTAAAATAACACACAGGAGGGGAAGCATCGAGCGACCCTAGTACCTTGGACCTGGTTTAGCAATTCCTGGCTTGGCGTTGCAGAAACTTTGCCTCTGTGCTGAAACATGATATTGAAACAATTTCAAATTCGGTGCAAAAAGTAGCCCTACACATTTGCTGCATCCCTGAACTTGAACGTGAGTAAGGGGCACAGACTTCCTTTGGCATAGCAGGACCTTGGGAGGAGGTCGGACACAATGGACGAATATAAATGTTGTTCTGTTACCTATATTGCTAATCTCCAGTTGATCCACTGTTATTTGTTAGCTGAATAAATAAAATTGCTTGCACATATCTTGGGGCTGTGTGTGCTAAGGTAAAGCTGCTACTCAATTATCCCCAACTACCAATTCAAGGGTTCCACTTGAATGCATTTTAAAGGGTTTTTGCCAGGTTTTGATTAAGCTAACAATGAAATAAAGGTAAAGGGACCCCTGACCATTAGGTCCAGTCGTGTCCGACTCTGGGGTTGCGGCACTCATCTCACATTATTGGCCAAGGGAGCCGGCGTACAGCTTCCGGGTCATGTAGGCAGCATGACAAAGCCGCTTCTGGCGAACCAGAGCAGCGCATGGAAACGCCGTTTACCTTCCCGCTGCAGCAGTACCTATTTATCTACTTGCACTGTGACGTGCTTTCGAACTGCTAGGCTGGCAGGAGCTGGGACCGAGCAACGGGAGCTCACCCCATCGCAGGGATTCGAACCACCGACCTTCTGATCAGCAAGCCCTAGGCTCTGTGGTTTAACCCACAGCGCCACCTGGGTCCCTAACAATGAAATACAACATTGCTATTTATTAATTGGGAGCATCAGGACATGAGACAAGTCAGCTAAGCTTGGGGTGGCAGAAGTGGAACTTGGGTGTTCAGATGGTTACTATCTCATTGTCTGGTACATTAACCAGTCACAGACCAGTATAAAGAACAACTCATAGAACTGTAGGGTTGGAAGGGAGCGTGAGAGCCATCTAGTCCAGCACTCTGCAATGCGGGAATCTTTTGCCCAACATGACCCTAAGATTAAGAGTCTCATGCTCTACCGACTGAGCTGTTAAGCTCTTCTTATCTTTTCTTGTTTGCTCTTATTCCTATTTACACTGCCATGCTCAGGATATGAGCCAAAAGAGAAGGTTGGAAAAAAAACTCGGTTGTTGTAGATAAAGTAGCTTATAGCTCTCGTATCTTCCTGTTTGTCCCCCCCCCAGCAGTAATGTTTATGCCACAGCAGCACTACCGAGTAAGAGCAGTTTATAAGCATAATGCCGCCAGGCAGAAATTAGTTGCTGCATCATGATAGCATGGAATCAATGAGCTTGATCTAGGCCAAGGGCAAGTTGCAGCCAGACAGGCAGCCAAAGATAAATGTTGTGATTAACGGTGTTTCCTCGGAAGTTTCCAGAGAGTTTGTGTGGCTCCCTTGCTCCACACACACCCCACCCAGATAATCGCAGGAGCATCTCGGAGCATCTGCTGTTCTAGCAGCCACAAGAACTTGCAATCACATTGGACACTTAATAATTGTCTGTCCAAAATAGACCATGTAAGAAAAATGAGCTGATCTGAAGTCAGTGACAGTTGTCTGGGTCTAAGAAAACCAGGAGGAAAGCTTTGATGGTTGAGATATAATCCCTGGGCCTATTTTGACCAATGCCGTAGGTAAACTGGAGACCATAGACATTCCAAATCAAGGGAAACAATCCACAATTTATATTGCTGGTTTGTGCCTGCCTAGCTAGTTTTAGTTTTAGTTTAGTTGTTCTCTGAGAGCCAGACACAAAAAGAGTTTAGGTCCAAGTACCAACTGCATGGGACGCGGGTAGCGCTGTGGTCTAAACCGGCTTTGCTGATCGGAAGGTCGGTGGTTCAAATCCCTGCGACGAGGTGAGCTCCCGTTGCTCGGTCCCAGCTCCTGCCAACCTAGCAGTTCTAAAGCACGTCAAAATGCAAGTAGATAAATACTAAAATACTCGAAGGAAGCAGCTCATGGTTTGGGTTTTTTCTATAATGATGGGGTGTATGGGATGTTGGGGGGGGGTAGGACCTCATGGTGGACTGACCGTCTTCTGTCCACAGTTCACCAAGAGAGATAATTTCATGGTGACTGATGATAGCCAAGACATAAATCTTGGCTCTTGAAATTCACTCTAGATATAAGAGTGAACAGGGATTGACCTCTGATTCTCTGCCTAAATCAGGAGACTGAGAAGCTGCCAGCTCCTGGGAACCCAGATGAGGATGAGCGACGTAAGAGCAAAGAAGCAACATGGTACCCAAAAGCCAAGTAAGAGCCCTAATTGACAAATAGGGACTGCAAGCCTCCCTTTCTCTAACAATACCTGAAACAGATATAATTCATTACTTTGAGAGATGCTCTGTCTGCCAGTGTAAATTTACATCTGTTGTGTGAGCTACTTTCTGACTCTGAGAGGAGCCGATTGTAAAAGTCTGAAGGCAAAACTGCCGTTTTTGGGTTCTCTCTGTTTCTCATTTCTCCAAACTTAAATTCAGTTTGCCACATTTCCATGTGTTTTCTTTTTTTTTTAAGTCCTCATAAAAATTTTCAGCATTTTATTAAGTGTTTATCCTCATATATACATTTTTACAGGGAATTTCCCATAATATAATGCATTTTTGTATATTATTTTCACTCAAATTTGCATTTTATGCATATTTCCCCGTGTACACATTTCTGCATTTTTTATGGTAGGAGAACTACCGTACATTGCTGAATGTGGAGAAGTGTGAATTTTGTGTTGCGAATTGTTCTGGGCAGTGTGAATCCCCACTGCGACTGATGACTCTACTGCCGCCGCTGCCGCCGCCATTCCTATTCTGAAGCAGTGACATTTACTTCACTGTAGGTGCTAGGCTAGCTTTTAATATGTGATATAGCTTTTAATATGTGATATTTTAATGTATTTTTTATTTTTGTTGGAAGCCGCCCAGAGTGGCTGGGGAGACCCAGCCAGATGGGCGGGGTACAAATAATAAATTATTATTATTATTATTATTATTATTATTATTATTATTATTATTATTATTATTTTGCCTCTTTAGGGTAAAAGAACTGAGTATTACTATCATTCTTCTATTTCTTTTAATAGCTGGGCTTCTGTTACTTGTGCAAGCTACGTTTATTGTTCTGGGTTTCATTTCAAATCTCATTCCCTTCTTAATAAGCAGATTAGCATTTTTATTGGGATAGCTGGAACAGCTGGGGGGGGGTGTTTCCCACATATATGCTATTATTTCTCCCAGAGCATGGACAGCCTCCTGCAAGGCTTCTGCAGCAAATTTGTACTTTGTCTTGGATGCTAATGCCTCTGTTTAAATTATTCAATCTTGTCTGTTTATCTGTGCCGTTTTTAGTTGCATGGTGTGTTTGTGTCTGTGAGAAACATAAACAACTGGCTGCCATTTTGAAATACTATTGGAAATGTTGTCACTGGAACATAGGAAGCTGCTGCCTCTGCCTCATGGTGAATTCTTTGTTTTGGGATGGAGTTTCAAGCCATTAAAGCACGAATTCCATGGAACACAGACCAGGATTGACAATTTAACAGATTGTATTCGTGAGACAAGGGGAAATAAATAATTGTCAAGCTAAGTTTAGCTTGTCAAGTGAGTTTATAGTAGGGATTTCTGGGTTTGTTTGTTTGAACACTTCTTTATACAGAAAATAAGCAAGTATTTTAATTGAGTTTTCTGATATTTCTGATTTTTCCTTTATTGTATCTTTTAGACTTTATTGTACACTTCATAGAAACTGTGGTGTTAAGCTGTATATGAATGTTTTGAATACATAAATAACTACACAGTGAGTTGTTCATGATTGCCTGGGGTTCTTCTTTCTGTTGTGTAGTACCATTGTAGAAAACACTCATAGGGGGAATACCTTATCTGCAATGAAATCACCAGAGGAAATATGCATCTTGATTCTTTGGAAGGAAGGAAGGGCAAAGTTGGACTCCAGTTGTTCTTATGAGATTCCACAGATGATAAAAGGAAACCAAAGGAGAAAGTACTAAAGAGGAGGGGGTAAAAGCAACTATTTAGGATCCATAAAGTTTGTATACTTTCTGGAGTACAAATAGCTTACTCATCAATCATAATTCTGACATCACACGTTGGCTAAAAACACTGAAACCAGGAGCAGCCAAGCTGACTTATCTCACTGAAATTGCTTAGAGGGGTGCCTGTACATTTTGCTGTATAACTTTCCTTCTAGGGGCTTGCTTCTTTTTAATGAGAGTTCAGAGTCTTGGCCCTCTTGCAGGCATTGACACCATTATGAATCCATCAATTGTATGGGCAATGCTCCAGATGACCAAATTACCTGAAGTTCTGAGCTTGTTTGAGCAACTGTCCTTTCTAGGTGGTTTAATTGACATATGTAAGATTCTGCATTCATTATATGAGATTAATAGTAAATGACACTTAAAAAAAAATATAGGCTAGTTCTCCTTAAAGTGAAAATCTGTCCCTGGCCTCACTGCAAACTGCAGACCAGGGGTCATACATGCTGGTGATGGTGCATTTCTTCACACAGGGAGGAAAAAATCCTCATAACACAGAAAAACTATGGACCATGGAGAACTCTGGGCTATGTTGTGTGTCCATCGTGATTATCAAATGTTGTTATTGTTGTTATCTAAAGAGGTTCAGCCCAGATCCAGGTTTATTGTCTGTGAGATCTAGACCTTTATTTGCCATTTATTGTGGACTAACGTAGGAGAACAATAATAGAATCGTAGAGTTGGAAGGTACCCAATATCAGCTAAAGCATCCATGACAGATGGCCATCCAACCTCTGTTTAAAACCTCCAAGGAAGGAGTCCACCACCTCTCGTGGGAGTCTGTTCCACTGCTGAACAGCTCTTATGGTCAGAAAGTTTTTCCAAATGGTTTGAGTCCTACCCTCTGGAACAAGAGAAAACAGGCATGCTCCCTCCTCCATGTGTCAGCCCTTAAAATATTTGAAGATGGCTATCATATCATATACTTCTATCATATACTTTTATGTGTATGTATGTCTGTTGTATTAAATATCCAGGCAAACTGGCAATATATATGCAGACAAATATTAAATGGAAAACCAACCATCTGAAATTAAAATATAATTGCAAACAGCAGCAGATGAGACCAGAGAGCCTTTAGAATATGATGTTAATTCTCAGAATCAGAAAATGTCAAACAACATCCCTCACTTGGTTAGAACAATGAGGTTGTTTCTTTAAAAATATTACAGAATGTAATAGAGGGGAGTAAAGCTGAAAGAAATATACTGGAGATTATATAATTAATGATGGCTATAATTTAGAAAGCATAGCCTTTCCCAGCAGTTCTGAAGAAGCACGGAGACATTCATTGTGGCCATTAATCAGCAAGCATTTCTAATAAGGGTCAGTATGATCTAGCATTATTCTGTAGATTATTATCAGTGAGCTAGTAAAGAAACTTTGATTTCTACCAAGTGGCTATTATCAAGCTGCCTTGATTTTATCTCAGCTGTTTAGAATCAACAGCCAGAATATAAATATGTGTGTATGTGTATTCATATATCATTGGGCTCATTCAAATACCCCAAATTGATGCTAATAATCCTTCCCATCTGATTTCAAGTTGTAATTTGCTCTAAGTGGCAATGCTAATTTGCATGGCTTGGTGGATTATAGAGATGCCATTGAAATTGGGGTGGGAGGGTCCACTAGTTGCTGAGATGTCACTTTTATGGCAAAAAAAAAAATAGAGAATGAAAGCAGAAATAAAGAGGCATTGGTTTAATTATATGGGTAGCAACCACATTAGGATATTTTCTTAAAAAAAAAAAAAATCTATGCATGGTGGGGAGAGGTTTAACCCTTTTTGCTCTAGACACATTCCTGATTCAAATCTGCCCCATGGCAATTAGCTTTGGGAGTGGGGTAATTCACCAGCATCAATCAGAGCTTGTTTCCATAAAACTAATTATTGCAGAGGATATTTTTGTCAAGATCTTGGCTGGGGAGGGAAGCGCTAAACCTCTCTACGGGCCTGATGAAAACCAGGAAGAGGGAGCATATCTATTACTAAATTGGAAAAAAATCCCCTGATGTGATCCCTACAATCCAACTTTTTAAAAACAACAACAGCATCCTTTTCCTAAAAGATAAAATGAATATTCCCTTGGCAAAGTGTATAGGAGTGGAACCTTGGACAGCGTTCACATAGGCACTTTTAGAAATTGCTTCATGAAGAAGAAGAAGAAGAAGAAAAAGAAGAAGAAGAAGAAGAGGAAGGGGAGGAGGAGGAGGAGTTTGGATTTGATATCTCGCTTTATCACTACCCGAAGGAGTCTCAAAGCAGCTAACATTCTCCTTTCCCTTCCTTCCCCACAACAAACACTCTGTGAGGTGAGTGTGGCTGAGAGACTTCAAAGAAGTGTGACTAGCCCAAGGTCACCCAGCATCTGCATGTGGAGGAGCGGGGAAGCGAACCCAGTTCACCAGATTACGAGTCCACCGCTTTTAACCACTACACCACACTGACTCTAGTAGTGTCCAATAATAAGAAGGGGTGTGTGTGTGTGCAAACAAATTGAACATAAAATTGAAAATTAAAAAAATAAAATAATGTTAAGGCTGAAATTCTACACTCACTTTTCTGGGAGTATGCCTCATTGAACTCAGAGGGTAAAAAATGAGGTGCCAGTTCTCATATCTTTGGGCAGCTCATAATAGCTGCCATAGGCGGCTGGGGTAGGGGGTGGGAGAGAGACATCGGTACTCTGTACTGGTGAATACCAGCCTACTAAAAAACTACTGGACATCAGCAGCACTCCACACATCAGCATTGGTGATCACACACTTGAGCTGGTGGATGATTTTGTTTACCTGGGTTCCACTGTAACCCATTCATCAATGCTGAGCTGGATAAGCATATTGAAAAGGCAGCTATGGCAATGGCTCACCTCTCCAGAAGGGTATGGGAGAATGTGAAGATCCAATACCAAGATGAAGGTCTACCAGGCTTGCATGTTGAGCATGCTGCTTTATGGAAGTGAGTAATGGACAACTTTCAGCTGCTAGGAGGGATGCCTTGACACCTTCCACATGCACTGTGTCAGGAAGATTTGGGGCGTCACATGGAAGGACAGAGTCTCAAACAAAGATGTGGTCTCCCAAGTCCACATCACCAGTATGTTGACACTGGTATGTTGTATCAGTGATGTCTATGCTGGCTTGGTCATGTCCACAGAATGAAAGATGGCAGGACCCCCCAAAGACGTGCTCTATGGGGAGTTGGGCTTCAGTCACCAGGCCCATTGGCAGACCAACTCTTCATTACAAAGATGTCTGCAAACATGACATGAAGTCCGCTATGTGACTGCAGTGCCTGGAGACAGACAGACAGACAGGTTGTGTATCCATAGCAATGACCAGAAGAGGAATGACCGCTGGGAGGAGGGCAGAGAGAAGCACCTCCATGGTACATCTTCAGCAGCACAACTAGACACCTTCATCTGCCCCAGCTGCAACAAAACATGTCTCTCTCATATCACTCTCTACAGCCACGGCAGGCACTGTAACCTTCCAACAGTCTGACATCACCCACAAAGGCGCACTCCCCCGCTGTCTTCCAAGACAAATGGTTGCCAACCAGGACATGTATAGGATTGTGCTGTTAATACTGTGCTGCGCCTATCTTCCTATGCTTGTGAGCTCTGATCATTAATATCTCTTTGTTCTCCAAAGCTATTCCTCACTCAAGGTTGGGCATCAATGTTACATTGACGTATTTATGAGACAGACACACCAACACAGAGCTCCCTGGAGCATATATTATCTAACACAGCTTGTTAAGCTCAGCATGCTTGTAATTGGCATCTTCGATTGGAAGATCAATCCATCACGAAAACACATCTTAAATTAGAAGTGTGACATGCCAGCTCATATCCTTCCAGTCCTATTAGGGTTAACATAAAATATGTCTTCTTTAAATTGTAGCTATACATTTTGGCTTTTTAAATATATTTTCCATCTGAATAAAGGCGTGCATATCTGATATGTGTTCTGGTGAGTAAAATACACATCTTGGGGTTTCTCAGAGTGAGAACAAATATTTGCCGATTGAAACATGCCACCAAAATTGCATCCCCATGATAAGTTCTATCTTCTGCTGCTTTAACAATTCAATTATTTTCTCCTCCACCTGGCATCATTCTACAGTGAGTTATCCTTCCTCTAAAATTCTACCTACCTCCGACTTGTAGATTTCTTCTTCTTCTTTTTCTTTTTTTAAAAAATAAACTTTATTCAGGTTTCTTAAAAAGTTACAACATAGTTACAGTAAACAAAAACAACCGAAGACCAAATAAGACAGAAAATATAATACATTCACAACAAACAAAATAATACAAATAAACAATAACAACACACAACATATAACAAAAGTATCCAGAGAAAACCACACACACACACAAAAGAAACATAAAACATCCACATCAAAAATTTAAAATTTAAAAAGACTTCCTAAAGTTCTACCTCGCGTTCCTTACTATAAGCTCCTGTCCATGCTATTTTTAATATACGAAATAATGCTGAAATACACTTGTCTATTTATATCTATAATTACCTGTATTGATATTACCCCTGTATGTGAATCATTCCAAGCAGATCACCAGTTCTGTTTTCATCCCCTCTTTCCTTTTTTTTTTTTTTAATTGAACACCTACATGCATCTATGGCATGGGTAAGGGAACAAAGAATGACTCAGAGACTTCTGTGTATTTATTTATTGGAATATTTATAATCCACACTTCCATAAAATATATCAAGGTGGGTTACAACTTAAAACACTATAAAAGCGATCTATGGATATATTAAAAACCTTAATTTAAAACATCAAATGAAACATTGATTGGCTAAACAGAGAAATTCATATAGTGCAGCCCTGTCTAAAAAGTACAGTTTTCAAAAGATATCTGAGAGGAGGTGGGGATTGTTGCTGCTGAACCTCTACTGGCAGGGAGTTCCATGGAGCAGGGCTTGCCAGATTAAAGGCTTGGTCCTAGTGAAAAGCAACTAAACCTTGGGAACCACTAAAAGAGCCTCACTGTAGGACTTAAGTGATTGAGGTGTAGAAAGGATCAGATGGTTCTTAGGGTACTTTGGGATCAAGTTGTTCAGGGCTTTGTGAATAAATAATAATAATAATAATAATAATAATAATAATAATAATAATAATTTATTATTTGTACCCCACCCATCTGGCTGGGTCTCCCCAGCCACTCTGGGCGGCTTCCAGCAAACATTAAAATACATTAACACATCACAGATTAAAAACTTCCCTAAACAGGGCTGCCTTCAGGTGTTTTCTAAAGGTCATGTAGTTGTTGATCCTTTTAACCTCTGCTGGGAGGGCGTTCCACAGTGCGGGCGCCACTACCGAGAAGGCCCTCTGCCTGGTTCCCTGTAGCTTTGCTTCTCGCAGTGAGGGAACCGCCAGAAGGCCCTCGGTGCTGGATCTCAGTGTCTGGGCTGAACGGTGGGGGTGGAGATGCTCCTTCAGGTATACAGGACCGAGGCTGTTAAGGGCTTTAAAGGTCAGCACCAACACTTTGAATTGTGCTCGGAAACGTACTGGGAGCCAATGTAGATCTCTCAGGACCGGTGTTATGTGGTCCCGGCGGCCACTCCCAGTCACCAGTCTAGCCGCCGCATTCTGGATTAGCTGCAGTTCCCGGGTCACCTTCAAAGCTAGTAGCCTCACGTAGCCCCGGAATTAAGATTGCCGGAAGAAATGTCAACAACCTCAGATATGCTGATGATACAACCTTGATGGCAGAAAGTGAGGAGGAATTAAAGAACCTTTTAATGAGGGTGAAAGAGGAGAGCGCAAAATATGGTCTGAAGCTCAACATCAAAAAAACTAAGATCATGGCCACTGGTCCCATCACCTCCTGGCAAATAGAAGGGGAAGAAATGGAGGCAGTGAGAGATTTCACTTTCTTGGGTTCCATGATCACTGCAGATGGTGACAGCACTCACGAAATTAGAAGACGCCTGCTTCTTGGGAGAAAAGCAATGACAAACCTAGACAGCATCTTAAAAAGCAAAGACATCACCTTGCCAACAAAGGTCCGTATAGTTAAAGCTATGGTTTTCCCAGTAGTGATGTATGGAAGTGAGAGCTGGACCATAAAGAAGGCTGATCGCCGAAGAATTGATTCTTTTGAATTATGGTGCTGGAGGAGACTCTTGAGAGTCCCATGGACTGCAAGAAGATCAAACCTATCCATTATTAAAGAAATCAGCCCTGAGTGCTCACTAGAAGGACAGATCCTGAGGTTAAGGCTCCAGTACTTTGGCCACCTCATGAGAAGAGAAGACTCCCTAGAAAAGACCCTGATGTTGGGAAAGATTGAGGGCACAAGGAGAAGGGGACGGCAGAGGATGAGATGGTTGGACAGTGTTCTCGAAGCTACTAACATGAGTTTGGCCAAACTGCGAGAGGCAGTGAAGGATAGGCGTGCCTGGCGTGCTCTGGTCCATGGGGTCACGAAGAGTCGGACACGACTGAACGACTGAACAACAACAGCCCCACGTAGAGCACATTGCAGTAGTCCAAGCGGGAGATAACTAGAGCATGCACCACTCTGGTGAGACAGTCTGCGGGCAGGTAGGGTCTCAGCCTGCGTACCAGGTGGAGCTGGTAGACAGCCGCCCTGGACACAGAGTTAACCTGCGCCTCCATGGAGAGCTGTGAGTCCAAAATGACTCCCAGGCTGCGCACCTGGTCCTTCAGGGGCACAGTTACCCCATTCAGGACCAGGGAGTCCCCCACACCCGCTTGCACCCTGTCTCCCAAAAACAGCACTTCTGTCTTGTCAGGATTCAACCTCAATCTGTTAGCCGAATTGACACAAGAACCTTAAATCTGACCCAGTAGCAAAAAGTGAAGCTCTCAGCAGTGGATGTTGCCAGTAATCTGCTCTTGTCTGTCAAATACTAGTTGCAGTTTCCAGAGATACAAGGGCAGCTCTACATAAAGTGTGCTACAGTAATCAAGCCCCAAGGTTACCGGGGCACTGTGGCTGTTTTAAGGCCACAACTTTATTGGTTACAGAGCACCAAGTCTAGAATGGCACAGGGCAAGGATCCAGCCATCAAGTGGTGTGACTTGGTGGCCAGCGCCCAGAAATGGGGATGTGGGCAGAAAGCACTACTGCAAGATCCTTTAAGGGGATTCACCCTCATGGGAAGCAGGTGCTCTCCTATTAGATTAAAGTTGGGACAGATAGAAGTTAATCCTCTATAATCTCTGATACTGGTTTTAGGAAGGTAAACTCCAGACAAAGCCTTTCCCAGTTGTGCCTGTTGGTAAATTTTATTCCCAGCCCTATTACACAGTGGCTAGGCAGTATCTGTGGGACACAGGTGACAATGTGGGTTAAACCACAGAGCCTAGGGCTTGCTGATTGGAAGGTTCGAATCCCTGCGACGGGTTGAGCTCCTGTTGTTCGGTCCCAGCTCCTGCCCACCTAGCAGTCCGAAAGCACGTCAAAGTGCAAGTAGATAAATAGGTACTGCTCTGGCTTGAAGGTAAACGGCGTTTCTGTGCGCTGCTCTGGTTCGCCAGAAGCAGCTTTGTCATGCTGGCCACATGACCCGGAAGCTGTACGCCGGCTCTCGGCCAATAAAACGAGATGAGCGCCGCAACCCCAGAGTCGGACACGACTGGACCTAATGGCCAGGGGTCCCTTTACCTTTTTAAATATATATTTAAAAAAGGCTAGACACCTACAGGCAGGGGCACCGTGTGTATGAGAAAAGAAGCACAGTTGTCCTTATTAAAAATGTGCAAGCACACTTTTGTTTTTCATTGCCGTAAAACATTGACTGCCAAGCCCAGGCTGAATAGTGGAGTTAATTACTATTATGCTATTTAGAAACAGACAGGCAACAGAATTCTTTTTATTCCACGAGGCTATTAAAAAAAAAGTCTAATGGAATTAACCCGATACCTTTGCACCAGGGACCACTTGCTCTCTCAATTAATTGCTTTCAGTGTACAAGGTATTGTGGCACAACAAATCATTTAGCTTTTTAATGGGCTGCTCTCAGCCAGGGATGGCCAGCTGGCAGCCCGTGGACCAGATCCAGCTCACAAAGCAATTTTATCTGGCCTCCCACCAGCCTTAGATTTTAATCAAGGTGTCATAAAACATTTGCCCAGTTATAAGGAAAATGAAATTGTTTTTTAAAAAGTTGTGTGAGAGATACATCTCAGACTTTAATATTATGGCCCCATCTGCAGGATACTCTTAATGCAATACCATGCTACTTTAAACAGTTGTGGCTTCCCCCAGAAGAATCCTGGGACCTTCAGGTTGTTAGGGGCACTGAGAGAAGGCCCTTATTTCCCCCATGCAGCTACAATTCCCAGAGTGGGTGAACAATCAATCCCTCTTCCCAAGAAACTACGGGAACTGTAGCTCTGAGAAGGCAATAGGGGTCTCCTAGCAACTCTCACCACCTTTAATAAACTTCAGTTCCCACGATTCTTTAGGGATGGTTGTCTAAAGTGGGATGATATTGCTTTAAATGTAGATTTACGCAGGTGAGACATAATATGATGCTTGAATATAGATGTATCATAGGTGTAAAATCCTTAATATGATGAACCAACCAATGGGGAAATAAAATCTGCAGATTGGGCTCTGCTTCAAACTTCATCTTATGGGGAGACTAGCTTGTTCCCTATTAAAGGTAAAGGTAAAGGGACCCCTGACCATTAGGTCCAGTCGTGTCCGACTCTGGGGTTGCGGCGCTCATCTCGCTCTATAGGCCGAGAGCCGGCGTACAGCTTCCGGGTCATGTGGCCAGCATGACTAAGCCGCTTCTGGCGAACCAGAGCAGCGCACAGAAACGCCGTTTACCTTCCCGCCAGAGCAGTTCCTATTTATCTACTTGCACTTTGACGTGCTTTCAAACTGCTAGGTGGGCAGGAGCTGGGACCGAGCAACAGGAGCTCACCCCGCCGCAGGGATTCGAACCGCTGACCTTCTGATCAGCAAGCCCTAGGCTCTGTGGTTTAACCCGCAGCACCACCTGGGTCCCTCCCTATTAAAAGCAGGGTCTTTTCCATTCCAGCTGTAACACTATGGAACTCCATTCTGAGGGAGATTTGCTGTATTTGGGATGCAGGTACTCCTAGTACTTTTGATTTTTTATGATGTGATTATTGATTTTGACTGACTAGAGTTTCCCCCCAGAGAGGACTGAGGGATCAATCAAGTCTTTCAACGCTCTTAAGCAGGGGTCAGCAAACATTTTCAGCAGGGGACCGATCCACTGTCCCTCAGACCTTCTGGGGGGCCGGACTATTTTTTTTGGGGGGGGGGAATGAACAAATTCCTATGCCCCACAAATAACCCAGAGATGCATTTTAAATAAAAGCACACATTCTACTCATGTAAAAACACCAGGCAGGCCCCACAAATAACCCAGAGATGCATTTTAAATAAAAGGACATATTCTACTCATGTAAAAACATGCTGATTCCCAGATGTCCGCAGGCCGGATTTAGAAGGCGATTGGGCTGGATCCGGCCCCCGGGCCTTAGTTTGCCTACCCATGCTCTTAAGTATATTTGTCTCTCTTTACTGCTTGTATAGTGAAAGGGTTAATGCTGGATGTACTGATGCCACTGGACATCAGTATACAAGCCAATCAGATGGCATCACTTTGGGTAAATAGGGGTCACTCAGGGTGATGTCAAGCAAGGGCAAATAAGTGGACACCTTTGCAAAAAATACCAAAAATATGCAGAGAGGGAGGCAGTTTGGACACTGCAAAAAATGCTTTAAAAGCAGCAAAAGTAGTTTTAGCTCAGTCCTAGGGGAAAGAATCATCGCTTGAGGTTCAGCTTTGGAATTAAATTCTCACCAATCAACCTCTATTTTGTACCTTGATTGCTATTAACCCAGATCATGATTTAAGTGAATGGCAGCATGAAATGTAATTACAGCTGGATCAATACGAGACAAAATTAATTTCTTTAGCACAGGTTTAGAATAACAGAATAGCACTAAGTAAAAAGCAATATTTGAATGGAGGTAACATAGTATAGAACGCAAGGTAAATCCCCATTGAGACAGATGATATTAATCCCAGAAGAATAAAAATTATATTTTTATAAGACTCATAAAGTGAAAATTGACAGTGCAAAGCCCAATATTACAGACTATGAGGTCGTTCACGTTGACATGTAGATTATAATCAGCCTTCAACATCCAATTTTATTGTAGTTTCTACCCTTTGGTTTAATTTTCTTTTTAGGGATGTGAAGAAATTTGTAAAGATTTCTAGAGTGAAATAGCCGTTTTCTTCTTTTACCTCCAGCTCCAAATACACAAAGAGGGGCAAAAAACAATTAAAGGAGGGCAAGTAAAAACAATTAAAGGAGGGCAAGTAGAACAGCTATCCCCACCTGGGGTTTTGGACCACACATAATTATTCTTTAGTACCACCCATGTCTCTACCTAGTCCAGAAATGCTCTGAGTGCCCACTGTTAAAAACAAATTAATTGACTGTGTACTAAAGATCCATTCCGTAGCTTAACATAAAAGGGGGAAATGCAAAGAAAAGCATTCGAACCATGTTGATTACATTGCTATAGCTATTGTAAATAGCCATTTAAGTAAGACTCTTCTCCAAGTGAACAGTGAGAAGACATTACAAGTTTTTACTTTGGGTTTTGTTGACGCTTTCATGTGTAGCATGGTTAGATGTGAGCAGGCAGGCCAGGGAATTGGTTTTATCGGCTAGAACCACCCATTCAGAAGGTCTGGAGCCATCATATCACCCAAAGTTACACCATATCCACAAGGTTGATGTCAGGGACTGGGCTGAACAGGAAGACTGGGGAGTGTCCCCTCAGTCTGTTCGGCTCCTCTCGGAAGAGGAGAGTGAGTGGGAAGGTTCACCCCCCCTTGTCTCCAGCAGTTTGAAGAGGAGGAGACAGGGCTGAATTACAGCTGAATGAAGAACTGCCTAGTTATGAGATAGTGGAGGAGGAAGGGGGAGGGAGAGAGCAGCCAGAAGAGACCTCCCTGGAGAGTCTGGGAGGTCCTCTTTCTCCAAGGGCTCGTCGACCACTCCGCATTCAAAATAATAAAATAAATAAATAATAATAATAATAATAATAATAATAATAATAATAATAATAATTTATTATTTATACCCCACCCATCTGGTTGGGTTTCCCCAGCCACTCTGGACGGCTTCCAACAGAACATTAAAATGCAATTATCTATTAAACATTAAAAGCCTCCCTAAACAGGGCTGCCTTCAGATGTCTTCTAAAGGTCTGGTAGTTGTTGTTCTCTTTGACATCTGGTGGGAGGGCGTTCCATAGGGCAGGTGCCACAACCGAGAAGGCCCTCTGCCTGGTTCCCTGTAACTTGGCTTCTCGTAGTGAGGGAACTGCCAGAAGGCCCTCGGCACTGGACCTCAGTGTCCAGGCAGAATGATGGGGGTGGAGACACTCCTTCAGGTATACTGGACCGAAGCCATTTAGGGCTTTAAAGGTCAGCACCAACACGTTGAATTGTGCTCGGAAACGTACTGGGAGCCAATGTAGGTCTTTCAAGACCGGTGTTATGTGGTCTCGGCGGCCGCTTCCAGTCACCAGTCTAGCTGCCGCATTCTGGATTAGTTGTAGTTTCTGGGTCACCTTCAAAGGTAGCCCCACGTAGAGCGCATTGCAGTAATCAAGAACAGAGAATGCAGAGGACTGTGACTCCTGGGACTTAGCATAGGTACTCAGGATGCTGTTGGGGATGGAAGAGGAGGGACTCAGAGTAGGCAATGTCTCCTTTGTCTTGCGCCCAGATGACTGAATAAAAACCATAAATATGAACTTGCTTGTTCTTCTTGCCTTTGATGTTTCCAGGGGAGGAGAGTATCCTCCATGCCTGACAGTTAAACAGTTGAGTTATTGCTTTTGGTTCAATTTTATCTGTTGTGGTCTTGTTTGTGAACCGCCCTGAGACCTCCGGGTTTAGGGCGGTGTATAAATTGAATAAATAAATAAAAAATAAAGAGGGTTCCGTAGTCAGTGGTAATAATGGCAACTGAGAGGTCCAGCAGAACTATCCCCTTCTGTCCAGTTCCCAGCATAGATCATGTATCATGGTGACTAAGGCCATTTCTACCCTAAAACTAGGCCTGAAACTGGATTTAAATGGATCAACACAATCCATGTAGTCTAGAAAGACCTGGAGCCAACATGCAAGTTGATCACATTGTCTGGAAATTAGCTACTGGTCAAAAAATATCCAGTATAATGGAGTGGAGGGAGGATAATGTTTTTCCAACAGAACTTTCACCACTGTCTCTTTCAGATTTGCCCAGAAGGCACATCTTCCTGCAAAAAGGCATTCACCTTACCACCACCACCCACTTGACAAGTCCTTCTCCTCCTGCGGCAGCTCAATGGGCCATAGTCAAGTGTAGATGTACTTATTCTCTCACCTCTGTAAGAATTCTGTCCTCATCTTTGGGCTACACGAATTAAACAGTGTCCAACATAGCTGGAGAAGCAACTGCCAAAGGTACATCTGCTGGCCCTGCTTTAACGGCACCGTCTCAGTAAGAATGGACATCGGTGACATTATCTGCAAATTGTCTAGCAAACTGGTTCTGGCATGCTGCTGAGTGGTGCTCTCCTGAGGTTCAAAATGTAGAAACCCTCTGGCTACTCCGAAAAGCTCTGCTAGCTAACTCTTGACTGGATGCAGCGGTGACAGGAAAGTGTGATTTGTCTTCAAGAGAGCAGACTCTGAGATAAGCTCTGGACCACATTCGATTGGATTTGCCACTGCCATAGTTACCACTGCGACTTCATTGCGGTCAACTCCTTAGGCTATGCAGGAGCTCATTTAGCTCTGTGAAAGTGGGAGAGGAGAGTCTGAACTAATAATGTCAACTGCCTGGGCTATTTCCCCATTCCAGAGGTCAAATGGGGTTCTGATAGGATTGTCATCCTAAATGACAGGAAAATAACTTTCTTTCTAGAAGGGCAAGAGACTTACTTTAAAGGAGTATGAAAGCTCAGAGTCTGGGGCACCGGCCCAGGTCATCATTGGAAGCCTTTATGTGGGGCCTTGCCAATACATTTTGGCAACTGAGGCAATCTTAGAGTTGTGGGTTTGAGCCCCATTTTGGGAAAAAGATTCTTGCATCGCAGGGGTTTGGACCCTTGTGCCCCCTTCCTATTCTAAATAGGATTCTACGTTTATTTTTACTTTGCATTTTCATTCTCATACATTTATAATAAAAACATAGATTCTAATTTATAATGAAAAATATTTTTAAAGTGTGGGAAATAAATAAAACAGATTAAAAGCTTAAAAGAAATAAGGGAGGAATTAAACCCCCCAAAGAAATAAAACAGAATAATATGTACCTTGAAAACCTTATTTGAACAGATTTTATCATCCACATAAGGAATGTTCATCCTAACCCTCTTTATTCTACATTATCCTTCACAACCCTGGTGCTATCCAGATGTTTTGGACTACAATTCCCATCACCCCAAGGCAGCACAACCATTCTGTTCAACATATTTGGAGGACACCCAGCTCTCCATGTTTTTATTCCGAGATGTGTGATCTTTGCATTGGCTGCTCTGCACTTAAGGGGAATGTTGATGGTTCTTAATTGCAGCCATCATTCTCACAATTTACTATTCCAACAACTTTTCTATACTCTACAAACTATCGGCATTGATTTTATTTCTTCTTTCAGTTCATTAACATGAACGGAGAATACCACTTGACTAAGAAACAATCCCTACAGGGCCAATATAAAAGCCTCCTCTTTTTGGATGATGATGCACCCTTAGTAATTCTCCATTGTGAGTTATCCATTGAATGTGTACTTTGCTAAAATTGAATCTGTGTGGCATCGTTTATTTTGGTGCCATTGGGAGATTTTACACACACACACACACACACACACACACAAACACACATACACACACCCCAAAGCAAATACCAGCTTCAGAAGAGGCCTCTTCCTCAGGACTGCAGAAGAACTGAATAACAGCACAATTAAAAGGAGAAATAGTACAATGTTCACTAGCCTGCAAAAAAAGATGAGTGGTGGGGAGTTCTCTCAGGGAAATTTCCCACCAATATGTGTGTAAAAACAATTGGCTGAGAGTCGACAATGGTTTGGAAGAAGAATTGTTCCCCTTCTCATGTGTATTCATCTCCTTTTCTCCTCTGGTAATCAGGTTCGGTAGAGTCGGGGGGTTTTGGGGGGTGGGGATAGGTTAAAGGTAAAGGTAAAGGGACCCCTGACCATTAGGTCCAGTCGTGACCGACTCTGGGGTTGCGGCACTCATCTCACATTATTGGCCGAGGGAGCCTGCGTACAGCTTCTGGGTCATGTGGCCAGCATGACCAAGCCGCTTCTGGCGAACCAGAGCAGCGCACGGAAATGCCGTTTACCTTCCCGCTGCAGCGGTACCTATTGATCTACTTGCACTTTGACGTGCTTTCGAACTGCTAGGTTGGCAGGAGCAGGGACTGAGCAACGGGAGCTCACCCCGTCACGGGGATTTGAACCACCGACCTTCTGATCGGCAAGCCCTAGGCTCTGTGGTTTAACCCACAGCGCCACCTGCGTCCCTAGTGGGGATAGGTTATAGATAAGAATAAGGGAACATCATGCATTTCCTCTGTATACAAACTTCAAAGAATGAATGGGATGTTAATTGTTAACTGACATTAATACAGCCATTTCTGATGTTTTGATTACATTCCAAAGTCAGCATGAGTTGATGTTTTGGTATGGCGTTCAGTCGTGTGAATGCTGCAACATATACAGTGCCGGATTTACATATAAGCTAAACGAGCTATAGCTTAGGGCCCCACTTTCTTGGGGGCCACCCAAAAACATACTTCTTCTTAATTGTGTTTCACTATTAATATACTTCTTCTTAACTGTATTTTAGTTCAGCAATTACTTTGATAAACAATTACTTTGTTATGTGCAAATGGCTTTAGATACATATTAGGTCCATAAATTACCATATAACATATATTCAACTCAAAAAACAGGGATACTTTGCTGTTGACAAAGGACAGCTGGACATATAAAGGGTCCCATTACCTTCAGTAGCTTAGGGCCTCATCACACCTAAATCCGGCCCTGAACATATATGAAGGCCATGAGATACGGTAACTAATTACTGAATGCAAACACCATTATGTTATGTTTTGTGCATTAGCTGGGTTCTATCCTCCTTTCTAGGGACCCAGGTGGCGATGTGGGTTAAACCACAGAGCCTAGGGCTTGCTGATCAGAAGGTCGGCGGTTCGAATCCCCGTGACGGGGGGAGCTCCCGTTGCTCGGTCCCTGCTCCTGCCAACCTAGCAGTTCGAAAGCACGTCAAAGTGCAAGTAGATAAATAGGTACCGCTTCGGCGGGAAGGTAAACGGCATTTCCATGCGCTGCTCTGGTTCGCCAGAAGCGGCTTTGTCATGCTGGCCACATGACCTGGAAGTTGTACGCCGGCTCCCTCGGCCAATAAAGTGAGATGAGCGCCGCAACCCCAGAGTCGGACATGACTGGACCTAATGGTCAGGGGTCCCTTTACCTTTTAAGGTGCTACTGGAAGGAATTTTTTAATTTTTTATTTTGTTTCGACTACGGCAGACCAACATGCCTGCCTACCTGTAACTTTCTCTCTTTGTGTGTGTGTTTGGAGCTGTACAAATCAAGTGTAGTAGCCATGCAGTATTAATCACAGAACATTTACTGAAGTTTCAGAACCAAGAGTCATTTCCATTCTTTGGCAGTATAACTTTTTTCCACTCTATTATCTGGTGGGCTTTTGTTTGCTGAAGCCTGAAAAGTACCCATATAAAAGCTCACCCTCTGATCTGCAATCAGCCTTGCGCAGCAAAAGCACTCCATGCCAAAGGGAGCAGAGTCGGGCAGGTGTGGGGAGAACAAGCCTGTCGCCTTCTGGATTCCTATGGCCCATTGGCTGCTAACTGCACTGTGCGGCCGATTAATGTTGGAAATATATGCTCTGCATTCCATACAGGTAGATTAAAGAAAACTAAAATATCATTTCCAGCCAGAGTTTACCCTGAGGTGAAGCAAGTAATTGGAACAAGGCATGTACAGCCTGCAAGAATGACTCTGAATAGAGCCAAGGAGCCCACAACAGTTCTGTTTTTCCAACTCCCTTACCTGAGCCTTGAAAGTTGTTTTGCAAGAACTTGGCACATAATTAAGCATCTCACTTGCCCTCCCTTAGAAAGCTCAGGCGGCAAATTTGCTGTAGGTTTCAGAAGCAAAATTAATACTAAATTCCTCAAGCACTCTTTAAACAAAATGTTAACAATAGCATTTGGGGGGTGGGGGGAATAAACACACTGCCAATTTATGCTGAAGTCAAACCAGCTCCGGAAGCTGTCGCCGTTACATCCCAAGGAAAGCCACGGTATTGATTTGTGAGAAGATAGCGCTGGAATATTTGAAGGTGTACTTTAAAAGTTTGACTTAATACGGCCTTTCCAGAAAACTGGGAGTATAAAGAGTATGAAGAATAAATGGTGAGGACCTCAAACAAACTCATATTTTGTGCATCATGGAAGTCAAACTGTGAGGAGACGAAAATGATGACCTCTTCCATACTCCATTTACAATATAAGCTCAAATCTGTGCAATGTTTCAATAACAAGTGTCACTCAGTGCTAATGCTTACTGTATTTCATTTTGAACTCTAAGTGCCATAAAAACATTTCCAGTGATCAGATATCTGCCTTAGTTGTGTTCACTTTCAGCAATTACAATGATATGATCAGTCAGAATTCTATGAGTGCGCGAATTAACTATGCACTGTGTGAATAACTAGCATTTTTTGTCTGTCCTGAATCTTTCAACGGTTAGCTTCATTGAATGACCCCAGGTTCTAGCATTGTGAAAAAGAAACAAGTTTCCCTCATCAACTTTCTCAAGACATACATATAATTTCATGTGCTTCTATCATGTGCTCACCCTCACCATTTTTTCCCCTTGAACAAAGCGTGTTCTCCTTCATGGAGAGCACGTGTTGCGGTAGGGGCCAGCAAGTCACCCCTCTGGTGCTGGGCGGGAGCGTTTAGATGGCCACTGCTGTGATTGGACCCAGTGTGTTGTTGGAGAGATCTGTATGTTGCAAATTGATGATGGACAGCCCAGCGTATATATAAGGGTTGGTGTGCAATGTGATCTCCCTCTTGGCTGAGTGCTTCGAAGCACCCGCCCTCCCTCCCTATATTTTAGGCCTCTGTGTTGACCTTGCTATGCCTGTCATGGGGTCGTCTACTGTTGGGGCAGGGGCCTGGTAGGAATTTCCCCATGTGGCTGATTGGCTGGTGTCACCTGGTTTTGCCTACTGCGTAGCAAATAGTCACAACTTGTAAGGTTGGCGGTTAGGCATTGGTTATTATGTTGGTTGGAGGAGGGGTATTGTTGCCTGTGTGTACCCCTCCTATGGATACTGGTGTACGGGGAATTCCGTTAAAGGAATCCAGGGACTCTATATGCTTTTGTCCGAACCCCCGGTCGGGGGCTAGGGCTGTGCAAGAGCCCTGGGAGCCTGTGGAGAGAGAGGAGGGTCATGTCATCCGGCTCCCTTTATATCTCCAGAGTGTTTTCCCCTTACTGACGGTCGTCAGTTCTGTCCCCAGTGGGACAGATAGTCTTAACCAATGCCTAAGCAACCACTCACATTATTTGTATTTTAATAAAGTTGTGGCCAAAATCATGCCAAAAACCAAAACAAAAATTATGTCTGATGTGTGAATTATTTGAGGGGTGGTTTTGGGGGACCTCGACATGCAACAAAGCTCCACCAATTGCAACCTTTCCTTGTTGGAGAGTTGCTTTGACCTCTTGAGCAATATAATGGATTGGTATATCTATCTGCAATATAATTAAATCACATCTATATTTAATTTCATTAGAATGTAACCCATAATATGAACCGTATGTATCCTAGTTTGGGGGGGGAGTATTTATATGTAAAATCTTCTTTGTGGATTCTGTTCTACTCATGAGTTTTAGGATAATATTGGTTAGGTGATTATGTAATGGTACTTTTAAGGGGGACTCCATTTTAACTTTGAGGAAGCCAAGCCCAAGGCTTAAGGCAAGCACTGTCCACTGGGACAGGCAGAAGGAGAGAGAACAGTTTTTAATATAATGTACCATTATGTTTATGTATTTTTAAAATGAACGTAATTTCCATCATTAAATAGATTTGCTTATCCTTGATTTCTAGAGTGACTGTTAAACAAGGTGTTGTGTGCCCAAGAAACAAATTGCATTTTATGCAAGGAGATGCCTTCAGACCATTTATTATCACCTTTCCACAGGATACTCAAGGCTTATGCATGATAAGAAGTAAAATCCCAGTTAGATTTCCGCTAGGAAATAATAATAATCACCTCAGTCATTGATTTCAATGGGTCTGCTCTGAATGCGGCTCAGATGACATAAACCTACAAAGAGGATAAGATTATTGTGATACAATTTGGAAAATTTCATATTAATTTTAATTTGCTGCTGTTATCCTTTTCAGCTTTTATCACTGTCTGCTAAATTCAAATTGTTGTAGTTATTGTCATAACTGTTTTTAACCCTGCTTTGATTTTTGTGACACGCACACGGATTCTTTAATCCATTTTGGATAGCCTTGTAGGAATGTGAGTTAAAGAAAGAAAGTACATCAAACTAATTTGCAATCCCCAGACACAGGGAGAGCTTCAGATGCATTGCTTGGTTATAAAATTGACTTTGCACACAATCCCAAGAGTCTTGGCAATACGCAGGTAGGTACTTTCTCCACAATTCCTGCCTGTCGTAGCTATTCATGCTTTTCTAGTAATAAAATTAAATAAATCATTTGTGAAATATCTTAAATATATATGTTTCATGGGAATATGGGAGAAGACGGATTCTTAATTGGCACTTTACACTGGGTAGGGATTATTCAAGTTACACAGCAGATTTAAAGTGTTAATTGGAATTTGTGAGGAGGGAAGAGAGGTGGGGAGAGACAGGTTCTCCTCCTTGAAATAGTCATTTAAAATTATCAATAGGAATAAACGTTGATTATGTTTCAGTGACTGATGAAAATCCATGTAATTTACACATTGAAATTAGAATTGATTGCAGAGCTGTGATCTCAGTCAGGAACCTGAAAGTTAATTGTTCCTACCCAAAGAGTGAGTTTCACAGAGTTCCATAGTTTTTAAGATTAATATTTACTCCAAAGGAACCTCAGCCATGTACTTCTAATTAAGTATGCCATGGATGAAATGAAAGCAGGTGATACCTAAGGTTTTGTACGTGTGTGTTTTTAAAAACATTTTATTCATATCATTCTATCTAACCGAAGCAATTTCTATATGTATCAATAATCTCTTCCTGGAGTCTGACATTTAGCCAAGCTAAAGTTGTGATCTCTCAAAGACTGAGGGATATTGCTAGGCAAGAGGACATTGCTCTCGTGAAACCTGAGATGTAGTTGGGGGAACAGATATCTCAGATTTCACCAGCCCCTTATCTGGCGGAAATCCACTATGTGGAATACTGTAGGCTCCTTACAGCCGCTAGGTTAAACATTCTGGAATCGGCGGTTTTGTGGGGAAGGTTCAGGGGAGTCCCATACGCCCAGAGACTTTGCCCCTGTGCTCTGGGAGTGGTTGTGTCAACTGAACATATTCTTTTGATCTGCCCATTCTATGCAGATCTTAGACAAAAACTTATAGCTCCACTCCTATGCCAACATAGCCCAGTAGACAGAGAAAGACTGGTTTTGTATTTGCTGAACAAGTTCACTGGAACAACAACCTTCTCGGTGGCCAAATTTCTTTTTTTGGCCTTTAAGCGTCGTAAGGCTAAAATTGACTGTATTGACACGGGTCTAAATGTATAATATACTTTTCGCTGTTTCTAAGTGTCACACTTTTCCAGATGTTTAGACATTTTAACTTTTGTATGGATAATATATGCTTTCTGACTGACGGTCGAATAAATTTTTATTGATTGATATGTATCAATTAAGGCTGTGCATAAGGGGGAAATATTTTCCCCAGAACCCTCCTCATTGACACACAAATATTATTTATTGCATTAGCACATAATGCGAAACCAGGCGGAAACCTGTCGCGAATGTACATAAAATACAACAGATACATTTGTACATTTTGTACAAATACATTTTAAAACTTTAAGTGTAAAATCTTGCTGAGTAAAACAGATAAAATAAGAAACAATAACAGGGCATGTCGACAGTGACTATGTCAGGAAGTTACATAGGGCTAGGTCTATGGCAAGTTAGCCGAGAAGGTGGCCCTGAGTTTCAGTGCCTGTAAAATATAGATAGCCACACCACGTGTGACCCGGGGGTTGGCGTCTACCAATAAGTATTTCATGCGGTCGTCGTCCTGGGCGATGGTCGGTGGGATTAAGAGGAAAAGCCTGGGTCCAACTGTAACATATAGAGGGCAGTGGAAGAAAAAATGGATAAAGTCCTCTATCTTTCCCTTGTTGCATGGTCAGAGTCGAAGATCCAGCGGAGTATTGGAAAATACACCCTGTAGGAATGCTGTCGGGATGGCGTGGAATCGTGCTAATGTGAAGGCCCTTCTTAACATGGGATTTATCAGATCACTCAGATAATGGGCCGGAGATCTGACTGCCTTCACACGAGGAAACCACGTGGATAATCTGGCCGCGTTGGATAGTGTTAGATCGAGGGCTTCATCCTTAGCTAAAATCCATTTGCACAGATGGAGAACTGCCTCAGCTCAGAAGCAAGGCAGACACCATTCTTCAGGAGGATCGCTTCATTTTATTTCCTGAAGCTGGATGTCTTCTCTGTTGACTAGAATGGAAGGAAAACCATATGCCTGTATCTTCTATTGGGAACAGTAGCCCCTTCAGAGGGGATTAGCCTGCCAAATATAAGACACATAGGTACATATAATCTATGACACAGGGCAACATCTGTGCCCACTGGCAGCAGTGCTGCTTTGCTTGCTCGCAAAAGGGAGGCACAGCTTCCCCAAGAAATAAACCAGGCTTTAAAAAGCCTTCTCTGGAGCAAATCTGGAGGAATGCAGGGGAATAAGAGGGGATGCATGTTGGGGCAAAAAATGATCACTTCCCATATACACCGATGGGATCAGATCTGTCAATGACTCACCAGAAAGGAGGCTGTACTGTAATCAGAGAAGGTTACAGGTAGGTAGCCGTGTTGGTCTGCCATAGTCAAAACAAAATAAAAAATTAAAAAAATACTTCCAGTAGCACCTTAGAGACCAGCTAAGTTTGTTCTTGGTATGAGCTTTCGTGTGCATGCACACTTCTTCAGATACACTGAAAGAGAAGTCACCAGACCCTTATATATAGTGAGAGGGTGGGGAGGGTTATTACTCAGAGGGATGGTGGGAATGGCTGAAAGGCTGATAGCTGTGGTAAACCTGTTGACGACTGTTAACGACTGCAATTAGTCTTACAGGAAAAAAGCAAGGGGTGAGAAGGTTAATAATAGCTTTGTCATGTATAATGAGATAAGAATACAATGTCTTTATTCAGACTAGGTCTCTCCATGGTTTTAAGTTTGGTAATGAGTTGCAATTCAGTGTGTCTGAAGAAGTGTACATGCACACGAAAGCTCATACCAAGAACAAACTTAGTTGGTCTCTAAGGTGCTACTGGAAGGAATTTTATTTTTTATTTTGTTTTGTAATCAGAGAACCTTTTGATATGATTTAGCAGGTATGATATGATTTAGGTCATCTTGAGATTTTAGGTCTGGCTTGTAAATAAATAATAGCAAAAGATCTGGTTTGATTCACATGGGATTTCTGGGGGAGACTTCTCTCTCGCTTGCACCAGCTCCCCAGTCTGGTTTGAGAAGGGCAATTGTTTGTTTTGGTGATGCTTTCCTGGGTGTAGTTTCAGAAGGGTGCCAGTTTGGTCATGCTGGCCACATGACCTGGAAAAATTGTTTGCGGACAAACGCTGGCTCCCTCGGGCAGTAAAGCGAGATGAGCGCCAAAACCCTAGAGTCGTTTGCAACTAGACTTAACTGTCAGGGGTCCTTTACCTTTAAGTTAGATCCATTCTTTTCAGTAGGTCTACTCTGAGCAAAAGTTAGATGAATGCAACCAATGGGATCAGAGTTGAACTAGGGATTAGCAAATCATTTGATTCTTCTCTGAAAAGCATTAATGGGGCACAGAATGAGTTTATAGTACTCTACCAAAATTCTGGCATCAATGGTGGATTCAGGAATTGATTCCACAATCCATTGCGAACACTGCAGGGCATGACCCTAGATGACCCTCAGGATCCCTTCCGACTCTATGATTTTATAATTCTATGCAGAAAAATATCTACTATGTTCAAGCGTAGCAAAACCAGAAAAAGATCTGGTTTGATTCACATGGGATTTCTGGGGGAGACCTCTCTCTCTCGTTTGCACCAGCTCCCCAGTCTGGTTTAAGAAGGGCAATTGTTTGTTTTGGTGATGCTTTCCTGGGTGTAGTATCAGAAGGATGCCAGTTTGGAGTTTGTAGCCCAAACCATAGCTCTATGCACAGAGGAGCAAGCTGGATAAACATGACTGTGTGCAAGGATCTCTTCCTGTTCTGGTTTAAAAAAGGCAGAAAACACAGAGGTGCCGGGACATGTCAGAAGGATACTTCATGCAGAGGACAACTGCATATGGAATCTTTACTAATACCACTAAGAAAGACGGTGATATTAGTTCAACCTGCTTAAATCTGTAATGTTACACTGGTTTAACTCGTTAGTATTATTAGATATACTTTGATTTTACTTAACTTTTGGTGCTGGCAGTATTCCATTTGGTGCTGGCAGTATTCCATTGTGAGATAAGCACCGGGAAATGTTTTTTTTTTTTTTAAGTTCAATAACACTTTTAATTATAGCTGAATCTCAGTGAAAGTGTATGGATTTTACTGATGAAATGTAAACAGCTAAAAGCCAAATGAAGGCATCCTCCTAGTTTTCTTCTGCCTAATTAAAGCACAGTAACATTTATCTCTCACCAGAGGGATGTAGCAAATACAGAAGAGATGGGGGGCTGTACATTGCATGTACACATTTAAATCATTACAGGTATTATAGCCGGTTTGATGAAAATCAACACAAATAGAAAGTGCAAGACATGTAAACACATACATGCGCACACAACATTTAGCACATCTCAGATTTTGCAGACACTGCTAAATCACCATATCCTTTTCCTATAAGCACACCTAATCTCCTTCCTTATTGTGTGCCTCTGCGATCAGGGGCGTAGCCAGGATCAAAACTAGGGGGGGGCAAGCCATGGTCGTTCAGGTTGTGACATTTCAGCATGGAAAAGGTGAATGAAACCAAAATTTTAAGAAAATTATATATAATTATAGCAATGCTTTATTACGGTAGTTATTACAATTATTTGCTTGAATTTTTTTTTAATTTTTAATTTTTAATTTTATTCTAGTTACATGTCTTATGCTAATATCATTTTTATTGGGTTTGAAGAAAACTTGTTCAAAACTTTCGTTTCAATCCCCGAGGAGTTGGTGCAGGTGTTTCCAAAGGCGAAGGAAACGGACCCCCTAAAAAAAAAAAATAGGGGCGCAGCCTCACCCCCCAAAATAGGGACACATCTCTCCCGATCCCTGGGAAGCCTTTTCCCTGGGCAAGCCTGGGCGGGCGCAAGGGCAACTTTATGCGCGGCGGCGCCTTTCACTCCAAGCGGTGCGCAAAGCTCCCCCGGGCGCCGCGCTCTGCTCGGCACAGAGGCGTAGGAAGGTCAGGTGGTACCCGGTGCGGAAATTTCTTGTCATCCCCCCCCCCAACATTGTGTGGTGTTGTTTTTTGCCTGCAAAAAAAGTTTTACATTATTTCATATTTTCTTACAAACAAATGTGGATTCTGGGACTCTGATAACAAGTAGGTGACTATGGACAGATACTTAAATCTACAGGATGGACTGTTTTGGCTTGTGTTATTTTATTTATATTTACAGTGGTACCTCGGGTTACATACGCATCAGGTTACATACTCCGCTAACCCAGAAATAACGCTTCAGGTTAAGAACTTTGCTTCAGGATAAGAACAGAAATTCTGCTCTGGCGGCACAGCGGCAGGGGGAGGCCCCATTAGCTAAAGTGGTACCTCAGGTTAAGAACGGACCTCCGGAACGGATTAAGTACGTAACCAGAGGTACCACTGTATTGTTTATTTATTTAATAAAATTATTTTTAAAAACCTGCAAAGTGGTTTACCAAAATAAAAAACAAAACAAAAAAACACCACAGCAGCTATTTATTTATTCAGCTCCATTGAATTGATATTTCAGCCAGGCATGTCCAAAATCCATTTCGGGGGCCTAATTCGGCCCACCAGTTGGTTTAATCCAGCCCCTGTGGCAGTTATTTCCTGGGGTAAAATCCTTAAAAAAAACCTCAACAACTTCAACCCTAAAAAAAAAGGTTAACAACTTTGGTCAGCCCTCACGGCCCTTCGCTTCATCAAATCTGGCCCTCTTTGAAAAGTTTGGACACCACTGGCTTACACCATACTAAATGTGTTAGCCTTTTAAGGTAACTCTTATTTAAAGCAGGCCCCCACCCACCCAAAAAAATATTTTTGGTCTCACAAGCAGCAGCACATTCCACCTCAAAACAAAATATCAAACAGTAAAAAAATTATAACTCCTGTTAGGATAATTAAACCAATCTTTATCCACACAGGCGTTTCCTATGAGGTTTTGACAATTTCAGAACTCAAGCAGTGAAATTACTAGGAACAATAATATAAGTTTCACAGGTGCAGTCTGCACAGATGTTGGTCACATAAGTTGGCATCTCTTTAATATTCCTTTACTTCTCAACCGCTTTATAAGAATCTGAAAGCAAGGAGACATGGCAACTCACACCTCTTCCATGCAGCAGCATATCAGAACACTAACACTTTATGGCTAAATAGCTTATAATTTACTTTAATTACTTGCAAGCAAGTTACAGGTAGATAGCCGTGTTGGTCTGCCATAGTCAAAACAAAATAAATAAATAAATAAAAATCTTTCCAGTAGCACCCTAGAGACCAAATAAGTTTGTTCTTGGTATGAGCTTTCATGTGCACTTCTTCAGCACACGAAAGATTTGAAAAATCACCCAAGCAAACACGTTTTTTAGGGGTTAAAAAAAGGCTGGGGGGGGGTTAAAGGCAAAGGACAAAGGGGTAAAGTCACTCACAAAAAGATCGCTGTGGATCAAAACAGCAGCAGAGAAAGCTCGTTCTTCTCTTCCATAGATCATACAATGAAAGGTGGGACGAGGGGGAGGGGCAGGAGGCAGTTTTAGCGACCAAAACCTCCCGAGGATCAACTGGGATTAGGCGTTAATAGTTCACAGAGTAGCCTGCTTCTTATCAAGCAGTCTCAAATGGAGACTGATAAGGAAACTTGGGGGGGGGGTAAATCAAGGAGATCTCAACGTCTCCTCTCCAGACGTTTTTACCCAGCAAACTCCCTCTTCGCTCAGTCTTAGCAACGGTAGCAGCGCTGCTTTTGCAGCCAGACCCAGGAGAGGGGCAAGCTGTGCGGGAGGGGACGCTTTTCCCCGTCAGCCTCCAGACTCACGGTTAAAAGCTTCACCTCGGCTTGCTCGCTCGGCCGCCCCGTGCACTCCTCCTTCTTTCTTCCGGCTGCTGGGCGGAGCCTCGCCTCCGCGGCTCCAGCCTCCACCCAGAAGGAAGGAATAGGCTTTTGGGAACAGCGCACGGGGTGGTGGTGGCAGCTAGGGGTGGGAGCAGCTGCCTTCTAGGGGGGGGGCAATTGCCCCCGTCTGCCCCCCCCGGCTACGCCCATGTCTGCGATACTAAAGGTCTGTTGGGAGCGCTAGCACTGTACATTTGACCAGTAGAACTACACCAAAATGCAAGTGAATGGCTACAAATTAATGAGTCAAGAGGCTGCAGTCAACTAATGCCTGTTTTAGTCTTAGACATTCATCCTGTTCAGGGATCCGACCTGTGTAGACGCATGAAGCCACCACACCACCCCTGCTTCACCAAGTCCTCATTCCCATCTGCCCAGTCCCTTCCCTTCCCTTCTTTCTCTGGGTGAGAAATATGTGAAGGGGACTCATGCCCATGTTCACTCAGCATGAATAGAAGCCTTCTGAGCCTTGGGTTTGCCGATCGGAAGGTCAGCGGTTCGAATCCCCACAACGGGTGAGCTCCCGTTGCTTGGTCCCAGCTCCTGCCAACCTAGCAGTTTGAAAGCAGGTCAAAGTGCAAGTAAATAAATAGGTACCAATCCGGCGTGAAGGTAAACGGCGTTTCTGTGCGCTGCTCTGGTTTTGCCAGAAGCGGCTTAGTCATGCTGGCCACATGACCTGGAAAAACTGTCTGCAGACAAACGCCCGCTCCCTCGGCCAGTAAAGCAAGATGAGCGCCGCAACCCCAGAGTCATCTGCGACTGGACTTAACTGTCAGGGGTCCTTTACCTTTACAAGTATATAGTCCTCTTCAGCCTTTCCCTGCTTAACATGGGAAAGTTGGGAATAGAGACCCCCATGCAGACACCAGAGTGGATATAGTATAGTCCAGGGGTCAGCAACCTTTTTCAGCCGTGGGCCGGTCCACCATCCCTCAGACCATATAGTGGGCCGGACTATATTTTGAAGAAAAAAAGTGAATGAATTCCACAAATAACCCAGAGATGCATTTGAAATAAAAGCAGGCATTCTGCTCATGTAAAAACACCACGCAGGCCCCACAAATAATTCAGAGATGCATTTGAAATAAAAGCAGGCATTCTACTCATGTAAAAACACCGGGCAGGCCCCACAAATAACCCAGAGATGCATTTTAAATAAAAGGACACATTCTACTTATGTAAAAACACACTGATTCCTGGACCGTCCGCGGGCCGGATTGAGAAGACAATTGGGCCGCATCTGGCCCACAGGCCTTAGGTTGCCTACCCCTGGTTTAGTCCCATGCCTCTTATGTGGATTAATCTTTCTTAATCAGGCACAACAGGACTTTGCTCTGGCCCTTTGGATGTTTGTCTGCCTGTTTTTCAACTAGTCACTGGACCGTCCCATTTGATATTTCCCCAGGCAAACCCTAAATCAATTTGCTTTACAAAAAACATTCCTGTGTATCTGAATGTATTTGCTTTACAAAAACATTCCTGTGTATCTGAAGAAGTGTGCATGCACACGAAAGCTCATACCAAGAACAAACTTAGTTGGTCTCTAAGGTGCTACTGGAAGGAATTTATTTTATTTTTTATTCTGTTTTTATTCCTGCTTTAGACAGCGAGGCTTGCACTATTCCTCCATTGGAGCCCTGCCCTGATTAACAGAACTTCAGCATGATTTTTTTAAAAAAATAAGAAGAAGAAAGGTTTTTGCTTTGATTTTTAAACAGAAATATTATGGGCTTCCTTCCCAAAATTCCAAGACAGTTCATGAGACTGTGACAGAGCCATCAATTGCCACGTAGGACTAACCGTTGAGAGACAGATTCATCATTCTGTTGCAAGCCTCATGTATCTCCACCTACATTTTCAGCCTTCAACACAATTTCCATCATAAAAATAGGAAGATTCTACATCCCTGCACCAAGTGGCGGTGCTTCTTGAAAGTCATATAGCAGTAGGAGGGAGAACCTTCAAGAACCATGCTGCCTTCAGATAATTGGGACATTAATCAACTCTCTGGCTAGGGCAAAGCTAGCTTTGTTCATGCTTTATGTAGTTTTCTACCCTTTTCATTTCTCTGCAATAGTAAAAGCAGCCACCTGCCTAGGGTCCCAGCTCCTTTGGCTCTCCTGTCTTCCATATATGTAGAACATCAGAGTGATGATTAATAGGCACTGTGAGTGTCATGGCTTAGCACAAGCCAACCTTCCTGCCCCCAAAAGATACCCACATGGCTTATAAAATGTAAAATAAAAATTGCAAGCTACACTACCTTCACAAAGCATACAGACTGTATGGAAGATACCCAGAGAGCCAAACAGAGTTATAAAACTGGAGCATTTCATGATTAAAGACAAGAACTCAGAAAGCTGGCATCTGATTCAAAGGTCTCATTCTAGAATCTGGGCATTAGTACTGATGGACATAGCCAATTGACCATATTGTCTCAGCTTACCTGTTTCTACCTGCTGTTATGATTTGGAATTGGGTAAAAACAGCAGGTTGCTGTTGCTATGGTTGGATGTTCGAACCCCTTTGAATTCTTCCAGAGGAAGAAGAAATTGGCAGCATGGCCCAATGGTCAGGAACGATGAGAACTGTAGCTGAAAACATCTGGAGGAGGCCTAACCCTGCTATAAAGTTCCTTATACTTTCCCAGGTAGGCAGCAGTTGCAGCTCCTTGCGGATCGGCCGCCATCTCTGGCAACCATTGATAATACCTCCAGCCAGCTGCACTGCAGGGTGGGACTGCCTGCCAAAATCTTTAATTCAAATGGGCCAATCAGAGGACCACTGATGTCTATATAAATTAACATTACTCAAACTCTTCTTACTTTTTGCAACAGTTGCCATGTTGCAAACTGCCTTTGAAATTCTGCAGAGATTCAAGATAGTTTACCGGTGACATGGGAGCCTACTTTAAAAAAAAGGTGGGGGTGGGGGTGGGGGTGGGGGGTGGGGGGGAGAAGCTTAAACACTACTGGGAAATCTGTTTGCTGTGCCTTTCTGTGTGCTGGTCCCGTGGGTTACCCGAAAGGCGAGGTCCAAGTCCGGTCCATGGTCAGAGGTGCAACGTAAAGGCAGTCCATAATAACTGAAGCTGGGTGCAGGGCAGGGAGTCAGGCAAAGTCGGGAACAGGTAGGCAAGCAGGGAACCAGGGCGGGTCAGGAGCTCAGGCAGGAAAGCAGGACAGGTTTCAAGTAGGAACACTGGTAGGAACTGGTCAGCAACAATGTTGCTCCTGCAACTTGGGGCTGGGGCTGGCCGGCTTTTATCTGCCCCGAGGCATAGGGCGGCCCGGATCCTCTGGTGACTCGCCTCTCCTGGCTTGGAGGCGAGCACTCCTCCTGCGGGAACTCAGTTCCCTTCGCCTCTCTGCCCTTTGCCTCTGCAGCTCAGGGGAGGCTAGAGGGTTATCGGACCCAGAGGCAACCTCAGCTTCCCCTGACAGGGCTGGGAGTGGAGCACCTGCAGGCAATGGGTCCTCCATCCCACCAGGAGGAGGAGGAGGATGAGGAGGAGTTTGGATTTGATATCCTGCTTTATCACTACCCGAAGGAGTCTCAAAGCAGCTAACATTCTCCTTTCCCTTCCTCCCCCACAACAAGCACTCTGTGAGGTGAGTGGGGCTGAGAGACTTCAGAGAAGTGTGACTAGCCCAAGTTCACCCAGCAGCTGCATGTGGAGGAGCGGGGACACAGAACCAGAGCAGACTCAGCAGATGCCTGCACCTGAGGATCTAGCACAGGTGAGGACCCTTCAGACTCAGGCCCTAGCCCCGGCTCTGCTGGTTCTGGAGGCGGGGAATCCTGTGCAGGCTGGGATCCCTCAGGTTCAGCATCTGAGTCTGAATCCCAGGCCATCACAGCATGGCTCATTCCTGAATGAAACCAATCAGTGGTTTTGTTGGTTGTGGCTAATATAAATTTTGTGTGTGTGGCATTTCACAGTTGGGCTGTCGTTATGCCTCCCAAAAGGAATGAATCCCCCCATTTTTTTTTAAAAAAAAGGTATACAGTGGTACCTCGGGTTACAGACACTTCAGGTTACAGACTCCGCCAACCCAGAAATAGTACCTTGGGTTAATAACTTTGCTTCAGGATGAGAACAGAAATCGTGCAGCGGCAGCGGGAGGCCCCATTAGCTAAAGTGGTACCTCGGGTTAAGAACAGTTTCAGGTTAAGAACGGACCTTCGGAATGAATTAAGTTCTTAACCCGAGGTACCACTGTATAACATAACAGTTTCCAGGCAAAGAATCAGCACAATATGCTAAATGTTGCAGTTTTGCCCCTTCCTTAGGAAAAGCAATATGTACATGATATCATTGTAACAGAATTACTGTAATTTAAGAAGTCTAACATCAGCAACCCTTTCCCGTAAATATACTATGGTTTCAATCTCTAGAAAAAAAATCCTTGTTTTTTTCCTTGAAAGATTTCAGAGGCACATTTTGATGGGAACAAAACTGAAATAGAAAATGCTGAATCTAAGATTAAGGTGGTGATTCTAATCCCTGAGCTGTACTGTGTGTTGTTCATAAACAAATGGAAGTATGAGTTAAATTATTTTCTTGACAGAGGTATGCATTTTAACCCCAGGAGGTTCAAGTTAGAATTCAGCTCAGGGTTCCTTTTACTTTTCAATGCCTGCAAGCATTCCTTGTATAGTGAAAACTTGGTAAAGGAGCCAAGATCACTGCACAGTTAGGAATCAGATACAAGAAAATGTTTAGAGCATGATCCAGCCAAAATTAAGCTATTCTGAATCCCACTGATTACATCAGGAAAATCAAAGAACTGCTTAAACCTGTCCTTGAAACTAATGGAAATTGAAAGTTGGTGTTTCATTCTATCCCCATAAACTAGGCCAATTGCCACAGTGCCCGACAATAGCGAAAATACTGAATATTAAAAGGAAAACCATGAAAATCTAAACAAGCAGAGAGCAGATCTACGAAACGGGAAATAACAATGAAGGTACAAGGAACTTTGGGAGGAAGTGATCATGTCCTCTTGGGCTTCATTATACACAGTCTAGGGAAGGCTGAGTATAGTCGGACATGCACTCTGGACTTTAAGAAGGCTGGTTTCAAAAAGCTTGAAGGAACTACTGGGTGAGATCCCATAGACAGAATATTCAGAATGGCGTCTAAGATGGATGGGAATTTCCTAAAGGTGAAATGCTGAAAGCACAAATGCAGACAATTCAAACAAGGAAGACTAGTGGAAGGCACCTAAAGAAACCAGTGTGGTTGCATAAGGAGCTTACAGATGAGCTGACATTTAAGAATGTCGGATGTAAACACACAGAGCAGTCAAACACAACTCTGCTAGAGTGGACATGAAGGTGTCTCAGTCCTCCAGCCATAACTTCCTGTTTACCTGGACTGAGACAACTTCCTCTATATAACTGAAGGTGGGAGTGGCTTCACCTGGGCAGGTTAGGACAAAACCACAGGTCAGCGGCCATTTCCCTCTCTTGGATCGGGACTTCAAGCAAGCAACATCTTAGAGCAGAGATGGACTCTTGGCTTCTAGCCAAGAGGGCCCAAATGGAGCCTTCTCCCACATGGAGAGTCTCCACATGTACATATATTTTCTAAGCTTAAGTCTGCCTTCATCTGGGATCTTATTGTGACCATTTGATGTCTGTGAGTAAACGTTTTTATATGCTTTTACAGAAGACTTGTGTAGTGTCTTATTTTGAAGAGGGATAAAGGGGTTATACCAGGAAACTATTTTACAGAGGTTTAAACAAACCTGAGCAACCTTCTGCTGTGTGATTTAAAAGGGGAATGTAACTCTGCTGACTTAGTTGGAACTTGTAAACACAAGTTGGGATAGGATATCTCAAGCAATATCCACATCCCAAACATTCCCACAAAGAAGGGCATGTAACAGAAATAGAAGAAAGGGGAAATTACCAAGGAAGAATATACATGAGTAGCCAACATTTGCAGGGAGAAGGTCAGGCACAAATCTCCAGGGCCTGGTGAGCTGCACCCAGGTGCCCTGCTTGGTCACTGTTGAAACATGATGCTAGACTTGGCTAAATAGATCCTTGGTCTGATCTGGCAGGATTCCTCTTGGAGTCTTTCTCACCATGAAGTAGGGTGAGGCAGCTCACTAAAACAGCAGGTTCTGTATACTACGAAGGGTGGCAGAATGGAGACAAACGTATCTGGCCCATGAGGACATAGTCCACTAGAATATACTCTTCCACATTCCAGTGGAATGAACAGGAGATGTACAAAAATGACATTATACTCTGTGTTAATTCATGCAGCCCTGGGATTTCCCCCCTTAGGTCAATAAATGCCCTTGGCTTGCCCTGGTGGGTAAAGTAAGGGAAAGGAGTAATGATGTGAATATATTCCCTCCTCTGTCGCTCTTCTAATTCCATGCAGTAAAATGGAGTTGCGGTATCTAGAGGCAGGTTGGCTTCAGAAATGCTGAAGACATAGGTTGCTTTGTTGCCACGGGTACTAAACAACCAAGCCATTATTTCTGTGAAGAAGAGTTTGGATTTGATATCCTGCTTTATCACTACCTGAAGGAGTCTCAAAGCGGCTAACATTCTCCTTTCCCTTCCTTCCCCACAACAAACACTCTGTGAGGTGAGTGGGGCTGAGAGACTTCAGTCACCAAGCAGCTGCATGTGGAGGAGCGGAGACGCGAACCCGGTTCACCAGATTACGAGTCTACCGCTCTTAACCACTACACCACACTGAAGTGACAGCACTTTCCATGCATTCTGGTAGAGCCACAGAACTGTCATACGTTCTGCTCCTTCGAACTATGGAGAAGAAGAAAAAGTCAAACACAAAACTTCAGCACAGGCAAAAAAAAAATTGTCTCAGTGGTCCTTTTATCACAGCTGAGCCTTGCGAACGTTCTGCAAAGTCTCCATTACTCATGGTGACCTCTCAATTGCAAATCTTTTTGGAACTCAAATTGGCTTCATTTCCCCCCATGATTGTAAATGCTACCAGAACCAGGATTAAGCAATTACAAATAAAAACACTGTGCTAATATTTCTCATGCACAGGGAGATCATGTCCAGCATGAAGAGATCAAAGCCAGCAGCATGGCTGTGCCTGTGAAGCTAATGGACATATTATTCCAATTTCAACCTGCCTAGGAAAAAAGGGAGGGGGAAAGTGGACTATGTAGGAGAAACAGCAAACACCTTCCTGCAGATGGTCAGGCCCTTGTGCCATTTTTGCAACGGAATGCATTTTTTCCCAGTATTTAAACTTGATTTACCGTACATACACAAAATGGGATTTTCAGACACCTCAGGTCCATACAGCCTGCAACCCACTCAACTGATACAGCCCTCCAGGCATGTATTATGTCCTCTGCCAAACACATCATGTCCCTGTTTTTGTATTCCAGGTAACTTGGAGGGGAAGGAAGGATGAAAGCTGCTTGTGGGCAGGGCAGTTCTGACCCCCAACTGTCAGCATAAACCCTGCCTGGGGCAGTTTGTGAGAGTGCCCCAAAGCCAGAGCAAAGCCGTGTGCGCACATCCCCGGCTACAGAGAGTACAGTGGCGCAGTCATATGTGATTGTTTCCAGAGTGAAGAACAACACACACAAGCCATAATTAAGGCTAAAACTATTTATTGTAGGAATAGTGCAGAGAGAATCTCTGCTGCCAGCTCATTTAGACAGAGCTGCCATAATGCCGTCTTTCCAGCTTGAGGTCTAGCCAGAAGAGTGAGCACAAAGGCTAGGATTACAATAGTACAGTAAAGCATAAACATTCCATGTAGGAAAAGATAAGGCAGCTTTCTCACAGTTTGGTGAGACAGGCAAAAGTGAAACCATCCTCGCTGCAGCTGCGTGCCGCTCAGCTTGGACAAATATCATAACACCAACTGGGATCAGTGGGGTGGAATAGAAGAGCAACAGCTTGTGCTGGCTTGGCAAAACAGAGTGGCGGTGGTCCTTTCTTTTTCATTACACCAACTCCAGCCTGCATGGCCCAACCAGGTGCGTCTCAAGGTAATGGAGCAGGTTAGGAGTCAGCAGGTCCATGGCTGCATCTGCTCTGCCAAGTAACCCTCTATTTTGAGACCTTGTGCTGGCTACCACTGGCAGGAACAAAACTGTGGTAGCATTTGATCAACTATGCTCTATGCAGCTGCAGTGTGTGTGTTATGGAGGGTCTATATCAGGCATCCCCAAACTGCGGCCCTCCAGATGTTTTGGCCTACAACTCCCATGATCCCTAGCTAACATGATGGGAATTGTAGTCGAACATGATGGGAATTGTAGTCGAAAACATCTGGAGGGCCGAAGTTTGGGGATGCCTGGTCTATACCATGGGTAGGCAAACTAAGGCCCGGGGGCCGGATCCGACCCAATTGCCTTCTAAATCCGGCCTGCGAACGGTCTGGGAATCAGCATGTTTTTACATGAGTAGAATGTGTGCTTTTATTTAAAATGCATCTCTGGGTTATTTGTGGGGCATAGGTATTCGTTCATTTTTATTTTTTTTCAAAATATAGTCCGGCCCCCCACAAGGTCTGAGGGACAGTGGACCGGCCCCCTGCTGAAAAAGTTTGCTGACCTCTGTATATAGCAGCAGAACTTTGGCAGCAGTGGTCAGGAGATGGGCCCATCTTCTAAGTCCTAACCTCAGTGGAGGTAATTCGTTAATTTCTGAGGCATTGTGTCAGGATTTGTCCTTGTCTTATAAATTTGATAAATAATGTACATCATCTAGGTTATAATTGTTTGTATTATCTTCGCCATTGTGTTGCTTGGGTTGTATCATTATCATCAAGTCCTAACCTCCGGCAATGATCAGGGGTTTGGATTGCTCTCTATGTGTTTAAAAATAATTTTTAAAAAATCAAAGTGTACTGAGATATCCCAAACACTCTGGAAAGGCAAATATTGAATAAAACATTAATGTTCAGTTACCTTCACATTCCTTCTTGAACCGCAAAAAATAAATAAAAAGCATTTGGCGCAACTTGACCTGTCACATATCTCCAGCAAATGCTGTTTCTCTCCCACAAATACATGACATTTGTAACTAACAGGAGCAGAATGAATTCATGTCTGTCAAAGTTAACTCTCTGCGGGTTAGTTATCTTTATTAGCAATAGAAATACAGCCACATAAATTTGAAAAATAGCAGAATGCTATTTGCATATTCATTTGTTTGATCTGAATGAGCTTTGCTGTGAGAATAAATTGTTGAAAAATTGGTGAATAAAAGAATGCATGAATTAGATATTTTTTGGGGGGAAGGTTTATGGATAGTCTGAGTTCTGTCACAACTGTGGAATATCAGTTTCCTCCTGCCCCATAACCTTGCTTATAGTTAATTAATATTTGCATCATGTTGATAGGCCTCGTTGTGGCATTAGTGCTGCCTGTCAATCTATCACATTTCTCTCCTTCCCTTTCTCCACAGAACTCAAAACTGTGTACAATCTATTTTTATCCTCGTAGCAATTCTGTGAAATAACTGGGGATGAATGCTGCTGGTTTTTCTAGCTACCTGTCTGAATGCACAGTGGTGCGAGACCACCAACTCTAGTCATCCATCTCCCCTAAGGCAAAACCCAAAATCAAGTCAGCCATTGGGGAAACTGACAGGCAGGGCTGTTGCCTCCTTTGTTCTCCCAAGAGGACTGCCTAATCTGGGTTACATCCACACCAGACGTTTAAAGCACTCATATCACTTTAAGAGTCATGGCTTACCCCCCAGAGAATCCTGGGAACTGTAGTGTGTTAAGGGTGCTGAGAGTTGTTAGGAGGCCCTCAACAAACTACAGTTCCCAGGATTCTTTGGCGGGGTGGGAACCATGGCTCTCAAAGTGATATCAGAGTGCTTTAAAGAATATATCGAAACAAAGTATTAAAGGAGAGTGGAAATATGTTGAAGATTATTTGAAGAAAGAAGGGGTGAAAACCGATTTGGTGATCTGCTTGGAATGAAACACATTCAGGGTAAATATTATCACAAAGAAATATAGTTATAATGGAAATATAATTGAAATATAAGAAGGACTTATTTATTTAGGTATAAAGGGTAATGGTATTTTTTGTGTGTATACTTCTTATATTGGAAAAAAATAGGTGAAAGTATATTAAAGATAGCATTAAAAGGAGCTTGATAGAAGGGACACGAAGTGGAACTTTAGGAAGTCATTTTTAAATTTTGTGTTTGGTTTTCTGTCTTGGTTTGTTTTTGTTGTTGCTGGTGTTGTGTACGTTGTTGTTTGTAAATTTATTATAATTGTGTTTGTTGTATATTTGTTGTAATTTTTAAGAAACTTGAATAAAGTATTTTTTAAATCTGAAAAAAAGAGTGCTTTAAAGATATGGTGTGGAAGTGACATTGGGCTAAGCTTGCCATATGTCAGGAAAATCCTGACATGTCCTGCTTTTCAGGTGTAAAAATGGCGTCAGGGGGGAATTTTACAGAATCAGTAAAATGTCAGGGAAAACCCGGATGTATGGCAATGTGATGGAAAAAGCAGCGGAAACAGCTCCAAAACACTTAAAATCTATATTTTGGGGGGAGGTTTCCCCCAAAAAGCTCAATAATTTGGGTTTGTTCCCAAAATTTTGGTGGGTTTCTAAAATATAAAAAATAAATAAAAGCTCAACAATTTTGCGGGTGTCAGGAATTTTACCTTTTGAACTATGGCAACCCTACATTGGGCCTTACTGTTCCCCCCTGTTCTTATTTATGAGAGCAGCAGAGGAAGCATTCTGCTAGGGAGTTGGGTGCACCAAATGGGACCCCCCAAAGTAGTCTGGTGGCTTTCTCATAAAAAACCATCAACATTTCCTAGCAAATGGCCTGCATTCACACACCAACGAACAAGAAGGGATGAGCTGAGCTTTAGAAAAGATTAGGCTGTCTTGACCAGCTTCAAAGATCCAGCTGATTTCCCTCATGCCTACACTCAAGGAAGTAAGAAGCTACCCTAAGGACTAGAAGCTTAAAAGAGGCTGAGCTTTGCTTGGCACCCTCTTAGATATTTCTGATATGACATTCTAAGATTAGAGAAGGAAGCCTAAGAACTGGGATATATGGGAAAGCTTGCTGTCTTTCTGCATGGCTAGCCCTTTCCCCTGGTAGGGGGGCTCCAATCCCACTGCCAGGAATAAGAATTGATTCCACAAAAGCTGATTAGAACAAAAAAAAACTACATTGCGAAGCAGGGAGTCAAGTGAAGCTGCTACCACAAACCTCCTGAGTCAGCTAGATGGATCCTTCCTTGCTCCACCTGCCCATCACAGCAGCCACAAACATCAACTGGCCTGTATGAGTGAGTCTTGGGAGGGAGGGAGTGGTGGAAGCAAAGATACTCCAGAGCATTTTGCGCTTGAGTTCCAGAGAGCCTTTTCATTAGCGTTTCCTGTGAGCCTGGGCTAATATTTAAATGATCCAGCTAGCTGGATGGGTGCTAGCTGTGCACCCTGAACTTTTGGGATGTGATACATAAGAAGCCACAGATCCTGAAGCTGAGGCTCCAATACTTTGGCCACCTCATGAGAAGAGAAGACTTCCTGGAAAAGACCCTGATGTTGGGAAAGATGGAGGGCACAAGGAGAAGGGGACGACAGAGGACGAGATGGTTGGGCAGTGTTCTCGAAGCTACCAACATGAGTCTGACCAAACAGCGGGAGGCAGTGGAAGACAGGAGTGCCTGGACGTGCTCTGGTCCATGGGGTCATGAAGAGTCAGACACGACTAAACGACTAAACAACAACAACAACAACAACAACAACATAAGAAGCAGTCAAGTACAACATTCATTGTTTTCCAAGAGTGGACATGCGGGAGAATGTTTGGTCCAGCCAGTCGAAAACTTCCTGTTTCCTCCTGGGCTGGAACATCCTTCCTTTGCATGTGACTGAATGTGGGCGTGACCTTACCTGTTCAGGTAACAAAAGGACAAGGCATGCAGCACACTCTCTCTTTTAACTTCTCCGTCGTTGGACCAGCTTTTTAGCTAGAAATGTTCTGTTGGCTTTCAGCCAACAGAGGACACTGGGATTATCCCCACATGGGATAGATCCACATGTATATATTTGTAACTAAGTCTGCCTTCAGGGATCCATCTGTGAACTGATGTGAGTAAACTTCTTTTATATACTTTAAACAAGATTGTGGTGTGTTTATTCTTTTAAGAGGGATATAAGGGAACTTACCAGGAACCTAATAGTGAGAGGCTTACACAAGCCTGCAACCAGCTATCTGCTGTGCATTTAAAAGGGAATGTAAAACTCTGCTAAGTAAGAGAACTTGCTAACGCAAGTTAGGAAGGATATTAATAAACAATATATCCTCTCCTGCCTCCCTGAATATTCCCACAGAACTGGCACCCCGACAAGAGGGTGATATAGATTCCATGGAAAAGACCTATGCAATCAGCCTTCACCCACATGATTGGGTCTGTTGAATGTTAACCCCAACTACACATGGAAAATCAGCATCTTAGCAGCTTGTAAAATGCCCCCATCACATGCTCCCGAGGCAATTCAGCATTGCCTCTTGTGGTGCCTCCATCTACAAAGGAGTTACATATTTATTGTCCATGTTTGCAAATCTTTTTTCCACAGCTACCATGAGGATTTGGGATAGAGCAGCGTATAACTACAAGCAAACAAACTGTAAATGTTGCAAAATGTCATAATGGGGGGGGGGCATTTTGCTTATTTGCTAGAAATGTCTGCTATCTAGCAAACTGAAAAGATGGCCCAATTAGGACGTACAGCAAACGATATGAAAATAAACTCTAATTGCACAGAAAAGGGAGGCATAAATAAGATGATGTTTGCATCTGTCATTGTCCTCCTCTATGGGGCTGCTGAACTAGCTAACTACAGTGGCACAATTATCGCTTTGCATGCACCGAATAACATGCTTTGTTTGGGCAATTGGTTGTCTCCATGGAGCAAGCTCAAAGGTGCAATTCAACGGCAAAAAAACTGCTTATTTCAGTTCTTGCCCAGAGCAATTTGAAGAATATGAATTGAACTCCCTTCCTGAAACATTCATGCCTTTTGAGTTCTCAGTGCTGTACTGTACTTTCGTAACAATGAGCATCTTCAGTTGATGAGAAGGGAGGATTCTCAGCTGGGTGCTATTGACTGTGTTTCTTGCTTAACAGAAGATATATAAAAATGAAGAGGTATAACTGTAGTCTAAAGCAGAGCTGCTTGTGTATCTCTCCTGAATGTGGAGGTTCCTGCTTGAGTGAAATAGTCACAGAATTCTGAGGGAACCACGATTACCCAGTAATTGTCAGTGCCAAGCAACAAACTTCCCTTTTGCTATTTCCCACCTACCCACCGCCAGCATCTGGACTCAAAGGTCTGGGGCACATTTCTGGCAGTAAAACAAGATGGGCCCCAAGTCTTGTTTTGCTGTGTCCAGTTCTGGGCACCACAGTTCAAGAAGGATACTGACAAGCTGGAACGTGTCCAGAGGAGGGCAACCAAAATGGTCAAAGGCCTGGAAACGATGCCTTATGAGGAACGGCTTAGGGAGCTGGGTATGTTTAGCCTGGAGAAGAGAAGGTTAAGGGGTGATATGATAGCCATGTTCAAATATATAAAAGGATGTCATATAGAGGAGGGAGAAAGGTTGTTTTCTGCTGCTCCAGAGAAGCAGACACGGAGCAATGGATTCAAACTACAAGAAAGACGATTCCACCTAAACATTAGGAAGAACTTCCTGGAAAAAAACAAGAACCAAAAAAAAAAAAAACCACACACACAAAAAGAACAACAACTTGCATACAGATTAAAAAATACCATGCAGCTCGGTTATTTATGCCCATGCGTGATGTTCTCTCGGTTTTCTCTCTTCACTCAGGCGCGTCTTCCCCTTCCAGCTCTTCCTGATATTTCCTCCAGAAGATTTTAGTGTCTGATACTGATCTAAAGTAGCGCCTTCGTTCCCTGTATGTAAAGGATAGTCCCTCAGGGAATTCCCATTTAAATTTTATATTCTTTCTTCTTAACGCTGTCGTCATAAATCTGAATTTGTCCCTCTTTTTCAATAGGCGTGTCGGTATCTCTTTTACGATCTCCACTTTTCCTCCGTCTATAATTAGAGGGTTAACTCTACCGTTTACCAATAGTTTATCTCTTAATACTCGTGAATTTAAGAACAGTAAACAATCTCCTGGACCTTTTCTGTTATTGTGTTTCTGTGTTCTGATTCTAAAAATTTTATCTATATCCAACATCAGATCATCCGCTTCAACATCCAACCACTTCGCAATTTCTATAATTAATTTTGTTGATATTTCTTCCTCTTGTGTTTCTTTTACTCCTTTCAAGCGGAGTATCATCTCCTTCTGTTTCATCTCAAGCACAGCTAACGCATCGTATGTCTCTTCCTGTACCTTTCGCAACTCTGCTATTTCTTCTTTAATATCTTCATGCCCTCTTTTTATCTCTCTTTGTTCTTGTTGCGTTTTCTTCAACTGTTCTTCCTGTTTCTGTACTTTGGTTTTCACCTCTTGAGTTGTTGCTTCCAATTCTTTGTGTTTTACTGTCAAGTTACTTATTTGTTCTGATAAACCCACTATCAGTGTTGAATTTTTCTCTATTTTCATATTCATCGATTCCATCTTGCCATCCATTAATTTAATATTGCTATCCAGAGTGGTTATTTTGTCACTTATGTTTTTCTCCATTGTTAGTAAAAGTTCTTTTAAATCCATATTTATATCTCCTTCCGCCATTGACACTCTTCGAGGTATTTGACTATTTTGCATTTGATTAGTTCCCTCTTGCGTTATATTCTTTTTTGGGCCCATTGGTTTTGATTTCTTTTAAGTCTTTATATAGTCTTACTTGTATAAAAGAGTCTCTTTCTTTTTGCGTTTGACTTATTGGGAATTCCCTTTTCCTCTATTTATTTATATTTCCATGGACGTTCGCTGCCTCGGATTTTAAATATTTAAGTATTCGCAAAAATGTTCTTTTGCAGATAGTTTTACTTTATTTTTCTACTTTCCTGTAGTTACCTCTCAGGGCCTGTAGGTGGCAATGTTCTTTGAACCCAGCTAGAAAATTCCCTTGCCCAACAACTGTACTTCTTTGTTTGGCCACTGTGTTCGCTCTTCCCTCCTTTGTAGGATCTTAAGTATACTCTTTTTGTTTCCAATAATGGCGACTGCAGTTTTAAGCGTTGGGCGTAGGCTACACACCCCGTCCTTCCAGGTAATTTGCTTTATTGCTTTCTTGGGATCTGTATTCTTAGTCTAACTGTCTCTTTTTTGGTTTTTTAATTTCTCCTCTCCGTTGACCCAGTCTAACAGCAGACTGAGAGTCTTTATTTTGTTACCTTGCCGTCAGCGTTTCCTTTGTCTCTCTTTGCTCCACGCGTTGTCCTCTCCACTCCCCTGCTCTCGTTTTTCCTCTCCTCTCCACTCCTTCTTGTTTATTAGACTGGTTTTATTTCCAGCGTGTTAATCCTCCCCTTGGATTACTCCTGCCAGGTCTCTCAAGCAGAGAAAAAGCCTGTGTTTCCTGCGGACCCCCGTCTCTTATGCTTGCGTAGCACTGTTTAAATCTCGTATTTATTCATCCGCAACCCCCTTTCCTTCCCCCGTAGCTTCTCTGCTGGGGTTATAGTTAGTCTCAGTTATGGTCACAGTTTCTTTGTTCTAGGGGGGGCTACGTTCTTTTCCCCAGTTGTATACAGGGAGAGCCCCGCGCTCTCTCGTCGGGTTTTCGGGGCGTTCGCGTTGGGGGGGGGTTTAACAGCCCTTTGCGCTAGGGGATTTCCCCTTTCTTCTTAGTTTTTTTTACTTTATATTGCCCCTTTTCGCGCTGCCTTGGCTTTGTCCTCAGGGTACCCCCCTGGGGTCGGGTAACCTACGCCTGGTAACCCGTTCGACACTACCCCAACGCTGGTTCTACCTCACCAATACAGGAACGCAGAACCTCCACCCGAACTCCAGAGCGCTGTTCCGGAAATGTTTTTTTTCCTTGAAATTGTGTATATTGTGTGGTGGGAACAACGATATCTCTAACTGGGCTAATTGTTTTGTTGACAGCGAAGCCTTGCCTTTTCTTGGTTAAACTATAATTTCTGTTATATAATAAAGTTTAATAGTAAGGGGATACAAATCAAAAGAGTGATCAAAATGATGTTAAACTGCATATCATGGAATGTAAATGGCATGAATAGCAAATATAAGAGAAACAGGATCGAACATGAATTGAGAAGAAAGAAATGGGATGTGATCTGCTTGCAGGAAACGCATATAGCAAAGAATCATGTTAGAGTACTAAAAAATAATAGACTGGGGAAGGAATTTGTGACAGCAGGGGTGGAAAAGAAAAGAGGGGTAGTGTTTTACATTAATGAAGCATTGAATCCACATGAGTTATTTCAGGACGAGGAGGGAAGAATATTAGGTATAGAAATTGATAGTAAAGAAGGGAAGGTGGTAGTCGTGGGGCTCTACGCTCCAAACAGTGGAAAAGATGAATTTTACCAGAAAGTAGATGAAATGTTGGGGGATTATATGGGAGAGAACGTTGTAATGATGGGAGACATGAATGGAGTGGTGTCTATAGAAATGGACAGGACACAAAGAGAGAACCCAAGTAAGTCAGGGAGGCTACCCCATTCCTTCTTTCAATTGGTAGATAATTTGGATGTTCATGATGCATGGAGAATGAAAAATCCATTGGCTAAGGATATAACACACTTCTCGGAGGCAAAAAAGTCGGGTGGCAGAATAGATGCGATATGGCTGTCAAAAAGACTTATGTTGAATTTGGTGAAAGCGGAAATAGTGAATAAAACAATATCAGATCACAACCCAGTGACAATTAAACTAGAATTTAGAAATAAGACAAAGGGGAGGTGGAGGTTGAATGATACGATATGGAGAGAGGAATATAGAATAAATAAGGCAAAAGAAACTTTAAAAGAATTTTTTGAAATAAATGAAAGACAAGGAAGTGAACGGAAATTGATTTGGGAGGCAAGTAAAGCCTATATGAGAGGGTATGGGATTCAACAGATGGCAAGGATTAAAAAAGAAAAAGGGAAAAATGTAATGGATATGAATAGACAAATAAGAGAGAAAGAAAAAGAGTTAGCAAGAAATCCTAAAAATGAAGAGATAGTACAAAATATAAAAAGATTGCAAGCCCATCTATCAGAGACAATCAATGAGGAGATTAAGAATAAAATTCTATGGACAAAACAAAGATACTTCGAGCAGGCAAATAAACCAGGCAGAATGCTAGCCTGGTTGAATAAAGAAAAACAAGCTGCAAGGATTATAAACAAAATACAGGTTGAAGGAGAAGAAGTAACAGATCCGGAGAGAATAAAAATAGAATTTTTGAATTATTATAAGAAACTATACAAAAAAGAAAAGAAAACAGAAAAAGAGATGATAAAATATATAAATGAGAATGCTTTACCTGAAATCAATGAATTAGAATTACAAGAGCTAAATAAAGAAATAGAAGAGGATGAAATAAGGAAGGTCCTGAGGAAAATGCAGGATGGAAAATCACCTGGAATGGACGGAATTTCAGTTATGTATTATAAAAAACTGGACGAGGTAGTAATACCTAAACTTAAAATATTGATGAATGAGATTTTGGAAACAGGTATGCTACCAGAATCTTGGAGAGAAGCATTAATAACAGTGTTACCTAAAAAAGGATCAGATCTGAGCTTGATTAAAAACTATAGACCGATTTCCTTGTTGAATATCGATTATAAACTCTTTTCTGGAATTCTGGCCAATAGGATGAAAACATTTCTAAATAGGATAATAAAAAATGACCAAACAGGCTTCTTGCCGGGGAGGCAAATAAAAGAGAATATAAGAACAATTGTTAATATACTGGAATATGCGGAATTTAAACCATGTGAGAAATTAGCAATGTTGTTAGTCGATGCCGAAAAGGCTTTCGACAGCGTTTCATGGGATTTTTTAAAAGCTGTTTGTAATAAACTTAAGCTGGGGGGTAAACTCTTAAATGGAATACAAGCAATTTATAAAGAACAAAGTGCTAAAATATTGATTAATAATGAAATTACCGAGAAATTTGAAATTGAGCGAGGAACAAGACAGGGGTGTCCCCTCTCGCCTTTATTGTTTATTATGATTTTGGAAACGCTGTTAATAGCTTTAAGGAAGGATGAGACAATAAAAGGAGTTAAAATAAGATCAGAAAGTTATAAAGTGCGTGCCTTTGCGGATGATGTCATTATCATGACTACATCCCCAGAGGACAACATAGTAAAAATAATAGATCATATGAAAAAATACGGAGAGGTTTCAGGTTTTAAATTAAATAAAGATAAATCGAAAATTTTGACGAAAAATATAAGGGAAATGGAGAAATTGAAGATAGAAAAGAAAGCAGGAATCAAGGTGGAAAATAAAGTAAACTATTTGGGGATTTGGATTTCAAGTAAAAATTTGAACTTATTCAAAAACAATTATACCAAGAAATGGAAGGAAATAAAGGAAAGTTTAGGAAAATGGAAACATTTAAACCTGTCAATCTGGGGGAGAGTATCGATGATCAAAATGATTGTCTTGCCGAAATTATTATTTCTATTTCTTAATATCCCAATTATAACGGGGACAAAAATCTTGAAGGACTGGCAGAAGGAGTTAGCAGACTTCGTGTGGCAGGGAAAAAAGGCTAGAATGAAGAAGGAAATAGTATTAAGTCGAAGGGAAACGGGAGGCCTAGCCCTCCCGGACCTTACCAGATATTTTGAAGCGGCGTGCTGGACCTGGATGAGGGACTGGATAAAATTGGAAAACAAAGAGCTATTAGAACTAGAAGGGTGGAACAAATTATATGGATGGCATGGCTACCTACTATACGATAAGATTAAATTACATAAAGAATTTAAAAATCATATCATTAGGAAGGCACTAATTGAAGTCTGGGTAAGAACCAAAGGAAAACTGATTGAGAAAGTACCGCTATGGATATCTCCAGTAGAGGCGAATGCAACATTGGAGTGTCATAGAAAAGAAAAATGGCCAACATATAGGGAACTAATTGAAATAAAGCAGGGAGAAATCAAACTAAAAGAATACCAAGAATTAGAAAGAAAAGGAATAAAATGGTTGGAATATTTTCAATTAAGGACAACATTTGAAAAGGATAAACAGATTAGAGGATTTGAAATCAAGAATTCATATTTGAAAAAGAGATCCTACAAGATAACACAAAGATACTCTCGAAATTGTACAGACTTTTGGAAAATACTGAAGAAGAAGAGGTAATAAAAAAGAAATATATAAACAAATGGGAACAAGACCTGGGAATAGAGATAGATTATAGGGAGTGGGAAAAGTTTTGGAGGGAAACTGTAAAATTTACGGCGTGTTACATAATTAGAGAGAATTTTGTAAAAATGCACTATCGTTGGTATCTCACACCAGACAAGATAGCTAAAATGAATAAATCAAGCGATAGCAAGTGCTGGAGATGCCATAAAACAACAGGTTCTTTCTTCCATATCTGGTGGTCATGTCCATTAATTAAACCATTTTGGGAACTAATTCATGAAGAACTAAAACGAATGCTAAAAACATCTTTTACAAAAAAACCAGAGCTATATTTACTAGGGATTACAAATGGGGAAATACCGCAAGATAAACTTAATATATTTCTTTATGCCTCGACGGCAGCGAGGCTATTGATAGCAAGAAACTGGAAAGGGAGTAATATCCCAATGAAAAGGGAATGGATAGACAAGATGTGTGAATACTTAGAGATGGCGAAATTGACAGACTTAATCAGAAATAAACCCAGAGAAAAAATTAAAAAACAGTGGGAATGCCTAAATGAATATTTGAAAAAGAAAGGTCCAGGAGAAAATATTTGGCTATGTCTTGAATAACCTGCCAGGGGAAATAGAAAGGAGTATTGTTAAGGAAAAAATTGAAGTGCTAGATATAGAAAAAGGACAGGGAAAATATCGAATAAAGCAGAAATAAGGAGTAAACGTTTTACCTTTTTGTTTGAAACTGTGTGGAATGCGGGGGAATGGTTGTTTCTTTCTACGCTTTTTTTTCTTCTTTTCTTTTTCTTTTTTCTTTTTTCTTTTTCCTTCTTTTCTTTTTCTTCGTAGATGTCTTGGCTTTGTAATTTTCCATATGTAACAATGTTTTTTTTTTTAACATGTAAACTATGCAATTCTTTAATAAAATTCTTAAAAAAAAAAAAGGAAGAACTTCCTGACAGTAAGAGCTGTTCGACAGTGGAATTTGCTGCCAAGGAGTGTGGTGGAGTCTCCTTCTTTGGAGGTCTTTAAGCAGAGGCTTGACTGTCACCTGTCAGGAATGCTTTGATGGTGTTTCCTGCTTGGCAGGGGGTTGGACTGGATGGCCCTTGGGGTCTCTTCCAACTCTAGGATTCTATGAATCTGCCAAGCTACCACTAGAAGGGGGTCATGGTGGACAGAAAACACCTGAAATGAAGACTCTGAGCATGCCCACACATAGCCTGCTGGGATTGCCAGTTGCGGCTGGGCCTCCTGCCCTTCCCCCACTCAACAATCTGTGTAATCTATGTAAGAGTCACAGACAATATTTAGGACAAGTATTTGTGTGAGAGAAGAGGGAGTTGCCCTCGGCAACTGAAGTTTATATAAATACTTAATACATACATTTTTACTGAAATGTCCAATTAATCAGGAGCACCAGCATATACAAGAAAGAAAACTAGTCTCTCATTGTCAAACTAGACATGATGGTGGCAACGACATTTCGTTAATCACATCTCTGCCTTGTTTGCATTTTGATTTTGATGTGGAATCTGATTATAAGATCAATAGGGATGTGAGGTAGAAGAAGAAGAGTTTGGATTTGATATCCCGCTTTATCACTACCCGAAGGAGTCTCAAAGCGGCTAACATTCTCCTTTCCCTTCCTCCCCCACAACAAACACTCTGTGAGGTGAGTGGGGCTGAGAGGCTTCAGAGAAGTGTGACTAGCCCAAGGTCACCCTGCAGCTGCATGTGGAGGAGCGGGGAAGCGAACCCGATTCACCAGATTATGAGTCCACCGCTCTTAACCACTACACCACACTGGCTGTACCCCTTACATCCCTAGGTTACCTGTGTCAAGCACTTCAGGCTAGGAAGAAGAGTTTGGGTGGCCAAACATTCGACGGCAAGGCAGGAAATGGGATAGGGTACAACTACCCTCAACTGAATGTCCCTGTTAATATTACACCATCAGACCCCACCTGCCCACCTCCCACTTTTGCTCTGAATTGTCACCACCTGTGACAATTCGGAGCAATTCCATTTCTGAATAATTTGAGTTGACAACAGAGGAGCGGTGTGCCCAGTTCCTTTCACACAGCTTTGAAAAATAATAATAGTGTCCTCTTTGTCTTTTCCACATCAGGGATATTTCAAAGAACCAGCTTTTATTAGCCATGCAATCAGTTGACTTACAAAATATTACATGAGCTGGAGAAGCTGTTCTGACAGAGGTCATAGACCGATCGCAGCTCTGTAGCCAGTGCATTAACATGCCATTGCCGGGCATGTCTGTTTTGCTTCTCCTTGGCTCTCACAGAGATATGTGGATTGTGGCATCTGCTGACATCAAGGGGGGGTGAAGAATGTTAAAATCTTCTTCAGATGTTTCAGAGAATAAGAAAAAAGGAGGCTGTACAAGGCAGAAGAAAGATTATGAGTGACGGAAGTTCAACCATTTGTGTTGTTCAAGAGGTGTAGGCTTCATGTTTGCGTTGCCACAGTTGCCCCCAGCTCCAGCTCTGGCACTGAGGCAGCTGTCAGGAACTGTTTTCATGTTCCTGAACTGTAGTGTTGACACTACTGAGGCAGAAGAAGCTGAGGCCTGCCACTTCAAACACTCTAGTTATCAAGTATTAGGTTTGAGAAGCCCCACTTCAGATACGTATTTCACATGCATGAAGGTTTCATCTTTCCTCAAAAAAACAAAGTCGAGGTGGAGGGTTTTCAGACTTCAAAAGTTGTTTTCCTGTGAATGTACACATAAAGCACCAGTGTGATGTTTCCGATTTCAAGGAAGATGTTACATTGCAGTGGGTTCAAAACGAAAACTTTCCTCCCCACCCCCCACCCCCACAATGAAAATGAGATGTGGAATGAGATGTGGAATTTCAGCATGCATTTGAATACATAACATAGGTGGACCAGAAGAGGAGACAGCGATTCAAGATTAAATAATAGGTTAACAACCATATGATGTATCGTGGATATTAAGATATATGGAAAATTCTAGAAGGGAGAGGAGGTAGTAGGGAAGGTAGTGTTAGATTAGCAATGTATAAAATTAATTATTGGATTATATAAAAATAAGATTAGGATCTTTTTTAAAAATGATTATGTGAAGGAAAAAGGATCTGGAATTGTTAGAAGATAATGACTTGGTTTTTTTTTTTTTTTTTTTTTTTTTTTTACTGTAATATGTGAAGAGTTTGGATGAGGAAAATTGCCAAAGCTGATATAAAATGAAAATCAGGAAGGAGGGACTTTGGGGAAGTCCATTTAAGATGAATACGAAATTAAGGATTAAGGAACTTATAATTATGTGTTTTGTTGTGTTGTTGTTTTGTTTTGTATGTTGCTAAAATGAGAAAATGAATTAAAAAAAATGAAAATAATAATAATAATTAAAAATGAATACATAACATAGAATCATGTCATCAGCATGTACACTCCATGCCTTGAGTCCCCCTCAGGGAAAAAGATTGGGTATAAATAAACAAGATTCGTGTCAAAGGCAGAAATCTCTTCTCTTCTCTTCTCTTCTCTTCTCTTCTCTTCTCTTCTCTTCTCTTCTCTTCTCTTCTCTTCTCTTGAGGGTGGCAGCTGTTTGACCTGTGCTGTTAATATTGCTGTAGTTGGTTGTCAGACCCAGAAACCTCCCCCTTAAGTAAATTCTCACTTGACTCAAATTTTAATTTGGTTTTTGGCAGAATTTAGGCCACAACTTTATTGATTACAGAAAGTGAGTGGTTGCATAGGCTCCCTGTTATACCTAATTGCAAATTCAAATGTATCCCTATTGTGTTCTGTGACCGAAATAATAAATTCATTCATTCAATTTTCATAGGACACAAGGTGTGAGCGAATGTTTTTCCACAGTGGGGGAGGTCCCAATGCTCATATAAGGAATAGGTCCCAGGAAATCCTGCAGACAACCTTATTTGCTGTCAATTTAATCTAGTTTAGAAGTAAGAGAAAAGCAAGTCTTGACAAGTGAGCAACTCCTTGGTCTGTTCCCTCCTTATCATCCAACCTCTCTTGCACCCACTACAGGGCACATCTATGGATCTGCTTTCCAGAGCGGATGGGGAAGGGGGTTGGATGTCGGCTAGTTCGAACAACTACTTAAGGCATAAGATGCCAAATTGCTTGGGGGGAGGTTCAAAAAGTATCTACATGGTGATTAGAGAATAACTTGCACCTAAATATCAGCAAGACAAAGGAGATGGTGTTGGACTTTTGGAGGGAGATAGGGGAACTAGCCCCGTTGTATATCAGGAAGGGTTGTGTTGAGAGAGTCTCTTCCTTTAAATTCCTGGGAGTTTGCCTTAGTGAAGACCTCATTTGGAAAAAGAATATAACTCAGGTGGTTAGGAAGACCCAACAGAGACTCCATTTTCTCAGGGTCTTGCGAAAGAACAATGTTAAACAACAATTGATGACCTCCTTCTACCGGTCCACAATAGAAAGTGTCCTTTCATATTGTATCACAGTGTGGTATGCTGGCCTGACAGCCACGGACAGAAAGTCTTTACAGAGGGTGGGGAACACAGCACATGATATCATGGGCTGTTCCCTGAGCCTGCTAGATGACATCGCAAGGGATCATTGCCTTAGGAGAGCGAGAATAATTCTCAGGGATGATTCACACCCCGGCCAGCACCTCTTTAATCTTCTACCCTCGGGCAGGAGATACAGAAGTATAATCAGTTGTACCAACAGGCTAAAAAACAGTTTCTATCCATAGGCTGTTAGACTGCTGAACGGAAAATAATATAGTGCAACTGACTTTTGGGGTTTTTGTGTTGTGTGACAAGCACACAGAGTGCAATGAGACTGAGTGTTTCTGGGGGGGGGGAGGCTCGGTTAATTTCATTGTACACAACTTGTACATTGAAAATAAAGGTATTATTATTATTATTATTATTTGACCAGACTCAACTGACGTAACTCCCCAGCATGGTAGTTAGAGAAGGTAGAAATGGCAAGTCACATGCAGCGTAGTCAAGGTAGCCATCTCCCCCACCCCCCACCCCTCCTGGAAATCATCTTATATAATCACATAGCACTGTTTCTAGTTCCATTTTGAAAGCATATGGGATGAGTTACGTTTTTGTGCCTTTTCGGGGGAAAATTATAATGAACGCTGTAAACAACTAAAAACTTTGGCAGGATTTGAATAATGCTTGTAATGTACAAAAAAACTATGGAAAATGAATTGCCAGTTTTTAAAAACAAATTAGGGAAAATAAGATAAGCAGAAGAAAATAAAAGGATTGAAAATGGTAACCACGGAAGGGTGGAGGGAAGTCAAGGGATTCAGAGAATCCTAACTGAAGAGGTGAATGATGTGTCTGAATTTAAATTTGTTATATAAAACTTAATAAAAAATATATTTATAAAAATTAATGTATGTTGTGCATCTGGAAAAAGAAGGAAAAAAGAAGAAATTTCTTTGAAAACCTACTTTACATTACTTTTAAGTTTGAATTTGAAGAGCCTTCAAATTTTCATATTAATGGAGACTGTTTGACTAAATTTACGGTATACCGTTGGATTTATAACTCAGTGAACAAATTATGAATTACCAGAGAGCCACTAATAACCACCTTTATCCATTCCAGTATCTAAAGAAAAACTGACTTAAATGTGGAGTTTTTGGGGTTTTTTATTCCTACCTTTTTTTTGTTCCTTTGTTTCATTAAGTAATTCTAAAGGCAGGCTTCTGCCGTTTGAAAGCTGGTTGTTCTGAGTCTTGATTTGAAACAAAATCAGCTGAAAGGCTTTATAAATATTAGCTCACAAATGATAATTCTGTTGATTCGCTGGAGCAAATGGGGATCTTCTTATGGCTGAATTTTTGTTTTGTTTTGTTTTGTTTTGTTTTGTTTTGTTTCTCTCACCCACATTTATATTCCCATAATTTATTAGTCCTGGAAGTTAAGAAGGAAGACAAGGCAAAAATGTAAAACTTGAAGACATCCCTCTCCCCTCCCCATAGCTGTCAACTTTCGGATTTGAAAATAAGGGATTTTCCCAAAACTTTCTGATTTGAAAATAAGGGATGCCGCCAGGGCGGTGCAATGCCACCAAGTAGCCTCGCCACCCTGCGCTCCAGAGGCTGCGCGTGAACGGGTGAGCGAGCGCATAGACGGCAGGCAGGCTGTCTGTCTGGTTGGGCGTGAGGGTCTGGCTGCACAAGGCATGCAAGCGCCGCCCCCAGTCGGTCTCAGACTCCTTATTGGCAGCCGAGCAACGCAGCTGAGGAGCCTCCCTGGCCGGCAAGGAGGGAGAGGAGCTGCTTCCTTTGAAATCCGGGAAATTTAAGGGATATCAACAATCTGGGATAGCAGCAGGAAACGGCATTGGAATAAGGGAGTTTCCCGCAAAAAAAGGGAGGGTTGACAGCTATGCTCCCCCCCCCCAAAAAAAATGTCAGAAGACATTAAGGGGGAAAAGATGAAAGTGGATTTTATTCAGTATAAATTAACAGCTGGCTGCACTGCAATTTCACTTAGAGGTCTTTATGTGTTGATTCCCTTTTAATTAATGCAGTACGTAGAACTACAGCTGGTTGGCGTTTCCTGGGGCTCTCTGTTCTTTTATCATGATAAACAAGTCTGCCTATACGCCATGGCTCTGTTTCCGATGTCCTCCCCCCTGCTGCATGATAATTCTTACTTTCCCCTTTCTTCAGTTGCAAAGCTCCAAGTTCTTTCTCCATCATGGGATTTCAAATGTAAAGAAATGTGTTATTACAAAAAAAAAAAAACCCTACCTCTGTGATTTTTAATTAGGATTGAAAATGTTGTCATAATAAAATGACAGCTTTATGCGCTGGATCAAGAAACAGATAAAACAGGGTCTTTCCTAAGAACAGTCATGCTATAGTCATTATAGCGAGGAATGTCAGAGGAATCTATACCTGAAGGTATACATGAAGGAGCGTCTCCACCCCCATCATTCTGCCCAGACACTGAGATCCAGTGCCGAGGGCCTTCTGGCGGTTCCCTCACTACGAGAAGCCAAGTTACAGGGAACCAGGCAGAGGGCCTTCTCGGTAGTGGCACCCGCCCTGTGGAACGCCCTCCCATCAGATGTCAAAGAGAACAACAACTACCAGACCTTTAGAAGACATCTGAAGGCAGCCCTGTTTAGGGAGGCTTTTAATGTTTAATAGATTATTGTATTTTAATGTTCTGTTGGAATTATTATTATTATTATTATTATTATTATTATTATCTGGAGAAAACGGACTGCCAAGCAGATTTCCTTCTACCTGCTCATTTGGCTCATGGATTCATGCTGTGGAAGCTTTTCAACTTACTTCTCTGCTACAAACCCTGTTGCGTGTTTAGACCTTTTAACCCCACCCAAATAAATTCAGACAAGACTCAAATTTTTGGTTTGGTTTTTGGCAGAATTTAGGCCACAACTTTATTGATTACAGCAAGTGAGTGGTTGCATAGGCTCTGGTTCGACTAGCTCCCTGCACCCTTGCCATAAAATGACCCTTTGTGCATAGAATTACACAGGAAGTGACAGCCTGCTTCCTGCACCGTTTTGGGGAAAAAATGGTTTTTATCTAGTACAACAGAGATGCTTTGCTTTGTAGTAGCTTTACACAGTTAAAACCAAGTAAAATGTTTTATTATTATTAATAATAATAATAATAATAATAATAAATAATTCAGAACAGCCCTCAGTACATCTCTAGCCCTTAATTTGGTGCATTTTTGTGGTTTTTATTATTGTTGTCCTAAAAAACATCCACACAGAAAAAGGGAGGTATGTACTCTGGGACATCCACAGACCAAAGCATAATACGGTGGACTGGGATAGATTCCACCCATCTCTAGTTAGGTGATCTTTCTTCTTTATGGTGAGTATGGCTGAAATGTGGCTGATCTGATGGATAACCCTTTTATTTAAACTTTCTTCACATCCCAGTACTGCCAGAGCCCTCAAGTTAGAACTGGTCCAGATCTCCTGTAACTACTTGGGCAGCATATCAGATGATCTAAGAACATGGCGTTTCATTCATTCTTATTGTTTTACTTTTGACTTTCTTTGGAGTGCCAAGGCTGACCTTATCAAATTTAAATCAATCCTACACAATTCATTGCAGCTTCTGTTTTTCACAACCATGTTGCTCTTAATGCAATGAGAACAATGCTCTTTGGATACATGAAGGCTTTTTATCTGGCAGTAAAATAAAAGGAAAGGGAGGTTCAAATGGAGAGGAAGGGGGGGGAATAAATATGTAATGTTATCTTTGGGTTCCTCCTGCTCTGGCGCTGTGTATGTGATCTGGCTGTTGATGCCAGGCATTGCAGCTATCAGGTAGAGCTGTAAATTGGTATTTCTATACTTGGAAAGAAATTCTTATGCTATGCCCTCCATCATCATCATCATCATTCTTTTATTCGACCGTCAGTCAGAAGAATACATTTGTACAGAATTAAAAGCATCTGAGAGAACTTTGAAAAAAGGAAACATAATCCACAATAGAATGGAACTAAACAATTAGCCCCATATCGATACAATCAATTAAAATCTTAGTTACAGGTAGATAGCCGTGTTGGTCTGTCATAGTCAAAACAAAATAAAAAAAATAAAAAATTCCTTCCAGTAGCACCTTAGAGATCAACTAAGTTTGTTCTTGGTATGAGCTTTCGTGTGCATGCACACTTCTTCAGATACACTGAAACAGAAGTCACCAGACCCTTATATATAGTGAGAGGGTGGGGAGGGGTATTACTCAGAGGGGTGGTGGGAATGGGTGAAAGGCTGATAGCTGTGGTAAACCTGTTGACGACTGTTAACGACCGCAATTAGTCTTACAGGAAAAGGCAAGGGGTGAGAAGGTTAAAAAAGCTTTGTCATGTATAATGAGATAAGAATCCAATGTCTTTGTTCAGACCAGGTCTCTCCATGGTTTTAAGCTTGGTAATGAGTTGCAATTCAGCAACTTCTCTTTCCAGTCTAAGGAATTTCAGAAATAGACTGGAAAGAGAAGTTGCTGAATTGCAACTCATTACCAAGCTTAAAACCATGGAGAGACCTGGTCTGAACAAAGACATTGGATTCTTATCTCATTATACATGACAAAGCTTTTTTAACCTTCTCACCCCTTGCCTTTTCCTGTAAGACTAATTGCGGTCGTTAACAGTCGTCAACAGGTTTACCACAGCTATCAGCCTTTCACCCATTCCCACCACCCCTCTGAGTAATACCCCTCCCCACCCTCTCACTATATATAAGGGTCTGGTGACTTCTGTTTCAGTGTATCTGAAGAAGTGTGCATGCACACGAAAGCTCATACCAAGAACAAACTTAGTTGGTCTCTAAGGTGCTACTAGAAGGAATTTTTTTATTTTGTTTTAATTAAAATCTTGAGACGCTTAGAAGCTAAAAAAAGAAATTTAGCCACCAGGGAGGCCGTATTTCTAGTAATATTATTCAGTAAATATAAAACCTGTCTTTCTCTGGGTAGAAAGCTAGATTGACGTAAAAGTGGAGTTATAAGATTTTGCCTAAGTTCTACATAGAGAGGACAAGACAGAAGGATATGTTCAGTAGACTCAACCACGCCCATAGTACAATGACAGGTTCTCTGGGCGTACGGAACTCCCTTGTACCTTCCCCACAATACCGCGGAATCAAGGGCGTTTAGTCTAGCCGCTGTAAGAAGTCTGCGGTATTCCACATAGTGGATTTCCGTGAGATAGGGGGCTGGTGTCATTTGATATATCTGGTCCCCTAGGAACATCCCTGGTTTCACTTGAGCTATGTCCTCTTGTCTGGCAATATCGCTCAATCTCCGGGAGATTGCAGTTCTAGCTTGATTATACGTCATGGACTCCAGGTAGAGGTGTGACAATCCACAGGACCGCACCTCTTTTATGACCTCCCTTTCCCATGATGACTGGAAATCATCCCTCAATGTCAAGGGGGCGATGCCCACTGGTTTAAAACAAAGCTTGAGCCATAGCCAAAGCTTCGTCTTCAAGGCCACATATGCCCTCCATGAACCAGAATCACCTCCAGAATCACACTGAGAGCCAGTGTGATGTAGTGGTTAAGAGCGGTAGACTCGTAATCTGGTGAACCGGGTTCGCCTCTCCGCTCCTCCACATGCAGCTGCTGGGTGACCTTGGGCTAGTCACACTTCTTTGAAGTCTCTCAACCCCACTTACCTCAAAGAGTGTTTGTTGTGGGGGAGGAAGGGAAAGGAGAATGTTAGCCGCTTTGAGACTCCTTTGGGTAGTGATAAAGCGGGATATCAAATCCAAACTCTTCTTCTTCTTCTTCTCCACCCCCCCCCAAAAAGGCAAGTAGGTCATATAAAGGAGCACAAGTTAAAAGTTTGCTGGTATCTATTTATTACAGGTATCTTCTTGCTTTCCATGGGATGCGGGTGGCGCTGTGGGTTAAACCACAGAGCCTAGTGCTTGCCAATCAGACGGTCGGCGGTTCAAATCCCCGTGACGGGGTGAGCTCCCGTTGCTCGGTCCCTGCTCCTACCAACCTAGCAGTTCGAAAGCACATCAAAGTGCAAGTAGATAAATAGGTACTGCTCCGGTGGGAAGGTAAATGGCGTTTCCGTGCGCTGCGCTGGTTCACCAGAAGCGGCTTAGTCATGCTGGGCACATGACCCGGAAGCTGTACGCCGGCTCCCTCGGCCAGTAAAGTGAGATGAGCACCACAACCCCAGAGTCGTCCACGACTGGACCTAATGGTCAGGGGTCCCTTTACCTTTACCTTTTGCTTTCCACCAAGAAGCTCAAGGTTTTGTGTGGGGTTCTCCATCTCCTCTTTTGTCCTCACCTCAACCCTGTGTCTGAGAGTTCTCTCTGGCTAAGGAAGGGTAAAAAGCAAGGACAAATAGTTGATTAGATAACTCCGGAGTTTGAAGCATTGGGAACCTCAAAATAAATTTAAATAATAATTTGGCAGAATTGGAACTTTTCTTTTATTCTTATTGATAATTGGATAAATAATTTGGAATGTAATTTGGAATGTTTCAATGTGATTATGTTGTATTGGAAACCTTAATAAAAATGATTTGACAAAAGAGTTATGTCTGGCTCATCCAGTTAATAAACTGGGCATTTTGAGTGTTCCATCCAGTTGACTGTCGTGGAGGTGAGATATGGCAGCTTAGCTTAAAAAGGGTCTGAAGGACTGCATGTGAACCGAGCCAGTGTTTTCAAGCAGCTGAACTTAAGTCTTCACAGAAGCAGCTCACTGGGTTGGGCAAAACTGTTACACTAAGTTTCTTACCAGGTGGGCTGCTGTTAGAAGAATATAGGAACTACTGCAAGCCATCAGAAAAACCCGACAGGCCTTTTTGTTGACTTGGTTTACTTAAGAGGTTCATTATTGTTAGACAAATGTATATGCCTTTAAGAGCAGAATGTAATTCTGTAAATCTGACTTGGCAGCTGTGAAGCTGCGCAACAGGTGTTGTTGCAATTGTACTAACGATGGGTGTGATATACTGTATAAAAGAAGAGTGATGTGTCCACCCATTTGTCTCCGACCACCCCTGGCGGGAGGGATGTTGTATGGGGTTATGTCCATGTAGGCTTCGTAATGAAGTATGCTTTATGTTGTTTTATTTTACTTTAATAAAATCTAACTTCTGTGCAATACAGTCCTCAACTTGCTTCTGTTCTAAATGCCAACACTTTTCACTGGCAGTCCTGCCCCTTTTATATAAATTTTATTTTATTTTTATTGAGGATGTGTTTTAAGATATCATGTAGCCTACGTGTCTTACTGTATTGTTGCCCCTGGTCTGATAAAGAGGCTTCAAGTCCCTCAGCCTAAGCTGTGGGTGCAAATTTCAGCCCCTTCAAATTCCATCAGATTTGGTTGCAACTACATTTTGTTGGATTTTTTCCAAACACCTTTGGAATTAAATGTAACACACACACACACACACACACACACACACACACACACACACACACACACTGGCTAACCACAGCTATTTAGGTTTTTAGCTGCAAAACCCATTATGGATGAGATCCCCAGTTCCTATGTAGTGCTGAATAATAGCTCTTTTTGTGCTTTATGATTGACTTCTTGCTCCTTTATCTTAACCCATTTGCCACCGCTGCTTTTGATTGCCTCCTACCTGTTCCAAGAGGAAAGGAAGTTGATGATGGATTTGCATAATTAAATATGCAGACTTTTGTAAATTCGCTAGTTCAATTTTCTAATACTATTCAGAGACGCTGCCTTCAAAAATTGGCAGGCTAATGCCCAGGCAGATGAATGGAAGTTGCCAACATTTGTCATTTTCCATAAAAGCAGTGATTCAGATATGCCAAGCAGTAATTTAATGATCAACCTACTGTCACCTACTACTGAAGCTATCTTCATAATTACCCTAAATGGCCTACGGCTAAAATCTGAATGCGAATTTCCTGATGACAAAGTGGAGTCCCACCCCCAGGCACTCAGTAAAAATAGAAACAAAACAATATGTTCAGCACAGTTGCTCGAGTTCAGGGGATGAAGGTAATTTCCGCCCTCCCTTCCCAACAGGTGGGTGGGGTTTACAACACAGAGTGGGCTTACCTGGTCTGGTGCCTCCCACCTGCGGCGTGGGAAGACAATGGATGGATGGCTTGGGGTGGGGTGAGGGCCAAGGGAAAGAGGCCGGCCCCTTTGGCCATAGCTGTCAACTTTCGGATTTGAAAATGAGGGATTTTTTCGAACTTTCGGATTTGAAAATAAGGGATGCCGCAAGGGCAGTGCAATGGCACCAAGTAGCCTTACCAGCCTGCGCTCCAGAGGCTGCGCGCGAACGGGTGAGTGAAAGAGCGAGCGCGTAGACGGCAGGCAGGCTGGCTGCCTGGTTGGGCGTGAGGGTCTGGCTGCACAAGGCATGCAAGCTCCGCCCCCAGTCGGTCTCAGACTCCTTATTGGCAGCCGAGCAACACAGCTGAGGAGCCTCCCTGGCCGGCAAGGAGGGAGAGGAGCTGCTTCCTTTGAAATCCGGGAAATTTAAGGGATATCACCAATCCGGGATAGCAGCGGGAAACGGCATTGGAATAAGGGAGTTTCCCGCAAAAAAAGGGAGGGTTGACAGCTATGCCCTTTGGCCAAACCTCACTTCGTTTCCTCCTCTTCCAGGTTCACCCACCCACCCCTCCCAACTTAATAATATTTTCTTGCAGCCTAATATTTTGCTTTCCAGGTCAGAGGACGCTGCTACGGTCGTCAGATGGTTGCTGTATTCAGAACCGGGAAGGAATTTTCCCTGCATTGGCAGGTTTCGCCTTCCCTGTAGCATTTCGTTGCAATTTTGGCGGTTTTTAGGCCTTGGCAAGGTATCCTTTAGTCTATCTTCCAGTTGGGGGGGGGGAGGCAGTTCATGTACCCCCCCCCACGCAGCGGCTTTTGCAGGGCCTGTTAAAGGGTTGATTGCGGGAGTCCCTGGCCCTAGAGCGTTGGCATGTAGGTCAAACTCCCGGCCAAGGTAAGGTGGGAGGACACACTATGTAAGTTTGTGCTTTACAGTCCCCTCCCACTGCACCTCATTGCCCTGCACATCCTCAGTCCCAGTCGGGCTGAGAGGATTACATGCCAAGGCCTATGCCAAGTTTCCCACATTCTGAAGTTCAATAAAGTTGTGGCCAATTTGAACCCATACTTTGGTCTCTTGTCTCATTCTTTTTTTTTAGGGGGGGGGGTAGGCTCCACGGACAGGGTTCAGCGCGTGTGCTCGCAATACCAATATATTGTGTGCTAGAGAAATAAAAGCACTCCAAATGTACAGTAACTGCATTTTATTAGTTGATGTAAGCCACCTTCGATTGGGACCCAGGTGGTGCTGTGGGTTAAACCCTTTACCTTTACCTCCCAACAGCACAGTAAAAAAGCTCAAGTGCAAAACTGTCTCTCCTCCACCTCCACCTAGACAGAGTCACCTGATGGTTTAGCTTCCTTCCGTCTCTAATTGGGATTGCAAGCATCTTTCGTAAGTAATAAGAAGATGAAGAAATTAATTTGCACAAGAGAGCTATTCAATGATCTAAAAGGGCCTATGCAAAAGTATTAAAATTGAATATGTTAATACAGTACAGTTGAAACTCGAAATCTGCTTTGCAATCACTTTTTGCTTTTAGATGTCAATCTTGGTGACCACATGATGGTTGTTCTCTAGGGTTCCTTGTCAATCCACATATCTTGCTGTTCCATTTACAGCGGAGTCAATTTTATTTCCTAGTCTAGTATTAACATGTCATTCATTTGATTCATCATATAGGGGAATAATGCAAGAACTGACTGTATTAAACATGGGTAAATGCTGGGAGACTTTCTGGTTAGTGCATGGAAATAAAAACAACAGTATAGTAAGAAGCCATTTACTTAAAAATAACTCCTTAGTCTCCGCCTTCAGCCTTCTGATTTTTTTCAGGTTATTTTCATAAGGACACCTCTGCAAAGTGTGTCATTTTCATGGTGCTTTTTTAAAAAAACCAGGAAACCACCTAGAGGGAAGTGGATATCTTTTAGTTCTCCTCCTAAAACCCATTTTAAATGCACCTAGCACAAAAAACCTTGACCCTTTTTGTCTGTAATTTTGCAGGCTTCTTATCAGATTGGGCCCCAGTTTAGTCTGGACCTGATTGGACCCAGCCCGGTCCCTGGATCCAGAAATCCAGTTCATGGTTGGTGCAAGACCTCTTCTACCTCCCTTGTTCTAATACAATGTTCTTAAGTGTTTGGAACAGAGAATAATGACGAAAAATGCTTCCATCGCCTTGCATGGGCTCCAACTCTGCTTCTTAAATGAGAAGAAAATTAATCCTTTCACAAACATTTTTACTTGGTATTTTATTGATTTTAAAATCTTATAATGCACAATTAGACAGAGTTTTGAAACAGAAAATTGCTCTCGGCTGCAGTGAGAAGAGTTTGTTCCTCAGTTCATTCCCAGCACTGCCTGCCTGGCTGCGCAAACCTCATAAATAATCTTATCTTGTAATTAATACACTGATTAATTAACAGCACTGGGTAAACAATTGCCACTCATAACAGATTTCATTAATTCACTTCTCCCCTTTACTGTTCATGAACCATAAGCCATCTAATAAAATTATGTTCATTTCTGCAGTAGATTATGCATTCATACATATGTGTGTGGTGTGTGTGTGTGTGTGTGTGTGTGTGTGTAGATAGATGACAGATAGATAGATAGATGACAGACAGACAGACAGACAGATGATAGACATGTTGACAGGAGCATCCTACTCTCATGTAGGACCCTGGCAGAGACACATGCCTGGCTGGCATGTTCTCTCCCTCCTGGTCTTTCGTTCGGAAGCTTCAAAAGCTTTCTTCTGCCCAAACATCACAGCGACTGATACCAAGAAGCATCAGCACACTTAGGGATCCACAGAGTCTTTGCAGCATGTGTAACAGACCTCAGCAACTCAGCGTTTTGAGTAGGATCCAGAGTAGGATCTACTTTATTTACATATAAACACACACGGAGCACTGCAACATGGCTCCCTCTCTCTCTAGCATCAGACAGCAAAGAGAAAGAACAAAGGACAATAGTCCCACTTCACGGAACACAGTAACACAAACATCCTGTCTCCGTCACTTCCCACTCTGTGGAATGAAAACATACATTGTCATGTGATGGATAGCAATCCCATGACTGTAGACACGGGGAATGAATCTCCAACAAGACAGACAGACAGATGATAGATAGATGATAAAGATAGATAGATAGATAGATAGATAGATAGATAGATAGATGATAGATAGATAGATGATAGATAGACAGATGACCCAGAACTGAAATGCCCTTCTTAAATAAGAGATCACAGAGAAGTATATACCAGTGTTTCCCAACCTAATCTAGGCAACGGCACACTTGAATCAATGAAAAAATCTCGCGGCACACCGCTCCTCCCCCACCCGGCTGCGCCGGGTCTCCTGACCCAGAGTTACCTCTGGGATCAGCTGTAGCGCGGCGCGCGCGAGGCTTCCGGTCGGGATTCTCGCGCGAGGCTGCTGTTGCTGCTGCTGCAGCAGCCAAGGGAGCAGCGCCGCCCTGGCTTCCGCTTCGCCGCCGGGCTCCAGCAGCGCCGCCGCCACGGTCCTGTGCAGCCCTGGGCTGCAGGTCCCTTTTTCCGCGGCACATCAGCCGGTGTCTCGCGGCACACTAGTGTGCCGCGGCACACCGGTTGGGAAACGCTGGTATATACAATACAAGGCATGGGGATTTAAGGGACTACTAAGAGTATTGGACTTGTTTATAAATGGATGACTCCTCACAGCTAAATGCCGTCTTTGGTGGCAGTCCTCTGGGTAGTCTGCAAAAGTGGCAAATCTGCATATTTGTGAAGGTGCTGCCAAGTAATGAGGTGGGCTTGGCTTGAAGGGAGACACAAAAAAGGCCACTTTGATTGTTTAGTGTCCCATAGTGGGTAATATTCATGGAAGTACAAAATGGATCAACACATCCTGGGCAGCAGACCAAGGAATATCCACATTAACCAAAATGGTAGCCATACAGGATTATGTTGGCAAAGGGCTTGTCCACAGTCCCAATTGCCCTGTGCCTAGAAAGCAGGTGTCAGGAGCCCAGGCTGCCATCTTGATAACACAGCATGCAAGTCGTAATTAGCTTGAAGATTTATTGCAAAACAAACAATCAGCCTCAGGCGCTCTATTGGAGCTTCTGTATCTTACGATTCAGTTGACCCTTCTGAGGAGTGCTTCCTGGTTCTGCAGAATATCCTGAACCTATGACCCTTACGTTTCTGGTTTTGTTTCCTGTCTAATACCTTTCCCATATGTCTAGGGATGTGGGTGGCGCTGTGGTCTAAACCACTGAGCCTCTTGGGCTTGCCGATCAGAAGGTCGGCGGTTCAAATCTCCACAGCGGGGTGAGCTCCCATTGCTCTGCCCCAGCTCCTGCCAACCTAGCAGTTCGAAAGCATGCCAGTGCAAATAGATAAATAGGTACTGCTGTGGCGGGAAGGTAAGTGGCGTTTACGTGCGCTCTGGTTTCTGTCACTGTCCCATTGTGCCAGAAGCGGTTTAGTCATGACACGGAAAGCTGTCTGTGGACAAACTCTAGCTCCCTCGGCCTGAAAGCGAGATGAGCGCCACAACCCCATAGTCACCTTTGACTGGACTTAACTATCAGGGGTCCTTTACCTTTTTGTACCTTTACTCCTTGGGCTCATAGGATTAATTGCCTCCTCTTCCAGTGAGGAAATGTGTCCCCTCCTGCTTTCTGAGGCTGCCTGTGCTTCTCGAGTGAGTTGCCTTCCCTCCATCCTGCTCTCTGCTCGCTTCTTATCTGCATTACTTTCTGCGTCAGGGGGAGGGGGAATAGACAGCCGACTGCTCCCAGCTGTCTGAGGGAAATGCAAGCTTTCCTGCTGCTGGCTGCTTCTTAACTCACGCTGTGCCTCTCTACTCGGGGCAGATGTCTTCATAACAGCAGGGGTCCGAGAAGTTTTCCACTTGACCCACACTTTTTAGGCATTGGTCCAAGTGGTTTTGGTTTTGCCATTGCCCCACCACCTTCCCCCAGGAAACCCACTCTTTAGCGCTAAATTGGAGCAAATAGCAATCTGTGAAAAACCTAGCTGCTTTTTGTTCCAACTCAGTGCTAAAGATCAGATTTCCCAAGGGGAAAGCAGCAGGGCCAATGGAAGTATGGATAAGCGAAACATTTTAAAATGTACTTTATCCCCCTGAAGCTTCCTTGGATAAATGCCTATCTTTCACCTCTTTGTTGAAGAGGGTGTGGTGTTACAACCCTCTTTGTTGAAGAGGGTGTGGTGTGCCGCACCTGTGGTGGTAATGCCCAAGGCTTTAGATCTTCCTTGGAGACAGCTTTGGTGTGGTATCTGGTACAAGGGACAATCAAGAGTGAATGACACATAAAGTAGTTGTGTTTCTATTGCTGGTTGTGCAATGTTAGCTCTTGATTTTTGTGTACCAACAACACTACAGGCTTATCCACACTTCCACTTGTCCCACTTCTTTCTCCTGGAGAAAACTGCTCTTTAGCGCTCAGTTGGAGCAAACAGCAATTCATGTTTTCCCCAGATTGCCGTTTGCTCCTATCTTTCACTAAACAGTGGGTTTTCCTTTGGAAAGGAGCAGGGCAAGGGGGCAACCACTCAGACTCGTGCCTAGAATTCCACAGGTCAAGCGGAAAAATGCTCAGATGTGTGCTTTCCAGGCACGGCAGAAGCGGAAGTGTGGAAGAGTTCTCAGAGGAGTGTTGGATGTTTCCGAGCTCATATCGTCTCTATTCCTTACAAAGTATACCCAATCAAATGCAACCTATCTACCCTTCCTGTGGGCTTGGGGACCTGCGTTGTTTTGATATGTTGTCCAGGCCTTGGAAACCACTTTAGCAAGATCTTGGAAACTGCAACCTTACACACATTTACTTAAGGTTAAGCTAACTGGACTCAGTGGGACCTGCGTCTGGCCAATCATTAATAGGAAGGAACTTCACAAGCGCTGGTTGAGCCCATGTTGGATCTCACCTGAGGTGCTCACTTTTCTGTTTTAAGAATTTAGCTTTGTTTTTAAATGTTGTACATCTTTGATTATGCTTCCACGTCAGAGTGAATTTAGGCAGAATGCTTGTACTGCCTGGTAATACTTTACACTGCATCTGAGCTTTTGTGGGTGTGTGTGTGTGTGGGGGGGTAATTTCAATTGGTTGCTTTGGTTGCTTTGGCCCCCGGCCAGCTGATTGCATAGCCCAGTTTACAAGTTCGAAGGTGGCTTAAGGTAAAGGGACCCCTGACCATTAGGTCCAGTCGTGTCCAACTCTGGGGTTGCGGTGCTCATCTCACATTATTGGCCGAGGGAGCCGGCGTACAGCTTCTGGGTCATGTGGCCAGCATGACAAAGCTACTTCTGGCGAACCAGAGCAGCGCACGTAAACACCGTTTACCTTCCCACCGGAGTGGTACCTATTTATCTACTTGCACTTTGACGTGCTTTCGAACTGCTAGGTTGGCAGGAGTAGGGACTGCGCAACAGGAGCTCACCCCGTCACGGGGATTCGAACCGCCGACCTTCTGATCAGCAAGCCCTAGGCTCTGTGGTTTAACCCACAGCACCACCCACGTTGGGGGGTTACAGAAGGCTAAAAATTAGCAGTTTGGCACTTCTCTCCTCCCTCCCGTACTTGAGAGGCTACAGACCTGGTCATCACAACACTATATATTGTATTTCATGTAAAAGTGACATGGGCCTTTCAGTTGGCCAGAGGAAGACCGTAACACTCTATTTTTGACAATTTGTAATTTTAATTCAATTTGCTGCAAGGCTTGCCTGCCCAAGCATGGAGGCATCTTTAAGTAAATCAGCCCTCCTGAACTTGACAGCTGAAGCAACCGCATATTAGTGGTGACAAGATGAAAGAGCACTTTCATGTTTATACAGACTTTTAGCATCTTAGGCGGCTTTGGCAGTGCGATCCAGATCCCTGTTAAGTCTAATTCCTGGGGTCTAAAGTGGATTAACCCCCCACTGATAGGAATGAGACACAAGCAGCAAAAAAAAAAACCCTACTGCTTAACAGTGTTATGGATCAAATGGCTAAACACTAGAGCTGTGCTGAATATTCTCTGGTTTTGAAGCTTGGATAGAGGCTGGTATTTTCACAGAGATAGCCCCATACCCCCCCCCCCAATACCTTTGTATAAGCATTCACATTTTTCCTGTGTTGGATGATGTTAGCATTTCACCCACCTGCTGTTGCTGCTTCAGCGCCAGTGTGGTGTAATGGTTAGAGTGTCAGACTAGGACATGGAAGATCAAGGTTTGAATCCCCACACTCGGCCATGAAACTCTCTGGGTAACCTTGGGCCAGTCACTGCCTCTTGGGCTAACCTACCTCACAGGGTTGTTGTGGGGGTTAATTGAGGAGGGGACATACCATGTATGCCAACTTGAGCTTGGGGAGTGTGTGGGATATAAATGCAATCAATGAGTAAATGTATCAAATAAATAATCAGTATCGCTGCCCTCTGCATAGCCCAGGGGTCAGCAAACTTTTTCAGCAGGGGGCCAGTCCACTGTCCCTCAGACCTTGTGTGGGGGATGGACTATATTTTGAGAAAAAGAAGAAGAACAAATTCCTGCGCCCCACAAATAAATCAGAGATGCATTTTAAATAAAAGCACACATTCTACTCATGTAAAAACATGCTGATTCCCGGACTGTCCACAGCCCCGATTTAGAAGGCGATTGGGTTCAGCTTGATGACCCTTGGGATCTCTCCCAACTGTGTAATTCTATGATTCGGTGAGTCTATATATGCTGCCTGCTTCATTCACAGAGAAAGGGGTGGGGAACTTCTTCAGGAGAGCAAAGTGCATGGATTGCAATCCAAATATTAAGCAAGGCATTCCGGAAAATCATAAAAATAGATTGAGCCACCCACCATAACCTAAGGGTAAAGGTAAAGGTAAAGGACTCCTGGATGGTTAAGTCCAGTCAAAGGTGACTATGGGGTTGCGGCACTCATCTCACTTTCAGACCGAGGGAGCCAACGTTTGTCCGCAGACAGCTTTCCGTTTCATATGGACAGCATGACTAAAATGCTTCTGGTGCAACAAAACACCGTGGCGGAAACCAGAGCGCACGGAAACGCCATTTACCTTACCGCTGCAGCGGTACCTATTTATCTACTCGCACTGGTGTGCTTTTGAACTGCTAGGTAGGCAGGAGCTGGGACAGAGTAACAGGAGCTCACCCCATCGCAGGGATTCAAACTGCCGACCTTCTGATCAGCAAGCCCAAGAGGCTCAGTGGTTTAGACCACAGCGCCACCCACGTCCCTACATACACATACAACAAAACAGTTCGCCAGGACATCACTGCTGAGAACAATCTAGCTGGAGTGGGAGTCAACTTTCCAGAGTCTGTTTCTGACTGCCACACAGCAAACCTGTGAGGTAGGTTAGCGTGTTTAGTTTCAGCATTGCAAAATACTGGAAAAAAATAGTTCTGTTCAGCTCAGCATGCATCATTTCATAATACCAATTGAGGGAAGTGGAGGGAAGGGCTAACTGTGTCCTTCATATCTGTTCACCATTTATGTCCCAGACAGGCAGATGGCTACTTGATGAGCAATTAGATGTCTCACTGATTTCTAAGTAAAAACAATCAAGAAACATATGGAGATAACATCAGCAGTACTGGAAGTTTCCTTAGGTATAGCAATGTAAGGGGTTACGGTTCTGAGCCACGTTTTTAATATAAAGCACTAGAAAGGATTACTCTTGTGTCTGGGACATCCTTCATTTGTATCCATGCATCCAACCAGTCTCTCGAGCCCTCCTTCGTTCCAGTAGATCAGGACAGTTACCTCTTTAGAGACCACTAGACCATGGGTAGGCAAACTAAGTCCCAGGGGCCGGATCCGGCTCAATCGCCTTCTAAATCCGGCCCACGGACGGTCCGGGAATCAGCGTGTTTTTACATGAGTAGAATGTGTCCTTTTATTTAAAATGCATCTCTGGGTTATTTGTGGGGCCTGCCTGGTGTTTTTAGACGAGTAGAATGTGTGCTTTTATTTAAAATGCATCTCTGGGTTATTTGGGCATATGAATTTGTTCATTTTTTCTTCTTCAAAATATAGTCCGGTCCCTGACAAGGTCTGAGAGACAGTGGACCAGCCCCCTGCTGAAAAAGTTTGCTGGCCCCTGCACTAGACTATTGCTAGGTGAGTTGTCAGTAAAGGGAAAGGGAAAGGTATCCCTGACCGTAAGGTCCAGTTGCGGACGACTCTGGGGTTGTGGAGCTCATCTCGCTCTATAGGCCAAGGGAGCCAGCATTTGTCCGCTTCCGGGTCATGTGGCCAGCTTCCGGGTCATGTGGCCAGCATGACTAAGCCGCTTCTGGTGAACCAGAGCAGAGCACAGAAACACCATTTACCTTCCTGCTGGAGTGGTACCTATTTATCTACTTGCACTTTGACGTGCTTTCGAACTGCTAGGTTGGCACTACTAGCACTATAACTCAGCAGGACAGTAAATATACAGCTTTGTGGATTGCTAACAGCCACAGAACAGGAAATATAAATGGTCCCTACATATGCAAAACTACATCCCTATAGAAGAGTGGGAAAAAGAAATTCCAAAAGGTGTGTGTGAGCAGATGGTAACATTGGAAACTCCTCCACACACACCTTTTTTAAAAAAAATTATGTGTTTTTTAAGGAAGTTGCTGTCCATACTACTTTTCTAACTAAATAAAGTATTTGAGGGGGGCTATTATTTTTAGGGACTTTGTTCCACAGTTCAACAAACAAAGGTAGATGATAATCCCATTGCCTCTGGCATCCTCCTTCCGCAATTGTGTGTAGCTGAAGGCAAAAGGAACTGAGCTTGAGGGAAATTTTTGCCGAGATGCTACTGTGGGTATTCAAGTAATTCAGGGTCACGGGTGCTGTGCATTTTCTCCTTAAAGTACATATCAAAATTAATTCTCATTGACTTCATGTCACAGTTTCTGTCCATTAACTGATACACAGGGGGAATCCCTTCACTGAAGAAAGAGTTATCTCCCAACACTCGTCAACTTCTGACTGTACAAACTACCCATCTATCCCAAAATGTGATCAAACTGCCACAGCACCTGAAATAGAGCAAACAAATTTGGTGCTCTGGCAAGTAAAATAAAATCATAAAGCACAGCCTGACATTGCTGGTGCTGAATAAAGGTTCAGCGGGGGGAGTCTGTACTGCATTGTTTGCGCTTTGCTTTTTGAATATTTTACACAAAAAGAAACCTCTTCCTCTACTGGAATCCAATTTAAACGGAAGAAAGATAGGACTCGTGGGATTTTTGACACCAACAACAAAGTCATTGAGAAGATTATTTTGAGTTGAAGGACTGTCCATTGGTCTTAGGCAGGCATCCCCAAACTGCGGCCCTCCAGATGTTTTGGCCTACAACTCCCATGATCCCTAGCTAACAGGACCAGTGGTCAAGGATGATGGGAATTGTAGTCCAAAACATCTGGAGGGTTGGGGATGCCTGGTCTTGGGTGAATGAAGGGCCAAATGACACAGCAAATGGGAGGTCCAGCATCCCAACATAGTTTTGTTTTTCTAAAAGCAGCCATGGGGAATAGGCATTTGGAGAAGGGGTGTGGTATGGGGCAGTGGGGTGGGGAAGGAAAAAATACCTGCTTTCCCACCCACCCATTCCCCAGTGCGAATCCCCACCACGAAGCTGTTATTAGGCATGGAGGAGAAAACACAGAAGTGTGCTTTGTTCAGCATTTAGAGAATACTGTAACTGTTTTCCAAGTGTAAAGTGAAAATATTTATATTTGTGGCACCAGGGGTGCCAACTTGAATACCCACCCTGCATAACTGATCACATGATGTGGTGAAGGTACACCATTTGAATGGCAATGCCCATCAACTTGGGGGGTGCCCCTCAAATATTTTATTGGGGGCCCTGAAAGGACCCTGACCCCTAGGAGTTGGCTGCCATGTGTGTAACCAATTTTGCTTAGGTGGGTAAAGGTAAAGGTAAAGGGACCCCTGACCATTAGGTCCAGTTGTGTCCGACTCTGGGGTTGCGGCGCTCATCTCGTTTTATTGGCCGAGAGCCGGCATACAGCTTCCAGGTCATGTGGCCAGCATGACAAAGCCACTTCTGGTGAACCAGAGCAGCGCACAGAAACGCCATTTACCTTCCCGCCAGAGCGGTTCCTATTTATCTACTTGCACTTTAACGTGCTTTCGAACTGCTAGGTGGGCAGGAGCTGGGACCGAGCAACGGGAGCTCACCCTGTCATAGGGATTCGAACCGCCGACCTTCTGATCAGCAAGCCCTAGGCTCTGTGGTTTAACCCACAGCGCCACCTGGGTCCCGCTTAGGTGGGTACAACAATTAGATCTCATGTGAATAGACTGAGGGCATTTTCCATTTACTGAGTAATGGGTTGAGTTCAAAGTTCCCCTTCTTCTGAGTCTTTTGCCAAAGGAAGGACTCCTTCAGCTGACTGAATTACTTTGTCTGTTGGAGGAAGGGAACTCCTGGAATGGGGGAAAGTTGTGTGGATCAAACCCTACATGTTTTATATTTTGTTTCCATCTTAACAGCAATAATTACTGTTATAAAATATTCCCATGCCTTTTTGTTTGTACAGTTAAACCAGACAGAGTGAAATTTCTAACTACTGGGAAACATCTGCTGGCGAATCACTTCGCATATACCATGGCCTCCTGCACCTTAGAAAGGATGTAGAGACATGTCTTCTAGGGCACACACTCAGTTCATCTGGCTGTTGGTCAGTGCTGTTGAGCTTCATTATCACCTTATATCAACAGAAGTGTGTCCTAGAATACAACTAACATTGTACATTAACGGGGCGAGGGGATCAGTGGTGGTACTTAAGTTGTCCATGTGGGCCTTTCTTGCTTCCTGGACATAGGCAGGCTGGCCCAGGCTCAAATGGAATTGACTTGAAATTAGTAAATAGCCTGCTATAATATGAGTCAATTGAAGCAAAGTTCAGTTGAGCCCTGATTGTGGGCATGTCAAGATTTAATTCCTATAGTGGTGACAGCCAATTAAGTGTATTCCAACTTAACTGGGAATGGTGGTGAGAGCTTTGGGGCAAGGGTAGGTGGCAGAAGTATTCCTCTCTGGTTTGGGTTAACCAGCATATTTGAGAAAAGGAGGAATTAAAGAACCTCTTAATGAGGGTGAAAGAGGAGAGCGCAAAATATGGTCTGAAGCTCAACATCAAAAAAACTAAGATCATGGCCACTGGTCCCATCACCTCCTGGCAAATAGAAGGGGAAGAAATGGAGGCAGTGAGAGATTTTACTTTCTTGGGCTCCATGATCACTGCAGATGGTGACAGCAGTCACGAAATTAAAAGACCCCTGCTTCTTGGGAGAAAAGTGATGACAAACCTAGACAGCATCTTAAAAAGCAAAGACATCACCTTGCCGACAAAGGTCCGTATAGTTAAAGCTATGGTTTTCCCAGTAGTAATGTACGGAAGTGAGAGCTGGATCATAAAGAAGAATTGATGCTTTTGAATTATGGCGCTGGAGGAGACTCTTGAGAGTCCCATGGACTGCAAGAAGATCAAACCTATCCATTCTGAAGGAAAGCAGCCCTGAGTGCTCACTGGAAGGACAGATCCTGAAGCTGAGGCTCCAATACTTTGGCCACCTCATGAGAAGAGAAGACTCCTTGGAAAAGACCCTGATGTTGGGAAGGACTGAGGGCACAAGGAGAAGGGGACGACAGAGGACGAGATGGTTGGACAGTGTTCTCGAAGCTACCAACATGAGTTTGACCAAACTGCGGGAGGCAGTGGAAGACAGGAGTGCCTGGCGTGCTCTGGTCCATGGGGTCACGAAGAGTCGGACACGACTAAACGACTAAACAACAACAACATACAGGTATACTAGTCTGCAATATTTCCAAGACTGAAAATTATATTGTGTATTTTCTCATGGGGGAGCCACTAATAAACGTCTGAGAAACCCTGATGTTCCCTAAAACATACTGTAGTTTGAAAATCACTGGTTGACAAAATATAGCTATGAGGATGTTACACCAGTAAACTGTCTGAAGGTACAGCTACTCCTGAAGAAAACCAGGTGTGAGCTGAAACCTGTTGCAGGCAGAGACACGCATAGTAGTAAGGATGGATGAATCGATTTAAAATTTTAAGTTTATTCCATCTCATTTCCACATCAGGTTGTACAAGCTTTTTAAAAAGTCCACATGAAAATTCTTACTCATGTTCACATGCATATCTCCTAATATATATGTTTTTGAAGGTCATTTAGCTTAATACTTATGTTTGTTGGCAAGTGTTTTTTCCTAATACAATGTGTGTGCATTTCACACACCCCTCAGTAATATGTGGATATTTCTGCACACATTTTCCCCAGGTATACAGTGAAACCTTGGTTCTTGAACTTAATCCGTTCTGGGAGTCCATTCGACTCCCAAAACCATTTGAAAACCAAGGCGTAGCTTCCAATTGGCTGCAGGAGCTTCCTGTACTCAAGCGGAAGCTGCGTCAGACATCCAGCTTCCAAAAAACGTTTGCAAGCTGGAACACTTACTTCCAGGTTTGTAGCATTCAGACGCCAATTTGTTTCGACAACTAAGCCGTTCAAGAACCAAGGTACCACTGTATACTTATTTGTGTTTGGAGAACTGCATCACAAAATTCAGAGGAGTGCAAATTTGAACGGATAGGGTAGTTCTGGTTTGTGTGGTACCCCTGCTGATATTCCCAATCTGGTCAATGTTATACAAGGTGACCAGGCTATGGAGCTGCAATCTCTTTTGAAAATGTGAAAATGTGCTACACTTGAGTGTCAGTTGATTGTCAAGGAATGCATGAGTGTGGACAAAAGTTCAGAAGGTTTACAATAATGGCAGTCCACACTGTGCATCCTGACAGAGTTCTCCCATTGTTAACTGAATTTTATGGATTTTTCTTTGATTGCTTCCCTGGCCTTCAGATTCGGGCTCGGCTGTATTATTACACCCAATGCAACAGAGAAGTTAATTCCCTTCCCCGCTGGTATTCTGATTGGACTGTTGCACTCTGTTAGATTCTTTCACTAAATCATAGCTCTGGAATGGTCTTGCCACGAACTGTTGAATTTACATAATGATTTTTTTCATACGTAATCCAGTTTACAAAGCCATGGCTTGTTTGCAGAAGCCATTGCCCCAAGGCCACTTACAGAATAAAAGGGTGTCCGGATGCTGATTTAGCTCAGCAGTCAATGTTCCACTAATAGTCTAGTCAATCTGGCTCAGAACATAACTTCACCTACAACAAATTGCAGTCAAAGCATTTCCTTCCTGATGCCAAAATGCTCAGGAATTAATGGATTAGATGCTCTAGAACAGAATCAAACTGAGGTGTGCTTAAATCACGAGTCATGTTCTCTTAATATAAAAACATTTCTTCCTCATTATTCTATGTATAAGTGTAACTTGCAGCCCCCTCCCCATCCATGTTTAAACACATGGGAACTCACAATATCTTTATTTGAACAAAATTATGGTGGGAAATCCTTCATTTCCCAAATCTGATCTAAAAAGTTAATCTAAGTAAAATCAAAAGGTGAACTGGTTCCCTTTCTCCTATAATTGTTTGAACTCCTCCATTTTTATGAACATGAACAGGCTTTGACTGATATTTGCATTTTGATGAAGTGAGTCCAATATCTATGTGGCAATTTAATTATGACATATATTAAGACAAAGTTTATTTTATTGAAATTTTATGCATTCATATCCGCAGACTTGCATGTGATTCCTGGGGATTGGTAAAGGTTTGAGAGAACTGGGTCTACTTCAGTCAGACACGGGGAATGAAACTGAGGTGGGTTTGCAATACATTTTTATCAACAACTAGCTTACCCGGCCGCACCCTGCTGCGGCTGAATTTGTGAAATTGAAGAAGTTCCCCTGTTCACCTTCCGTCTGCCCCTTCTCTGTCCCCACCCCGATTTTCAATTACTCTCTTCTCGACCCCCCTTTTCTATTACCGGTTTGTGAGCTTGCAAATGGCCGATGGAGCTCTGGCAGGGGAAGGTTTTGTAGCTGCACTACCAGTATAGCCGTTGTTAGAGGGCGAGGTTTTGCTGGTGACGTCTAATAGGTGCAACAATTTATGTGCTTTTGTAGCTGTAGTACCAGTATAGCTGTTGCTAGAGGGCGCTGTTTTGCTGATGACGTGTAATAGGGGAGCCAATTTCCCCCCCTGTTTTCCCTTTATTTTAGGCATGACAGGTGTGGTTTTTCTGATTTTTTATTATGCCAGATTCTTTTGCCATGGTAATGGAAACTCTGTGTCCAAATTTGATGCGATTTGGTCCAGCGGTTACGGAGCAAGGGTGTTTCGGACAAACGCGCAATGGGAACATTTTTATATATATAGATAGATATATTTTGGAGAGTTGTTTGTTCACTAAGCATTTGAACACCTCTTGGGATACCATAACCAAATTTTTCTTGATGGTTTCTGAGATCAAGTAGCAGGTTCTCATCTATGTTTTGATGCAATTGGATGACATTTTGAATCAAGCTATGTTAAAGAAATCTCTTATAGAGGTGATTGATAGAAACCCACCCAAAGTGAATGTTTCTGGGGAGCCTCATCACAGAGGCTCCATAGAGTGCATTCTTACATATTGTATTTGTGCTTGGTTCTCTATCTGCACAGTCAGGGAGAGGAAGGTACTACAGAAGGTCATAACCACAGCCCGAAAAATTATTGGTCATCCTCTCCCATCTTCGGAAGAACTATACAGTTCCCATTGCCTTAAAAAAAGTAAACAATATTTTACAGGATCCATCTCATCCGGGATATAGTCTTTTTGCACCACTGCCTTCGGGCAAGAGATATAGAACAATTAGATCAAGAACAAATAGATTGAAGAATAGTTTCTACCCAAGAGCTATAACCATCTTAAATGCTGTAACTAGATAATATGACCTTGGAGAGTTGTGATGGGTGTGTACGTATGTGCATGTGTGGCTGAAAATGCGGTTTTTTTGTTTTTTGTGCTGTTTTTTTTTATGGGATGGCATCCAATTTTGTTGCACTTATACAACATTGTACTCGTACTTGTACAATGACAATAAAGAAATCTTATCTTATCATCTTATCTTATCTGTTAAGGCATGCTACCAGTGAGTGCCCTGGAAGGCAACATTGGAGGATATTGGCTGTCTGATGTGCCCCTTTGGAAGTCATAGACATCAGGCACTGGGGTTTTAAATTAGGTTGGGATATCTATATGTAGAAACCGTCCTGAGACGGAAATCAATTTATTATTAATTCACATATGTGCAGGAATCTGTACAGTTTGAAACTAAGTCTTAAACAACAACAAAAAGGAACAAGCTGTTACCTCCATATGTGATGCTTATATGTAAACAGGGATAATCAAACAAGCAAATAAACAAACCCTAATAAAGCATATTGTATGAAAGCATGGTAGGAGGTGACTTGGTGACAGCCAGGTAGCTGATAAATAGCATAGAGATCAATAATCTAAGAGCTAATTCTTTGGTAACCCATTAAATGAAACGAACTCTTTCAAGCCTACTTGGAAGCAAAGTCCCAAGTCAAATCACTGTAATGAGCACTCACACTTTACATTGTGGGTGCACTTTGCGGGATCGTGTACGGTGCTACAGTTCCCAGGGAGCTTACTGGAAAACAGGGGCTGGCTTGCCTCTCAGTGTTATTATTTCATAGAATCATAGAATCATAGAGTTGGAAGAGACCACAAGGGTCATCCAGTCCAACCCCCAAATTTGGAGGTTCACACCCAGCCTCAGCAATCAAGATTCTTGCTGGGAGGTGGGGCCAGCCCCATTTATAAATAGGGGGTGGAGCCGACAATAGCCAGGCAGTCGGCTCTGGAGATTCACCCACCCTACCCTCCCTTTGTTTAATGTTTTCTTGTTTGCAGGTTAACTTTTTCTTCCTGTTTAGCGGGCGCTGCTACGGTCTTTGACTGGTTGCTGTTGAAGGACCTGGAAGAAATTTTCCTGCATTGGCAGGTTTTGTCTTCCCCGTAGCAATTTGTCAAAACTTTGGCGATTATGGCCTTGGGTGGAATTCTTTAGTCTTTTCTTCCCTATATTGGGGGGGGGCGTGAAGTGGTGACTCACCCCCCCCCCCGCGGTGGCAATTCCAGGGTCCCCTCTTAAAGGGGTTGTAATATGGGTGTCACTGGCCATACACTGAAGGGTCGTCAGTGAACTACCCTGCGTCCGGAGATATGGGCTGGGCTGCCTGCCTACACTTACGCCTCGCAGAGCACCCCCCTATCCCATTTACCCTGATGAGCCCCAGTTCTCCCTGGCTGGGGGGCTGGGAGGAATACACGTCCAAGGCCTAAGCCAAAGTCTTCCTACATTCGGAAGTTTAATAAAGTTGTGGCCTAATTTTAATTCCATATAACATTGTCAGAGTCTTTATTCCTTCCTTATGATCCCTGGGGGCTAGGGTTGTCACTGCCTGGTCACACAATATAAACCTCTCCTAGTTTTATGTTCAGCTGAAATCAGTCCTAATCCTGCTAGGCATTCCTGCGATGTAGAACGGTACAGATAACCTATCCTTTTCAACATCTGATCCAACAGTTGAAGGTAAAGTGAGAGCAATGGAGAGCACTACACATAAATTGGGGTAAATATATTGACTATTACCCTTATGAATGGCTGCCCAAGCTGTGTTTTTACCTTGAGGTTGGTTATATAACATCAATACCCTCTTGATCTCCATCAGCAACTCTGCTGAATCAATGCCTCCTTCTAATGAGGGTATCACTATTCAGGAATATTTTATTCCAGCTAGAAATCCTGTCTTTTTGGGTGATTTGGATGTGTGTGTGGGGTGGGGGGTGTTCGTAAAATAGATAAATATGTCCTCAGCATGGATCACTTCCAAACACCCAGTGCTTCCTGCCCAAATCTGCTTAGGTTCATGGGAGCCTAAATTCACAACACTAGCTATGTGGTCCCTCGTTGGATGTGTTTGTATAGCTAACAAGAATACCATGCAGTCTGGCACAGATAAAATGTCACCAAGGCAACCACCAATTGAAGCTGTAATGAGTGGAGTCAGAAATCTTCTCAGAGTGAGCATATTTGCTTGTGAGATACACTGTTATTTTAACCTGACAGTAGAAATGTTTGTGTAATAGGAAGATGCCAACTTCTTCTAAATAGACTTAAATCTGCATTTAACTGCTAGTGGTCAACTTTGCCTTAGGTGATCACTAGCCAGCTAAGCATTGGGGGCTATGACAATAGAAAGTAATGAGGTTTTCATCTTCCTTTCAGTAAGTACTAATGATGAGAAGAACACAAGCAACTGGAAATAACTGCATAATATCCACTGGAAATAGACCCTCGTTAATAATATACTGCACCACATCTTTATTTGAGTTGCCTTTTCTCTTTTAAAGTAAAACTATTCCTGTGTGGATAATTCCTTCAAAACTCCATGCAAGGAGAAAAGAAAGATGTTGCAATGCAATCATATTTCAACAGCTGAATTACTAGTTTTGCAAGAAAATTGCCCGTAATGATCCACCATTTCCACAGTATAATTGTTTGGTCAATACTTTTATTTCAAGAAAAATGCACAGTCCCTTTAGTGCTGCGTACAGGATCCTGGCACAATTGGAAATATAGATTGGTGGTTTATGCTTTTATGTTGTGATAACAGCCCATGAAATCCAGCAAGAATAAAACTACAGCCTCTGTCTTCGTAACATAACACACTCAGGTACATTCCTTTTACCCACAAAAATTACTGTGTTGATATAATATTGGGCAGGAGGGGAGAAGGTCAGGGGGTGGTTCACAAGCAGGTATTTATCTGCAGTGTTGCTGGATGATTAAGGTGGGTGGAGGCAATGGAGATCAGTTGTTGTTGTTGTTCAGTCGTTCAGTCGTGTCCGACTCTTCATGACCCCATGGACCAGAGCACGCCAGTCACTCCTGTCTTCCATTGCCTCCCGCAGTTTGGTCAGACTCATGTTGGTAGCTTTGAGAACACTGTCCAACCATCTCATCCTCTGTCGTCCCCTTCCCCTTGTGCCCTCCATCTTTCCCAACATCAGGGTCTTTTCCAGGGAGTCTTCTCTTCTCATGAGGTGGCCAAAGTACTGGAGCCTCAACTTCAGGATCTGTCCTTCTAGTGAGCACGCAGGGCTGATTTCTTTAAGAATGGATAGGTTTGATCTTCTTGCAGTCCATGGGACTCTCAAGAGTCTCCTCCAGCACCATAATTCAAAAGCATCAATTCTTTTGCGATCAGCCTTCTTTATGGTCCAGCTCTCTCATCCATACATCACTACTGGGAAAACCATAGCTTTAACTATACGGACCTTTGTCGGCAAGGTGATGTCTCTGCTTTTTAAGATGCTGTCTAGGTTTGTCATTGCTTTTCTCGAAAGAAGCAGGTGTTTTTTAATTTCGTGACTGCTGTCACCATCTGCAGTGATCATGGAACCCATTTGATCATTTGCACCTTGCAAATCTCTGGCCACTCACTAGCTAGCAGCACCCTCTGACATAAGAAGCCATCATCAGCCACACACCTCTATGTGCTAGACAAGTCACCCCGACTCCACTCATTACCCTCTCCAGATGATTTCCAGCAATAATACACTTCCCCTCTCAATCACCCCACAATGGTGGAGGGTCATCTCTACCTGTAAAGTGGCTCATTAGCCACTGCTAAAGAAGAAGAAGAAGAAGAAGAAGAAGAAGAAGAAGAAGAAGAAGAGGAGGAGGAGGAAAAATGTGGTAATATGGAAAAAGAAATAGCCTCTTTGGCTAAGGAATGCCTTGCAGTCCTGTGATTCTTTGTCTGCTACAATTGGGTTTTTTATACTAGAAACCCTTGTGGAAATTGGAAACCAGAAAGTAATGTAATGAATACCATCTACCAGGAAGTTGTGCTGTGGAAGACTCATTTAAATTCAGAATAACCTCCCAACAGAGTATGTCAGGCAGATGGCAGATGTGGCAACTGGTTCCAGAACCAGTGTCCCACCCCTGGGAGCTAAGAGGGAGGGAGTGAAGTTAGATTCAACAGTCTGAAGTATCTCCTGGTTTTGGGGTGGAGATAATGGTCTGGATGCAAGGCTGTCAGTGGAGTTTGATCATAAAGAAGTACATTTATGGCTAAAAGCCTTGTGAATGCAAGTATCGAGGTGGCAGGGGTAAGTTGGCTCTTCTCGCTCCTAGTGTAGTCAGTTTCCTATATTGCCTTTGGTAGACAATCAAGCAGGAAGGGCCAGGAAATCCCCAAAGATTATGCTTTTGCCTCATCATATTTTATGAAAACTTCGACAGGGAGGTAGAAAGTGTGCCTGCCCTGGAGATCAACAAATTACAGCACAGATCTAGTAAGTGCAGAATTTACAAAGAGTCATAAAAGCCTAGTAACAATAATGCACTCTGCTCCATGCCTCACCAAAGATGCCACTTGCCATTTCATTATGTGTAATATTTTCCCTTCAGGAATTGAATTTAGCACAGAAAGATGGCAGTTAATATGGGGGAGGTAATAACAGTAGATTGGATTGTGTGCAGAAGCCCTGCATTTGCAAGCTGCAAATAACTGCATTCTGAGGTCAACAAACATAGTATTTTAGTTGACATAATCACTGTGTTCTTCCCACTTGTGTTTTCTTGTTTGGTATTTGTGGAGGTGCTCACCTGTCATTTGATCCACCCACCTTCCTAGGAATTGGGTTGTTTTTTTAAAAATAAAATTGCTCTCCCCTTTCTACGAAAGGATAGGGAGGGTGGCTGACAAACCCGCTACTGTAATAAAACATGCAGTCAACAATAAAGCCAATATGCAAAAATATAAAAAGGAGCACTAAAATACAAATGAACAGCAGTTGAGTAATGCAAAAACAAACAAAAACATATCCATTATTAGGGGATGCATCCCTGCTCACTCCACTCACAAACTCTCTCTGCAATTCCCCCACATTCATCCCCTAGAGTGTCCCCTTCCTGCAGTTACGAAGTGTGATGGCCTGGGATTCAGACTCAGATGCTGAACCTGAGGGATCCCAGCCTGCACAGGATTCCCCGCCTCCAAAACCAGCAGAGCCGGGGCTAGGGCCTGAGTCGGAAGGGTCCTCACTTGTGCTGGATCCTCAGGTGCAGGCATCTGATGAGTCTGCTCTGGCTCCCGATGGGATTGGGGACCCATTGCCTGCAGGTGCTCCACTCCCAGCCCCGTCAGGGGAAGCTGAGGTTGCCTCTGGGTCCGGTAACCCTCCAGCCTCTCCTGAGCTGCAAAGGCTCAGGGCAGAGAGGCGAAGGGAACTGAGTTCCCACAGGAGGAGTGCTCGCCTCCAAGCCAGGAGAGGCGAGTCACCAGAGGATCGGGGCTGCCCTCTGCCTCGGGGCAGATAAAAACCGGCCAGCGCCAGCCCCAAGTTGCAGGAGCAACATTGTTGGATACCAGATCCTACTTGAAACCTGTCCTGTTTTCCTGCCTGAGCTCCTGACCCACCCTGGTTCCCTGCTTGCCTACCTGTTCCTGATTTTGCCTGGCTCCCTGCCCTGCACCCAGCTTCAGTTATTACAGACTGCCTTTACGTTGCACCTCTGACCATGGACTGGACTTGGACCTCGCCTTTCGGATACCCCACGGGACCAGCACAGTAAGCTCGTTTTTTCATGTCCCCAACCCCATTATGAAGCCTATTCTCTCTTCTCTTCTGCAGCCCCACTTTGTTCCCATTTTCAGCTTCACCCCCATGTCTGTGCCTCCTCCCCCATCTTTCTGTGCATCTCCTCCATCTTCCTAACACACTGCAACTACTAAGCACCCTTTCCCTCTTTTGCCTCATTATGAAGCCACTGTCCCCTCGTATTCTCCAGACCCTTAAATGCTCCTGCATTCGTCTTCAGCCCCATTCCCATGGTAAATAGTAGGGTAGACGAGCTGATAATGTTAACAAACTAGCTAAGTGGATAAGAGCTTGGCCAAGCTCTTATCCGAGCTCCCCAAGTAGGAAGCTGTTGAAACCGAGGAGTCAGTTCTGAGTCAGGCATTATGAGGCCATGCAAAACCCTTCTGGACCTTAAGGTCACCTGACTCACTCAGTGCCGTGACCCTGAAGTCCAGCATTGATCCAGACAAAGTTTCAGACAGAGGTAAAGGAAAAGGGACCCCTGACCATTAGGTCCAGTCATGTCCGACTCTGGGGTTGTGGCGCTCATCTTGCATTATTTGCCGAGGGAGCCGGCGTACAGCTTCCGGGTCATGTGGCCAGCATGACTAAGCTGCTTCTGGCAAACCAGAGCAGCACACGGAAAAGCTGTTTACCTTCTCGCCGGAGAGTTACCTATTGATCTACTTGCACTTTGACGTGCTTTCGAACTGCTAGGTGGGCAGGAGCTGGGACCGAGCAACGGGAGCTCACCCCATCGCGGGGAATCGAACCGCTGACCTTCTGATCAGCAAGCCCTAGGCTCTGTGGTTTAACCCACAGCGCCACCCACGTCCCCAGTTCAGACAGAGGAGAAAACTCCAAATCTCATCATTGAGCCAGAGGTGAACCACCAGGGACCTCCTTAGGAATAACCTAAGCAGCCCCCAAGCCCCTGCCACTGATTGGCCTTGTATGTACAGCCTGCCCATACCTGAGATGCTGTTTTGGTCAGAGGAGGGTACCACCACATGACCATCCCCTCCCCTGGCTGCACCAGAAGATGGCGGCCTCTATGGACCCACCATGCATAGCTGTCAACTTTCGGGTTTGAAAATAAGGGATTTTTTCAAACTTTTGTATTTGAAAATAAGGGATGCCGTGAGGGCGGTGCAATGGCACCAAGTAGCCTCGCCACCCTGCGCTCCAGAGGCTACGCGCAAACGGGTGAGCGAAGAGCGAGTGCGTAGATGGCAGGCAGGCTGGCTGTCTGGTTGGGCGTGAGGGTCTGGCTGCACAAGGCATGCAAGCTCCGCCCCCAGTCGGTCTCAGACTCCTTATTGGCAGCCGAGCAACGCAGCTGAGGAGTATCCCTGGCCGGCAGGGAGGGAGAGGAGCTGCTTCCACTGAAATCCGGGAAATTTAAGGGATATCAACAATCCGGGATAGCAGCGGGAAACGGCATGTATGTTTTTATTTGTATTATTTTATGGGGTGTGTGTGTGTGTGTGTGTGCGTGTGTGCGTGTGTGTGTGTGTTTCAGTGTATTACTTTGTTAAAACCAATAAAAATTTATTGGGGGGGGAGGAATAAGGGAGTTTCCCGCAAAAAAAGGGAGGGTTGACAGCTATGCCACCATGGCTGCAGAGAGAATAATGTTTCATTGTAATTTGGGTATTGTCTATATTGTACAGAACTGATGAAGCTATATAGCGAAACCTGTGGGTAATCCGGAAGACAGGTCTTCTTCATCCTTCTCATGTGCCACTTGTGTTGATTTCGGCTGGATGGTGATGTTGCAAGACTCATATAAATATGCTTCATCTACTATTACATCCATGAGATTTTTGCTTTGAACCGTTGAAGAATTCTACTATCTACTCACCATCAACCAATTGTGAACGTTTTGTTGGCACCAAGATTTTGTTGCTATACCCAACCTGTTGCTGAATGGTTCAGTCACGTGAACATTATACATTCTGTTATATCATGCATATATGGCTTGTTAATCATGTGGTTTTATTGAAAGACTGTTAGTTTTTCAGAAGAGGATTCCAGTAAATCTTTCTTTTATTATAGTTTCAGCCATTGTGTGGTGATTTTGGTTGTTTATGCAGAGAGAATGCCAGCATCTCCAATCCTCTTGCAAACTATCTGGGTGGGAGAGAGAGAGAGTAAAATGTTTTGATCCTGTTGCCAGTGTTCCCTGCCTGAGTCTCCTGATGCCTTCAAGCTGCAACAATAATGCCTGAATTGGCCCCTGGCCTAAATGCATAGGTGGTGTTTGTCTGTGTTGATGTGTTCATGTTTCTTCAATACTTTTGTTTTTGAATCCCGGCTGATACTAAGGAATGGACTTAATTGCAACGTTTGCTTAAGGCGCAGCATTGTGAAATATCAAGGGCTTTATAAAACTACCCCAGGAAAAAAATGTTTCACATTTTGCACGTTCTGTTCCTGATAAATATTATGGCAAGAACTCTTAGGGACAATCCTTAAACAGGCAGTTTGTTCTGACTTATCTCTAGGAAAGTGGCAGGATGCCAAGTCGAAACCTCATTTATTTTCACACTTGCGGCTTTGGCTGCAAGCAAAAGGTTTATTTCTGACATTTCTTCCAAAGGTCCAACTTCGCGAAGCCCAGGGAAAAGAAAGAAGATTGGACATGACCAAAAGTATTCAAGTTATTATCTAGTCAATTCAGGCCTTTATGTCTTGGGGCCTTTTCTTCCTTAAAGGGTAATCCACGGAAAGGAAAAACTGCAAAAATGAGTGGTAGATAGTCTGCTGTTGCCAAAGAAAGAAATTTATTTGGTTTGTCTCTTGACTAGAGGTTATAACATCCATATATAACTTAATGTAATGTAAAGTTATATAGTATATATTTAACCATCTTCATGAAAGTGTCATATGGGCCTTTACAGATTTTAATCCGAGAAGCAAAATAGTAAATCCTTCAAGAATGTAATAGATAGATTGGCTTTGGAGGAGAGTACACATGTGTCAAGTCACCAGGGCGTCAATTCCCCACAACTTTATTTTCGTTCCTAATATTTAAGCATAAAGTGTAGAGTGAGCCGTATTTTCAAAATTAAGCGATACAGCACTGGGATAGATAAAATCTGGGCTTTGGTGCTAATGATTTGGCATGGAGGAGATCCATCATGTTGGTGAGGGCAGATTCAGTGGAACTTGGGTGGGGGCAGAAGGCAGATTGGATGGGAGTCAAGGGCAAAATTGGAGGAAAGAAAGTCAAATTAGTGGAAACAAGCAAGAAAGCAGCATTCTGCAAGAGACTGGCAGCAAAAAGTAGGAGGGAGGCAAGTTGGAGAGATGAATGATTTCAATATTCGGTGATTATTATCCCTTGACTTCAAAGACCCGTTTTAGTGGGCAAATGGCCTTTTATTTTCCCATTTAACAGCCGTAAATTTGAAAAACCCTTTAACACAGACTAAAAAACTCCCTGCAATTCACATCTAGAGTGTTCCCTGCTTTAATGATCCTTTTGGTTTTCCTTGTGCTTATAGATCTCTGTCCTCAGCAGATGGTTTATAATTTTAAAAATGCCTTCCACTTGATTGCCTATAGACCATATTGGCTGCTGGTGCTCTGCCCTCCTACAGGGATCCCCAGGATACATTTTAGTTACAGGGTATCCAATAATTTACTCAATATTGTATAGACTGTTCCTCATTAAAGGATGTATATGCAAGAATTGTCATCTAGCATTGGGCCAGCCTGCAAAAAAATATGTTCTGCAATAACTGGATTAATATCCTAGTCATTACACCCAGGGGAAAAGAGTACTGGATATGACCAAAGGTATCCATGTTATTCATGACTAACGTATCCCTATGGGATTAAAGTGTGACTGATTTTCTCTAGGTGTATTTCCTTTCTCTGGATATCTGGAGACTGATCTTCACTCAGGACTGGATCCAGACTGGGTTTCTATTCCATTGTGTACAATGTTGACATCATTACCTTGTGCCAGGGCTAAGAGGGTCGTGGTCTTCCTTTCATGATATCTTCCCTTATCCTCACATTTGAATATTATTGAATATATTATTATTATTATTATTTATAATAATATTATTATTGAAGTGGCTGGGTAGCAGGGAGGGTTTCATCCATTACAGAAATGTTGTATCAAGGATGTATACCTCTGGGACTTGGGATGCACCAAAGTGATTGCTGAGCCCAAGGACCTGGAAGCATTATGGGGACCCAGGATGTACCAGTTTATACCTGACTCTCAGAACTGGTCCAACGTGAACCAGATGTTTCTCCAGTTCAATGTACACCACCATCTCTGATCTAATTCCAGATTCTTGCTGCATGTTATTTTGCTGTCAAATTCATACATTAACACTGTGGTGTGAAACGGTTTCGTATGGTTGGCTTCTGTGCTTCATTAGCAATGCCAGCAAAGTTCAAAAATAACAGGCTAGAAATCCAAATTTCCCCAGCTTACAATATTTGATCCTTTTGAATCTGAACTCCCTTGCCCTGAAATTCTTACTCCATTTGTAAACAACAAGGAGATATGCTGTGAGCATATCTGCCCATTTTGCACCTGCAGGGCTGACATTCAGGGAAGCACATCCAGGTGTTTCTTAACACCTTCTCAAATGAAAATTGCCCTTGATTGCCAGAATGGACTTCAAATGTTAACATAGAAATGTATTTACAAAACAATACCTTGGCACCTGAGCAATGAATTAGGTCACTAATCTCTCCCTCTCCCTCTCCCTCTCCCTCTCCCTCTCTCTCTCTCTCTCTCTCTCTCCTCTCTCTCTCTCTCACACACACACACACACAACACACACACACACACACACAGAGAGAGAGAGAGAGAGAGAGAGACAGAGACAGAGACAGAGACACACCGAGAGAGAGAGAGAGAGAGAGAGAGAGAGAGAGAGAGAGAGAGAGAGAGAGAGAGAGAGAGTCTCTGATGATGGCAGGGTTTTAAAAGATGTGGATCTTTTCCAACTTGTAAAACTAGCAAAATTCCTCAAAGGTGTTGTCACCAAATTTGGCTACAGTGAACTTTGAACTTAGGGGGGTTCCCATTGGGTAACATAAATGAGGAGTTGGAAGGGGTTCAAAACAAAATTTCTTGGGAGGCAGGCTTTCACTACATCCATAGTTTACTAGATGTTGTTACAAGCAAAATTAAGTGATTTCCGAGGTATCCCTTCAAAGCGAAACAACCAAAGAGTTGTGTTAATTGATACTGGTGAATTTCTAAGGTGGCGTTGTGCCTTTCACATTCTTGTGAGATGCAGGGAAACCTTGGGATGTTTGTTTCAGTGTCCTGCCATAACACAGTCATCCAATGCTTGTGCCTTGCACATCCTGTAGGATTTGTCTAAGGCAATATATGCAGGCATAGTAGTACTCCTGAGTGACTGTCTCAACTCGGGTCCCTCCTAGCTTTACGGAGCATCGCAGTGCCATTCTCTTGCCTCCTTTGATCATGTTGCACATGTAATGAGCAGTTTTAATATCTATGCTAATATTGCCTGCTGCCTCAGCCTTCTAAGCTTGACATGAGCCCCTGTGGCAGCAAAGGAATTGTTATCTAAATTAAACTGTATCAGCTTTGATTGAAAAGGAAGGCAATTTTATTAACCAGTCACTTATGGGAACATGTCATAAGCTAGCCCAGGTTTGACTAGATGTCACGGGAGCCTGGTATCTCTTGATAGATGTCAAGTTCAGATGCTTCAGATAAAGTACCCCTTCTCCCTCTATAAACTTTTTATCATGGAAGGGGGGGGGGGCTGATGGTTGCCCAGACTATGTAACGGAGGTTAGCTTTATCTACTCAAGAATGTTGCAGATCAGGCATGGAAAAGAAGAAAGTTGTAACCCATAGCCTTGAGTCTTTATTCCAAGGGGGTGCCACACCCCTTGGAGACTGCCTGCTTTCTACACTATTTACAGTTGGTGCAAATTCCTAAGTAACTATGCACAATTTTTAAGCTTTAATCTGGGACAGCAAATACACGTCTCAAAAAGTGCAAAGAGATTCAAAAGTACAATGTCTGATGTGCAACAAGTCCAATATCATAAAGTGCTAAAGTCTCTCAGGAGTCCACGTTTGCTTCTCCCGACGGGCGGCTAGCTTATATTATCCCCGTTTCACTATTATCGTTTCTTCAGGGATGGACATCGTCAAATTGTTCATACATAAACACTTAACTAGGCTGAAACACTCACAACCTCAACGGTTCCTGGTTGTCAAAGCTTTGAGGTTGTGAGTGTTTCAGCCTAGTTAAGTGTTTATGTATGAACAATTTGACGATGTCCATCCCTTTATGATATTGGACTTGTTGCACATCAGACATTGCACTTTTGAATCTCTTTGCACTTTTTGAGACGTTTGTACGTTGTATGGAGTAGATTTCCTCCGGTTGCATATGCATATATATATGATTGAATATTCTTCACGGTTTGTGTCATTTTGATATATTAATCTGGGACAGAGCATCCCAAATGCCCCTTTCCTCTAGGAACTACTTAAGATGATGCACTGCTTTCCACAACCTTGGGTGATATTAGACATCATCACTCCACAACTCATCCTTATCACAGTCTTACTTCCATAACTAGCAACCAATATGACTTCTGCTAAGGAAAGGCAAAATTCAGATGTTCTAAAATGGCATTTCTGGAGGGACCACAGGGCAGAGAATCCTGCCCCCTGCATCTCACCGATGTTTAGTGGGAAGATCTGAAGAGGGATTGTGGGTATGTTTGGCTGAACATAGGCAGAACCCTCCTGAGAGCTGGGACCTCTTGTTGCAATTCCTTTCAGAGATTCCTGCTCCACATGGGAAGTTGAGGGGAGAGGGGACAGAGTGCATAGCCCCACAGTCCCTTCACAGACATAATTTCAGAGCACATGAACAGGGCTGTCATGCTAGAAGCAACCACCAAGAATGAATCTTGGCATAGAACAGGCATGTCCAACAGGTAGATCGTGATCTACTGGTAGATGGATCCACTGGACGTCTGTGGTAGATCACTGGTAGATCACTGGCTCCCCCCAAAGAAACTCAGCAATTTTGGCTCCCCTAAAAAAAGCTCTACATCTTTGCCTTGAAGCCCCCAAAACAGGGCTTTCCTTCCTAACAAAAGCTCAACAACCTCGACCTGAACCCCCCAAAAGGGGGTAGATCATTGCCAGTTTTTAACTCTGTGAGTAGATCGCAGTCTCTTGGAAGTTGGCCACCCCTGGCATAGAAAATAAGCATCTACCAGCACAGCTATCCCATACACACACCCCGCCACTTGGTAGTCAATCTGATGGTTACTTTGAAAAAGAAAGAAAGAAGGAAAGAAAAACCCTGCTTATTTCCTATTCCTTTGATGAGTTTCTGTCTGCCGACTCTCCACTACTGCACATGGAAAATGCTTTCTGTAATTTTCCTTTTGTCCCCACACAAGAAGCCACTTATCTGTCTTTATCAAGTTGATAGTGTTTGGTTGCAGAAGCTCTAGCCAGGTCCAAATCTGGAATTTAAAGTTCATACTTCTGCCTATCTCTCCCTAATCTCCACTTTTCTTCTCTCCTTTCTGTACCATCAGAAATCAATTTGCTGACTGATGATTGCTTGGGCAGAGTAGAGTTCCTGCCCCTACTTCTTCCTGCTGGATGTTGAATCCACTTGTCAGAGCCAGTAATTGGATATGTTCATGTTCTCCTCTTCTGCAATGATAGAAGGGGGAAGCTTGCCAAACCCTTTGTTCTCCTGCTAATCTCTGCTGTGAGTTGGAATAGGGAATAAACAAGAGTCAAAATTTTATTCTGGCCTCAAACAATTGAGCAATGCCAAGCTTGTTTTGTGTTGCCTTTCACAATTATTATGAAGTATAATTAACATTTGAAACCCTGCTCCTCCTTCAAAGTAGTACAAGGTGGGAAGGTAATTGGAGTTTTTCAGTTTTCCCTTGCAACAACTTTGTGTGGTAGGTTAGGCAGGCCTAAGGTTAACTAGAGAGTGGCATGTCAAGTAAGGATTGAACCCAGATCTTCCAAATCCAGTAGTCTGACCATTTTTTTATATATATAATCATTTTATATTAGTTTTATAAACATACAATAATACATTCTCATATTCTTCTTCACATCTTATACCGTTTTGGCTTTTTACGGCCGTGACTTCCGTCAAGCCTTCCTTATGATATTCTAATATCTATTTCTTATGTCTATATTTCCTAAATCAATCATTGTTTTACCTTATTACTTCTATAAATTAATCACTGTATTTTCGTATTAACAACAATATTTCTGCTTTACTCTACAAAGCTTCTTGCAATCCTACCAACGTATTCAATTGAGTACTACTTTCCTTTAAATAGTCTGCAAACTTAGTCCAATCTTTGATGAACTTCTGGTCCCGCTGTTCCCGGATTCTCCCCGTCATCTTGTCCAATTCTGCATACTCCGTTAGTTTTACAATCCATTCTTCCTTTGTCGGCGTTGGTTCTTGTTTCCATTTCTGTGCTATTAAGATTCTCGCCGCCGCCACTGCATATTGTTTGTAACATGGCTGGAAAGAGTGTGCCACTTCTCTCCACTGCTCTTGTATTCGTTGGCTTATTATTATCAGCAAATAAATGGAAACCAATTAAAAATATTCAAAAAAAGGGAAAAATGTATACTGCATGGGGCATATCTTCATTTGCCCCAACAGTTGCTTGTCCTGTGCTGGTAAAGTGGGTTCTCCTTCATGGAGAGCACGTGTTGCGGTGGGGGCCAGCAAGTCACCCCTCTGTTGCTGGGCGGGATCGTATAGATGGCCACTGCTGTGATTGGACCCAGGGTGTTGTTGGGGAGATTTCTATGTTGCAATTTGTTGATGGACAGCCCAGCGACTATATACCGCTTGGCTCGCAGCGTGATATTCCTCTTCGCTGCGTGCATCGGATCACCCCCCCTCCCTATTATTAGGCCTCTGTGTATGACCTTGCTATGCCTGTCATGGGGTCGTCTGCTTTTGGGGCAGGGGCCTGGTAGGAATTTTTCCATTTGGCTGATTGGCTGGTGCCATCTGGTTTTCGCCTACTGCGTAGCAATTAGTCACAACTTGTAAGGTTGGCAGTTAGGCATTGGTTATTGTGTTCGTTGGTGGAGGGGTAAAGATTGGCTGTGTCTGCCCCTCCAACGCTGCTGCTGCACGGGGAATTCCGTTAAAGGAATCCAGGGGCTCGCCGTGCTTTTTTCCGTATCCCCCGGTCGGGGGCCTGGGCCACGCAAGATCCCCTGGGAGCATTTGGGGAGAGGCGAGGGTCGGACCCCCGGCTCCCATTCTCTCCCCAAGTGTTTTCCCTTTACTGACGAATGTCAGTTCTGTCCCCAGCGGGACAGATAGTCTGAACCAATGCCTAAGCAACCACTCACATATTTTGTATTTTAATAAAGTTGTGGCCAAAATTATGCAAAAAACCTTAAACTTACATTTCTGTCTGAAGTGTGTTTCATTTTGAGGGGTGGTTTGGGGACCTCGACACGCAATAGGTGTCGGTGTCTTGTCACCTACTACTGTCTGAACCTATCTGGTTCCTCAGTTCCCTACACTATAAATGAAGTCTGGCCATTGGTTCCACCTGACCCAATTCCCCATGAATGGAAGACACTTCCCACTTCCCCAAATTTCGGGTTTTGAGGGTCCCTCCTCCAGCCCTTCCACCTGAGATCCTCTGAAGGGTGATGTTGGGGGCAGACAGCTGGTCCTTGTGGATGCAAAGCACATACAGGTCTGCTACTGACAGCAGCCAGATTAAAGTCCAGCCTCTGTGATTTATATTCCAGAAGGAGAAATCAGATTTTTCTGAAGGTGAAACAAGCAATCAGCCTGATTGCTAATTAGCACCTCGGCCTTAAAATGCTAGCATGGGTGATGTCAGGATGAAACCCTGTGTGTGCCAGTAGAGAGATACCTTAAGTGGCAGGTGAAAAGGCATTTTCTTCCCATTCAGGAGGAAATAACGGTATTTCGGGTTGTCAGGCTGTGATTGATCAGGGAGACATTATGCAGATAAGCTTTTTGCATTTTGGTTGACATTGTGCTGGAATTTACATCTTGCTGTGCTGAGTGTTTTGCAGACAGCTGGAAATAGGAATATACTATACCTTGAAGTGTATAGTATTCATTGGCTGCAATCCACCGCCCCCCTTTGGGCTTGAAGAACAGCCTGCATTGTACTTTTCATTTCTGACATGCCTCCCACATAATGATTCATCCCAACTTATTGATTTCAGCAGTGCTGGGTCCCTAAGCCAGGACAGGACTAGTTTCCTACTGCTGGAATCTGGCAGCTCAGGGAACAGAACTAGCATGGGTTATAGATGGAGCTTGGCAGTTCCTGCAACGGGTGGCAAAGATTAGCATCCTCAGACGTTTGTTGGCTTTTCAGTAGAGATGGACCCTTCTTTGCAACTAACCAAAGCAAATGCCCTGTGAAAATGGCCCTCAGCTATGCTTATCTTTTGGGAGGAAACACAAATAGAGGGAGAAATGTTTACCTGGCTGAAATGGCTTCGGTCCAGTATACCTGAAGGAGCGTCTCCACCCCCATCGTTCAGCCCGGACACTGAGGTCCAGTGCCGAGGGCCTTCTGGTGGTTCCCTCACTACGAGAAGCCAAGTTACAGGGAAACAGGCAGAGGGCCTTCTCGGTAGTGGCGCCCGCCCTGTGGAACGCCCTCCCTTCAGATGTCAAAGAGAACAACAACTACCAGACCTTTAGAAGACATCTGAAGGCAGCCCTGTTTAGGGAGGCTTTTAATGTTTGACGGCCTATTGTATTTTAATGTTCTGTTGAAAGCCGCCCAGAGTGGCTGGGGAAACCCAGCCAGATGGGCGGGGTATAAATAATAAATTATTATTATTATTATTATTATTTTATTATTATTATTATTATAATACCAGCTTTAAAGTGACAGATGGCTGCAGTGTGATCCCTCACTCTCTCTTTGCAAATGCTATAACAAAAAAGAGAGGAGTGGGGAAAGCAACATTGCAGTGAAAAACAGGTGTCTTCATTTATTTTCTTTTTTAGAGGAATGTTGTTTCTTGATACAACCTTCCCTTTGATGGGGGGCGGGGAACACCCCTGCAAAATGCTGGTGCAGCTCTGCTTTTCAGACCTCCGTATTGGTTTCATGACACAGAATGCATACCTCGGTTTGAACAATAAATTGTGGTTGGTTGACAGCACTACTGCACTGGGAATAGTTCATAATACTCCTCTGGGTGGGGAGATCAGTACGTGCATATGTGTGCACCGATTAAATGCACTGCACTCAAAGGGATCCTGAAGCAATTATGTGATCTCACTAAGATTTGCTTATTGTTTAATGTTTTCATGAATGCGCCATTACACCCATGCACATCAGTAGAAAGAAGCACCAGGCTGAAAACCGTAGCAAGTGACAGATGTACAGTGCTTGGAACAAAGTGTAGACATCAGAAACAGAATTATGGTGAACCACGAATGTATCAGGGACGCGGGTGGCGCTGTGGTCTAAACCACAGAGCCTAGGGCTTGCCAATCAGAAGGTCAGCGCTTCGAATCCCCGTGACGGGGTGAGCTCCCATTGCTTGGTCCCAGCTCCTGCCAACCTAGCAGTTCGAAAGCACGCCAGTGCAAGTAGATAAATAGGTACCACCCTGGCGGGAAGGCAAACGGTATTTCCGTGTGCTGCTCTGGTTTGCCAGAAGCGGCTTAGTCATGCTGGCCACATGACCCGGAAGCTGTATGCCGGCTCCCTCGGCCAGTAAAGCGAGATGAGTGCCGCAACCCCAGAGTCGGTCATGACTGGACCTAATGGTCAGGGTCCCTTTACCCTTTACCTTTAGTAAAACTGCAGAGTTCCGTGTCTTGTGTGAGAGTAGTGCTAAATCTGACAACTGGCCTTGAGGAACTGATGTGCTGACTCTCTGTAAGGCAGATTTCTTTGCTCTTCTGCATCACAGCCATGATGAAAACCACAGACATTTCCCAAAGCTGCTTCCATCCTTAAACCAATGGGAGTGCAGTGCTGGGGGTGGGGGAGTTTCCTCAAGATCTTGGCTCCTTCTCTATATGATAAATCCCTGATAAGCCTGCTAGCCACACAATTAATGTTTATTATTAGTATTATTTGCATTATTATTTATTAGTTAAGAGAAAGTTACCTCATTTTCTCTGCAGCTGCCAGGTATCTTAAGATCATGGTTCTATTTTTGCGAATGTGTTTTAGATGCTAATGTGTAATGCAAAAAGGGAAAAAATACAATTTAGCTAACAAGATTAATTATAGCATTATAAAATTTCCTGATGAAGCATTTAAACGAAAATGTAAAAAACTTTAACTCTGAGCCTTAGCAACTATAATAATTTGAAGCCATGATCATTAATTTTATTCCTTTGCTTTTCAAGAGTTAAGACTCTTAATAATGGGCAAAATGAAATGGAGATTTAAAAACAGCATCTGCAGCAAAGCAATACTGGATTGTTTTCCTGAAACAGCCTTTGCCAGGGTGTTTTGCAAAAGGCAGGCAAAAGGGGCGCCTTTTTCTTATTTTGCCCATGTGCATTGCATGAGCAGACAGGGGCTGGAATACAAAATTTAAAAAAATCAATAATCTAGCAATAGCAGCTAGGAATGCCTCAAACATTTGAGTAGGGATGCTCAACCATATGCACACCCGTGCTCAAAGTTTTCCAAGTAGAACCACAGTGAGCACAGAAAACCCACACAGAAAAACATGCAATGTGTGTGGAGGGGGTTGAATTCATATTGGTTCATAAATGACCTGAGTCATCTCCTGATTTTGTTGTTTTGTTGTTGTTGGAAAAAAATGACTTCCAAGTCAATCATTTGCAGCCTACCCATCCTAAGTACATCTTGGTCATGCAAAGCTGTCATTGGATTGCAAGGGCTGCGGAGATGAAAACTGGGGTGGGGATTTATTGTTTTATTTATTGAGAAAGCGGGTTCTCCATCATGGAGAGCACGTGTTGCGGTGGGGGCTAACAAACTACCCCTTTGTTGCTGGGCGGGGTTTGTTTGGATGGCCACTTCTATGATTGGACCCTGGGGTGTTGTTGGGGAGAAATGTATGTTGCCAATTGTGATGGACAGCCCAGCATTTATAAATGGTTTGCATGCAGCAGGATCTCCCTCTTTGGCTGCGTGCTTCGGATCACCCGCCCTCCCTCCCTATTTTTAGGCCTCTGTGTTGACCTTGCTATGCCTGTCATGGGGTCATTTGCTTTTGGGGCAGGGGCCTGGTAGGAATTTTTCCATGTGGCTGATTGGCTGGTGCCACCTGGTTTTCGCCTACTGCGTAGCAAATAGTCACAACTTGTAAGGTTGGCGGTTGGGCATTGGTCATTATTATGTTGGTTGGGGGATGGGACTGTTGACTGTGTTTGTCCCTCCCCAATTGAGGAAGGGGCTGTTGACTTCGTTTGCCCCTCTCAATTGATGATGGTGTGGGGGGAATTCTGTTAAAGGAATCCAGGGGCTCGACATGCTTTTGTTCGTATCCCCCGGTCGGGGGCCAGGGCCACGCAAGAGCCCCTGGGAGCCTGTGGGAAGAGGGGAGGGTCAGAACCACCCGGCCCACTTTTTCTACCTGGAAGGTTTTCCCCTTTACTGACAATTGTCAGTTCTGTCCTTGGGGGACAGATAGTCTGGACCAATGCCTACGCAACCACTCACATTTCTTGTAATTTAATAAAGTTGTGGCCAAATTCATGCCAAAAATCAAAACCAAAATTATGTCTGAAGTGTGAATTATTTGGAGGGATGGTTTGGGACCTCGGCACGCAAGTTTTATATCCCTTTTTTGACTTCGGTCCTCAAAGCTACTAACAACATCCATGGATCATGCAGAATAGTAGTCCTGTTGACAGATGGCAGGTGTCCACTACCTGTATTTTCCAGAACAGGTGAAGACATTTTTTGTTGTTTCAACAGGCTTCTCCAGATGGGTGGAAAGGAGTTCATTTTGCATTCTTGAAGCTATATTTAATTATTCTTTTTTCTACTGTTTCTGGACTTTTAGACTGGTGGGAGGGGAATACTTTTTTTTAATTGTTACTACGTTATGTATTTTTTGTATTGTAAACTGCCCTGTGATCCATGGATGAAGGGTGGTATAACAGCAACAACATTTGAAATATTTAAATAATATCTTCTGTCTTGAAATTCATTTTGTTCATTTTATCCATCCTATCATTTTGTTAGGTTGTCCCTCCTATCAGTAGCATCTTAATCCTGTTTCTCTCTTGTATGGTGTTAGCGACCACAGCCAGTTTGGTGACATCTGTAGATTTGATGATCATCCTTTGTCTAAGTCATTTACAAAGATGTTAACATTGGATCTAGGACACAGCCTTGAGGCATCCTACCTTCCATTTATCTCTAGGCTGACACACACACCGTTGTTATGGGTACAATTTGTCAACCACCTAACAGTTGCATCATTTAGCTCACATTTCACCAGCTTGCCAACAAGAAGCCATGCTGATATCGAGAGAATCTACATTGCTCTGATTTACCGAGCGAATGTTGCTAACAAAAAAGGAGAAAGGTTTAGTCTGGCATTACTTGTTTGTCAGAAACCTGTGCTGGCTCTTTGCTTCCCTTTGGTTTTTCTTAAAGGGGTTTATTTGCTTTGAAATATGACTGACTTCCTGTTTTATACCAACTTATTTTACACTAACTTTTTGAAATGTTCCTGGTTATGTTTTCAGCTTCTGGTTGTTTTCTCCTGTAACTGTTTTAAGAAATGTTTCGGTGGTTTTTATTGTATTTTATAACGTATTATATCTTCTTCTTTGGCCATCACTCATAGCCAAGTACAATTGTCTTCCATGAACAGTCTCACTCATTAACAGTGAGTCCGTAAGTGACTGTGGAGGCCAATTCTGGATTATGTTGTTGTTGTTGTTGTTGTTGTTGTTGTTGTTGTTGTTTAGTCATTCGTTGTTGTTTAGTCATTTAGTCGTGACCCCATGGACCAGAGCACTCCAGGCACTCCTGTCTTCCACTGCCTCCCACAGTTTGGTCAGACATATGTTGGTAGCTTCGAGAACACTGTCCAACCATCTCGTCCTGTCGTCCCCTTCTCCTTGTGCCCTCCATCTTTCCCAACATCACAGTCTTTTCCAGGGAGTCTTTTCTTCTCATGAGGTGGCCAAAGTATTGGAGCCTCAGCTTCAGGATCTGTCCTTCCAGTGAGCACTCAGGGCTGATTTCCTTCAGAATGGATAGGTGTGATCTTCTTTCAGTCCATGGGACTCTCAAGAGTCTCCTTCAGCGCCATAATTCAAAAGCATCTTATATTGTATTATATAACCCTCCTTGGGATGGCAAAACTCTAAAAGGTGTCCTAAAATACTTTTATAGTCAGTGTTTTTAATCTCTAAATGCTCACAATTTGACTGCTTAATGGCTTTTTCTAAGAGTTTTCCAGGTATCAAAGGCAAACTGACCAGACATCAGTTTCTTGGATCTTCATCTCCAACTCACCTTTTGAAGATGGTGACATTTGCCTATTTCCTGTTCTTCAAGAATTTTCAAAAAGGATAACCAAAAATACATAAGCATTTTCATTTGGCATCTCAGGAAGCAATCCATCCAGCCTTGAAGATTTCAATTTATTTAGAGTGTGTAACTGCTCCTTCACCACCTCTTTACTTATCTTGAGCTGCAGCTCCTTCACTTCATCACTAGATTTATTTCTCCCAGGTTGAGCAGATTCCTTTGTGGGAGAAGACTGAAGCAAAGTAGCAGCCGAGCAGTTTCTCCTCCTCCATGGTTGCTTCCAGATGACCTTCTTATTTAACATACATGTCAATTTGTTTATACAGTGGTACCTCGGATTAAGTACTTAATTGGTTCCGGAGGTCCGCTCTTAACCTGAAGCGTACTTAACCTGAAGCACCACTTTAGCTAATGGGGCCTCCTGCTGCCGCAGCGCCGCCAGAGCACAATTTCTGTTCTTAGCGAAGTTCTTAACCTGAAGCATACTTAACCTGAAGCGTACTTAACCCGAGTGTCAGGTTCTCTTATCGGTTGTTCAATAGAAATGCCAAGCCATTTGTCTTTAAGTCTTTTTATTCAGTGCCAAACTATTTACAGTGCAGAGCTAGGTTTTATCATGTCTGCTCAGTCACTAGCAGAATCCGGAAGTGCCTCCCTCCTGTTTTGGCGCCAACACCAAAACCTTGGCATCCTAAATTGCCGCCTTCTCCTCCTACATGAGATATGCGCCGGAACTGATGCCTCCCCCTCCAAGCGAGTCTGCTGGGTGGTGCCAGGTCTCCCACTAACTCCCTGGACCCCTGGCACTCCCTGGCTCCCAGCCACTAATTGCTCCTCCCCCGAAATGGGACTGCCAGATTCACTCGAAGATGAATCTGTTGTTAACACAGGTTGCGGCTCTCTGTAAACACTCAGAGCTGGACTGGCAGGGGCGGGCAGATCCCTGACACCGAGGTACCACTGTACAAGGTTTACACAAAGCAGGGAGATTATATGATGATGGCTGTTTGTTGAGCGTCCATTCTGATTTGTTTGCTGGGAGGTTACATGAGAAAGTTTCAAGCAATTGCTGTCCCACACTTTTCAGTGCATTTTCTCATCACTTTCCTTACTGCAAAAAGGGTGATTTGTTGTCAAAGGCCTCAAATCCTGTTTAACTGCACATCCTGAACATGCTGATATGCATTCAGTCCCAGTAACAAATAGTCTGTTGCCTTTCTTCTATATTAATGGGACCTACTAATCCCTTGTTTCTCCTCAGCCTCTGAAATAAAGCTTTAAATGCCTGCAGAACCTTAGGCCTGAGGGAGAAATGTAGCTGTTCAGGCCTCTCTATCTGGCCCTTGAAACCCTCCTCAGGCAACACCCCTTAGTGTGGAGCTAATAATGCCAAGTGTGCTGGTCCCGTGGGTTACCCGAAAGGCGAGGTCCAAGTCCGGTCCGTGGCCAGAGGTGCAACGTAAAGGCAGTCCGTAGTCACTGAAGCTGGGCGCAGGGCAGGGAGTCAGGCAAAGTCAGGAACAGGTAGGCAAGCAGGGAACCAGGGCGGGTCAGGAGCTCAGGCAGGAAAGCAGGACAGGTTTCAAGCAGGAACTGGTCAGCAACGATGTTGCTCCTGCAACTTGGGCTGGGGCTGGCTGGCTTTTATCTGCCCCGAGGCAGAGGGCGGCCCCGATCCTCTGGTGACTCACCTCTCCTGGATTGGAGGCAAGCACTCCTCCAGCGGGAACTCAGTTCCCTTCGCCTCTCTGCCCTGAGCCTCTGCAGCTCAGGAGAGGCTGGAGGGTTGCTGGACCCAGAGGCAACCTCAGCTTCCCCTGACAGGGCTGGGAGTGGAGCACCTGCAGGCAATGGGTCCTCCACCCCATCAGGAGCCAGAGCAGACTCAGCAGATGCCTGCACCTGAGGGTCCAGCACAGGTGAGGCCCCTTCAGACTCAGGCCCTAGCCCCGGCTCTGCTGGTTCTGGAGGCGGGGAATCCTGTGCAGGCTGGGATCCCTCAGGTTCAGCATCTGAGTCTGAATCCCAGGCCACCACACCAAGGTTGCAGGTTCGATCCCCGTAAGGGACAGCTGCATATTCCTGCATTGCAAGGGGTTGGACTAGATAATCCTCGGATTCCCTTCCAACTCTATGATTCTATGATCCTCCATACTCCATCTTTTCTTCCTTGAACTTTTGTCATTCCTCTTGTTTGTCCGGATGGAGGGCAGGTGTGTATATGAATGTAAAACTAGCCTCCTTGCTGCTCTGCCCACTTTGCCTCTTGCCCGTTCCCATCATTTGCACGTGGCCCTCAGATAGTTGACAAGAAGGAAATGTGGACTTGCATCTTTTTAACCTGAGCTCATCTGAAAACTTCTCATGCAGCCATCCAGATTTCCTTAGATGCCTTTCAGTTTCTTTCTCACCGGAATTGTTTGTGATTGTTCTTTTAAGAAATACCAAACCACCCCAAATTCCCTCCTTGAATATTTCAAACCACCATACCTCGTTCGTGTAGTTCTTGATGAAAAGTCCAAGTTGCATGTCTGATTGTGGCCACTTTCCCATTTCCTCAGTATCATTCATCCAAGATTCCCATCGCATCAAGCAGTTCTTCTGTGATGAGAATCTGGTCCAGGACAACCAATTCCCTTGTCTCTTTTCCTACCCTTTTGGAGATGAAATTGTCAGCAAGGCAAGTCAGGAATTTATTAGATTTTTCATTCTTAGCAGACTTCAATTTCCAACAGGAATCAAAGTAGCTGAAGACTACTGTATCTCCCCTTTTCGATAGTTCAGTAATTTAATCTAGTAAAGTATTATCCAAGAAGACTAGATTAGATTTCTAAACTGTAGCAGACAATGATACTGCTATTATTTCCCTTCCCTTTTATATCTCTCTACCAGCCATCAGTGCTCTCAACCAACCATCCAAACTCCAATTCAGAATTCCTTGCAGATGCATATATCATTTATCTATAATGCTACTCTTTCTCCCTTTTTATTTTGTCCGTTCTTTTTTAATAAATGGCATCCTCCAATCCCTGCATTCGAGTCACAGGTATCATCCCATCAGGTTTCAGTAATGCCTATCAAATATTTCCCTTCCTGTTTATTTCCTAAACACTGTGCATTTGTATAGACACCAGAAGCCATGTATAATATACAGTATTTTCCTGCGTATAAGACTACTTTTTAACCCAGGAAAATCTTCTCAAAAGTCGGGGGTCGTCTTATACGCCGGGTCGTATTTCTTATATGGCGAGTATATCCCAAACTCTATATTTTAACTGGAAAAGTTGGGGGTCGTCTTATACGCCCAGTCGTCTTATATGCCGGAAAATACGGTACACTGACCACCCCTTCGCTGTTTCTTTTCTTGCATATTAGTGGGTATCAACATCACTGCCTGTTTCACTCATACTTCATCCAACCTTTGCGCCTTGCAGAAACAGGCACACACCTGAACTTCTTACACAAACGTTCCTAGAAACTGACAGAAATTTCCAACAAAAAAATATATTCTGTGCTTTGGAAAGGAAATAATTAAAACTCTGAGTCAGCCCAAAGAGAATAATGATCAAATCAGCTCCCCAACCTGTTACTGTTGGAAATTTGTGAATTCTGATGGGCTGCTTCATGACTATATAGAGGAATGGAGAGGATGGGGAGTTCATACTGCCAGCCTATCTCAGGGAATATTTTCCCCTTATGAGCCTATCTGGTTCTGTGTCCCATCTATCTTTGACAGATGACAGGGACTTGGGATAGAGACTTTTCTGTTGGGCAAATCCATCTGGGAGTGACTGGGAGTGGCTGCCGGGACCACATAACACCGGTCCTGAGAGATCTACATTGGCTCCCAGTACATTTCCGAGCACAATTCAAAGTGTTGGTGCTGACCTTTAAAGCCCTAAAGGGCCTCGGTCCTGTATACCTGAAGGAGCGTTTCCACCCCCACTGTTCAGCCCGGACATTGAGGTCCAGCGCCGAGGGCCTTCTGGCGGTTCCCTCACTGCGAGAAGCAAAGCTACAGGGAACCAGGCAGAGGGCCTTCTTGGTAGTGGCGCCCACCCTCCCATCAGAGATCAAAGGGATCAACAACTACATAACATTTAGGAAATACCTGAAGGCAGCCCTGTTTAGGGAAGTTTTTAATCTGTAACATGTTAATGTATTTTAATATTTGCTGGAAGCCGCCCAGAGTTGCTGGGGAGACCCAGTCAGATGGGCGGGGTACAAATAATAAATTATTATTATTATTATTATTATTATTATTATTATTATTATTTATTATTTATTATATCCCAGCCCTCAATCAGGGACTAAGGGTCATGGCTCAGGAGCTGCCAAGGAGTGATGTTCCTAAACTGTTGCTTTTTTGGACTCATCAACCACATTCTTCTGCTTGACCAGCAACAACTGCACAACTAACAACCAACAGCAACAGGTTCACAATGAGCATGCTGGAGGTATAAGAAAAAATATGCATAAAACGTGTTGTTTGTATGCATTGTGTTTGAAAACATTTTGTAAATACTTTTCGCAGCAACTTTTAACAGAGAGCAGGCCTCAGGCATCTCTGATGGTGTGCTGGTCCTGTGGGTTACCCGAAAGGCGAGGTCGAAGTCCGGTCCGTGGTCAGAGATGCAACGAAAGGCAGTCCGTAATGATTGAATCTGGGTGCAGGGCAGGGAGTCAGGCGAAGTCAGGAACAAGTAGGCAAGCAGGGAACCAGGGCGGGTCAGGAACACCGGCAGGAACTGGTCACCAACGATGTTGCTCCTGCAACTTGGGGCTGAGGCTGGCCGGCTTTTATCTGCCCCGAGGCATAGGGCGGCCTCGATCCTCTGGTGACTCGCCTCTCCTGGCTTGGAGGCGAGCATTCCTCCTGCAGGAACTCAGTTCCCTTCGCCTCTCTGCCCTTCACCTCTGCAGCTCAGGTGAGGCTGGAGGGTTACCGGACCCAGGCAATGGGTCCTCCATCCCATCAGGAGCCAGAGCAGACTCAGCAGATGCCTGCACCTGAGGATCCAGCACAGGTGAGGACCCTTCAGACTCAGGCCCTCTGCTGATTCTGGAGGCGGGGAATCCTGTGCAGGCTGGGATCCCTCAGGTTCAGCGTCTGAGTCTGAATCCCAGGCCATCACAGATGGGGTGCTGCTGGTGAAGAACATGGAAGCAGGCCAGGTAGAAATGGAGAGAGGGAGAGGGGAAGGGAGAGCTGATGTGTTTATGTGAGGGAGATAAATGGGGTGGTAAAGAGAAAGCAAAATAAAATTATATAGTGTTCCAAACTCTGTCCACCACCAGCTCCGACCCCCAATCCACTTTTCATGTGGGTCACTAGATCTTCATAGAAAAAGGGTTCCCACCCCTGTGGTAATGCTCATCCAACTTGTATCTGCTTCTTGGCACTAGCACCCCATTACTGCCCTCCTGCAGTAATGTTAGTTCCAATGTTTATATATATATATATGAACAAGAATTGAATCAAACCTAGTTACCACTAAGGTGGTAAAAGTGCATCTGCCCCTGAGCCAGGGACTCGCTTGTTCAAGTACTCCTCCCAAAATAAACCCCTTGACCTAGAAATCTAACCTTCTCTCTGACAGACTAGTTTTCTGAGAGCCAGTGTGATATAGTGGTTAAGAGCGGTAGACTCATAATCTGGGGAACCAGGTTTGCGTCTCCGCTCCTCCACATGCAGCTGCTGGGTGACCTTGGGCTAGTCACACTTCTTTGAAGTCTCTCAGCCCCACTCACCTCACAGAGTGTTTGTTGTGGGGGAGGAAGGGAAAGGAGAATGTGAGCCGCTTTGAGACTCCTTCGGGTAGTGATAAAGAGGGATATCAAATCCAAACTCTTCTTCTTCTTCTACGTGCGTGGATTTTTAGCTTAGTTTTTCTATGGAGGACGATTCAGCCTGCAGTCTGAAGTGGCACAGCCCAAATACAGTGGTACCTCGGGTTACAGACGTTTCAGGTCACAAACGCTTCAGGTTACAGACTCCGCTAACCCAGAAATGGTACCTCGGGTTAAGAACTTTGCTTCAGGATGAGAACAGAAATCGTGTGGCGGCAGCGGGAGGCCCCATTAGCTAAAGTGGTACCTCAGGTTAAGGACAGTTTCAGGTTAAGAACAGACCTCCAGAACGAATTAAGTTCATAACCCGAGGTACCACTGTACAAGTTTATTACCTCAGAGAAGTTGGGACTTGGGAATAAACCTCCCAAGTTTCCAGTATAACACCTTCCCCCCCCCATATGCTTTTCAAGAGTGCAGACAGCCTGCAGCACTAATCCTTGCTGCTCTGGGATGTTAGCCTTCTCCTAAGAAGAGGCCACAATAGCCTTAGGAGTTGCACTTTCCTGCGCTTCATTACTTCTTGCCCGAATCAGTGCTGACACTTTGGCTGCTTGTACTGATCTGACATGAACCAACTTTTGCGACTAACTCCTGACACTGCAGGTTGAGTAGCTGTCAGTTAATTTTGAGTTCCCCTGCTCTTCATATCCTCGGAGCAATAATTGCTCCTCCCTGAGGCCACTCCTGAAATAAAGAGGTGAAACATTTGCCATTGGTTTAACAAGAATACATAGTTTTATTGCTGTTTAACAAAAAGAGATCTGTTACAAATAACAACATGGATGCTTGGTCCGGGGAATTTTGGAGAATGAAATATGGCGGCCAAGCTTTCAACAACTGAAAAAAGAGTAAAACTCATAGTGAGCAGACGGTTGCTTCCACCTTTCCCCTGGAGAAATTTGGTGAAATCGTCCCCTCCACCTATGTTTTCTGTGGGCATGTTAACAACTTTGTAAATGACTTAGACAAATGATGGTCATCAGATCTACAGATGGCACAAAATTGGCTGTGGTCGCTAACACCATAGAAGACAGAAACAGGATTAAGAAGCCAAGTTACAGGGAACCAGGCAGAGGGCCTTCTCGGTAGTGGCACCCGCCCTGTGGAACGCCCTCCCACCAGATGTCAAAGAGAAAAACAACTACCAGACTTTTAGAAGACATCTGAAGGCATCTAAACAGAAGACATCTGTTTAGGGAGGCTTTTAATGTTTAATAGATTATTGCATTTTAATGTTCTGTTGGAAGCCGCCCAGAGTGGCTGGGGAAACCCAGCCAGATGGGCGGGGTATAAATTATAAATTATTATTATTATTATTATTATTATTATTACTACTACTACTACTACTGATAAAAGATAAAACCTAACAAAATGATAGGATGGACAAAATGAATATATATATATATATATATATATATATATATATATATATATATATATATATATATATATATATATACTGATATTTCTATTTAATATATATTATATATTTCAATAGAAATATATAAAATATATTTTTGGGGAGGGGTATTACTTTTTCCTGTAAGACCAATTGCAGTCGTTAACAGTCAGCAGGTTTACCACACCTAGGCATTCATAGTGAGTTCTGGCACCCCTTTTTCCAGAAAAGTAGTGCCACTTATATGTGAGCCAAATTGAATTCTTTGGGAAGGAAGTACCGGTATGAGTTCAGTGCTTAACTGCTGAGCAATACAGATGAGAAACTCTGATGGTGGAGACAATGTCAAGACACCTAAAGCTGAGAACAGACTGAGGCTGGCAGGGCGTGTTAGGAGCAACAAGGAGGGCTTTTTCATCTATATTCAAAGCTGGGGGAAATGGAAGAAAGTGGCAGTCAGCCGCTCAGAAAGGATGATAAAATGTTAATGGAGGACAAAGAGAAGGTGAGAACTGCTGCACTCCATCTTGTCCCAAAAGAGAAACTGTGTGCAATCTCACAAAAGCAGTGTGAATGGTGAATGATCAGAGCTGCATTGAAGACTGTTAATGACTTGGTTAGGAAATACTTAGCTACCATAAGTGAGTTTAAGTCAGGCATCTCCAAACTCAGCCCTCCAGATGTTTTGGGACTACAATTCCCATCATCCCTGACCTCTGGTCCTAGCTAGGGATGATGGGAGTTGTAGTCTCAAAATATCTGGAGGGCCGAGTTTGGGGATACCTGGTTTAAGTCCATCAGGCCCAGATGAAGTGCACCCTGGAATTGGGGCCCCATCTGCACTACACATTTAAAGCACTATTATTCCACTTTAACAGTCATGGTTCCCCCCAAAGTATTCTGGGAACTATGGTTTGTTAAGGGTACTGAAAACTGTTAGGAGACCTCTATTCCCCTCACAGAACTACCATTCCTAGAGTAGTTAAGCAGTCAATCCTTCTTCCAATGGAAATCTGGGCATGTTAGTTGTGTGAGGGGAATATGGGTCTCCTAACAATGCTCGGCACCCTTAACAAACTACAGTTCTGAGAATGCTTTGAAGGAAGGGCATTACTATTTAAAGTGGAACAACATTGCTTTAAGTACAGATGGGGCTGTCTTGATAGCCAAATCACCACCTGCTGGGGATTCTCTTCCTCTAAATTTCTTGCATTGAGTAGGAAAAAGGACTTGCATAGTCCTTCTGGTTGTATGTTGTTTAGTCGTTCAGTCATGTCCGACTCTTCGTGACCCCATGGACCAGAGCACTCCAGGCACTCCTGTCTTCCACTGCCTCCCGCAGTTTGGTCAAACTCATGTTGGTAGCTTCGAGAACACTGTCCAACCATCTCATCCTCTGTCGTCCCCTTCTCCTTGTGTCCTCAATCTTTCCCAACATCAGGGTCTTTTCCAGGGAGTCTTCTCTTCTCATGAGGTGTCCAAAGTATAGGAGCCTCAGCTTCAGGATCTGTCCTTCCAGTGAGCACTCAGGGCTGCTTTCCTTCAGAATGGAAAGGTTTGATCTTCTTGCAGTCCATGGGACTCTCAAGAGTCTCCTCCAGCACCATAATTCAAAAGCATCAATTCTTCGGTGACCAGCCTTCTTTATGGTCCAGCTCTCACTTCCATACGTCACTACTGGGGAAACCATAGCTTTAACTATATGGACCTTTGTTGGCAAGGTGATGTCTCTGCTTTTTAAGATGCTGTCTAGGTTTGTCATTGCTTTTCTCCCAAGAAGTAGGCGTCTTTTAATTTCGTGACTGCTGTCACCATCTGCAGTGATCATGGAACCCAAGAAAGTAAAATCTCTCGCCTCCTCCTGGTTGTATGAACTGTGTGCAATTAAAACAAAATAAAAAAATTCCTTCCAGTAGCACCTTAGAGACCAACTAAGTTTGTTCTTGGTATGAGCTTTCGTGTGCATGCACACTTCTTCAGATACACCAATTAGTAAGGATGTGTGCAATTAGTAAGGATGCAACCCTATGTGCACTTCCCCCCACCCTTATTTCCAAGCATAATGGGAGTGTGCATGAGAAATGTTGAATGCCTTCTTGACACCCATGTAAAAGCAAACAGGTAAGATAGGGACTTGGGCTCAGCCTATATCACGAGTGACCTTCCAGACATCCAGTTTTTATCTGTTCCTATTTTACTGTATCTGTAGACCTCCTTGAGTACTTGTCAGAAAAAAAGACAGTATATAAAACAACTAACTTACTAACTACTAGTAGTAGTTCAATAACAACTGCGTGGCCACAGGTTCTCCAGCCCTGATTTACATGATAAATACAACCATTTTGATACTATCCACTTTTAAAATTATTATTAACTCAAAGCAGACTCCTCTTGGTGGCAAAAGAAGAGGCGCTGTGAGATGTCTAACTCTTTCATCTCTGAATTTTCCATCTCAGAATAAGCATCATCCCCCAGCTGAAATATCCACTTCCTCTGCTCACACTCAAAACCTCCCCACTGAAAAGTGGGGAGGGAGGGAGAAATCTGGGGACTCTGTGCTACGTTGTCTGAATCGTGAACTTTCACACTTAGCTCAGATAGCTGAAATCAACCGGAGCCCAAGACGTAAAGCAGAGATACGCTTCCTTTTTCTTGGTTTGGCCATAGTGTCATGGTGATTTGACACGGAATTGCACAAGATGCTCCACAGGAGAAGCGTGACAGCAAGTATGTGACAAGCATAGGAAAGAGAAATACAATGTGACAGAGAGAACTTATAAAACAACTTTTGGTTCAGAAAAAAAATATGTCTAAGTGAACATTTTGCTCTCTCTTTTTGTAGAACAGCAGCAAAGAGAATGGCAGGGTCCAACTACAAATCATTCCATGTATATGTTGTTGTTCAGTCGTGTCCGACTCTTCGTGACCCCATGGACCAGAGCACGCCAAGCACGCCTATCCTTCACTGCCTCTCGCAGTTTGGCCAAACTCATGTTAGTAGCTTCGAGAACACTGTCCAACCATCTCATCCTCTGTCGTCCCCTTCTCCTTGTGCCCTCCATCTTTCCCAACATCAGGGTCTTTTCTAGGGAGTCTTCTCTTCTCATGAGGTGGCCAAAGTACTGGAGCCTCAACTTCAGGATCTGTCCTTCTAGTGAGCATTCAGGGCTGATTTCTTTAAGAATGGATAGGATTGATCTTCTTGCAGTCCGTGGGACTCTCAAGAGTCTCCTCCAGCACCATAATTCAAAAGCATCAATTCTTCGGCGATCAGCCTTCTTTATGGTCCAGCTCTCACTTCCGTACATTACTACTGGGAAAACCATAGCTTTAACTATACGGACCTTTGTCGGCAAGGTGATGTCTTTGCTTTTTAAGATGCTGTCTAGGCTTGTCCATTTATATAAATAAGTCCAAATAATTGCTGCAAAACCCAAATCCATTCAGGCATATTTCATGTGCATTAACCCAGGCTTCCTCAACCTCGGCCCTCCAGATGTTTTTGGCCTACAACTCCCATGATCCCTAGCTAGCAGGACCATTGGTCAGGGATGATGGGAATTGTAGTCTCAAAACATCTGGAGGGCCGAAGTTGAGGAAGCCTGCATTAACACATGAGGGGGCTGCAAAAACAAGCCTGCTAGCCCCACCCTCTGTGGCCATTCCAGTCATCCTACAATATTCTCTGTGAGTAGAGAAAGATAATGATAATGAAGGGACGTTTTACCATATGTGGTGGACTTGCCCAAGGATAAAAGCTTTCTGGGAAAGGATTTATAATGAAATGAAAAAAGTGTTGAAAAACACATTTAATAAAAAAAACAGAAGCTTTTTTACTTGGAATGGTGAACCAAGAGGTCCCTAAGGAGGATCATACCTTTTTTATGTAGGCCACAACAGCAGCTAGGATTTTGATTGCAAGGAACTGGAAGACACAGGAACTATCTACGATAGAAGAATGGCAGATGAAAATGATGGACTATATGGAACTTGCTGAACTGACCGGGAGACTACGCGACCAGAGGGAGGAGACGGTGGAACAAGATTGGAAGAAATTTAAAGTATATTTAAAGAACTATTGTAAGATTTAAAGATAGAAAAAAGTTGGAAGAAATGACAGCTTACAGATTAGAAAAATATGATTAAGTAATATAGATGTATGATTTTTGGTTAAGACGATTATACTGTAAGATGAGAACATAAGTAATATAAGAAAAAATATTTAAAGATGAGAGGAAATTACTAAAGATGATTGACAATGAAACGCAGCAGAGGGGACATGAGGAAGTCACCCCAATATGACTAGACAAGATGAAAGGGAAATTATGATGCATGTTTGTGTTTTTGTATTATTTTGTATTTTGTATTATGTATTATGTTAAGCTTTTAGTTTTTTGTTTAAAACCCAATAAATATAATTTTTTTAAAAAAGAGAAAGATGATAATGATAATTATAATGATAATAATTAATAATAATTAATAATAATAATGTATTATTTATACCCCACCCATCTGGCTGGATTTCCCCAGCCACTCTGGGTGCCTCCCAACAGAATAGTAAAAACACAATAAAACATCAGACATTAACAACTTCCCTAAACAGGGCTGCCTTCAGATGTCTTCTAAAAGTCGGATAGTTGTTTATTTCCTTGACATCTGATGAGAGGGCGTTCCATAGGGCGGGCACCACTGTCAAGAAGGGCCTCTGCCTGGTTCCCTGTAACCTCACTTCTCGCTGTGAGGGAACTGCCAGAAGGCCCTCGGCGCTGGACTTCAGCTGAATGATGGGGGTGAAGACACTCCTTCAGGGATACTGGACTGAGGCCGTTTAGGTCTTTAAAGGTCAGCACCAACACTTTGAATTGTGCTTGGAGATGTACCGGGAGCCAATGTAGGTCTTTCAGGACCGGTGTTATGTGGTCTCGGCGGCCGCTCCCAGTCACCAGTCTAGCTGCCGCATTCTGGATTAGTTGTAGTTTCTGGGTCACCTTCAAAGGTAGCCCCATGTAGAGCGCATTGCAGTAGTCCAAGCGGTACTTACAACATTACAACTTACAACATCGTTCCTTCTCAAGTTCACCCACCATGAGCTGGCACAGTGGTGACCAGAATGGTGATGTGAGGCAGTGATGTGAGGCATTCTCTGCACTATTCTCCCTCGTAAAGACACATTAAGCACAACTGAAGCAAGGCCTTCCATGTATTAAATAAGGTTCTATGACACTCCTATCCCTTAAAAAAAAAAATTCTTTATTGATTTTCCAAACATAGAAAATATCAATTTCACTATGAACCATTTTGAAGTTTGACAAAACAGATTCATCAAAATGTTTGGATCCCTTGAAGTCATGTGAGGGGAAAAATTGAAAATTCAGGAGAAATCTGGTGAGAGCCATCTGTGTGGAAAAGATTTTTCAATCTCATAGAAACTTTAGGGTGTGTCTTAAAATTCTTTAGATGTGTTATCTGTCTCACAATTACTTTTGGTAAGACCTAGTGGCAACTTTGGAATGGACAGACACATAACACACCCTTGAAATATTTCACCATCCTTATTAAAACTATTTTCTTCATAAACTGTCTGAGGACGAGCCGCTAAATTCACATCAGATTTTGTGCTAGGTTGACAGGCCTTTATATCATTCCACAAGGCCTTTGAATGCTACAGGCTTAAAAACCTCTGAGCTGTTGTCTAAAAGAAAAGGTTGTCTTTTATTGAAGTTTAATCTGCTGTTTGGTAAATGTGTTTTAATCTGGTTTGTGCATTAATTATCTTTGTATGCTGCTGTTTTATAATGGTTTGATTGCCATGTTTTACATTGATTATATGTGTAAACTGTTTTGTGAGGGCTGAGACCTAAAAAGCAGTCTAAAAATACTGTTTCCTTCAAGCTTTGTATTTTTTTTTCATTCACCCAGTACAGATTCTGAGCTGTATACACCATTCTGTGTACATAGTTCCATAAATCAGTATGGAAATCTACCATATTAAATTATAGTTTCTAAAGTGGATAAGAAGGAAAGCTTGATAATTGAGATGCCAGTATAGTGTTGTAAGTCTGTTTATGAATATGTATAGAGGCCCGTTAAATGAAGCGAAATGAAATGTAGGCTGACAAGAAAATATGAAGCCTGAAAGGTTTCTCATTGCATTGAGGTCCATTTTCCTGAAAAAAATATATGGGAAGTTTTTGAAATAACTGGAATCAAAGGGCATGCAAAGCACCAAGGGAAATAGTATTGCTTTTTCAGCTTGTCTTGAAACTGCTTGCACCTTTTCCTTTGCCTCAGAATTTCATATAAGATCAAACCTGTAGGTAACTTAAGTCAGAGAAGAAAAGCAGTTATCTACCTCACACCTCAAATGTGAATTTTAAAAGAAATCTGTTTACTTGTCTCCTAAACACCTGGAAGAGAAGCTCAATTAGGCCTGGCCGTGGTTGGATACAAACCCTGGCTTACAGGTCAAGGGCTCCTCACACACCAGAGTTGAGTGTTGAGAGAACAAGGACACCTCCTGGGTAACACAACAGTTAAGACGCGGGTGGCGCTGTGGTCTAAACCACTGAGCCTCTTGGGCTTGCCGATCAGAAGGTCAGCGGTTTGAATCCCCGCAACGGGGTGAGCTCCTGTTGTTCTGTCCCAGCTCCTGCCAACCTAGCAGTTCGAAAGCACACCAGTGCAAGTAGATAAATAGGTACCTCTGCAGCGGGAAGTTAAATGGCATTTCCATGCACTCTAGTTTCCATCACGGTGTCCCATTGTGCCAGAAGCGGTTTAGTCATGCTGGCCACATGACCCGGAAAACTGTCTGTGGACAAATGCCGGCTCCCTTGGCCTGTAAAGTGAGATGAGCACCACAATCCCAGAGTCGTTCGCGACTGGACTTAACTGTGAGGGGTCCCTTTACCTTTACCCTTGTATTATTGCTCTGATATTTCCTGTATTTTATCCGCTATTATTTTATAGTTGTATTATTGTTCTGAGTTTTCCTGTAAGTCACTTTGTAATCTTTATAATGTAAAGTGTTCCACAACTCCTTGAAATAAAATTAAAGAACTGGTAGGATACTGCCTTCGTATTTTCCCTTATATCACTGTAAGTAAAAGTTATGGAGGCTTGCTTGAAAGAAGATGATCAACATGAAATGAAGGCTGCCCCCCCCCGCCGCCCTCAAAAAGCTCCCTGAGGTTCTTCCTGTAAGTTTCAGTTCTTCTAACTGACACTAGGATTAGTAAACATGTCATTCACGAAGAGTCGGACACGACTGAACAACAACATTCATACCTGTAACTATACTCAGGGCTTTTCCCCCCAGCTCTCCAGAGCTCAGCTCCAGCCGCTCTCCGGTGGGCGCTATTGCCATTCTAAGAGAAGAAGGGAGAAGTTCATGGTGAGCTCCGGCACCCCTTTTTCTAGAAAAATAGCACTGACTATATTTAATATTATGCACGCTTTGCAATGTTGTTGTTGTTGTTTAGTCGTTTAGTCGTATCCGACTCTTCGTGACCCCATGGACCAGAGCACACCAGGCACTCCTGTCTTCCACTGCCTCCCGCAGTTTGGTCAGTCTCATGTTGGTAGCTTTGAGAACACTGTGCAACCATCTCGTCCTCTTTCGTCCCCTTCTCCTTGTGCCCTCAATCTTTCCCAACATCAGAGTCTTTTCCAGGGAGTCTTCTCTTCTCATGAGGTGGCCAAAGTATTGGAGCCTCAGCTTCAGGATCTGTCCTTCCTGTGAGCACTCAGGGCTGATTTCCTTCAGAATGGATAGGTTTGATCTTCTTGCAGTCCATGGGACTCTCCTCCAGCACCATAATTCAAAAGCATCAATTCTTCGGCAACCAGCCTTCTTTATGGTCCAGTGATGGTTCCATACATCACTACTGGGAAAACCATAGCTTTAACTATACAGACCTTTGTCGGCAAGGTGATATCTCTGCTTTTTAAGATGCTGTCTAGGTTTGCAATATTGTTACTGAATTGGTTGAAAATTCCAGCGAGGTCACCTCCTGCACCATCGTAAAGGAATGCTGCAGACGTAACACAACAGAGCTATTCACTCTATTTTTCTTGAGTTTCCCCGTGGAGATTAAATTGCAGTGGGTTTGGGGGTTTTTTTTGCCATTTTTGTCAAGGGTTTCTGGCCTTTATGCTAAAAGGTGCCCTAGAGATTTCCTTAGGATAACTCAAAGAGCATACACGAGCATGAAAATGACTCATGGCTCAAAAACACTTTTAAAAATCTGACATAACAAAGAAGCACAGCTCCGGGGTCACTGCACTCAGGCAGTGCTGTGAGCAAATGTTTCTCGCCTTCCCCTTGCCCAAGAAAAGAGGGCTTGAATTATTTACAGAGCAGCATGTACTGTTTGATGGAACAAGAAGCTTCCTCTTAAAAGCAAGAGCTATTATACATTACAAAGGGAAACACTTGGGCCCTTGTTCTGCAATAAGTGGCCTGCGTGTCGCTATCCATTCATAATTTGTATGGGTTGTTACACCGTGCAAACCGTTTCTACTCCAATTGACCATTTTTACCCAGCTACAGAGTGCTGTTAATGAGAAGCCAAGGGAGGTTGTGAAAGGGGCATTCAAGACTTCTTGATATTTTTTATGACTTAATGTATTTTGTTAATAACGAGTCTTGTTCCTTTTGTACAGCGTGTGGGTCAATAAATGCGCCAACTGCAATTAGTACATGTACAAAATAAATTAAGTGAAATGCAGCCAGATTGCTGCCAGAGGTGCTGGTACTTAGGACATCTATATTTGTTTCAAAAGAATGCAGATTGATGGTAGCTCTTCAGAGTTGACAGTTCTACTGTAGTTCTATACAAGGTATAGGTGATAATAACATCATGTGGCTTCAATAGTTTTGTACCAGCTGTTCTGGGAAATGGTGTGCTTTGCATCCTGACATCCTCTCTTTTGAGTTCATTAAGTTGTTCAGACTGTAATGCCCTGAAGGCTATGAACCTTCCCTCTGCAAGTTTTCACTAACTGGTTCTGAGCTACATAACTGACACAAAAATGTGACACAGTTCTTTCTGCACTGGACAATTTCTTTATATATATATATATATATATATATATATATATATATAATTTTTATTAGTTTTATACATATACAATAATAAAATTCACATAATTTCTTCACTTCTTGTACCTTTTTGGCTTTTATAGCCGTGACTTCCTTCAAACCTTCCATATGACTTTCTAATATCCATACCTTATATTTATATTTCTTATATCTATTGTTGTTCTATTATATCTCTCACTAAATTAATCACTATAGGTTCGTATTAACAACAATATTTCTTCCTTGATCTACAAAGCTTCTTGCAGTCCTACCAACGTGTTCAATTGAATATTTTCCTTTAAATAGTCTGCAAATTTAGTCCAGTCTTTGACGAACTTCTGGTCCCGCTGTTCTCGGATTCTCCCCGTCATTTTGTCCAATTCTGCATACTCCATTAATTTCATTCTCCATTCTTCCATTGTCGGTGTTTGTTCTTGTTTCCGTTTTTGTGCTATTAACATTCTCGCCTGCACTGGACAATTTCAGACAGCAGGCTGAATTCCTGTTTGAATACTCTTTTGTATAGTTTAACAAACCTGTACAAGCACTCAGAAAACTAGTATGTCAGGAGGAAAGCTAGGCTATAAACCAGGGATGTGGCCCTCTCAATATTATTGGACTCCAACTTCCATCAGTCCCAGCCTGCATGACCAATGATCAGGGATGATTGAAGGAACTCAACAACATCTAAGAAGCCATAAGGTGTGATAAGATGGTGGTGGAGTTGGAGATATGGTTGTTGTCGTGGACTGGATGGATGCAGACAAATGGTGGGGGGAACCAGCTGGGGAACCCCCAAGAGAAGATGGCTCCGAGCCTAGGGAGTGGTGGTGGGATGGTGATGAGTGGTCAGAGGGAGAAGAGGGAGAAGACTGGGGAGAGGAGGTGTTGGGAGCTGAAGGGGTAACAGCGACTAATGATCTGGGAGAGACTGTGGCAGAGAGAAGTCCAGACTCAGAGGCAGAAGCTGAAGCAGGAAAGTGGGAGGATGGAGGCCAAGAGGCAGAGATGAGTCAGGCCAGTAAAGAGTCGTGGGTGTCTCCCCTTCCTGCTGCGACAAGATCCCCTTCCCCCTGGTCTCCAAGAACCAGAAGAGGCATAAAAAGGCATAAAAGGGTGGAGGCTTCATGCAAGCACAGTCTCAAATTGCTTTGGGGAAACCCTGGAGAGGAGGGGACAGTTGTTGGGAGGCAGGGACTGCCGATCTCAGCAACTGATCCATGGGGCAAGACCTACCAGGGATCAACTGCTGTGCTCAATAGGCCAGATACTCCGTCAAATCTGTGGGGACTGCCAATCTCAGCAACTGATCCATGGGGCAAGACCTACCAGGGATCAACTGCTGTGCTCATTAGGCCCGACACTCCGTCAAATCTGTGCAGATCATGTTCTTGCACATAAAGAGTTAAGTCCAACTTGCACAGTGTGATTTACTGCCAGCATTCACATACCCATATGAGTGAGGAAAACTGTAAGTATGTTTACCTCCATACTGTTAAAAGCTTTACCAGTTAATTCCTGAACATCAAGCTGCAGCCCTTTCCCGCCCACGTTTCTTTTTCCTTCTTACAAGTTATTTCTCTTTTATTGATTCTGGTTCAGAGCAGCTGGTTAATTACTGATTAATTACCCATTAATTAGTCAGAGTCCCAATAGACCCTGGGAATCATTGAAGAATATCCAGTGTCTCAGGCAGAACAGACATGTTGAAATGATCCAAGGTCTTATCATGAGATCTGAAGCTAAAGCTAAGCCAAACGACCAAGTGAGAGCACTGAGCAGAGTCAGGGCAACTGTCACCAGGAGATCTAAGGCTGGGACTGGGCAAAACTTCCAGCTGGTAGCCGGAGTCAGCTGAAAGGCCAAACCTGAAGATCTGGTGCTCGACCAAATCTGATGCACAAACATCAATAGGTCAGAAGTCAGGTTCAGTTAAAGAGAGCCAATCTGCATGCCAGAAAGAACAGAGCACTGTCATTGACCTAACAGGGGACCCAGGTGTCTCTAATGCTCTTGTATTGTCCCCTACAAGATGCTGGCCAGTTGGACTAGATTTGTGCAGAGCTTGTTTGGGGAACAGAAAAGACTCAGATCTGTGCAGTACTGTGCTTCAGGTGTTTCTTTTGACTCCCTATCAAAGAGCTGAAATGCTGATATTCGAGGTCCAGGTAGGTTCAAGCCCCACCCAAAGACCAGAGCAGTAGTTTCTGTGGGGACTTTAATTTACTGGCTGCCTTACATGCTCTTTCTTTTTTCATACTACTACTAATAATGATGATGATGATTTTTTATTTATACCCCGCCCTCCCCGGTCCAAAAACTGGGCTCAGGGCAGCTAACAACAGATACAAAACAATGATTAAAAACAACGTAAAAAACAGCTAAAAACAGCATAAAAACAAACATCAATGGGATCACCAGGGCTAACTGGCCAAGTTAGTCTTGCTAGGCCAGTAGGGAGACCAGGGAAGAATTTTAATGTGGGGACCCAGAAGGGTATCTTCAGAAAAAAGGGAAGGAGGAAAAGGAATAGGGGATCAGGCTAGATTGAAGGCCAGGCGGAATAACTCTGTCTTACATGCCCTGCGGAAGGAGGTCAGGTCCCGCAGTACTAATACTAATGCAGTAGCAGTATTTTACACTATAGGGAAGAAGAAGATGATGATGATAGCAACAACAACAACAACAACAACAACAACAACGGGAAACCAGTTATTAGATGGGTGAGAGATAATTCATAACAAATTCCCCAGCAACATTTAATGGGAAAAAATAAAGCTGGCAAAACTGGGAACAGGAAGTGTTTAATCAAAGGCACAGTATACCTGAAAAGTCTCAGTGTTTGTCAGACAACAGAGGACAGGTTGATGTTATAATTGCATTTGGATAGGTTGTACTCTTCTTGACAGAGTAAGTATATAATGTGGGTGTACTCTTTCACCCAATTCTTCAGTTGGATATGCAGGTTGCACCAATGTCTTCTTCCTACTTTGATTTCTATACACACTGACTTGGGAGTAAGTCTCATTGAGCTCAATAGGGCTCACTCCTGAGTTGATATGCACAGCATTGTACTGTTATTTGTTAACCAATGTCAGTTTGTTGGTGAGCAGAAGATATTTGCTAATTCCCTATCTGTACAACTTCATTTGATAACTGAGTGCCTCTATGCCAGCATTCTTTAATATTTATGTAAGCCAGGACTGGTTGGATGTTTAGCTTATGTCTCAGAAGCATCCAAGGAAGCCAACTATCTTGTTCCACATTGCTGAAAATGTCAGCCTTCATTAAACTAATCCAATCAGGTTTTCTTTAATTCCTTCAATTTGCTCTCTCTTCCAAAAAGAAAAAAAGGGAAAAAAGGATTCACTCATATTAATTAAAAAGGTTTTGACTTCACTAAACCAACATACAAAGGTAAATGAAACAACTTTAAATGCCATGTGAACATTCATGGCCATTGAAAAGCCTAAGGCTCATTAATGGTGGGAAATATTTTAACCAAGATATTTACCTTTCCTAAGTTTTATTTGTCTGAACTTTGTTATTGGTTTGAACCTTGAAAAACTTGACCACTGTCCAGAAGTTGTGAATATTCTGAAGGTTTCCTCTGGTGGCAGGAGAATCAGGACATAAATATGCTTGTTCTAGAAGCTTTTTTTTTTTTTTTTTAAATTTTATTATAAAGTTAAGAACAAAACAAAACAATAACACATATATATTATTAACAATAATAGTGCATAAAAATAGGTAGGTTAATTAATCATAATGCGTAAATCATACAGAATAAACAAAAAATTCGAATGTGTACATCATGATTCACACATAATTTCTTATTTTGGTCTTCATAAAGATTCCTTCTTTCTTCCCTTGTCTTGCTTCTTCTTTTCTTCTTTTCTTATTCAATATCCTAAGTTCTTCCTTCAGTCTATACATTAATTCTTACCTTAGTTTGTAGGCTTCCGCCTGTCAGTTACTCAAAGTTAAAATACCCTTCTAAATTCCTGCATACTCTATCTTATATTGCATATCGTCTTGTTTTAAACCTTATTTTCTTCTTTTCCTTTAATTATCTAGCGGAATATTTAGAAATGGATCCAAGCCTTCATAGTGGGGCATTGTGCTTTAAAATATTCTCCGAATTTTTCCCAACTTTTTCTAAATTTTTGTTTGCTTCGGCCTCTAATTGATTCCGTTAATTTATCTAGATCCAAGAAACTAAATGCTTTATCTTGCCATTCTTGGATACTCGGTGCATCTTGCTTTTTCCAATACGATGCTATCAAGATTCTGGCCGCAGCCGTTAAATATAGAAATAATTTCCGATCTTGTTGTTTTATTTCATCATCCAATATTCCCAATAATAATGATTCAGGTTCCTTCTTAATGTTATATTTTATTATCTTTTTTATTTCTTCGAATATTAAATTCCAAAATTTTTTGATTTCCTCACAATGCCACCAAATATGAATGAATGTGCCCACCTCCTTCCTACACCTCCAGCATTGGTTGTCTCCAGTTTTATACATTTTTTGGATTTTTTCTGGGGTCATGTACCACCTAAAAAACATCTTGACCAAGTTTTCTTTAATTCCTTCCGAGGCCGTGAATTTCCAAGATTCTTTCCATAATTTTTCCCATTTATCCAAATCAATTGTTCTCCCCAAGTCCATCGCCCATTTAGTCATTGTCTCTTTTATCATTTCATCTTTTACCTCCCATTCCAGCAAAATGCTATACATACTCGAAATTACTTTGTTGTTTTTCTGTAATAGGTGCACCTCTAATAAGGAGGGCTCGCGGAGGAAGCCTTTTTCTACTTTATCTTTTTTAAATTTACTGTTTATTTGATGGTACTGGATCCAGCCAGTTAGGTGTTGACTTATCTCTTTATATTCCTTTAACTTAAATTCCCCTTCTTTGTCTTCTATTAGATCTTGATATTTTCCCCATTTACCTTCTGAATTTACTTTTCTTACTGTCAAAATTTCTATTGGGGATAGCCACTTGGGGGTTTTAGGCTCTAGGAGTCTTCTGTGTCTTTCCCAGACTTTTAGTAACGACTTTTTAATTATATGGCTGTTAAATCCCTTGTGCGCTCTGACTTTATTTTCCTCCAAATATGCATGCCATCCGAACTTATTTTCGGCTCCCTCCAGATCTAATATCTCATGATTTTCTAGCAGCATCCACTCTTTAAGCCAAGTGAATGCAGCCGCATCATGGTATAAAGCCAGATCCGGCAATGCCAGGCCCCCTCTATCTTTAGCATCTGTCAGAAGTTTGTATTTTATTCTTGGGGGTTTACCGTTCCAAATAAATTTCACAATGTCTTTCCTCCATTGTTTAAATATTCCTGTACTTGTTCCTAATATTGGGATCATTTGAAATAAAAAAAGCATTTTGGGGAGCACATTCATTTTTATTGTCGCGATTCTACCTAGTAGGGAGAGATTCAACCTGGTCCAAATTTCTAAATCTTTTTTAACTTCTTTCCAAATTTTAGTATAATTATCTTTAAGGAGATTGTTTGTGTTGTTTGTAATCCGAATTCCCAAATATCTGGTTTTATTGACTGCCTTTAATCCTGTATTCTCTTGCAATTCTCTAATTTCTTGTTTATTTAAATTTTTAGTTAACATATTCGTTTTATTTAAATTTAGTCTGAAACCGGCCAGTTTTCCATATTTTTCTATTGATCCAAGCACTCTTTCGATGCTTTCCTGTGGATTTTCTACCGTAATTATGACGTCGTCTGCAAAGGCCTTAATTTTTTGGTTCCTTTTTCCAATTTTAATACCTTGTATTGTCTCATCCTTCCTTATATTTATTAACAGGGGTTCTAAACTTAAAATAAATAATAGGGGCGACAACGGGCATCCCTGCCTCGTTCCTCTTTGAATTTTTATCTCACCAGTGATTTCATTATTAATAATAAGTTTCGCTTTCTGATTTCTATATATAGCCTCTATTGCTTTTCCAAATTTCTCACCACATTTCATTTCCAATATGATTTTTTTAAGGAAGATCCAGGAGACCCTGTCAAAGGCTTTCTCCGCATCAAGTAGTAGTAGAGCTGCTTTTTTGTTGATTTTAATGCTTAGATATTCCAATATATTTATTACGCTCCTCATGTTGTTCTGCATAAACCTTCCTGGTAGAAAGCCTGTCTGATCTTTATCTATAGTGTCTCCTAGTATCCTCTTTAGCCGGTTAGCTAAAATTCCTGTAAATAATTTGTAATCGTTGTTCAACAACGAAATCGGCCTAAAATTTTTAATCAAACTTGTGTCAGCTCCCTGTTTTGGAATAACTGAGATCAAAGCCTCTTCCCAAGAAGTTGGGGTAACCCCTTCTTTAAAGATGTTATTCATTAATCTTCTCAGTGGTTCATTTATTATTTTTTCAAATTTCTTGTAAAATGAGGCTGGTAGCCCGTCTACCCCAGGTGATTTCCCAGATTTTGATGCCCTTATTATGTCATGTATTTCCTGCGTAGTCACCATTTTATTTAAATTTTCCACTTGGCTTTCATTCAACTGGGGTAAATTTGTCTCCCTAATATACCTCTCAGTTTGCACGTTATTATCCTCCTCTCGTGTGTATAGTGCCGAATAAAATTTCACAAAGGAGTTTGAGATTTCTTTTGGGTCATTAATAATTTTTCCATCTTCTTTTATCTTATCTATGAATTTATCTTTTTGTTTTTTTTTTAGCTGCCAAGCTAAATATTTCCCTGCTTTGTTAGAATACTCAAAATTTCGTTGTTTTAAAAATCTTATTTTATTTTCAATTTCCTTATCTAAAATCGAGGAGACCTGCATCTGCAATAATTTTATATTCCTCTTTATTTCTTCTTTCCTCAGTTGTTTTTCTTTACTCAATTTAATTTCACTTTTCCTTATCTCTGCCAATAAATCTGCCAATTTCCTTTCTTTTTCTTTCCTATGCCAATTATTTTGGCTTATAAAAAAGCCTCTAATCACTGCCTTCCCGGCATCCCACACCGTATTTATCTTAACTCCCTGGTCTAGGTTCATTTCAAAATATTCCTTTAATACTTTTTCTGCCTTCTTAATTATATTTTCATCTTCTAGTAACAATTCATTCAATCTCCATCTTTTAATTGTTTTCCCTTTCCCAAATATCTCCATATAAATTGGATTATGGTCTGAGAGGGTTTTGGGTAATATCTCTATCTTTTTGCATCTTAACAAAAGGTCCTTAGTTGCCCATATAGCGTCTATCCTTGTTTCTGTGTCTTTAGCATGAGAGTAGAAAGTATATTGTTTTTCATTGGGGTGTCGATTTCTCCATATATCTTGGAGTTCTAATTTATCAATTAATTGAAAAAAACTCTTAGGGAGTTTCCCATCTTTCTTATCTCTATCTTTATCCTTATCTCTATTTGCCTTATTTCCGTTTAATTTATACATCTCTGGTGATACTACCCCATTGAAGTCTCCCAAGAAGATCATTTTTTGATCACAGAATTCCAACACTAGATCTTCTACTTTCCTGTAAAATTCTGATTTTTTCTCATTAGGTGCATATACTCCTATCACAAAAATATTTTCGGCTTTTTCTTGTATTTTTACCACCATAATTCTACCTTCATTGTCTTTAAGAATTTGTTCTGGTTTTAAGTTAGGCTTGATATATAAGACCACCCCTCTCTTTTTAGCTCGGTCTGAGGAAATAAATTTGTCTCCCAGTTTTTTGTTAATCAATAATCTACGATGCTTCCTTGCGATATGCGTTTCCTGTAAACAGATTATATCAAAATTCTTCTTTTTCAATAAGTGCTCCACCTTATTTCTCTTAACCTTATTATTTAGGCCATTCACGTTCCACGTAACAAGTTTTAGGTCCATTTCTAATCTTAAATTTTAAAGACCCCCTTCTCTTTTCCCGACTTAGTTTCTCGATATCTAGTATAAATCCTTTATTGCACACTGGTATTATCTACGTTTGGGATTTTGCAATTGTAAAGTTGTACACATTTACACAAGTATAAATCAAAAAACAAATAACAAATCAAAAATTACAATAAATTTTCCACACATTAAAATTACAATTTAACTGTCTACAGTTTCAAATGCTAAATACTTGACCCAATAATTACCGTTTACTCTTCTTCACTCACTGCTTCCTCTTTATCCTTTTTCTCTCCTTTCTTTCCCGCTAGTCTCCCTCCCCCCAATTGTTTTTCATGTTTTTTCAAGAACTTTTCTACTTCCAATTCAGTGGTCAGTCTTTTCCTTGTTTGTTTATAAGTAAAGGAAATCCCTTCCGGGAATTCCCACTTGAAATCAATGTTGTTCCTTCTTAATAAGTCTGTGGTGAACTTATATTTAGATCTTTTCCTCATTAAGCGCGGTGGGATCTCTCGCATGATGACAATCTCTCTATCCTCTATTCTTAGCTTCTGTTCTTTCTTTTTTTGCATTATCTTGTCTTTCAAAATTCTTGAGTTGAGGAAGACTAAGCAATCCGCAGGCCAGCTTCTTGTATGAACGCGCTTAGATTTTAATCTAAACGCCCTATCCACGCAAATAGAGATGTCCTCTTCTTTAAGTTGCATCCACTCTGCTAGACCTGCAATGATTGTACTTTCTATATTTTCCTCTTGGTTTTCTTTGAGTCCTCTAAATCTTAAAACCAAGTCATTCTGCCTGAGTTCTTGCATCGCAAGAGCATCCCAAATCGCTTCCTGTGCATCTCTTACTTTCTGTAATTCTTCCCAAAAGTCCTCCTGCGTTCTTCTAAACTCTTGTTGTTCCTCCGCATGTTTCTTCACTGTTTCCTCTTGTTTGTTTACTTTATCTATTAAGTTCTGTGATTCTTTCTCCACCTCTTTATTCCTGTCCTTCAATTCTGTAAATTGTTGATTCAAATCCACTATTGCTTGTGAATTCTGCTCAATCATTTTTTGATTTTGTTCAATTTTGTTTCCCATTTTATCCAACTTTTCATTCATAGAGTCCATCTTTTCATTCATCTCTGCTTTCATGCTCAAAATCAGCTCCTTTAAGTCTGAATTATCCGTTTCCATAGTAGATGGTCGTTTTTGCAAGTGGGCAGGTGTAGTTTGTGCTTGATTTTTAGGCTTCTTGTCTAGCTTGTCCTTCTTGCTATCATTGGTCATCATCAGTGAATTTGAAAATTTTGATATCTTATTTTACTTATTCCTTCTCTGGGTGGGTTCTAGATGGGGGGAGGGAGTTAATTCCTCTACTCCTGCTTCATCTTACAGCCCTTCAGTGAGATTCCCAAAGGGAGGATTACTATAGCAATATTGACACGCTTTCCCCCAGACTGCCTCTAGGTGTCACTACAATTTTCCTTTCTAACGTCTGGCTTGTGCGCGACAGTTCTTAGCCTCCCGCTCTTTGGTCTCCCCTTCCTTCCTCTTTGTTCCTTTATTTCCGGTTCTTAATGAGTCCGCGTTTTCTTGCACCTCTCCCCTTAAAGGGTCTGTGCCTTATTGAATTGAAGATTGTCCCTTCTGTCTTAAAAAATTTTTACCCAAGCCGCCGCATTGGGAGGGGACCCCCGCGCTGCCTTTCACTCACCGAGTGGGTAACTCCGTATCCCACCGTTCTCTCAATTTTCGACTCTCAGTTCCTGCCTCGTCCTTTCCCCAAATTATGGGTACTTCCAGACTAGGCTTCCTCCGGAGTCCAGGTAAGGTGAGTTACATGTCCCCTTTGGTCCAGTTTTGATTTTCTTTGAATTACTCCGCTGTTTAGGTCTGCAGCGTTTCCCTTTCTCTGGTTAACCAACAGACCCCCTTGTGGTCTACAAATAAAAACTCTGCTTTTCCACGAAAACGATCGGGGCACCTCTCTTTCCGTTCGTACAAATTGTAGTCTGAGCTCCAATCAATGTTCTTTTTTGTGGATGGGAACTCAGCCGCTAAAGTTGCGCCCGTCCAGAGGCTTCCATAGAGGGTCGGGCTAAAAAGAATGCGCCAGAGCTCTTTTTCTTTCCCCTCGTATGTTTAACTGACCGCTCAACCGCGCCGCTCTTTGCCCCCGAGCTCAGAAATTTTCCTTCTTGAGCTTTTTTCCTTTCTTCAAATGCCTCCTTTTCCTCACCCTCTATGGCTGTGACCGCCTGAGTCTCAACCCTTGCGGCTCTCGACCTGGCTGCAACAGCGTCAGAACCCGGAAGCCCCATTCGGCAAGTGGTATTCTTAAGGCAGAACAAAGTCTTTCATGGTCTACTTTAGGAACATAGTCTCACCTTAAAAGCTGGACTCTAGGCTTAGATTTGCAGCCTGCCTCTTGCAGTTGGATCTATCTTTGGTGGTATTGACCAATATCCCACCCCAATATCGAATCGGAATCCAACAGCCCAATTTGGGATTAACCTATAAAAATATGGATCATGAGTGGTGGCAAACCCTGGTCTTCTGAATGATCTCTTGAGGGTGCCGGCATACAGCTTCTGGGTCATGTGGCCAGCATGACTAAGCCGCTTCTGGTGAACCAGAACAGCACACAGAAACGCCGTTTACCTTCCCACCGGAGCGGTACCTATTTATCTACTTGCACTGTGTGCTTTCAAACTGCTAGGTTGGCAGAAGCAGGGACAAAGCAGGGACAAAGCAATGGGAGCTCACCCCGTTGCAGGGATTCGAACCGCCGACCTTCTGATCGGCAAGCCCTAGGCACTGTGGTTTAACCCACAGCGCCACCCGCATCCCAGAAGGGGACAAATGTCAGTATAATTCCTCATGAAGTCGGACACCTAACCCACTCCTGTTTAGCCCAGCATAATAAAACCAGCATGCATTAGTATTCATTCCCTCACTCTTTAGCTCAAGGTGATTTCCATTCAGCGTTCAAGAAAAGAGTTAGAAGGGTAATCTGTTTATTGCATCTGTATTTTTTAAAAAAAGACAATTAAATAAACTAATTTATAAGCTACTGAGCCAATATTTGCTATGTTTTTTCAATTAGGTGTCTGTTTGAAGACGCATATTTGCAGGAAGGAAAGCTAGGGGAGGTAACTGTCAATTTCTGGGATGGATATCCAATATCCATATCCATATCCATATCCATATCCATATCCATATCATCCATATCCCTATCCATATCATCCATATCCATATCCATATCATCCATATAAAGAGTTCCCAAAGGGAGCTTGTGTTGCGGTGTGGGCATGAAGCCATGACCTCTTGGTTTGGGGGATGGGCTTGTGGCCACAGCAATGGTTGCCAGGAATTTGCATAATTGATGGACAGCCCAGCATCCATATATATAGGTCCAGCATGTGACCCAGTGGTCACTCTGGTCTGGAGCTTCGGATCACCTGGAATCGCCGTCTGGAGCACAGTGGAGCGATCTTATTATTGTCTGGTTAAATTTCTTTATTTCCACCTTCTTTCTAATCCCCTCCAATCCCTTAATTACTTTAATCCCCCTTTTTCCCTGTTTGATTTCCCACCCCACCCCACACCTGCCCTTGGGGAAGATTCTCCCTGTGCCGGTGAGTGCTGCCTGTGCATAATTCTCCTTGGCTTGCCTTCCCAGTAGTGAGAAGCCCCCATTAGGGGCTTTCCCTCGCACAAAGGTTTTCCCCCATTTCTCCTGTTTTATAATGGGGGTTAGTCAGGGCTGTTCCAGACTGGCTGGAATCACTTTCATTAGTATTCCCGAAGGTTGGCTTTATTTTGGGTGTGTAGAATAGTAAATAAAAAAAAATAGAAATACTTTATTGTCACTGTACCTGTTGCTATTTCAAGCGTGGCTCCTAGCAATTCGACGTGATCACTGTTGTGGGCTGTTTCTTTTCATTTTGTGTGGGCCCCATCATGAGACTAGGATTCTTAAAAGCAGAATCAGTGAGGCCTGTGAGGCCTGCACATATTATTCAAGCCTAAGCCTCCTACTGTTTGCCTATGAAAATGTATCCGTTTGTTTGCAGGCTCAGTAGCTCTGTGTGTGCGTGTGCCTGAACGTCTGTGCTGCTGTTGTGAATGTAGCTATCTCTGAGGCAGACAGAGTGGAGCCACTGACTCTCTGTGCCTCATAGGACTATGAGCACTCTGTCTATGCTCTTTAGCTATCCTGTTTCTGAACAAATTTAATTTCTTCAAGTATGTTTTGCCCTGATAGTGACAGTCGCAATTTCAGATGTCTATTTTATTTAGTATTCCTTACTGGGATTATTCTATTGCTGGGTAGGTAGAATAGAAATAGAAATAGAAATAGAAATAGAAATAGAAATAGAAATAGAAATAGAAATAGAAATAGAAATAGAAATAGAAATAGAAATAGAAATAGAAATAGAAATAGAAATACTTTATTGTCACTGTACCACATGTTTACAGTGAGACTGATAAGAGCCCTGCTCCCTCCCAATCTCTCAGTCTTTGTCACACTCTGTGTGCTGTCGTTCTACCACCAATCCCTAACGTCAGCCGCAATGTTGCTGTCTTTCATTCAGCAGCCTCACAGCCCATGGGTAGAAAATGTTCTTAACCTGTTGGTGCGGCTTGTCTTGTTTCTATATCTCCTGCCCGAGGGCAGCCCATTTGTGATTTAATTACCCTCCCCCCAAAGAACTTTGGGTTTCTTGAGGGGGTGCTTCCCTCTAAAAGGGCAAGCAGGGGCACCTGGACAGGTGGCGGGCCACCTCGAGTCTGTTATTTCACTGGAATAGGGCTTTGCCTTAACCATGAATTGGTTCATGGAATACTGCAAACGACTGGACTGTTTAGCCATTACAGCCTTACTGGTCGGAGGGGCTTATTGTTCTATAAATAAATTTGAATACACAAGGCTATTCGGACAGGATCTTATATGCCAAGGGTTTCATAGTTCAGCAGCTTGGTCTGTGATTGAATTGCTTGATTCCTTTTATGTGCACGCAGCTAGAATGGCTCCAAAAGAGGGCTTCTGTGCAGACTTATTCCTCTATCCCAGCAAAGAGGGCTATTAGGGGCCATCCCAGTCACTTCATTTGCCCAATCCTAGTTGTACTGTGGGCTGTATTAAATCCTTCATAGCAATTTCGGCTGGTGATTCAGAAGCGTTGTCCCGCTTTGCATCCGGAATGGATGGTCTCATTCAACGCTCTGCCCGTCAAACCAGTGCTCAAGCAGGGCCACCGCCTCCGGTAGGGGCTTCATCTCCTGCAACGGCAGCATCCAGCGTGGAGGGAGAGGAGCTCCCAGTATCAGGGGTTTTAATTTCTGTTTCCCAATTTTCACGGAGTTCAGTTCCTTCCTCTCCGCAGGCCCTGGTGTGGGTGGCAGGAGCATTAGCTCAGCAGGCAGCTAGGAGGAAGGGGCAGCAAAAGGCCCCCTCCCGGTCCGGGAGGTCTTCTCAGTCCTTACCCGGGCCTTCTTCTGGGGTTGGTATCTCACCTGTTTCTTTTCCTCAGCCTCTCCCAGGTATTTTTGCTGCAGGATCCTGCGCCTGAGTCCTTTGCGGAGGTCAGCCTACCAGTGCCAGCGAGCACGTCTTCAGGCGGAAAGTGTTGCCACAAGAGACGTTCCTGAAAGCGGGCCAAAAGGAGCCTGGGAAACTCTTCTTCTTCAACAGCCTCTCCCAGGTACTTCGGTCCAAGGGGTGATTCGCCATGACGGGAGCACTTCTTGGTGGTGCAGCAGTAAAAATGCTGGCATGCTTGCAAAGCTAAGCAGGCTCTGGTGCGGTTCAAATTGGATGGGAACCACTTGTTGCAATGCATGGAAGTTGGTCAATATGACCCTCAGGATCCCTTCCAGCTTGTCTGTTCCTTGATTTCGTGACTCCTCTGGTAAATAGGTGCACATACCTTTTGCTGCTTGCTGTCTAGACAGGCACCCCCCTTTTTTGGGGGGAAGGGGGCCCACAATAGCAACCCAAAACGCCCCCTGTCCAAGCAGGGCTGGGGCTGACAAGCTACGATCCTATACCTCTCGCCCATTCTCCCATGAGATTATCTCAATCGATGCCTGGCTGGAAGGTTATACAGAATGGTCAGCTGTTTTGCACTTGTTTGAAGGGTCCCCCCCTAGATATTTGGATTCCCATGCCATTGGGGATTTATCCCTAAGTAAGCCCCATGAGATTGCTGTCTGATCCATGATTTATTGGTCCTCACAGAAAAGGGCTCCTAAGCAGCGGGCTATCCGGTTGCCGCTTCCTAAGGCGAATCAGTGGTTTGGCTGTTGGAGCTATATTAAAGGAAGGCCCTTTTGAGGGGGAAAGGGAGGAGGGCAGTAGCCTGCAAAAACGGCCCCCTCCCAGCCCACGCCAGGCACCTCGAAATAGTTATATCACTACTCTGGCCCCGACTCCCATAAAGTTACAGCCCCTGTTGCATTGGCTGTCCGATTAGCCTAATCAGGTGGCGGCTCTTTATCTGCGGGAAGGTTTTTCCCATGGTTTCAGGATTCCCATATCAGCGAACCCCGTGGCGGGTAAACCTGTTAACCAGAAGTCAGTGCGAGAACTGCCGGATGTGGTTAGGAAAAAGATAGGGAAAGAGTTGGCATTGGGCCGCATGGCTGGCCCTTTCGACGCTCCTCCTTTTCCCGAACTGCATTTCCCCCCCCCCTCGGAGTGGTGCCTAAAAAGGCACCAGGGGAATTTCGCCTGATTCACAATTTATCACACCCCAGGGGCACGTCAGTGAATGACGTGATCCCCCCGAGCCTTGTTCAGTGCGCTATGCTTCATTGGACGATGCGGTCAAAATGATTAGGAAATTTGGCCCGGGTGCTCTATTAGCGAAGTGTGACATAAGAGTCGCCATTCCAGCTGCTGCCAATCAATCCTCAGGAATTTTGGCTGCTTGCTTTTCAATTTGAGGGTGCTTATTACTTTGATAAGGCAATGCCCAGGGGCTGTTCGGTAGCCTGTGCAGCATTTGAGGCCTTCAGTACTTTCCTGGACACTGTCATGCAGACTTCAAGTCTGCCGTCTGAAAAAATCATCACATTGAGGAAGGTTATCGAGGAGGTGCTTCCCCTCTCTAAGGTAACCTTGTGTCAGCTTCAATCGCTGTTGGGACACTTGAATTTCGCTTGTAGGGTGGTGGCACCAGGGAGGCCCCTTTTGCTCCCGCCTGGCAAGACTCACTTCTGGCTTGCGGGCGCCTCACCACCACACACATTTGCCCCAAGATGTGAAGGTGGACCTTCGGAACTGGTTGATATTCCTTCAGGAATTCGATGGGGTCTCACTGTGGCAGGACACTTTGAACCTCCGCAATGCTTCCAGGTTCACTCTGCAGGTGAACCTGCAGGTTCCTTAGGTTTTGGGCTATATTGGCAGGGTCGCTGGTGTGCCATGCCTTGGCCGGCGGCCTGGCAGGAGGAGGCGATTACACGGGACTTGACTTTTCTCGAGTTTTTCCCCATTGCAGTGGCCGTGCATATAAGGGTCGAGGAATTCAGGGACCGTCCTTCTGGACTGACAACCAGGCGGTGATGACCCAGTTCAGAGCCTTGGCTCCGGAGGCGTGAGAGCATCCGGAGCGTTTTCCAGACCACCTGTGGAGCCTTGGAGGCACTTAGCCATGCAGGGAGTAGCCGCTTCTGTTGCCCCATCCACTTTTCGTCTTATAGAAGGCCTGGGCTGATTTTGCCCAGTTTTGCGGTCAGTCCGGGGCGGGCCAGTTTGCCTCGCCCCCGACAGCTGACATGGTGCTGGAGTATTTGACGCACCTCTTTGCGATGGGCCGTGCTCCCAGGACCATCAGGATCCAGGCAGCGGCTATTTCCTTTTTTGCCAAGCTTTTCTTTGAGAAGGACCCTTGTTCGAAGTTTTTTTTTTTATTTATTCGACAGGCCTTGAAAGGTTGGGCTAGGATGGCTCCATTGCAAGCCCAGGCCAGGCACCCAATTACTTTTGCTCTTTTATTTAAAATGCGAGCCAAGCTTCACGTGGTTTGCTGGTCGCGCTTTGAGGAGCGCCTTTTTCGGCTGCCTTTTCACTGGCCTTTTCTGGGGCACTGCGGGTTGGGGATGTGGTCCTTGAGGCTTCCCAGCTCGCTGGTTCGCGGGGTCTGTTGTTAAATGATGTAGATCTGTCTGTTTCAGAGGTGGTCATCACCGTCCTCAATTCCAAGACTGCTCAGCTGGGCTGGGGGGTTGTGATCCGGCTGCCCGCCACGCGGAGGCTGGGCCCTTGCCCGGTCAAGGACACTGCTCTGTATCTTGCGGTGCGCCCCGCTGGGAATGGCCCTTTCCTGGTGCATGAGGATGGCTTGCCTTTGACCCGGCAGCAGTTTGCCAAAGTAATGCGCAAAGCCATCATAGCCTGTGGCCGCGTGGCGGCTGGTTATGCCCCTCATTCCTTCAGGATTGGCGCAGCTACGGCGGCTGCCCGTTGGGGGCTGTCAACAGACAAGATTAAGGAGCTGGGACGGTGGAAGTCGGATGCCTACAAGGCTATGTGTGACGTTGATATGGTTTTAATTGTTGTTTTTCTGTTCCCTTCAGGTCCTGCACCCGTACGCATTTGGATTGTCGGGCACAGCATCGTTTACTGGGCCGGCGCCAGAGCTCGGGAGGCAGGGCTATGGCCCAACCTTGGACTTTCACCCCATGTTTTTGTTTCCTGGTTGGGCAAGAGGGGCATGTTGTGGGAGGAGTTGATTCCTTCGCTTCGCAATCGTGTTGCTGGAGAGGGCCCACCTGATGCCATGGTTTTGCAGTTGGGCGAAAATGACTTGCCAGCCACAAAGTGCCAGGTGTTGCGCCGCAAGATCCAGCACGATTTGCGGGAGGTTGCCTTTTTATATTCCCACAGGTTAAGTTGTTTTGGTCTCACCTGCTGCAGCGCCGCTCCTGGAAGGGAGCTCGTTCCGCTGTGGCTGTCGAAAGGGCACGCAGACGCACTAATAGTGCAGCAATTCAGGTGGTGTTGGATGTGGGAGGGTCTGAGATTACTCATCCCTCTATTTCTTTCAGGAATGATTCCCTTTTCCGCCCAGATGGCGTGCATCTTTCCCCCTTGGGCAATGACCTGTGGTTAGGGGCTATCGGGGGGGGGGCCCTGAAGGCTTGGCTGGGTTTGTGAGTGGTTTTGGCGGTGAGCCGGTGGCTCTTGTGGCGGTTAGGCATTGGTTCAGTGGTATGGGAGGCCGGTGGCCTCCAAGAAGTGATGTGAGTAATGGGAATTCCGTTAAAGGAAGCCAGGGGCTCTACAATGCTTGTCCGAACCCGGTGGGTTGCTGGGCCGAAGAGCATGAGCCCCTGAGGACCCCTGGGGAGGGGGAGGCTCTGATTCACCAGCCTCCTTAACTCTCCCCAGCTAATGGTTTCCCAGCGCTGACAAGTGGTCAGCTCTGTCCCGCCGGACAGCTAGTCGGTTGCTGACTAGGAGTCAGCTCTGTCCCGTCGGACAGCGTGAACCAATGCCTGCGCAACCACTCACGTGATTTGTATTCAATAAAAAGTTGTGGCCAAAAACATGCCAAAAACCCAAACCAAAAATTATGTGTCTTGTCTGAAGTTATTGGGGAGTGGCTGGGTGACCTACACACGCAACATCCATATCCATATCCATATCCATATCCATATCCATATCTATATATGAAGGGACCCATGTTGAGCCATTTTCCTGATGCAGGAGAATATCCTGGTAGATTCCCCTCCAAGTCCTTTACTAATGAAAACAGGGTGTATCAAAACATTCATTTGTGATCATCACAGCTCTCTTAGTCAACATTTAATTAGGCACCTTTACTCAAAAGTTTCCCTTCTTTATGCACAAAGAGAAACGACAAAATTGGCATTTGCCTTTCCTATCTCTTTTAGAGCAGCCCGATAAGGGTAATTGCATGGGCTCTCATCTAATTGATGCTTCAGATGAAAGCCCTGGGGCCAAAGCACTGGGTCTTAATTGGCTGCACCATCCATGTCAACAAATTCAATTAATTACAATATTTTAAAGTGGTTCTCCCGTCATTTTCAACTGCAGACAAAATTCTTCCTTTATGTTTTCTCTTAATTCTAATTTAATTATAGGGTGCGTAAATGAGGACTGACTTGAAAGGAGGGAGGAGATTTGCAGGAAGATTTCTGCCTGCTGCTCTGGGTGGTAAGGGCTAAGAATTACATTTAAGAGAAGACTCTGTATTCTACTTATTTAATTTGCCTTTTTTTTGTAGCCACAATTGCATTGTGGGAAAATATTTTTTTTTAAAAAAAAATGTTATGGTGTGCTACAAATAGCAGAACAAAACATAATGTTAATGTCCAGGGCACCTCCCAGCCAAAGGAATGCACACGGCAGAGAGATAACTCTTTATTTTCAAAGATAACACAGTCACGTCTAAAGTTCCGGATACACACACCAATCTAGTGTCTAGGCCAGGGGTCGGCAACCTCTGGCCCATGGGCCGGATCCGGCCCATGGAGGCTGTTTAACCAGCCCACGAGCCGTCCGGTTACCGGCGCGGCGTGGTGCGGGGACTGGCGTAGATGCCGGAAATCGCATCTGAACAGGTGTCTGGGCATGTGCAGAAGCGATTTCCGGCGCCGGGGGACATGCGCAGACGCGATTGTCTGGCCCACGGACGAGCTCTGTGGGACAGATCTGGCCCATGGCCAGATAACGTTGCCGACGCCTGGTCTAGGCATTTATTCCCAGGTCTGTGGTCTATGGAGCAGTTGCAGCAACTGGGAAACACTCCCCCTCTGCTACCCCTGCTCCTCCCTCTTCAATCCCCTCCTAGTTCTGGAAGACATTGGTGCAGGAGAGAAGGGAGGGTGAAGCACATGGCCCTTCACATGCCTGGCCAGCCTCTTCCTCCTCTTCCTCCAGGTCAGAAGTTTCTCCTGGATCTGATTCTTCCCTCCTGGTCGGTCCATGTCCCCATGAACCACCGCCCCTCTTTCTGAGACAGGCTCCAAGCCCCCCTTCCCTTTGTGCACACTCCCCAGCGTCCTGCCAGTCCCTGCCAGTTAAGCGTTTGTGGGGAGCATTTGTCATCCCTCCCCCAGAGTCCACCTTTCATTTTAAAACATTCAGCAGGCAAAAGTCACGCCCATACAGTCGCACCTCGTGTTACAAACACTGCATGTTGCGTTCGTCACGGGTTATGAACGCGCCGAACCCGGAAGTACCGGAACGGGTTACTTCCGGGTTCGGCGGTTTGCGCAGACGCACAAAATGACGTCGCGAGCATGCGCAGAAGCACCGAATTGCGTCACGCACATGCGCAGATGCGACGCTTCAGGATACGTGCTGCTCATGATGCGAACGGGACTCCGGAACGGATCCCATTCACATCCAGAGGTACCACTGTATTTAGAACATCTGCATCCAACAATATGTATGGTGTGAAAGTTCTCTGCGGTATTTGATCTATGAGTCAATGCACTCGCCTTACTCTGTAAGTCAGAGGTCAGCAAGCTTTTTCATCAGGGGGCCGGTCCACTGTCCCTCAGACCTTGTGGGGGGCCAGACTATATTTTTTTTGGGGGGGTGAACGAATTCCTATGCCCCACAAATAACCCAGAGGTGCATTTTAAATAAAAGGAAACATTCTACTCATGTAAAACCACGCTGATTCCAGGACCTTCTGAGGACCAGATTTAGAAGGTGATTGGGCCAGATCCGGCCCCCGGGCCTTTGTTTGCCTACCCATGCTGTAAGTGCTGACTTGATCAGTTCGCTCTACAGAATGTGCTCCTAAAAGTGCCATGCAATGTCCATTCTTCATTTCCCAAGAGTCATGCCTTTTGTGTGGCAGCCCCTGTGGAACTCCCTGCCTATTGACATTTGGTAGGTGTCACTGTTTTATCCTTTCGGACTCCAGCCGAAAACATTTGCTTCAGCAAGCTTATTCAGACACACAATTGGTTACATGTTTTATTCTGTTCCGATGGTTTTAGATGTTTTTAAGACTTTTAAAAATGTTTTTGTTTTAACTGCATTTTTCTTACAGATGCGTTTGCCGTCCTGGGCTCCTTTGGGAGGGAGGGCCGGATATAAATCCTATGAATTTAAAAAGTGGGGAATTTAAGTGTTGGGGGTGGCTGAAATAGTTGAGGAACGTGTAGGGTTGAATCAAACCAGCCCCAAATTCCTGGTTCACCCAAATTTGGGAGGAATTTCACACAGCCACATCCCAATGGGTGCTGCAGTTTCAGAATGATTAGATGGGATACAATGATTCAGGATGGTTTGAGGAGCGATGGGGCACTTTGCTTATCTTCTCCTTAGCTTTGCCTTGCTTCTTCCTTTATCTTCTTTATTTCCCCACCCTACGCTTTAGTGAACAAACACCTTGTTGCAGCAGTGGCAACAGCAGTTGTTGTTGTTGTTTAGTCATGTAGTCGTGTCCGACTCTTCGTGACCCCATGGACCAGAGCACGCCAGGCACTACTGTCTTCCACTGCCTCCCGCAGTTTGGTCAGACTCATGTTGGTAGCTTCGAGAACACTGTCCAACCATCTCGTCCCCTGTCGTCCCCTTCTCCTTGTGCCCTCCATCTTTCCCAACATCAGGGTCTTTTCCATGGAGTCTTCTCCTCTCATGAGGTGGCCAAAGTATTGCTTCAGGATCCAGTGAGCACTCAGGGCCCTTCAAAGGCCACAGCTGACTGGACTCTTAAAATAATTATTCTATCATTTTTAAATACAATTATTATTATATTATATTATATTATATTATATTATATTATATTATATTATATTATATTATATTATATTATATTATATTATATTGCTATTGTGAAGTGGGGCCAAACATGCAACAAAATTTATGACCAGTCTGAGCCTAGGGCTTGTCGATCAGAAGGTCGGTGGTTCAAATCCCCACGACGGGGTGAGCTCCCGTTGCTTGATCCCAGCTCCTGCCAACCTAGCAGTTCGAAAGCATGTCAAAGTGCAAGTAGATAAATAGGTACCGCTCCGGCGGGAAGATAAACGGTGTTTCCGTGCACTGCTCTGGTTCGCCAGAAGCGGCTTAGTCATGCTGGCCACATGACCCAGAAGCTGTATGCCGGCTCCCTCGGCCAGGAAAGCGAGATGAGCGCCTCAACCCCAGAGTCGGTCACGACTGGACCTAATGGTCAGGGGTCCCTTTACCTTTACCTTACCCTACACCACGATTTTTCATAATGCATTTGCATTCCATGCTAGACAAATTGACGTGGAAAGGGTTCATTGAAGGTATAAAGTCTGAAAAACACTCTTGGGGGGTGGGGACAGAATTAAGCTCTTTGATAGTGAAGTCTCATTTCCCCTTCAATCTTGATTTCTCACCTCCACTGTGGTTCCTCTTGGATAGCTTCCTCCAAGCACAGAACATCTATCCATTTTCATAGTTCTCATGGTAGTTAATTTAGTGGGGATATGACAGCAGACTGGCATATTTCTGTGCAGAGCTGTGGAATATGCCCCCACCCCAAACGTATTTCCAGTCTGTAAACAAAGAATGAGGTCAGCGGGAGAACATAATTGAAGACTCGCGTCTTGCAATAAGTCCTTGGAGCACATTTGGGATCCAATTTGATTGTACAAGAAGCTTGTCAAGATCCTTGACAGCAAATAGATACTTGTCAAGCTGATGATTTTCTATCCTGAAGCGAACAAGTAACAACTGCAGTGTATATGAATGAATATAGTATGAATGTAACGCCCAAACTGTGTGTGAACTCCACTCCCAAGCCACCCAAAAATATTGGAGTGGTGGTAGCTTCCAAAGAGGGACACAGGTGGCGCTGTGGTCTAAACCACAGAGCCTAGGGCTTGCCGATCAGTAGGTCAGCGGTTCGAATCCCTGCGATGGGGTGAGCTCCCATTGCTTGGTCCCTGCTCCTGCCAACCTAGCAGTTTGAAAGCATGTCAAGTGCAAGTAGATAAATAGGTACCGCTCCAGTGGGAAGGTAAATGGCTTTTCCATGCGCTGCTCTGGTTTCGCCAGAAGCAGCTTAGTCATGCTGGCCACATGTCTGCAGACAAACGCCGGCTCCCTCGGCCAGTAAAGCGAGATGAGCGCCGCAACCCCTGAGTCGTCTGCGACTGGACCTAACGGTCAGGGGTACCTTTACCTTTAGCTTCCAAAGGTGTATGACACACTACTTGTACAGTTGGGACTTGTACAGTTACAGATGTTGAATCCATGATCAAAGAATGCACTGTAATAATAAGCAGAAGACAAATGCACCACAGATGAAGTCCACTGCCACATGAGGACTGGACATCTTGGAGAGCAAGACTCAAACGTCCTATAGCGCGCGCACACACACACACACACACACACACACTGGACACCCTCCCATGGACCATGGGATTGCAGCTTAAAGAAGGTTCTAGACAGTTAAAAGGCTAGAAAGCCTGGAATAGGCTGCATGATATGTTGTGGGAATAAAATGAGACTGACATGCTTTTTAAGTGAATTGGCTTGAATTTATGAGGGGTATTGGAAGATGACTTTCTAATATGATGCTCCATTAGGCACCTTCTGAAGTTAGGAAGGGCTTTTTCTTTCCCATTTTCTCCATTTGTCTGCAGCTTCTGAGATGGCTGCGAGACAGATACCTGATGGAACAAGCAAGTGCTAAAGCATGACAGGACATTTTTATTTCAGGTGGACAGTCTTGTCGACTCTTCTAAGTACAAATGGATAGAAAACTGTGAAGAGGCTTTCTCCCCTGGGTGCCAATGACTGGTGAATCTATCTAGTCTTCCTTTATCACGTGTGACAAAAGTGAAGCAGTATTTGACACTGGCCAAATGCTCATTCTCGCGATGGAGACATTTTTGCGGGTTCCGTAGAAGGTGGAGCAGATCATTGTGTTCTGCACACAGCCACATTTGCGCTGTGTATCCACCTCCACTCCACAGTAAAATCACTGCCAGTGGAGAGCAAGACAGATGTTATACAGGCTGAAGTGATAGTTGCCATTAGGGTTATGGCTTGGCTTCAGAAGAAGACTGTATACTGAGCTAAAGCAAGGCAATTTGAGGTATTCAGAAAGCCGCTCCTCTTCCTGGAGGGGCAGGGTTATTTTACTTACTTTGCAGGGTTGGCACCTGCGAGGGGCACTTGGTCTTGAAGTTGGTAATGAGGTGTTCTAACTGATGCGACAGGACGGAGGATCTACCAAAGGCTAGCCCTTGAGGAGACACTTCAGTGGAAAACTCCACTGGATTCGCTGTGACTGACCCCCTAAGGGGTCTAAAATTGACGTTGAAACAACTTGATTTATATGTCCAGCCAGGTCTTCAATCAACTCCGGGCCGGATCTTTGTGAAGGGGCGTCGCTCCCCTGTCTTGGATGTAGTATCGGGGCAGGTACTGGCAAAGGTACTGGAGAAATTTGGCATACTGATGTCATTTGTATGACGGATCTTTGCCGCTCAGGGGAATACGAGGACTCCAGTTCCGGCATCGATGAATTAGTTGATAAGGATCTATTAAGGTGAAGAGAGATCTGGGCTACACTCTTCGGCAGAGAGCTCTTGGGGGGCGAGTCAAAATTTATCAAGGGTGGAGATGGAGAGCCGACTTGTAAGACGGGCTCCTGGGTCTGCCGTGCACTGGTGAGTTTTGCCCTCAGGTAGGGGAGATGGAGGTTTAGGGGACGGACTAAGATAAGAACGATTGAGGGCACAAGGAGAAGGGGACGGCAGAGGATGAGATGGTTGGACAGTGTTCTCGAAGCTACTAACATGAGTTTGGCCAAACTGCGAGAGGCAGTGAAGGATAGGCGTGCCTGGCGTGCTCTGGTCCATGGGGTCACGAAGAGTCGGACACGACTGAACGATTGAACAACAACAACAAGATAAGAAAGACTTTCTGCTTCCATAAGGCACGGCTCTGAAGAGACAGCGGGGTTAGCTTGAGCAGTGAGCGGGTCTTTTCCATTCTGCCGGACATATATAATCTGTTGTTTAAGTACTTCTTGTCTATTTACTATTTCTTGTTGTTCCCTTGGTGAGAGGGGCAGGGTTGCGGGCAGGCGCTCAGCATCCAGTCTTCGGAGGAGGATCTCCCAGTGTCTAGGGTCCCTTCATCTGGTGGCAAGAGTCATCACTCCAAACGCAGGACCAAGAGGCACAGAGATGGTGATTCTTCCTCTTCTACGGGTACGTCTTCTCAGACCTCCGATGATGAGTCAGACGTAGTCTTGGGCCGGTATTTGGGCCACGGTGAGGGGGCTTTGGGCCTTCCCAGGTGTGCAGCCTTCCCCTTGAATACTGTTTCTTTAAACTTCTGCTGTAGTTAAAGCTTTGCTGCAGTGCAGTTATATAGCAACTTGTCTTAAATATTAAGGGGGAAAAAACAGTTTTGGCTGGTGGGAGTTTTAGTGAAGTTGAAATCATTGCTAGTTTCACATGCCATAATTATTGCTTATAATACTCATTTTATTTGATGCTTCAGTCTTTTCCTCTATTTTAGTAGAGTTAAGTTTAAAGGTTGTGATTGCATTTTCATATTCTATTTAGTTTTGTACATTTAATCATTGTGTTTTACGTTTCTCTTGCATGCTCTGTTCCTTATGTTTTCTCTTACCAAAGATTATGGTGTGGTTTTCATATTATTATACTTACATCTTTCATAAACGGAACTGCATCCATTGGCTTTATGTTAATGTCTCTGCAATAAATTTTATGAACAAATGTCAGCTCTTGTAACTCTATTGTAATTGTATTGTATTGTATGTTGAAGATTTTCAGGAAAAAATTGTATTACCCACAAAGCAAGTGAAGAAACCCCTTTACTCACTTGTTGACTTGCCATCTTCTTGGTGTCTCCCATTCCACCTGGTACTTAACATTTGCTATGTACTACTGGTAGTTTCATATACCATATGTACTTGTCAGTGACTTTGAGGCATGCACAACTGGGTGCAGGATTGTAGCGGCTTGTATTTTTATATCCATTTTGATGGATAAAAATGCCATTTTTGCCAACAGATACTGAAAGTCCAGTGCTTTTTTTTACTCAAGGCTATGCAATACCCGCACCTCTTTTGTTCTTACTGTTATTAAAAAGTGTGGCACTTAATGTCAAGACTTCATGGTGAGTACCAGCACCTATTTTTCTAGGAAAAAAATCACAGCAAAAGTCCATTTGCCCCCCATAAATCGTGTCCTCCTCACAGAGGGCACATGTTGTGGTGAGATCAACGTGACTGAACCTCTAAGGTTGTGGGTGGGTCATTTGGATAGACACAACGCCCGATTGGAGGTGCCTCGTTGCTGGGTGCAATTTGGCCAATGGGAAGAAGGCAGGGGTTCGAGGGACCTATTTAAGCCCATGCACATGCCGGTGAGCTTCCTCTTTTCACTTGTGCATTGGAACACCTGCCCACCTCTCCCTATATTTAGGGTTTTTTCAGCGATTGACCTTGCTATGCCATTGTGTGTCGTCTGTCGTTGGGACAGGGGCACGGTAGGAATTTCCCCACTTAGCTGATTGGCTGTTGCCATTTGGGTTTCGCCTGCTGCGTAACAAATTGTCACAACTTGTAAGGTTGCGGATAGGCACTGGTTCAGGTGATAGGGATGGGAGAACGCTCTCGCCATCCCTATGTGAAGGGTATTCCGTTAAAGGAATCCAGGGACTCAATGGTTTGATCAACCGCTGAGAGGGGGTTGTGTCCGTGCCTGAGTCCGGGGAGCATCTGGGGAGTGGACAGAGTCTGCTCCCAGGCTCTTGACCTTCCCCAGGTGTTTACCCTTGGCTGTCCTATGGTGTGCCCTGGGTCAGAGCTACCTACCGTGGGTGTAGGGAGCTAGTCGAAGCAGAGCCTATGCAACCACTCACTTATCTGTAATCAATAAAGTTGTGGCCTAATTCTGCCCAAAAAACCAAAACCAAAATTTGAGTCAAATGTGTTTTCTGGTTGACATATAAGGCATGTGCTTTCTGGTTGACATATAAGGCATGTCCATGGTACCAGAGTATAACAACACATCTTACTCTTACATTTCTTGGAAATATCACTAATCCAAGGCGGGAGAACAGTGAAACTGGAGATTCTAAACTGCAATGAGGAAAGGCGAACTAGATGACTAAAAGTTGCCATAAACAGCTTGGCACATAATTAACTGATTCTTCGTCTTGTACTTCCTTTTCAAATAATCCAAAAATAACATGGGATGATAGAAGATGGTTCATTATTTTTCACAGCTCACTAATTAATTTTTATAATGATTTTGGAGATAACTTCAAATCCATCTCTTTATTTTTAAACCAAGTTATAATTGGGTTCATTCAGATTCCTAGGATGTAAATCATAGTCTCTGTTATTCTTATTTGTTCCATTTAAAAGCCTTTGCTAAAAGAAATAAAATGTGTGTAGAGTGACAATGAGGGGAGAAATCTGATTTGGTTCACATTGAATGCCAAATTTAAAACACAGCCATCTTCTATTACTCACACTTATCTGAATTTTGTGATGCAATTCTCCAACCACACAATGTTTACAAAAATGCTTATATTAGGGAAAGTGTGCATTAGTTAAAATAACTTACAGAAGTGTATTGTATAAGTGAAAATGGCTTTATAAACATGTGCATACGTATTATGGAAAACTGCATTCAAACTACAGGTAGATAGCCGTGTTGGTCTGTCATAGTCAAAACAAAATAAAAAAAATTCCTTCCAGTAGCACCTTAGAGACCAACTAAGTTTGTTCTTGGTATTGTCGGTCTGTACCTGTGCAAGTTTCTTGGTGAGGTTGATGGACTTCCATTTCATTCGGCTCAATGTGGTGCCTTCCATAGTTCCAGTTACAGGTAGATAGCCGTGTTGGTCTGTCATAGTCAAAACAAAATAAAAAAAATCCTTCCAGTAGCACCTTAGAGACCAACTAAGTTTGTTGGTCTCTAAGGTGCTACTGGAAGGATTTTTTTTTTATTTTGCATTCAAACATTAACATTAAAAATACATATTGAAACACAGCTAATAACTTAAGCTGAGTCTTAAACAAATTATGCCATACTGAAATTTAACAACAACAAAGACCCAAGAACACAATTATCTTTTTTTTTAGGAATAGGTCTATGCAGCATTTGATTCTGAATAAATTGTAAATTCCAACTTAAAATGAACTATGTCACCAAGGTTTTCCATGTTCTAATTTTACTCTTCCGTAATAATATCTGACCAATACTTGTAGGAAAGTTGTTTCTACGCCTTCTCCTTCATACTTAGACAATGTCTTATCTATCACTTCTGGGGTCAAAGGAAATGGTTATCCCGCTCCAAATCGCACCACTTACCCATTTGTACTAAAAAAAAGAAGAAGGAACTTTCATAAGTTCAAAGATCTCTTCAGGCTCTGAAATGTCCTCTTGAGACCACCGTAGCCTCAAAGGGACTTGCAGAAGATTAGCTTTGGCTTCACCACTCTCTCCTCACGTTTATTTCAGAGAGAATAACCACTGGCTCCCTCACACTTCATCTCATTGTACATAGGCACTTGAAATACGCAATGGTTTGAAGCAAACTATTATTTATTCCTACACCACAATGTTTTCTCATGCCTCCAACTCACATCTACATCATCTTTCTTTCTTTCCTAACCCTTAACAGGTTTTTCTGAATCCCACGTTCTCCCCTTTTCTTCATAGCACTTATTCTCTACATTACTAAGTTTCTCCATCTCTCAGTCCTCTGCCTTCCACCTTCAGGAAATCGTGTCCTCCCTCAAAGAGGGCACGTGTTGCAGTGCAACCTGGCAACCAAATCCTGTGTTGTGGGTGGGATCGTTTGGATAGCCACAGCACCCTATTGGTAGGTCCCTTGATGCTGGGTGTAATCAGACCAATGGGACGCTAGCCAAACGGATCAAAGGACTTATATAAGCCCATGGACGTGTCCCTGAGCTTCCTCTTTGGGCCAGTGCATCACAACACCCGCCCACCTCTTGCGCTTGACCTTGCTATGCCATCGTGTGTTGTCTGTCGTTGGGACAGGGGCATGGCAGGAATTTTCCCCACTTGGCTGATTGGCTGTTGCCATTTGTGTTTCACCTGCCGCGTAGCAAATCGTCACAACTTGTAAGGTTGTGGATAGGCTCTGGTTCAGGTGATAGGGGTGGCAGAAGGCTCTCGCCATCCCCATGCGAAGGGTATTCCGTTAAAGGAATCCAGGGACTCAATGGTTTGGTCAACCCTGAGAGGGGGTTGTGCCCATGCCCGAGTCCAGGGGGACATCTGGGTGGTGGACTAGCCTGACCCCGGCTTTCCGTTGTTCCAGGTGTTCACCCTAGGCTGACCTATGCTGGTGCCCTGGGTCAGCGCTACCTGCCACGGTGCAGGGAGCTAGTCGAACCAGAGCCTATGCAACCACTCACTTGCTGTAATCAATAAAGTTGTGGCCTAAATTCTGCCAAAAACCAAACCAAAATTTGAGTCTTGTTTGAATTTATTTAAGGGGGAGGTTAAAGGTCTAAACACGCAACTGAAGACATTTCCAAACAGACGACACACACACCAAGGATTTTTTAATTATTATTATTTTGCGTTACACTGTCTCTCATCCTCTGAGCTGAGCGTTCCCTATAACACTGCTGTGGCTTTGTAGTTGTTGTGAGCTATTGCAGGATCAGCTGCATCACCTGAAAGAAAGGAGCTTCAGCAAGCTAAAGTTGATTAAGAAATATCTCAAGCCATGAAAGACAGAAGGAAAACCTACTGGTTCTGCGCACTGAAACAAGCCGTGAGATACTGTGATTCAATTCACCATTTTGCCAATACCAATCCTCTATAATAAAGTTGCTGTGTCCCTGCGTCCGTTCCGTGTGTCACGGAATTGAGCTACTGCGCATGTCCGTGTCCCACACGGACGCAGGGATTGGAGCGGGCGGAGAGGGGGGCGTGTCCGCGAGGCAGTGGCGGTGCACGCGCGGTGTCAGTTGCGCCAGCGCCGCTGCCTCGCACGGACGCAGAGAGCCGCCCCATCCTCGCCGCCGCTACCGCCGCCGCTACAGCCGCCCCCAGGGAAAACGAAGAAGGGGGAGGGAGCCCCTCTCCACCCCCAGCGGCCGCTGTTCTGCCTCCTCCTGCCTCCTCCTCCTCTAGCGCCCATTATTGAACGGGCTAAATTCAACTAGTGAGAAAATAAAACTGGAAGTGTTTCAGCTGCGTAGATACTTTGCCTGGGTTGACATTATGAGATTTGACATTACTTTCTCTGTGGAATAAGATGCGTTTCTAACTGGGGGAAGAGGGAATTTAATTTATTCTGCTTGATTAAACATGTTAGCGTTTCACAACGTGGATCAACATATTTTTTAAAACGCATTTTCGAATGTACATCTCACAGTGATTTCAAAATAAAATATATCAACAACAAGACATCTATAAATACAATTTCTAGAACAATGCATGTAAAAATTGGGATAGCAATCTCCATTTAAAAGAATCACAGGAAGAGAAATGTATTCTGTGGGTATCAAAAAGATGGTAAAGAAATTGCCTGGGAGGAATGGGAGTAAGTTCCTATGGCACTAACTGCCACCACAGTAAAAGTATAATTCCTACATTATATGAACAAACCGCCTCGTGAGATGGCATCTGCAGTGACTGATTTGGTATATGAGGAATGAGATGGTTGTTTATAAAGTCTTTGAATAACAATGTCTTTATGAATGACTTGGTTGAAGGAATCGAGGGGATGCACATCAGATTTGCAGATGACACCGAACTGGGAGGGATAGCTAATGCCACAGAAGAGAAAACTGAGGTTCAAGAGTATCTTAACAGATGGAAGAACTAGCAAAATATATTCCAGTAGGGACAAATCATAGAACTGTAGAGTTTGAAGGGACCCCGGGGGTCATCTAGTCCTATGCAGAAATCCTGCCCACAGCCATCTCTGGATGGGCTCAGACCACCAACTTTCTGGTTGACAGCGAAACTCACTGACCCATTGTGCTACACTCAGTCAGGAAGAACCAGCTGCACAAATATAAGATGTACATGTGAAAAGGATCTAGGGCATAGCTGTCAACTTTCGGATTTGAAAATATGGGATCAGCAGCCTCACCTGTCCCGGGGACAGTCTACGGTTCTCGGGGACAGTCCACGCCACGCTAAGCCCCCAAGCTACAAATTAATTTACACCAGGCTACACACCATCATCTTTCCCCACCTCAGGGTCTCTTTTCCAGGGAGTCTTCTCTTCTCATGAGATGCTTCAGGATCTGTCCTTCCGGTGAGCAGCCAGGGCCGATGTCCTTCAGAATGGATCGGTTTGATCTTCTTGCAGTCCACGGGACTCCAGCACCACAATTCAAAAGTGTCAATTCTTCATGGGGGGATTGATCAGGTTCACTCTTTTGGCTCTCTGGCATCCATTAATGACTTATTATACAAACGTGTTGCAGACTTTGCATCCTTTAACACTCTTTTGGAAGGAGTGTATTTGTGGGCTGGGCCAGAGTGGTTGATTTTACATGCAAGCAAAGCACAAACAATGCTGTTGTCTAATGGCATCCTATTCTCTGTAACTATTGGTGAGCAACGCAGCCGAGCAACGCAGCTGAGGAGCCTCCCTGGCCGGCAGGGAGGGAGAGGAGCTGCTTCCTTTGAAATCCGGGAAATTTACGGGATATCTAACAATCCGGGATAGCAGCGGGAAACGGCACTGGAATAAGGGAATTTACTGCCAAAAAGGGGAAGGTTGACAGCTATGATCTAGGACAGGCTTCCTCAAACTCGACCCTCCAGATGTTTTGAGACTACAATTCCCATCATCCCTGACCACTGGTCCTGCTAGCCAGGGATCATGGGAGTTGTAGGTAAAAACATCTGGAGAGCCAAGTTTGAGGAAGCTTGATCTAGGGTTTTAGTAGACCATAAGCTGAATAGGGACAAGGGTGGCGCTGTGGTCTAGACCACTGAGCATAGGGCTTGCTGATCGGAAGGTCGGTGGTTCGAATCCCTGCGATGGGGTGAGCTCCCGTTGCTCGGTCCCAGCTCCTGCCAACCTAGCAGTCAAAGTGCAAGTAGATAAATAGGTACCGCTCTGGTGGGAAGGTAAACGGCGTTTCCGTGCGCTGCTCTGGTTTCGCCAGAAGCGGCTTAGTCATGCTGGCCACATGACCTGGAAAAACTGTCTGCGGATAAACGTCAGCTCCCTTGGCCAGTAAAGCGAGATGAGCGCTGCAACCCCAGAGTCGTTCGCGACTGGACTTAAAGGTCAGGGGTCCCTTTACCTTTACCTTAAGCTGAACATGAGTCAACAGTGTGATGCAACAGCAAAAAAAGCTAATGCATCAACAGAAGTCTAGTGTCCAGACCAAGGGAAGTGATATTCCCACTCTGTGCATGTGTGGCTGAAAATGTGGTTTTTTGTCTTTTTTTTTGTGCTGTTTTTTTGTTTTGTTTTTATGGGATGTCATCCAATTTCATTGCACTTGTACAACGTTGTACTTGTACAATGACAATAAATAAATCTTATCTTATCTGTTCTGCCTTGGTCAAATCACATCTGGAATACTGTGTCCAATTCTGGACACCACAATTTAAGAAGGATATTGACAACCTGGAATGTGTGCAGAGGAGGGTGACCAAGATGATGAAGGGTCTTGGAAACCAAGCCTTATGATGAATGGTTGAGGGAGTTGGGTATGCTTAACCTGGATAAGAGGAGACTGATAGCCATCTCTCTTCCCTATCCCTGATTACTGCTGACATAGGCACTGACTCCTAGGGGCCAAGGCAGTTTCTGCCCCCCCCCCCAGGTATTTTTTGAGGGGGCCGGGCACCCTCAGTTTTCAGAGGGCATTTGGCTCCACCCCCTGGCTCCTCGCAACATCACACGTGCAACATCAGGACATCACACAATGTCAAATTGGCCCCCCTCGATAATCTGGAGAAGCTGGCACCTCTGACTGCTGTCAGTGTAAATTGGAATTCAAGGATTCTGCTGAGCTTTTAATTCTTTTATATGTAACTAGCTGACCCGGCCACGCCTTGCTGTGGCTGATTTGGTGAAATGCAAAAGTAAGATACAGTATGAAAGAGAAAGCGTATGTTTACTTACACCTTATCTCGTTGAAGTTCAGTCTATGTGTTCTCCGTTTGCCCCTCCCATTTTTGTCTTCATTTCTTCATTTCTACAACTGTTTATTACTACTATTTTAGTCTATGAGGTTCTTTGTCCTGATTTTGTCAATGGCAAACCACGAAAATGGCGATTCCTCCCGGCGTGGCTCTATACCGGCGGAGCTAGCAGTAGCGTTTGTGGGCAGTCTGTCTGTCGATTGGATAGTGGTAGTGACGTCGGGAAAGGGGGAGGAGGGGTCAGAAACAGGTGTGTTGTGCTGTGCTGTTTAACGTCCACTGGAGGGCACTATATTTATTTTTGCAGAAAATCACATTTTTACCTGGGAAAGTTGTGGTATTTGTGCAATGTAAGTACATATGATCACTCCCATATGGGCATGGAACGTTGTGTCCAAATTTGAACAGAATTGATCAAGGGGTTACGGAGAAAGGCGATTGTTAACAAACATCCAACTTGAACGATTTTATATATATAGATAACACATAGTCAATACAAAGGGCATTTAATAATGTAGCAAACTCATTGCCTTAAATTCAACATTAAGACATTGAAAATGTTACCAAATTGTCCAAATGAGTAAAGTAAACTACATGTGTTCATAGACTAGAACCTCCACTCACACTGCAAAGTGTGGGGAGGTGGATATTTTTCAGAGGTTATTTAGCTTCTCACTCCTAATGAGTCCAATCAAAGATAGCAAATCCAATTACATTTGAGAAAGGCAGGATAACATAGCTGATCGTGTTACACTTTGCCCATTTTGTTCAACTTAATTGGGAAGAATTAATGAGCACAGTAGAGAAATAATGGTATTCTATTAAGCCGGGGCAAATGTTTTAAAATTAAAGACATTTGTCATGAAGAGTAATACATATTTGATTGGTTGAAACACCATCGAAATAAACTGCATTGTACTAGCTCACAGCTCAGCTGACAAAACTGTGGATCAACTAACACCAACAAACACAGCCGCTTTATATAGTAAACATTTGTTTAGTTTTCAGTTTATTAAATGTCAAATTAAGTGTTAACTTTGGTGGAAGCACAAAAAACTCAACCAACCAATTTAATTTTGAGAGGGGCAAAAGCTTATTTGAATGCAAAGTTGACATGTGTTCAATACTAGTCAAAATCTACTGCAAAAATTAATAGGAAAAATCAGCTAATTCAAAATTTTCAATCAACTACCCAAAAATACACCTTTTGGAATTAATTCACCTGCCTCTAAAGCCCAGACATCTCTATCGCTGCTGGGGAGTGAGATTCTGCAAACATTTTTGTGTGTCATGTCTCAGACATCTGGTGCAAAAAAATCTCCATTTTGTCAGAATGCAGCTAAAATGCTGGTAGTGGACTTGGACTGAAAATGATTTTACTGCATGGGATACATGGGCTGGGGATGGCAATAGCCAAACATGGTGCCCACCTGATGTCGTTGGACTACAGCTCCCACTGTCCTGGACCATTAGCCATCCTAGCTGGGACTGATGGGAACTGGAGATCAACAACATCTGACGTGTGTTAAGTTCCCTGTCCCGGGACCAGAGCCTAAATTGTTCCAGGGAAAAGGGGTGACATATGTACTGAAGTGGCACTACCTTGTATTCTCAGCTTGTTAAGAAGTTAAATATTCCAACTGGATTTAGAACTTCTGTTTTCTGGTATCTAATCCCCCCCCCCATTATTGCCTTCCAGGGATGCTTGTTAATAATAATAATAATAATAATAATTTATTTATACTCCACCAATCTGGCTGGGTTTCCCTAGCCACTCTGGGCGGCTTCCAACAAAATATTAAAATACAATAGTCCTTCAGATATTAAAAGCTTCCCTAAACAGGGCTGCCTTCAGATGTCTTCTAAGAGTCTGGTAGTTGTTTTTCTCTTTGACATCTGGTGGGAGGGTGTTCCACAGGGCGGGCACCACTACCAAGAAGGTCCTCTGCTTGGTTCCCTGTAACTTTGCTTCTTGCAGTGAGGGAACCGCCAGAAGGCCCTTGATGCTGGACCTTAGTGTCCGGGCTGAATGATGGGGCTGAAGACACTCCTTCAGGTATACTGGACCAAGGCCGTTTGGGGCTTTAAAGGTCAGCACCAAAAATTTGAATTGTGCTCAGAAATGTACTGGGATACAATGTAGGTCTTTCAAGACCGGTGTTATGTGGTCTTGGCGGCTGCTCCCAGTCACCAGTCTAGCTACCACATTCTGGATTAATTGCAGTTTCCGGGTCACCTTCAAAGGTAGCCCCACGTAGAGCGCATTGCAGTAGTCCAAGCGGGAGATAACCAGAGCATGCACCACTCTGGCGAGACAGTCTGCGGGCAGGTAGGATCTCAGCCTGCGTAACAGATGGAGCTGGTAGACAGCCGCCCTGGACACAGAATTGGCCTGTGTCTCCATGGACAGCTGTGAGTCCAAAAAGACTCACAGGCTGCGCACCTGGTCCTTCCGGGGCACAGTTACCCCATTCAGGACCAGGGAGTCCTCCACACCTGCCCGCCTCCTGTCCCCCCAAAACAGTACTTCTGTCTTGTCAGGATTCAACCTCAATCTGTTAGCCGCCATCCATCCTCCAACTGCCTCCAGGCACTCACACTGGACCTTCACTGCCTTCACTGGTTCTGATTTGAAAGAGAGGTAGAGCTGGGTATCCTATTAGGAAAGCTTCTGGTTTTTTAGTAAAAGTCATTTTAAACATTTTTTTCAATTCATTATATATCGTTTCCCAAAAGATTTGGACATTCCTACACTCCCACCACATATGATAAAAGGTACCTTCCCCTTCTTTACACCTCCAAAAGTTCTTTTGTTCAGTTTTGTACATTCTTGCCAGTTTTGCTGGTGCAACATACCACCTGTACATCATCTTCATGTAATTCTCTTTTAACAATATACAATCCGTAAATTTCAAATCCACTTCCCAAAGTTTTGTCCATTCATCAAATTGTATGTTATGCCCTATATCCTGCTCCCATTTAATCATTAATGATTTAACTTGACTTTAGTTTCCCATTCCAATAGTATGTTATATGCCTTCGGTTTGATTAGAACTTTTAAAAGACTTGCATTTCACAGTACCTGGGTCCCGGAGAAGAACTCAGCATGCGCCCCTGTTACCAAACTGCATTCCTCATCCAGTTTGGGGCACCTGCATGGCAGCTGCTTTTCATGTTTCCACGGACAGAGTTATGTGTCTGTTTATTTGACAAAACACTATCTGCATTATTATAGCGTTTGAAGCCAGCACTGTTGGGAATTCACATCCCGTCTAAAAATATTTCCCATTAAATGAAAATTACGAGGCATTACTTCTCATCACACTGTTTAGAACAGCTCCCAGGCATTTGGAAACACAGTGAAATTATTCCAAATTAGCAAGGCAAAAGATGAGGGAGAGTTAAATGGAACTACTACTCTTTCTCCTCAAAATGTTTTATTTATAGGCACGTAGGCAAACCTCTCGCACACCCTGTGCCTGCCCATCAATATTTATATGGTATTAAAAAGCACAAGATCCAATAAAAACAGAAAATTAGTAAAAGAAATTGGCTGAAACTTTAATCAACAATAACAAATTAGTGTTCCATGAGCAATTTGTGTTTTCTTTTGTTTTTAAAAAATCCTCTTTGGAGTATGTTGGTTTTTTGACAAATAATCCGTTTATATTGTACAGTGTGGTTAGACTTTAAAATCCATATTATGCAAGCATGGAAGGCTCCAGAGCATAACTATCTGAAGACCTGCCCCCTCTCACCCCTGCCGTCAAAACAGTTGAATGAGACCTATGTCCAGAAATTGGACCATTATCTCACTAACCTGAAAATGCCACAAATATTTAAAAGTACATAATGTGCAGGTTGGACTGTTAATCCTTCTAGGTCCTAGGATCTAATTATTTCAGGTGCAAAGTTTTCTGAATGATCCATTGTTACTGTGAAATGCAGAGCCTCTGCCAATATGAAAATCAGTGGTCCTTTCTGCTTGCTTTGAAAACACTAAAACACTGAAAAGGGGGTAGGGTGAACCCAATTTAGCCCCCTTTCCCTCTTCCTCTTTCATCCAAAAACCTTACATTGGGGAAAGGGGAAATGATAAATGACAGCAGAGAGATGCTATCCTTTCCAGCCAGGGGTCCCTCCCTTCCTCCCCTCTTTCCAAAGGGAAGAAAGCCCTGCTCTAATGGAAGTTGAAAGGTGATAGATTGGGTCCTCCCTTAAAAACGGCACGTGTTGCGGTGAGACCTGGCAACCAAACCCTGTGTTGTGGGTGGGTACGAATGGAAAGCCACAACACCCGATTGGTAGGTCCCTTGATGCAGGGTGCAATCGGGCCAATGACACGCAGGCTAATTGGATCAAGGGACCTATATATACTCATGTACGTGACCCAGAGCTTCCTCTTTGGGCCAGTACATCAGAACACCTGCCCACCTCTCCCTACTTTTAGGGCTTGCGTGCTTGACCTTGCTATGCCATCGTGTGTCGTCTGTCATTGTGACAGGGGCACGGCAGGAATTCTCCCCACTTGGCTGATTGTCTGGTGCCATCTGGGTTTCGCCTGCCGCGTAGCAAATCGTCACAACTTGTAAGGTTGCGGATAGGCTCTGGTTCAGGTGATAGGGATGGGGTAACGCTCTCGCCATCCCTATGTGAAGGGTATTCTGTTAAAAGAATCCAGGGACTCAATGGTTTGGTCAACCCTGAGAGGGGGTTGTGCCCGTGCCAGAGTCCAGGGGGACATTTGGGTGGTGGTCATAGCCTGACCCCGGCTTTCCGCCATCCCAGGTGTTCACCCTAGGGTCAGTGCTACCCGCAAGGGTGTAGGGAGCTAGTTGAACCAGAGCCTATGCAACCACTCACTTGCTATAATCAATAAAGTTGTGGCCTAAATTCTGCCACAAACCAGACCAAAATTTGAGTCTTGTCTGAATTTATTTAAGGGGCAGATTAAAGGTCTAAACACGTAACTTTGTAATGAGAAAACTGGTGTGGCTCCTGGAAGCTCTCGGCATGCATGTAAACAGCAGCCACACCCCAGGAAATGGCTTTGACTGGTTGGCTAAACCGGGTGAGGGGAACTGATGGGTCTCGAACCCTCGGTGAGCTAGGGACTTCCCCTGCATGCAAAAACAGGCTCCAGTGGATCGAACGGACGAGACCAAAAGTGGGTCCAATGGTCAAGAAGGCAGTTACTGGTCTCTGCAGCCACAGCGGATGCTGTGATTCTCCTGTGGTTTGACCCCAGAAGCATACTCCATTCTTTCTCAAGACAGACAGGTGCCCACAGCAACTTAACTGAGCATAATTAACAGTGTCCATGAATTAAGTGGCCACAGACTCCTACTTTAATATCATTGGCTGTTTGTGTCATATATCCGTGTTTTATTTTTATTTTTATTTTTGCTTTTGAAATGACTTCACATCAAGGTCTGGAGCCAATGTGAACACTGGTCACGTCCCCATATAATCAGCCTGTTTCCTGATAAATAGCCCCTTGTTTACAGAAACAAGTTGATTTAATTCAGTTTCACAATCAAAGAAAGGGGGGGGGGTTGTAATGATATTAGGTATCAGTGCCTTTGTAGCAATGTGGAATGCAATTTCCTCCTTTTTTTTAAGGGAAATCTACAGATCTCATTATCATTAAAGCTTCTTGGCTGTGATTAAAAATCTGCCTCAAATTAAAATCACTCCAAAATTGGAAGAAAATAATTCTGAATGACTGATTGTTTAACCACCACATAGAGATACCACACACACAATGAAAAGAGGGCAATTATTTCTTGGTTATATTAACATAAGTAGGTTTGGCCAGGGAGGCAAAATTAAGAGGAGGGAAAATGAAGTTCCCCATCTCCTTAATTTAAAAAACAACAACTCAGTGTGTAGTTTTAATTTAAGAAATGCATAGAACACTAAGAAACAAATAGAAACAACAGCCGCCACCACCAGCATCAAATGCTGGCCTGTACCAAAAATAAAGCAATTATATTAATTTGTTAGAAACAGAAGTGCTTGACAAGCCATCCTTAAGGATTCATCAAAGGAACAAATGCCGTCATAAGCAGCATCATTCATCTTGGACTATGAGAGGCAGGAAGGATGTTTCTTTTTCTTTTTTCTTTTTGACAAAATATGTTGAGTTTCGGAATAAGTAGGTGCCCTTCCATTAGACAAGGTCACATTTGAGGGTTTGCACTGACTTAATGATTTTGCAGATCTGTGGAAAGAAGGAAGGAAGGAAGAAGAAGAAGGAAAGATTTTGCTCCTCTCAGAAACCCTTCGGATTCATTTTGGAAATCACCTAGGAGAAACATACCAGTCACTTCAAATATAACTTTACATGGAATCTGAAGGCTGCTGAGATCTTTTGTTAGTCACCTAAAAAAATGGTCCCCAAGCCACCCCTCAAATAACACACACTTCACACAGAAATTTAAGTTTAAGGTTTTTGGCATATTTTTGGCCACAACTTTATTAAAATACAAAATATGTGAGTGGTTGCTTAGGCATTGGTTAAGACAGTGATGGCTAACCTTGACACCCCAGATGTTTTGGAACTACAACTCCCATCATCCCTAGCTAACAGGATCAGTGGTCAGGGATGATGGGAGTTGTAGTCCCAAAACATCTGGAGTGTCAAGGTTAGCCATCACTGGGTTAAGACTATCTGTCCCGCTGGGGACAGACTGACAACCGCCCGCCTTACGGAAGTCAGTAAAGGGAAAACACTTTGGGGAGAGAATAGGGGTCGGGTGTCTAGCCCTCATCTCTCCCCTAATGTTCCCAGAGGCTCAAGCGTGGCCCTAGCCCCTGACCAGGGGGTACGGACAAAAGCTTGGTAAGCCCCTGAATTGCTTTAACGGAATTCCCCGTGCAGCAGCAGCATTGGAGGGGCAGGCACAGCCAACCACATCCCCTCCACCAACCAATTTAATAACCAATGCCTAACCGCCAACCTTACAAGTTGTGACTAATTGCTACGCAGTAGGTGAAAACCAAATGGCACCAGCCAATCAGCCAAGTGGAAAAATTCCTACCAGGCCCCTACCCCAAAAGCAGACGACCCCATGACAGGCATAGCAAGGTCAACACGCAAGCCTAAATTATAGGGAGGGAGGGCGGGTGATCCAAATGCACGCAGCGAAGAGAGGCCCCACGCTGCGTGCAGGAGGAATATATAGCCTCTGGGCTGTCCTTCAAACATTGCAACATACAAATCTCCCCAACAACCCACAGGGCCCAATCACATGCCTTGGCTATCTATCCGATCCCGCCCAGCAACAGAGGGATGTCTTGCTGGTCCCCACCGCAACACATGCTCTTCATGAAGGAGAACCCGCTTTCTTGAAATTCCTTGAATGTTCTGCCTGAGAAAGGAGTCTCCAAATCTGCCTGGAAACATGGCTTTAGGTATAGTCCTTGTGGCATGCTCGTAATTTGTAACCAGACTGAGATTTTACTTTGGTTGCAATCAGTGCCGGATTTACGTATAAGCTAAACAAACTATAGCTTAGGGCCCCACTCTCTTGGGGGCCCCCCAAAAAAATTAAAGGGAAAAAAACTGGGTGTACATTTTCAAAATATAAGATAAAAAACAAATAAAATAAAACCTACATACAGCAACAGTGTTTTGTGTTGTGTAGGCTCCTATGATGTTAGTAATGGGCCCCGCCTGCTAGCCTGCTCCCTAAAATATCACTGGTTTGCTCATTCCTATATATAGGGTGCCTATATTCTGCATGTGCAAATGGCTTTAAATACCTATTAGGTCCATAAATTACTGTATAGCATATATTCAACACACACAAAAGCAGCAATTTGTTGTTGACAAAGGACAGCTGGACATATAAAGGGCCCCATTACCTTCAGTAGCTTAAAGGTAAAGGGATCCTTGACCATTAGGTCCCGTTGTGACCGACTCTGGGGTTGCGGCGCTCATCTCGCATTATTGGCCAAGGGAGCCGGCATACAGCTTCCAGGTCATGTAGCCAGCATGACAAAGCCACTTCTGGCGAACCAGAGCAGTGCACGGAAACACCGTTTACCTTCCCGCTGCAGCGGTACCTATTTATCTACTTGCACTTTGACGTGCTTTCGAACTGCTAGGTTGGCAGGAGCTGGGACCAAGCAACGGGAGCTCACCCCGTCGTGGGGATTCGAACTGCTGACCTTCTGATCGGCAAGCCCTAGGCTCTGTGGTTTAACCCACAGCACCACCCGCGTCCCCAAGCCTACAGCACCCGGTATTCCAAGGCGGTCTCCCATCCAAGTACTAACCAGGCCTGACCCTGCTTAGCTTCCGAGATCAGATGAGATCGGGCGTGTTCAGGGTAGTATGGCCGTAGACTTAGGGCCTCATCAAACCTAAATCCGGCCCTGGTTGCAATAGCTGGCAACCATATCTGGTTTCCTTTTTTAAAAATAATAATATCACCATACCACAATATCATAAAAATGACAGAGTGGTTTATAATAATCTCTCTCTATTATTCTGTGAGTTCCCAAGAGGTTCAATATGAGCGTTCATGTGAAATGCTTCATAGCATCATTTGCAAAGCATCACGGAATGACTGCCTGTGTAGACACTGAGGACTGGTACTTGTTAAGATTCCTTGCCCCTTCCCCTCCCCCCATGCTGCGCAAACTGGAATACCCATAGTTCTCCTTAGCTTGCCCCCCCATATTTATTTGATTGTTTTAGTCTCATAAAAAGAAATAAACTCCCCTCTGAGATGGCAACGATGTTTCAGCCTATAACCACCCCCTTTTAATAGCAGTGCTCCTCACTGTGTGACAGAGCAGTCATTAAAACAGATTCGTTAGCATTAAGTATGTTTGGGGCAACGCTATGCTACAAAGCACACACAACCCCCACCCCCACCCCAATGCTCTATCAATACTTTGCAAATTATATTGGAGGGGAAGCTGGAAAAACGCTGGATTTTATCAAATAAATTCCCTGGCATTTACCTTTCAGCGACACTGCTAGAGTGGGTTTAATTTCTAATGAGTCCCTTAAATGAAAACACTTGCTAATTGCATTCTGCCAAACTTGCTGCAGGTTACTTAATTGTCTAAAAGCAATTGTTTTAATGCTAGCTGTTCAAATTGAGTTTAAGTAGTGGCCTTCCTTCACAAGTGTTAACACTGTTTTCAGTTTGCAAGTGGTAGCAGCTGCTGCAAGATCCAGGCGCGCTGATGCTTCGGCCTAGGCTGGGAGATCTTATAGGAGGCAGGATCATAAAATCATAGAGTTGGAAGGAAGCCTGAGGATAATCCAGTCCAATGCAGGAATCTGCAGCCGTCTCATGCGGGGATCGAATCTGCAACCTTGGCATTATCAACGCCCCACTCAGGACTGGTGCTAGGGGTTTTGGCGCCCTAGGCGAGGGGGCGGGGCACGTGACGTCATTGCGCATGGCGTACGGTGCCCCGCCCCCTGCCCGCTGGGCACCCCGCGCCGCCGCGATTTTCGCTGCTGGTTGGGGCGGCACCAGGCAGTGGCGGGGGGCGAGGGGCAGGCTGGCCAGCGCCCCCTCCATTTTGGCGCCCCCGCCGCCGCGGTTTTCGCTCCAACCTGCTCGCTCCACCGCTGGTTGGGGTGGGGGCAAGGAGCGGCGGGGGGCAGGCTGGCCAGCGCCCCCTCCATTTTGGCGCTCTAGGCAGTTGCCTAGTTCGCCTAAATGGACGTGCCGGCCCTGGCCACACTCTAATCCAGACATGTCTAACCGGTTGATCGCGAGCTGAAATAAAATGATCTTTGGTGTGTTTCTGATCGAGCGTGGGATTAAATAATCAACTCTGGCCACTATTCCCCAAAGAAGCTCAACAACTCTTGGCAATGACAATGGGGAGATCACTGCCAGATTTTTTATATACTGGGAGTAGATCACAGTCTCTTGGGAGTTGGACGTGCCTGCTCTAATCAACTGAACTATCAGTAGTGGCAGGGGCGCTTTTAGGGTGCCATGCTGAAGGGGGCACCACAACAATGTCATAGAATGGAGCGCAAGAGGCGGGGGCGCCAAATTTAAGCGTCGCACAGGGCACCACTGGAATTTGGCCAAAGTATTCCGTGCTGTGGAAGGGAAAGGAGAATATTGGTACCGCTGGGCCAAAATCAGTTGCTACACTGGGTGTAGGATCAAATCCGCTCTAGAGAAATATGGAACCTGCTGGTTCTGCTTTGTGGTGAATATATTATTCTTGTTTATGTTAATTACAATACACACTCATAACGAACAATCAGAAATACTTAGGAAATATCTGCAGAATGACAATGACCGAATCATTTTGTTAGGCCTAGAGCAAGGGTGGTGGACAATTTGGCCCCCTCCGGGTGTTGTGGACTGCCACTTCCATCAGCCCCCCCCCCCCCCCCCCGCTTGGCCAATCCAGAAGGCACCCTTGGCCTGGAGCATGCACAGGCCCCTCCGATAACCAGAGTAGCATAACTGCGTCTGGAATAATGCAGTAGCAAATAAGCTAACCAAGCAAGTTTGACCGTTGAAATGACAGGACTATGGGAATGATTTTGGGGGTGTTGTCTGGTATGGTTTTATTCAATGGTTGAACAGTGCAACCTGATAGGGTGGAGAAGAAAGACTTTATAAGGATATGGTTATTAACCATCACTGTCAATGTACCCCATGATGTACTGTTGTTATTTTTTAAAAATGGAGGGTGAGGTTTTTTGGTCTTTTTTGTTAAAATAGTTGAAATGACCTGTATTTCCCATTTGCTGAGAGGAACCCTGCCCCCATGTGTCATGACAAACTGCTCAGGGAAGTGAATGGGGGGAAAGGTGAGCACTAGCAAGTGGGGGCTTTTGTTGTTGTTCAGTCGTTCAGTCGTGTCCGACTCTTCGTGACCCCCTGGACCAGAGCACGCCAGGCACGCCTATCCTTCACTGCCTCTCGCAGTTTGGCCAAACTCATGTTAGTAGCTTCGAGAACACTGTCCAACCATCTCATCCTCTGTCATCCCCTTCTCCTTGCGCCCTCCATCTTTCCCAACATCAGGGTCTTTTCTAGGGAGTCTTCTCTTCTCGTGAGGTGGCCAAAGTACTTTGGGAGCTTTTAATTTGCATTTATTTCCAAGCCCTAGAGTCAGCAGGGGCTTTGAACAGGAATTAACATGAGCGACAGCAGACTGGCTAGCATTTTAAATAGCGAGCCAAGCACAACTAACCCATCCCTCCGCTCCCAATCCCTTCTGCATGGATCAGACACAATCATCTTCAAGCAGCAGATGGAGGAACTGCCCATCTATTTTTTATGGCAGTTGCCACCATAAGTTCTTTATGTTGATTGTCATTTTGCATTGCTTTGCTGCAATCAAATTTGCACGATGTTGAGTCTGATGGAGACCCTACATATGCCAATGCGGACAGGCAGCATACACTTAATAAATAATAATTTGTGGTTTATATACGCAGATGTCAGTTTATTCATTCCATTAATCCTTCATAAGCCCATTAAAGTCATAGATAATTAGGTTGGCCCATTAGGGGAACAAATCTAAAAGCCACAGCGAGGCAATATTGTTTTTAGAACCTATTTAGTTGCTCGTAATAAAGTTATTACCATTATTGTGGCATAAGCTCTTTGTACATATTTGACTCAGCTAATTGTTCACCAGGCTAGTTTGCTGGGCGATGGGATTTCTTCAGTGCGGGTACATGAAAACTCCTCTGGACCCGCTGCCAGATCTGTAACAAGCACAACTTTGAAAAGTAATAACGGCGGACATTGTGTCGTGTTTTGGCCCAGCGAAAGCTCTCCGTGTGGGAGGGCTTCTGTAGCTTATGCCGCCGAGAAGAGCCAACAGGTGGAGAATAACATCAAATCTGCAGGATGTCAGTTGTCTTTGTAAAAGGTGTGCTTGTTTTATTCTTGCTGGAGGCAAGAGCTCAAAATTAAAGCCGGAGCTGAAATACAATATTGCTCCCGTTCCTTGTAACAGAAGAAAGATGTTTTCCTCGATCCTTTCTGATGGCCTCATCCAAGCATTGCAGACACAACAATGAATTTATTCCCAAGGATGCCGTAGGCAGTTAGTCTTACTGCCACCGTCCCTTGCTCCTTCTGTGTACATGGAATTCCTCGCATTTTCAAGGTGTGTTCACAACAGGTGGAGGCACAGCCATGCAGGATCAGAGAGCAGGGGAACGTCAAACAGGAAACGCAGTTTGAATAGTTGATCTCTGCAAAGTGTCAGAGGCCTCAAATGAGGGACTTTAGCAGCGCAGCCAAAATGTTTTGGAGCCAAGCTAGACATTTGCTTAATTTGCAGCATGCCAGTACAAACCTAGCAGTTCGAAAGCACGTCAAAGTGCAAGTAGATAAATAGGAACCTCTCTGGCAGGAAGGTAAACAGCGTTTCCGTGCGCTGCTCTGGTTCGCCAGAAGCGGCTTAGTCATGCTGGCCACATGACCCGGAAGCTGTACACCGGCTCTCGGCCAATAAAACGATATGAGCGCCGCAACCCCAGAGTCGGACACGACTGGACCTAATGGTCAGGGGTCCCTTTACCTTTACCTAGTACAAACCTTATTTTTCCTCCAGCAGTTACTGGTCCTTCGGCCTTGCCCAACCTCTGAGCAGTGCAAGATTCCAGGGGTTCCAGGGATTTGCCCAGGGTTCGGTTTCCTCAGAATGAGGTGTCTTTGTGTGATATGGTTTATTTATAGAATTTATACAACCTGAGCCTACCATGGAGGGGCTCACAGCAGTAACATTCCAATAGGGTCTTGTTTCTTCCGTAGCCTCGGATTCCAGCAGAAATCAGGCATGGCTCTGTCCCTCAGCTGCCCAGCCTGCATCTAGCTTCTAGCTCATACAACTCAATTCCCAACGCTGGTCTTTGTCTTTCTAACTGCCAGCGAGTTGAGCCCACCCATTTGTCATCTGGCACAGAGCCACTTCCTTTGTTACTTTTATGGTCCCTACTTACAGGGCCATTACCTCACCAAGAAGCTAGCCTGGCTATTCCAGGAATTAAAATTGTGTTGGATCCAGGAATTAGAAGAGAGCCAGGTAATATAGTCTACCTCCCACAATCGAAGAAGAAGAAGAAGAAGAAGACGAAAGGCTGTATATTGTCTCCCTGCTTATTTAACTTATATGCAGAATTCACCATGTGAAAGGCTGGACTGGATTAATCCCAAACCAGAATTAAGATTGCTGGAAGAAATATCAACAACCTCAGATATGCTGATGACACAACCTTGATGGCAGAAAGTGAGGAGGAATTAAAGACCCTTTTAATGAGGGTGAAAGAGGAGAGCGCAAAATATGGTCTGAAGCTCAACATCAAAAAAACTAAGATCATGGCCACTGGTCCCATCACCTCCTGGCAAATAGAAGGGGAAGAAATGGAGGCAGTGAGAGATTTTACTTTCTTGGGTTCTATGATCACTGCAGATGGTGACAGCAGTCACAAAATTAAAAGACGCCTGCTTCTTGGGAGAAAAGCAATGACAAACCTAGACAGCATCTTAAAAAGCAGAGACATCACCTTGCCGACAAAGGTGTGTATAGTTAAAGCTATGGTTTTCCCAGTAGTGATGTATGGGAGTGAAAGCTGGACCATAAAGAAGGCTGATCGCTGAAGAATTGATGCTTTTGAATTATGGTGCTGGAGGGAGAGAGAGAGAGAAAGAAGAAAGTTCCCAAGGATCTGTCGCAAACAGCAATTTGATGTAGAAACAGTGGTCTGACTGATGTCAGCTGCCTTGCCTCCATACCTGCAATTGGGCTTTCAGGATCCTTGCTTTACACCCCACCAAGCTCTGTGTAAGCTGCCTTGAGCCATTAAAAGCTGTGGCCCTTTCAAAAGCCATTTACTGACTTTGTTTAATTGCTGCTCTTCTCCTGCACACTGTGGACACAAATGGTCTTGCAACTTAATCTGGTTTTGACTGAATTTGAGGTGTCAGGTCTTTTCATACATTTCAGCCCTGAATTCTCCAGGGGGAGAAGCTAGCTGTCAAGCAATACGGATGGCATGCCACGTTCTGGAACAAGGAAAAAGAAATGTGCATAGGCTGAGGGAGAAATCTGATATATGTCAAGCAAAACAAAAGACTCAGATCCCGGCAACCAGCTAAACAAATTAAGGAATAGCTTCCAGCAAATTTTGTTCGAGACAAACAAAAATTAGATACTGAATGTTATTGAATTGACCAATCTGAGCTAGAATGGACCGTTTTGATTAATTTGACAATGCATTGTGGTGTTTCCCCTATGCCTTTCTAACAACATTCGGATAAAGTGAGCAGAGGGAAGGAAAATCACGGTTTTCATCTTTTAGATGAAATTCCAAATGCCTATATTTTCTGTCTTCCATGTTAGCTTATAATTGAATTTCTGTTAATAAAATATTAATATAGAAATAGTGATTTCCCACCTTTGGGAAGGAGGTGGGAAGGCTCTAGGACCCTGCCATAGTCCTTCCAACTCCTTCCCAAAGCCAAGTGTCTCCTTACCCTCCTTCAGGAAGGCAGCAGGAGGGCTGGAGGCAGCAGTTGCGGGGGGGGGGGGTTGAGATTGCACAGGGCCCTATAGTACCCAAGTCCGCCACTGCTGGGGAACACTTTAACCTGGAGAGTCAACATTTCAGAGATCAAAATTGTTCATCATTTCAGATAGCATTTGAACCTTTCGTTACATAACGAGGGAGAACTGTCAGTTTGCATTTCTTAGTGCAGAAAGTATTGATCTGACATACAGTGGTCCCTCGACTTACGAATGTAATGCGTTCCGAAGGGGCCATCGTAGGTCGAAAAAATCATAAGTCGAGTCCCCATAGGAATGCATTGGGAGAAAAAAAATTCTTACGTCGAAAAAAACTGCATCTAAACTTCGTAAGTCGAGGAAACCACATCTAAAATGGCCGCGATTTCCATTCGGAGGTCGAAAAAATTCGTAAGTGCGCGGCCACTTTCTTCACTTGTAACTCGAAAAATACGGAAGTCGGGTCATTCGTAAGTCGAGGGACCACTGTATAGAGATCTTCCCTATTCTACTTAATTCAAGAGGGTTCTGGAAGCTTCTCTGTGTGAAAGAAACAAGCAGAAGATTCATTCATGATATTTGGGTTATACCTTCAGAGAAGCCTAGTACAGCTGGTTTAAACTGGCTCTGTTATCTCTTCTGTCAAGGTCATGCTAACTATAATAGTAAGGTCAGAAGGCTTTCACGTTCTCTTTCTATCTCTCTTTCCTTCTGGTGTGGTGTTCTGTATACAGTGGTACCTTGGTTTGCATACGTCTTGGTTTGCATACGTCTGGCTGAAACTAAATCTGAATCCCCAGAGCCTAACCCCGCTGCTATTAAAAGACAAACATCAATCCTCTTGGAGCAAGGCCATAGTAAATAAGCTGCTAAGTATAGGCCTTCATCCATCTATCCTTATGTTGCGTGGTTATAACTCAGCAAAGATCACTGTCAAACAGAGGATAACAGATATAGAAAGACAGAAAGATTTGAGCAATGTCCCTCACTTTCTTATCCAGGAGGAACGGAGATACTTGTACCTCCCAGCTAGATATCTATTCCATCTCGAAACACCCTCGCATAGAAGAGCAATCACCCCAGCCCGAAACCGCATTATGCCATCAGCTGTTTTGCAAGGGAAGTTCAATCGGGTCCCATTGGGTGAGAGACGTTGCCCATGCGGATCCGGAGAGGTGGAGACTATTGACCACGTGCTCCTGCGATGCTGTTTCTACAAGGACGTGCGAGGCGGTCTTATCCACACAACGCTGGCCGATCTTCCAGGACATTCGGACAGTTTTTATATAGAATGGCTTCTTTCAGATGTTAACTCTAATGTGACAGCTAAGGTAGCTAAATTCTGCGCTAGAGCCATAAAAATTTGGTCCGTTTTAATTAGCAGTATCCATATAACTCCAGGATAGAGCTAAAGAAGAATCAGTGCCACTATTAGTGGTAGCCCATCCTCTAAAGTAGTGATATCCTTTTATCTAATCACATATAATAATGTTCAAGTGTCCCTGCGTCCACTGTGTGTCAGTGGAACTGCGCGAGTGTGCATGTCCCACAGGGACGCACGGATTGGAGAGCTCTACTTCCCCCCCCAACAGGGACGCAGGCATTGGAGTGGCCGGAGAGGGGGGGCGTGTCCGGGAGGCAGCGGCGGCGCACGCGCGTTGTCAGTTGCGACAGCGCCACCGCCTCGCACGGATGTCTCCCTCGCCGCCCCGTCTCTCCAGCCTGTCAGCTGCAGTCAGCCGCCAGCCTCTGCCGCCTCCTGCCGCCGCCTCCTCCTCCTCTAGCGCCCGTTAATGTAACGGGCTACCTTCAACTAGTAATTTCATATAATGGTTAAAGTTTATATTTCTAGTATATTTTATATTTTAGATTGTATTTTGGATTGCTTTTATGTATATCTGTGTGTGCTGGTCGAGGACCGTAACAAATAAATCTGAATCTAAATCTGAATCTACGTTTCGGATTAGAAACACGTCAAACCTGGACGTGCGTGTCCCGGTTTGCAACCTTTTTTGGGATTACAATCCCTTTTTTTTTTTGGATTACGGACAAAGTTTTTTGGGAGGCCCCATTGGCGAAAGCGCGCCTTGGGTTACAACCTGTTTTGGTTTACAAATGAACCTCCGGAACAGATTATGGTTGTAAACCAAGGTACCACTGTATAGTGTTAAGGTTTAGACATTATAAGTTATTGTAAGTTTAAGTCAAGTCTGCCGCAACAGGATTTCTTATGGACAGTGCCAATTCTGAATTTATTGGATTTGTGACCATTATGCTCATTTGCCTTCAGTAGCAGTAAAGCTTTGCTGGATGGAATATAATTGCCTCTGGTCTATTTTTTGGGAATCCTGCAATGTTTTTAAGTTTTTACTCTGCTAACCAGTGCTTTTTTTCTGGGGAGAAGCAGGGGTACGCATACCCCTAAAAAATTTCTTAATCTTTGTACTTTTCTCCATTTACTGTATTTATTTTTCCTGATATGAACTATAAAATGATGATTTTCTTGAGTCAAAATGAGAGTAACCCTAAACATTTTTTTAAAAGAAAAAAAGCACTGCTGCTAAATATACGCTGGAATGTGCTCTGGATCAATATTGAGTAGAATTCCATAACAAGAACCAGACATTTCCCTTCTCAGATTTCTCAGTATATTGCAGAGGTTATGCAAATCTTACAGCAAAATATTTCTTTGCATAACTCCTTCCCTCCTTTGAGCTCAGTGTTTGATAAATGGGATTTTGATCTCTAAATAGCCTCATTAGCTTCAAGAGAGTGAGAATATCAGGTGCCTTATTTATTTTATCTGAGGAGTGGATATGCCACCATTCCGTATTTCTGCTCCCAGGGTGGCTCACAGAGCAATAACAAACAATTAAAACAATAAAATCAGAATGTCAAATGTGTAAATTAAAACAGCAGGAACAATGAAAGCATAGCAGTAGCAAAATAACATTTGTTTAGAGAATGTTTAGGAAAGCATTCTTTAAAAATGTATGTCTGGGACTACCCAAAAAAGGTTTTTAATTTTGTCTCCTAGGCAAAGAAAGAACAGAGATGGACTCACACGGCCCATCAAATTATCCCAATAGTTTGGACCATCAGCAGAACATTGTAGCTCTGGAATTGGATGCCTTATGGTTGCCAAGGGGATGCTGGCACTGGAAACCACAAATTGGAAAACTTCGACTGTTTGGATACAGTCGTACCTCGTGTTATGAATGCTTCATGTTGCGTTCGTCATGGGATACGAATGCGCTGAACCCGGAAGTACCGGAACGGGTTACTTCTGGGTTCGTTGGTTTGCGCATGCGCAGATGTGCACAGTGACATCACGCACATGCACAGAAGTGCCAAATCGCGTTGTGCACATGCGCAGACGCGACGCTCCATGTTGCGTACCTTTCAGGTTACGAACAGGGCTCCAGAATGGATCCCGTTCGTAACCAGAGGTACCACTGTATCTGTATCTATATCCATGGTCTGTATAAAAGGGAGAGAGGGAGAGAGAGAGAGAGGGAGTGAGGGAGAGAGAAGGTATAAGACGCCTGGATGGTTAAGTCCAGTCAAAGGCAACTATGGGGTTGCATCACTCATCTTGCTTTCAGGCCAAGGGAGCCGGTGTTTGTCCACAGACAGCTTTCCAGGTCATGTGGCCAGCATGACTAAACTGCTTCTGGCGCAACAGAACACTGTGACGGAAACCAGAGTGCACGGAAACGCCGTTTACCTTCCCACCGCAGCGGTACCTATTTATCTAAGTACTGAAATGCACTGGTGTGCTTTCGAACTGCTAGGTTGGCAGGAGCTGGGACAGAGCAACAGGAGCTCACCCCGTCACGGGACTTCGAACCGCCAACCTTCCCATTGGCAAGCCCAAGAGGCTCAGTGGTTTAGACCACAGCACCACCCACGCCCCTTGATCTGTATAGGGAGGTTAGGGCATAATTCTTTGTTTGGGTAACTGAACTTTCACTTAATGAGCAGGCCGGTAGTGGGTCCTACATGTGCTTCCTACACACCTACCTGTAACCAGCATTAAATTAAGATTCAACTTCCAACCTGGGCAGCCTCTGCACATAGATTTTGAGAGGGTGCCATCTTGTCCTTTGCTTCAGGCAACAACATGTCTTGGAACAGCCCTTATCTGACCCCGTTGTACAATTTCTCTCTTAAAGGCAGGAGGGCAAACAGGATCTCCCTTTTGAGGCCATGGCTTAGACATTAGATCAACTGTGTGAGCTATGAGAGGGAGCTGGGGAATCAATACTGCCTCTCCATCTCCATTTATTCTTATGCAGCCATTCTTCGTGCCAAACAGGACTCGCAATTATATTCTGCTTCACAGTCCTGAAGTGTTCCCCTCTCTCCCCCCATTCCTATTACTAGCTTTTGAAATCTTATAGGTGAAGATAAAAGCACTGTGCTTTTATTTTTTAAAAAGGAAGAGAAATGAAGCTTTGATAAAGCAGCAATTTAAAGCAAACAAGATGATAGAGGGTCTCATGAGGATTCTTGAGAAGTGTGGGGAAAGATTAAAGGAAATACTGCTGTTGTTTTTCATTTAAAGGACAAGGAATCCAAAGTAACCTAATAGAGATGTCTTGACTTCAGGAAGCGTTCACAGCCAGAGTTTGCTACGCGTATTTCACAACAACAAAGTCTTCAGGGTTGTTGTGTGTTTTTTTGGAAAATCTTTTAAAAAGTGCAGCCTCTGAAATCCTTAACTATTCCGCACCCTCCTATATTTCACAGATGAAAAGAGACATGATTTTATTTAAACCAAAATAAAATAAAAATCCTTCCAGTGGGCACCTTAGAGACCAACTAAGTTTGTTCTTGGTATGAGCTTTCGTGTGCATGCACACAAAAGCTCATACCAAGAACAAACTTAGTTGGTCTCTAAGGTGCTACTGGAAGGATTTTTTTTTATTTTTTTTTTACTATGACAGACCAACACGGCTATCTACCTGTAAATGATTTTATTTACTTAGAATCATAGAATCGTAGAGTTGGAAGAGACCACAAGGGCCATCCAGTCCAACCCCCTGCCAAGCAGGAAACACCATCAAAGCATTCCTGACAAGTGGCTGTCAAGCCTCTGCTTAAAGACCTCCAAAGAAGGAGACTCCACCACACTCCTTGGCAGCAAATTCCACTGTCAAACAGCTCTTACTGTCAGGAAGTTCTTCCTAATGTTTAGGTGGAATCTTCTTTCTTGTAGTTTGAATCCATTGCTCCGTGTCCTCTTCTCAGGAGCAGCAGAAAACAACCTTTCTCCCTCCTCTATATGACATCCTTTTATATATTTGAACATGGCTATCATATCACCCCTTAACCTTCTCTTCTCCAGGCTAAACATACCCAGCTCCCTAAGCCATTCCTCATAAGGCGTCGTTTCCAGACCTTTGACCATTTTGGTTGCCCTCCTCTGGACACGTTCCAGCTTGTCAGTATCCTTCTTGAACTGTGGTGCCCAGAATTGGACACAGTATTCCAGGTGAGGTCTGACCAGAGCGGAATAAAGTGGTACTATTACTTCCCTTGATCTAGATGCTATACTCCTATTGATGCAGCCCAGAATTGCATTGGCTTTTTTAGCTTCTGCATCACACTGTTGACTCATGTCAAGTTTGTGGTCTACCAAGACTCCTAGATCCTTTTCACATGTACTGCTCTCAAGCCAGGTGTCACCCATCCTGTATTTGTGCCTTTCATTTTTTTTATTTTTATTTTTTTTGCCCAAGTGTAGTACTTTACATTTCTCCCTGTTAAAATTCATCTTGTTTGCTTTGGCCCAATTCTCTAATCTGTTAAGGTCATTTTGAAGTGTGATCCTGTCTTCTGGGGTATTAGCCACCCCTCCCAATTTGGTGTCATCTGCAAACTTGATCAGGATGCCCTCAAGCCCATCATCCAAGTCATTGATAAAGATGTTGAATAAGACTGGGCCCAAGACAGAACCCTGTGGCACCCCACTAGTCACTTCTTTCCAGGATGAAGAGGAGCCATTGATGAGTGTGGGATGTAAGAATCAGGTGCAGTCAAACACAACATTTGCTAGAGTAGACATGAAGGTTGTCTCAGTCCTCCAGCCGGAACTTCCTGCCTTCCTGGACTGAGACAAAACTTCCTGCATGTAACTTGAGATGGGTGCGGCCTCTCCTGGTTAGAGAAGAAGAACCACAGGCTGGGCCTCCATTTTTGCCTCTTCTGTCTTCTCTCACACACCATGCCATATTAACAACAGTATTACTAAGATGCACTCTTCGCTTCAAGCCAAGATATGAAAAAGGGGCTTTTCTCCCATAAGGAGATAGTCTTGTCATGTTTACTGTTTAGTAACTTTTAAGTCTGCCTCTGGGATCCTTTGTGTGAACAGATGATTTCTTGTGAGTAAACGTTTTATACTTTACTGAAGACTGTGTAGTGTCTTATTTAGGAGGGATTAAAAAGGGGAAAGCACCAGGACAATATTTCTAGAGACTCTAACGAGTCTGTGCAAGCTATCTTCTGCGTGTATGTTTAAAAGGGGAATGTTAGCTCTGCTGATATTGTTCAACTTGTAAAGACAAGTTGGGGTAGGATATCTTAGACAATATATCCTCCCCCACATTCCTAAACATTCCCACAATGAGCACCCTTTGGTTTAGCATCCCTTTAACTGTTGTCTAAGACACCCACTCACTCTTCCCTCAGACGTTTGTTTGCCATTGTGAGAAAGGCATGCTGAATTAGATGGGCCTGACCTGGCAGGCTTTACTTGTGTATCAAGACGGCAATTCTTCCCTTAGCTGGAAGTTGGGATGGACAAGATTGGTTTCAGTGAACCTGCTGAACGTACTTGATTTGCGTTTCGCAAAACAAGACGCAAAACGAAACAAAACTGCTCCTTTCACTTAAAACCTCTCTAAATTTTGTGATGCAAAACTGCGACCAAATTGTGCCTATTTTCCAAAGCGCGGGTGAAAACTGAATCTTGTGGTCACTCTAAAAGTCAAAAGCAGTATTTTGCATTGAGCCCAGGAACCAGACAGAAACTACAGCTTATTTAGCAGTAGTATGATATAATCAAGGGACGCGGGGGGCACGTTGGGTTAAACCACTGAGCCTAGGGCTTGCTGATCAGAAGGTCAGCGGTTTGAATCCCCTGGATGGGGTGAGCTCCCGTTGCTCGGTCCCTGCTCCTGCCAACCTAGCAGTTCGAAAGCATGTCAAATGCAAGTAGATAAATAGGTACTGCTGCAGCGGGAAGGTAAACGGCGTTTCCGTGCGCTGCTCTGGTTCGCCAGAAGTGGCTTGGTCATGCTGGCCACATGAGCCGGAAGCTGTACGCCGGTTCCCTCGGCCAATAATGCGAGATGAGCGCCGCAACCCCAGAGTCGGACACGACGTGACCAATTGGTCAGGGGTCCCTTTACCTTTTACCTTTATGATATAATCATATACAGTAACACCCAATCCTCATCTAGCTACTGTATTCTGAATGAGGGACAGCTTTCATGGTGTTTTAGCTGAAGGTTACTGGGGCATGAATTTTGTAAGCATACTGTATGTGTGTGTGTGTGTGTGTGTGTGTGTGTGTGTGTGTGTGTACATATGCACACACACACACATGCATACATAAACATAATATTTTTAAATAATGCAAGACCACCTGCTCTTTTCCAAAGTGATGGTGGGGAAATACATAATTTAGCGAGATCTTTCAGTCAGAAACTATGTACAATCAAGCTATGTCTCTGTACCCTTTTTTTTTGGGGGGGGGTTGTCTGTAACAGTGCCAGGATCTAAACTAGCATGCAAATGAGTACTATGAATATAATTACAAACATCACTAATTTAATCAGGTAATAGTTGGAGAACATGATATGGTTGCACAATGATGCATAGTAGATCAGACAAGAATGGAAAAGGAATAATGGAATAATGAGCAAATTCCAATAAATGGCAAGCCCTTTTCTCTAAAAAAAAACAAATCATACAATAAATTGAACACACATTTATTAACTGAACTAATGTAGTTATAGAATCACCTGTCTTAGGGACTTTGCTTTGTCTGTAGACACATACAACTAAACAAACATAAATTAGCAAAACTATTATAGAATGACACATCTTAGATACTTTGATTGTTCCGTAGATGCATAAAAATATTTAGGCAAGGCATCATGAGCCTGGGCAGATTTATCATTTGTTCCGTCCTATAGGGGGAGAATAAATATTGAGTAAACAAAAGAAAGCAATGCAAGGACTGTAATTTATAACAGGGAAAAGAAAATTTTATCTTGATGTTTCAATACAGAGGTCGGCAACCTAAGGCCCATGAACCGGAAGCGGCTCATGAGGGTCGCTTAAGCGGCCCATGAGCTGCCCCTGAACTGAGCCGCTCACTTGGCGAGTCCCCGCGTGCTGCAGTAAACCAGCGCGGCACGGCGCGGGGACTCTCTTCCATGGTACCGGAAATCGCTTCTGCGCAGGCATGATTTTCAGTGTCTGGGCATGCGCAGAAGTGATTTCCAGTGCTGAGGACATGCGCAGACACGATTTTCGGTGTTGTGTTGCGCTGGCCTGGCCCACGGAGGATCTGCATGGGAGTGATCCGGCCCATGCCCGGTAAGCCTTGCCGACCTGTTTTGATATATGGAGTCTTTTAAATTGAAATAATTAATGAAATCATGTGGAGATTTATTGGAATAATATATTTAGCTTTTTTCATGTGTACACACACACACACACACACACACACACACAAGTCTGGAAATGGGATGAGGTATATAATGATGTAGGGACCCAGGTGGCGCTGTCGGTTAAACCACAGAGCCTAGGACTTGCTGATCAAAAGGTCGGCGGTTTGAATCCCTGCGACGGGGTGAGCTCCCGTTGCTCGGTCCCAGCTCCTGCCCACCTAGCAGTTCGAAAGCACGTCAAAGTGAAAGTAGATAAATAGGAACCGCTCTGGTGGGAAGGTAAACGGCGTTTCCGTGCACTGCTCTGGTTCGCCAGAAGCGGCTTAGTCGTGCTGGCCACATGACCCGGAAGCTGTACACCAGCTCCCTCGGCCAATAAAGCGAGATGAGCGCCGCAACCCCAGAGTCGGTCACGACTGGACCTAATGGTCAGGGGTCCCTTTACCTTTATATAATGATGTATGCATGTGCTCAGGAAACAGCATTATTTTAAGAAATTGCATAAATACAAAGCTACTGTCGCAAACTGAAATCAGAGCAATTCAGCCATCAAACTGGTTGGCTATATTTGAGTTTAATGCATTCTGCTTCCAAAGTCAGGAAAGGACTTGATTTTCCTTTTCCTTAATTAAAAAAAAAAAAAACCCTTTTGTAATACTTATACATATTATGCTGCTTTGAAACTTGTTTTGATTTTCAATATTACTGTTGCTTTGTCCCCCCCCATAGGAGCGCCTCCCTCCTCCCCACTTGAAAGGGGGGTGCTTGAATTTGATGAGGCACTTTCAATACTTCTGATGTCTCTTTTGATTTTTCCCAAGTTCAGTGATGTACAGACATTATTTCCCATGACTCCCTGACTTTTATTCCGTATGCTTCTTTCAAAGAATTAATTTCCTATGTCTTCAGTCTGGCTTTCATAAACACTGGTGATTCTAATGACACAGATTGTAAGTTGGGGGTGGTTGGGGATGGGGAAATGGAAAACTCTGAAAGCCACAAGCATCTTTAATAAATGCAGGACAGTGCCGACAGCATTATCGGAAGCATTATAAAACTGCATTTCGAAAATTCATACCAGTTCTGATGCAATGAGGCTGAGGGTACAGTCTATCGTATGTGGTGGACTTGTAAAAGGGTAAAAGAGAACTGGAAAATAATTCATAATGAATTGGGGGGGAGTTTAAAAGTACTCCCCCCAAAACAAACAAACAAACAAACACCAGAGTCCTTTTCGTTGAGGATAATTCAGATGGAAATTCCCAGGTGTCAAAAAAGGCTACAGTGGACCCTCGACTTACGAAGGTAATCCGTTCCGACGGGACCGTCGGATGTCGAAAAAATCGTAAGTCGAGTCCCCATAGGAATGCATTGGGGAGAAAAAATTCATAGGTCGAAAAAAACCCTATCTAAACTTCATAACTCGAGAAACCCCTATCTAAAATGGCCACGACTTCCTTTTGGAAGTCGAAAAAATTCGGAAGCGCGCTGCCCCTTTGATCCCTCGTAACTCGAAAAATACGGAAGTCGGGGCATTCGTAAGTCGAGAGATCACTGTATTTATGTATGCCACTACTGCGGCCCGTTTTGTTAGCCCAAAAATGGAAATTGAGTGAAGTCCCACAACTAAAGAAGAATGGCAACTTAAACTGATGGAATATACACGGCTTGCGGACCTAACGTATAGAATAAGAAGAACATACATTTAAAGAAGATTGGAAAATGTTTATTGAATATATGAGGGGGAATTGTGTGCACTTGAAAATGCTGGCAGCATTAAGATAAATGCAACAGTGTAAATAAGTTTTGATGGATGTAATAATGGAATACTGAATGGTTTAGTTTGTGTAAAATATGCAGGGATTTATGTCATGCAAAATGAACCATGGAAAGAGAAGTCATCGATACTTTAAGGTTGTTTAAGTGAATATTCTAAATTGTAAAACAGAAAATTTAATCACACACACACACACACACACACACACACACATTCTTACCAATTCTTACCAAATATTAGTTCAAACAGTGATTCTGCATCCTCTTCAAGGGCAACTTATGAGATCATTAGTAGGATAATGATAGTGCTCAGTTGGTAGAGCTCAAGACTCTTAATATCAGAGTTGTGGGTTAGAGCCCCATCGTGGGCAAATGATTCGTGCATTTAAGGAGGTTGAATTTGATGGTCCCTATGGTCACTTCCAACTCTACAGTATGATTCTATGGATAGGTAAAGGTAAAGGGACCCCTGACCATTTGGTCCAGTCGTGTCCGACTCTGGGGTTGCGGCGCTCATCTCGCTTTATTGGCCGAGAGCCGGCGTACAGCTTCCAGGTCATGTGGCCAGCATGACAAAGCCACTTCTGGCGAACCAGAGCAGCACACGGAAACGCCGTTTACCTTCCCGCCGGAACGGTTCCTATTTATCTACTTGCACTTTGACATGCTTTCGAACTGCTAGGTGGGCAGGAGCTGGGACCGAGCAACGGGAGCTCACCCCGTCGCAGGGATTCGAACTGCCGACCTTCTGATCAGCAAGACCTAGGCTCTGTGGTTTAACCCACAGTGCCACCTGGGTCCCTGATTCTATGGATAACTGCCAACAAATTATGGAGATGTGCTTCCAAGGCTTGTATATTCTTCAATTGTGACTCCAGGGGCAGAACTGCACATCAGAAAAGGTATAAGGCTGCCCCTGGGGGTGGGAAAAGCAGCCACACAGCATTCACTTGGTCTGCTTTTCATAGCAGATTGACGATGCACAAAAATCTCAGTTTTAATAATGTGTTTTTTCCCCACTAAAATACTTACATTGAAAACATTTGCATTGAAAAGCACATCTCATTGAAATGTTTGCATTGCACAGCGTGCATTTTATGTAAAAGTCCATATTTTACCTAAAAAGTGGTACGCACAAAATGCGCATGGAAGGATGCCGTGGGACAGAACAGGGTGGGAGAGACCAACGACGGGGTGCCAGTGAGACCAAAACGGGATGGAAATAGCTGCTCATCCGATTGCTATTTGTAAAGTCTAATTCACCTTCTGTTGTCTTTGAAGACAGTAGTGCCTGGCGTGCTCTGGTCCATGGGGTCACGAAGAGTCGGACACGACTAAATGACTAAACAACAACAACAAATTCACCTTCTGTCTGGATATCTTTACGACGTGCATTTGCCTACCTCTACTAGAAGTAGCCAAAAAGGGACCTTGGTGGCGTTGTGGGTTAAACCACAGAGCCTAGGGCTTGTTGATCAGATGGTTGGCGGTTCAAATCCCTGCGACGGGGTGAGCTCCCGTTGCTCGGTCCCAGCTCCTGCCAACCTAGCAGTTCGAAAGCACGTCAAAGTGCAAGTAGATCAATAGGTACCGCTCCGGCGGGAAGGTAAACGGCGTTTTCGTGCGCTGCTCTGGTTCGCCAGAAGCGGCTTTGTCATGCTGGCCACATGACCCGGAAGCTGTACGCCGGCTCCCTCAGCCAGTAAAGCGAGATGAGTGCCACAACCCCAGAGTCGGACACGACTGGACCTAATGGTCAGGGGTCCCTTTACCTTTTACCTTACTAGAAGTAGCCAATGATGTGGATTGTGGCTGAGGCAGCCCACACCAGAACAGACAAACTATACGGTTGTTCTGTGCAAGGGAACTTTTCTGGCAGCAGTCCTGTTCTGCTGTTAAGAAGAAGAAGAAGAAGAGGAGGAGGAGGAGGAGGAGGAGGAGGAGGAGGAGGAGGAGGAGGAGGAGGAGTAGTTTTGCAATGCAGTTCTCCAGCCGAATAGCATGTACAAATATGCATATATCATGGTAGAATGTGCACAAAGATGAACATATCCACCAAAAAGCCCTGCTATACCTCACCCTTTTTAGGGGAAATAACATGGTAGAAATGGGTGGCCTAGGCAAGATTGCATACAAATGTGTGTAGATTAGGCAAAATCTGCATTAAAATGCTAATGGATTTTCATAAGGATTTAAAAATTAAATAAATTTGCGAACTGATGTGGCAATGTAGAGAACTAAACTTAAGATATAAAGAACGAGAAACTGAATTTGAGAAATTTTCCCATCTCTAGCAGTGAATAACCTGGAAAGAGATGTCGGAGTGAATGAAAAGGTGGTTTTCCTGTCTATGGGTTGTGAAAAGAAGGTAAATTGCATGTTAGGGATAAATAGCAAATGATGCTGATTCAATGCCCTTATTAAAAACTGTGGTGGAGTGGAGTTGCATTTGGGATGTTGTTCTAGTGCCTCATCTCGAAAAGAAAATAATTGTGATCGATTGGAAGAAGAAGAAGAAGAGGAGTTTGGATTTGATATCCCGCTTTATCACTACCCGAAGGAGTCTCAAAGCGACTCACAATCTCCTTTCCCTTCCTCCCCCACAACAAACACTGTGTGAGGTGAGTGAGGCTGAGAGACTTCAGAGAAGTGTGATTTGCCCAAGGTCACCCAGCAGCTGTATGTGGAGGAGCAGAGACGCGAACCCGGTTCACCAGATTACGAGTCTACCGCTCTTAACCACTACACCACACTGGCTCTCAGTGGATTTCTACAGGATTCCTAGCATCTTTTTCTCTACCATGAACCACTGGCTGTTATTTCCCATTCTCAGCTCTAGTACAGAAAGACAGGACTCCTCTTTTAAAGTGTTCTTGTTGCTATATGTGCCTGAGCAATGGCCTTCAGTGACGAGGTGGTGGTATAACTCAGCTTTTTGTCACTTTGAGAGAGTGTGGCTTTATCTTTCGAAGACTCCAGATGCATTTTTAATATGTGTTATTGCCACATACACAGATGGTTCAAACGAGAGACTGGCTTTGTAAAATGAGCAAGCCATAACTGAACTGTGTGGGTGGAATTAAGCGCACAGGAAGTCAATGTCAGAAAGAAAAAAATTCTGATCTTTAGTGATCTAATACATTAAATTGAATCTGAAATAACCAGGGTTGGTAAATGCATCAGAGGTTTTAGTGGTGAAGAAATGAGATACGACTGGCTAACATGTGCCAATCTTATAAATTCAGAACACCCCAGGGAAGGAAATCTTCAAGTTGGACAAGAAACAGTGTTGTGAAGCACATCGCTGTATATAATAATGGATTGAAATGAAAGAAAAGATGGATTTCAGGGTGCCTTTTTAACCCCTCCTCTGTTTTCTGCTTCAGCCTACCAGAAAATTAAATTCTTTAAATTCTCTATTGATGGCAGGGCAGTGGCAGTTTCCCCGCAGTGATGAACCCATTGTTTTCAACAAGTGTTGATTGTCATGAATTTTGCTCCCATTCACTGCATCCTGAGAAATATTATGGAGATAGCAGTAATGCTGAGAAAATTTGAACTCTGGGGGCACGTCTGAGCCGAAATTTAAAGTATATTTTGTTTGCGCCAGGTTGAAATCTGCTGTAGGTCTGGCTGGCTGTATTTCAGCCCTTCACCCTGAAAACTATTTTTGTTTTTTGTTTAAAGGCATGTTTTCATGAAAACTGGTGGCCAAAGTAGACTGCAAGGAATATGATGCTGAAAATTTATGTTTGACTCATCCTCTCGTTCTATATTTTGTTTGCCAGCATTCAAATGTGCATTACCAAAATATCCGTAGTTGCATGACAATTTTGTGCACATTTTGAATATTCTACAGCTGCAGAATGGCAATTTACATCTAGTGGTGCAGGTTTTGCATTAGGCATTTATGGGAGAAGCATGTGGATCTTTAGCCATCAAAAGTTAAGCTGGATTACATTGTATGATGGCTGCAGAAGTTGATAATATGGGTGAGATTCAATGTAGCAGAAACAGGCATCAAATGATTTTTCTCCCCCCTGATGCCCCAAAACATTATCTGGAGGGAACAAATTATGGAGCAGAGTGGGAATAAATATCTCTATTATTTAAATATCTACTATTATTCAATGAGGATCATTCCGTCCTGTGAGCTGCTGCTTGCAGCTTGAAGATATATTGTCCAGGTGGAGATTTCACCTACTGTTTTGAGACCTAATTTACCTTAACCTAATTTAATTCAGTAACTTTCAGGATTTGCTGTTAATACTTGGTACACCAGGCACTCTCTCATGGGTATACAAAACTTTTAAAATACAACTTACTTTCTGTGATTATATTTAATAAAGCCATTGTTAATAGCACCCCAGAAATGCAGAGCTATTAGCAGAGACACAATTTGTCATTTGTATTTCAAATAGCTGTGCTGGTGTCGCCACACAATTGTATGTCCTTAACTATGCACAACATAATTATATTTTAAAACACCTTAATTAAATTACTTGATTAATTATGATACAGAAGGAGCTTGGCACACCTTACATAATAAACAGGAGTACAGTCTGACCTTTGGGTCTCTGTGCATTCAGCATTACCTGGCCATGCTTGGTTCTGCTAAGGCAGAAGCAGTGAGTCAGAAACAGGGAAACAACTTCTGTCGAGCCAGTTGATCCATTGGGATGCCAAGATAAAACATGAAATGGCGGGAGTGGCACCTGAGGCATATTCACCAATAGTGGAAGCACAAAAGATTTGGGAGGAAGGAGCAAAGTTTGGGCTTCTTGGAGGGGGAGAGCTGGTGGGACGCAAACAGCATAGGAAATAATAATAATACCGATGGAAAAATCTAAGTTGGAGACGGAATTGTTAGAGCCGAAATTTAAAAACTTATCCAGAATGTATAAATTGCTGCTCGAGTGGCATACACAAGATGAAATGGTTAAATCAGTTATGATAGATTGGGCTAAGGATGTGGGGCACAACATCATGATGGAGGATTGGGAAAAACTGTGGAAATCGGGCATTAAATTTTCAGCATGTAATATTCTTAGAGAGAACGTTATGAAGATGATGTATAGGTGGTATTTAACACCGGTTATATTGGCAAAAATGTATCATGCACAGAGTAACAAATGCTGAAAATGTAAGGAAGTAGAAGGAACCTTTTTCCATATGTGGTGGACGTGCCCAAAGGTGAAAGACTTCTGGGAGAGGATTTATAATGAATTGAAAAAGGTGTTGAGAAACACATTTAGTAAAAAACCAGAAGCCTTTTTACTCGGAATTGTAAAACAGGAAATCCCAAAAGTTGATAGGACTTTCTTTATGTATGCCACAACAGTAGCTAGAGTTTTGTTAGCTAAAAACTGGAAATCTGAGGAATTACCAACGATAGAAGAATGGCAGATGAAAATGATGGACTATATGGAACTTGCTGAGCTGACCGGAAAACTTTGTGACCAGAGGGAGGAAGAGGTGGTGGAAGACTGGAAGAAATTTAAAGTATATTTTTAAAAGTATTGTAAGATTAAAGAGTAGACGTAAGCTGGAAGATAAGGGAGGCTGTAGACTTAGAGGATAGATTTAAGGTTTATAATTGTTGGAATAAATGATATTGACATTAGGATAGAAGAGATATTGAGGTTAATTAATTAAAAATGTTTTCAATGATGTCAAGAAATTACTAATGATGATATACAAGGAATGCAGGAAGAGAGGATGGGAGGAAGTCAATCCACAATGATAAGAAGGATTAATAGGTTAAAAGGAATTATGTATGTTTTTTATTGGTATTACTTTGCTAAAATCAATAAAAAAATCGAAAAAAGGAAATAATAATAATAATAATAATAATAATAATAATAATAATAATAATAAATTAATAATAATAGTTTATTATTTATACCCCGCCCATCTGGCTGGGTTTCCCCAGCCACTCTGGGTGGCTTCCAACAGAATATTAAAATGCAATAGTCTATTAAACATTAAAAGCTTCCCTAAACAGGGCTGCCTTCAGATATCTTCTAAAAGTCTGGTAGTTGTTTATCTCTTTGACCTCTGCTGGGAGGGCATTCCACAGGGCGGGCGCCACTACCGAGAAGGCCCTCTGCCTGGTTCCCTGTAACTTCGCTTCTCGCAGCGAGGGAACCACCAGAAGGCCCTCGGCGCGGGACCTCAGTGTCCGGGTAGATCGATGGGGGTGGAGACGCTCCTTCTGGACCGAGGCAGTATTCATTTAATACTTTACACCCCTCCTTTCTCCCAAGGAGCTCAAGTTGGTATAGTTCTCCTCCCCCTACATTTTATCCTTGCAACAACCCTCTCCCAGGTCCTAGTTGGATATTCATAACCACTACACCACACACTGTGTAGCAATGGCGGATAGGCTGCGGAGCACACTCCGCCATTGCTACACACTGACTGAGGTAACAATGAGTCAGATGCAAAAAAAAGCAAGGTTTCCTTTTGCATTTATGGATGTCTGAAAAGAAGAGGAAAAGGAGGACATGACCAGGTCAGCATATAACTATGTACTGTATTAGTTGATTTCTCTACATCTAATGACTGGAGAATGAATGTGTGAAACTGACTCCCTCAGAAAGTGTTTTGCCTCAATGGTTTGAAGAATATATGAGGAAACACTGTGCTAAAGACAACATGCTGATATGTCTAGATTAAGTCTGTAAAGTTAATTCAGAAAACAAAATATTAGTTAAATAACAATATTAAAGATGAGAGTTACAAATTGCAATATAAATAAGAATACAATAAACATAAGAAATGACGAACACTGGTGGAGGGAACTCACGTAGGTGTAACATTTGTGTTTGTATTTTTGTATTGTCGGTATTTGAATGATTGTAGTTGTAATGTTGTGTGTGCATTGTATATAATAAAATACTTTTACAAAAAGAAAGAAAGAAAGTGTTTTGCCTCTACTGGGTCAAGAACATACAGTGGCTCAATTCACACAGAAATAAGTTAATCATGTAATGTCTTTCACACCGGATCTTTAACATGCATGTATGAACTATATTTTGCTACTCTTTTCTTTCCTACAGAGATGAATCCCTGCAAATACCAACCTCTGCATTAAAATATGGGAATTTTGTTTTCGTGCCATTTCTCTTAGCACATTAACCTAATCAAATATGGTTGTGTTGGTTAGAAGAAATAATGAAGACCCAATAAAGGGCTGAGCGCAGGTCCTACTTGTGAGGAGATTTTGTCTCCCATGATGGTGGGATAAGAAGATGCAGTGGATGGGGGGGGATAATATTTATTTAAGGGGTGCTAGGTTTGACAGCATTAATGTCTTAAAATAGTTGGTTACATTGGCACTACTATTTATTTCAGAATGTACACTCCCTGGGGCAGGGACCTGCCAGACCTTCACTTTGTAAAGCACTGTATACATATAGGATACTATAATAAATTACACTAGTCATGAGTGAGCCATAGGAAAATAGGGCGCTTCACTGTATCAGGTCACACAATTCAGATTTTGACTCGAAGCTCGTGTATGGGATCTCTAGCATTATTAAATTACCCCGTCGAAACATTTCACGCAGCAAATGGCAATCAGCTGCAGAACATCTCAGTGATGCCTCTGAAGCTACTCTGTGAAAGTGATGCATTGTGTTAAATGTGCTGACATGTGGTAGAATTATAATTTGATGAACCTGCTGAACTTTCAAATCATGACATAACAACTTTCGTCTATGTGGGGCAAATGGATTTTTGGCATCTATCTGCAAATGACCACCTCAAAGTGGATCAAAAAAATGCAAGTCGCTTCAGTCCTGCGCCTAGTTGTGCATGCTTCAAATGCAGTGCTGGATTTACGTATAAGCTAAATAAGCTATAGCTTAGGGCCCCACTCTCTTGGGGGTCCCCAAAAAAATTTTTAAAGGGAAAAAAACTGGGTGTACATTTCCAAAATATAAAATAAAAAAAACAAATGAAATAAAACCTACATACAGCAACAGTGTGTTGTGTTGTGTAGGCTCCTATGATGTAATGGGCCCTGCCTACTAGCCTGCTCCCTAAAATATCACTGGTTTGTTCATTTCTATATACAGGGTGCCTACATTCTGCATGTGCAAATGGCTTTAGATACCTATTAGGTCCATAAATCACCATATAGCATATATTCAACACAAAAAACAGCGACAATTTGCTGTTGACAAAGGACAGCTGGACATTTAAAGGGCCCCATTACCTTCAGTAGCTTAGGACCTCATCAAACCTAAATCCGGCCCTGTTCAAATGCATACACCATGTGAAACTAGTACACAGCCCATATTAAGTACCAACAAGAAGATGGCAAGGACCATGAATGACTAAAGGGTCTTCTTCACTTTCTTCGTGCCATCTAAGGCAGATGGATAGTTTTTTCTAGTCAATTTAATTTTTTAAAAAACTGTTATGAGTTTGTGGGTGCTAGGCACTTCTAAATTCCTGGACCTGGTATGTGTTAGATTTCATTCAAGCCTCCTGAACCCCTGGATCATGCAAGGGTTAAAATATAAGTCAGACCAGTTTCCTTGTGAGATGATCGTCTGGGAGATGAGCCATTAAGAAAACAAAGGAAAGGTAATGAGCCATTAAGGACAGGGGCGGAGCTACCTGCCCCGGCTCCCGGAGCGGCGTGGGGGCGGGGTTAGCCGCCCACATGGGGGGCGCTGCTAGCTGCCCGCGTGGCGAATGTCGGGGAGGGGGTGCTGCTAGCCGCCCACGGCAGCATCATCCCTAGCGGTCCGCCGCCCGCACAGTGAGCGTCCGGAGGCGCCACCTGCGCAGTGAGTGTGGGGTGGGGTTGAGGGTTGGGTGGCAATGTCACCCGTCCTCACGGCTGATACCCAGTGTGCACTGCACGCCCACGCCCACACCTTCCTCCGCCAGTGATTAAGGAACCCAAGGAGAGGGGGCTCTGTGCTGTATGACAAATGGGTGGATTTTTTCATGCCTTTTTTAAAAAATTCCAAAAAGAAAAGAAAAAGGGATTAGTACATGCAAAACTGACATGGCATGGGAATGTGGCTCCAACCCTTCTGGCAACAAACAGGCTAGAATGGATAAGCTAATGCTCTTTATTCCCTATAAAAGCCTTTAATTTTTGGACACAAGCAATATGGCTTTGACCCCCCAACCCAACCATTGATTGAACTGTTGTGGTATCATGGAATGCTCCGAACTGAGCCTGCATGCACATGGTTCATGAAGGTGGATTTCATGTGAAGCATCTATTACAAGCAGGCTGATGATGAAGTCAAGGGCTGACATCTACTTTTCTATAAGAATAAAGATTGTGAGACCAAGTAAGTATCTGAGCTGAGCCCTAATCTTGATTTCATTAGAGATCCAGCGTGCTGTAGTGGTTAAGAGCGGTGGACTCGTAATCTGGTGGACCGGGTTCGCTTCCCCGCTCCTCCACATGCAGCTGCTGGGTGACCTTGGGCTAGTCACACTTCTCTGAAGTCTCTCAGCCCCACTCACCTCACAGAGTGTTTGTTGTGGGGGAGGAAAGGAAAGGAGAATGTGAGCCGCTTTGGGTAGTGATAAAGCGGGATATCAAATCCAAACTCTTCTTCTTCTTCTTCTTCTTCTTCTTCTTCTTCTTCTTCTTCTTCTTCTTCTTCATTAGAAACTGAGTTGCCCAGAACCAAGAATATGTGTCTGCTCATGAAAACACTGTCAGTTTTAACTCTGAATCAGAGCTTGGGTTCCAGACTGACAGATCACATTCTTTAAACCACTCTCTTCTTGCAAAACGTACATTTGGAACTGTGTCTTAAAGTACATACAGACTTGCTGACACTTTGGGTGCTATTTGCAAAGCCATTAACTAATTCAGAGTGTTAGGCTTGTCTTTCTTTCTTGAGAAAATATGAGTTCAAAAGAAACTGTACTTTTGGCGTAATTTCAGAAGCCATTACTCTACATTAATAGCAGAATAAAACCTTAGAGGAGCTACTCAAATAGCTTTGTAATTTTTCTTCTTTTATGGCTTCCCTGGAAAACATTTCCCCCTCAGAAGAATTTAGATATACAGTGGAAGCTCGGGTTGTGAACGTGATCCATGCGGGAGCCATGTTCTCAACGCACAGCGTTCTCAACCTGCAGCGCCGCGTCTGTGCATGCACGAGTTGCGATTCGGTGCTTCTGTGCATGCACAAAGCGCGATTTAGCGCTTCTGCGCATGTGCGAGCACCGAAATCCGGAAGTACCGGTAACCTGTTCCGGTACTTCCGGGTTTGGCACGGTGCGCAACCCAAAAACGCGCAACCTGAAGCATCTGTAACTCGAGGTATGACTATAGATTCCACCAGTTCATATAGCAACTAGGGCTATGGAGCAGATTTGGGTCCCAGCTCCCAAACCAAATTAGGCATATTCAAAGGGCCTAATGAGTTGGGTACAGATAACCACAAATCACTACATGTCGGGTTGGGTGGCCCAGAGTGATTTGTGGCTACCAGGGGTGGGGCGTCAGGCAGGAACGAGAAGCATGAATCATACAACAAACGTAACCGGCTGATAAATGATAATTGTAATAGCATGTAAATTATAAATAATAATCTCCAAAAACATGCACATGGACCAAATCCAATGTGTGATATAGCATAAACCCAAATCAATCAATATACATACAATATGTCCATACTAACACTCCAAATTATGTAAGAAAATTCATATATGGAGGTACAATGTGAGGATGCAACAGTTCTGTGCCGTCCATACAAATCAATTGATAGTTCCTAAAGATGATAAAGCTTAATCCGGCGATAAAGCAGTGTCGCACCAGTCCAAAACATAAACTTGATATTTCAACATAGAATCGGAACACTCAGAAGAACAAGGATATCCGGATTATTGTCCCTGTTTCGCCTTTATGGCTTCATCAGCAGAGTGAATATAGTAGAAGATAATATAATATACAAGCAGAGACCGTGCAGGTACTCTGAAGACTTCAATGGTATTCTGAGTGCTCCGATTTGATATATGTCGCTGAAGCGCACTGGAGAAGAAGGGAAATGCCTTTTCCAGAGTTGCGCATACTGGAGGATGCTCAGAGTTTGGGGGCTGAAGGGGCACCCCAGGGCGTTTTCCAACAGCCCTCACCTTCAAACATACTTTACCCCTGTACTCACACTCCCATGATGTCTCTGTTCTTGCTTCTGCTGGGAAAGGTCTGTGTGCCAGTTCTGGAGAAGCGCAGGTGCATAGAAGGACCTCATTGGTGCGAATGAGTTGCGATGCGCTCAGAAATGACAGGCTCACAGAGGCAACAGGGAAATGGTTATACAGTACAATACTAGGAAATTACTTCTTATGCCTCTGTATGCACAAGATGGAAGACAGCAGCCCACAAAAGACAGACAGCGTAGAGTAGTGGTTATAATGTCGGCCTTCTCAGTAGTGGCGCCTGCCCTGTGGAACGCCCTCCTATCAGAGGTCAAAGCGATAAACAACTACATGACCTTTAGAAAATACCTGAAGGCAGCCCTGTTTAGGGAAGTTTTTAATCTGTGATATTTTAATGTATTTTGATATTTGTTGGAAGCCGCCCAGAGTGGCTGGGGAGACCCGGCCAGATGGGCGGGGTACAAATAATTTATTATTATTATTATTATTATTATTATTATTATTATTATTATTACTAGGACCTGGGAGACCCCCCCCCCAAGCTATGAAGCTCACTAGATGACCTTGGCCATCTCACTGCCTCTCAGTGTTACCTACCTCACAAGGTAGTTGTGGGGAATAAATGGGGAGGGGGAAGAACCTGTGCACCAGCCTGAACTCTTTGAATAAAAAGGTGAGATATAAAAGCAATAAACACAGCTGTTGGGGAGGGGGCGACCACTGCTGAAATTATGCAAGGCAATTTTGGTACTCAATGGAATCAAAAAGCGCCTCCCCACAATTATCTCTAATTTTAATGAAATCATAGCCCTCACCAGCCTTCCAAAAACAGTAGCTTTGCAGACCCACACTACAAATAAGAGGTCTGAGACCCCCTGTTCCACCCCCTGTTACTGAGCACTGGAAACAATATCATTAAAATTGCAGCAATGGATCAATTATACGTTCAGTGCAGCAAAAAAGAACCCAGAAAACTTAGGAGACATGAAATTGATTAGAATTAATATTTGAAGTATTTAATTGCTTAGATGCTTTAATTTGTATAAACGATAGACAAAGAACTTTTTTTTTGTAAAAGAGGAATTTGAATGTCAAATGCAGCCTGTCAGCTTGTCTTATTATCTCCTAGCATGATCGAGTGAATGTTTTCATCTCCTATACATCCAGTGCAGTACTTGCGTTAACTCTGCATTTTCTATTATTATGCAGTTTATTAGAATGAATAAGTTGAACATATGCTAAACAATTCCCACTGTGACAATGAAATGACAGAAGGGGAGAGATTCAAGGGCTAAAAAGCAGTCATTAGACACACTGGCGCTGTGTCTTTTGCAGGATTGAGTTAAAATTGCTCAGATATTTTTGTGATATTCAATGGGGGGGAATCCACCTGTTCTGATTGTTTTTTCAGTATTTGAGCAATGTTGTTGACTATTCATTTACATTGCCTTGTGTTTATCTTTTCCACTGCTACGTCACGTAGCCAAAGGTTTTGTGTGGACTGGGATCTCCCATGTGGCTGACCCAGGAAGCCTTATCTTCCTCCAGATCACACCAATTTCTCACAATATCTAGATCCATACAGGCTTCTGACTCTTTGGTTTCTTTAGCTACCCACTTTCATCTGCACACATGCAGGGGCGTAGGAAGGGGGGCGAAGGGGGCGGGCCGCCCCAGGTTCCATCGTGGAGGGAGTGACAAATTATCAAGGAACAATTATTGCCCTACTAGGGTGGTTCATTAAAAACTTTTTTTTAAAAAAAATGCCTGCTCCAAAGGACTTATCTTACTACACTAGGGATTATATAGCTATATATGAAATTTCATGCATATCAGTTAATATCTTGACCCTCCTCCACGAAAATAGCTGTTTCCTTGGCTGTTTTCCTATGTCGTGAAGGCTGAAATTTCAATTCAGTGGAGCACTTACTGTTCCCAACCCTAACCCTGCGGAAAGCCATCTAATTAGACTTTAATTTGATTTTGACATGTTTTTAGGAGGTAATTTAATTATTGTTTGATTTTATATCAATGTTATGTATCTGATGTTAGCCACCCTGAGCCCGACTTCGGCCGGGGAGGGCGGGATATAAATGAAAGTTTATTTTGACTTATTATTATTCCTTTGTAAGAAAATATGAAATAACGTAAAACCATTTTTGCAGGCAAAAAAAAAATCAATGTGTGTGTTGGGGGGGTGACAAGAAATTTTCCGCACCAGGTACCACCTGACCTTCCTACGCCTCTGCACACATGCACATGTTTTCTTCTCTGGGTGGAAGTGGGTCCTACCCACTGAAATCCATGGAGAAATCGACTTCCGGTCGGCGTGCCGGAGATGGCGGTCGGGGGGACATGTCGCTCCTGACATTCCCCAGCCAGACCAAGCAAAGGGGAGCTCGCGCCAGCGCCGCGACCCCCAAAACCCCCGGGAAGGGCGTCCCGGGGTCCACAGGACCCGCCAGAGCTCGGACGCTGGTCCCGATCCTAGGGAGCCCTCAGCGGGGCTCCCGGGAGCGATCGGGCGGCGGAGCTCCAGGGTCCGCTGAAAACTCCGTCTGGCGAAGCTGCGTGACCGCCACCTCTGAGCACGTCGATTCCTCTAAGACCTGCAATTTGGAACTGTGAGTAATTTAAAAAAGAAGACTTAAATTTGGATTTAATTTGGACTGGCTCGTGGACGCAATCACGGAGGTCCGTCCCCTGCCATTGTGTAACAACAACAGGGCATTGTTACACAGTCTGGAAAAGTTTTGAATGGAACTTGATACTATGTTTTTGTGACTTAACCCTTGCGCCTCTCCCGGTCCTGGGGGGTAGCTGAAGTAAACCTAATCTTTATAAATCTGTGGATTATTTTGGAGTTTGGAACTTTTGAAAAGTTTGGAAAAGTTTGGAAAATCATTAAAAGAAGTAATTGCTTGAATTACAAATTAAAATGGCGTTGAAACCGGATGCTGATTTGACAACACTGCTGGAAAGGCTGAAAGAATTCAGAGTGGACTATATTGCAGAACTGAGAGAGCTGAGAGCTGAACTGTGTGATGCTTGGAGCAGCTCTGAGAATGAGATAGAGCAAAGTATAAACAACGGTCTGATTGGTCAGGATTTACAAACAAATCTCGAGGACAGAGCATCTGTCAAGGCCAAACAGCGAAAGTCTATTCTGGCAACAACCAGCTGCAAAAGATTTATCCAACGCAAGTCACAAGGAGCTGTCATCTTAAGAAAAAAGAATAGCAACATAAGGAAAGTCAGCAAATCACAGACCAAAGACAAGCAGCGAAGCGGGAGCCGAGATGACCTGGATAAGAAATGGAATGGTTGGCCAAAGATTTTGGTGGATGTCGCTTTGGATGCTACTTTGCAGCAAAGTCAGTGGGTTTGGAAGTCGGATCCAGAGGGAATAGGATGAACAACTATATGAAATAACTTTTTTGTGGCCTACTGGTTTTGATTTTGGACATGGCAGGAATTGATTGTAGGACAATATGAAGTATACAATATGCATTTTGGAGAATAATGATATAAGATTGATATATATTACAGATGATAAGTAAATTCTATAATGAAATAGTCTATCCCGGGGACCGGGGGGGGGCAACAGGGATGTGATTGAAGTAAAATATAAGTGATGCTAAAGATGTGAGTGGATGGTAAACGATTTGAATATTAAAATATTATTAAAATGTTAATGATGTGGAATTAGGAACCTGTTAAAAATGAAATATTTAGGTAAATAAAAACAATGGGGGGGCGTGAGGAAGTCATTGGATATTGTTTAAAATGTATGTGATTTGGCCTGAATCGGGGCCAGACAAAAATTTGTAAAACCAATAAAAATTATTATTAAAAAAAAAGAAATCCATGGAGAAATCCAAAATGATCAGCATCCCCATATTATAGATTGACCAGGGGAAGTTGGAGTGACTTAGGTGCAGTGGCTTATGACTGCCATGAAGTTACGTTCCATTGCTAATATTGTAGGCTGAGGTTGGTCCAGCCAAAAATCCCCCATATAAAACACACACCAAGTCCCAACAAATGTTAGTCTACTGTGTGGTGCAGTGGTTGAGAGTGGTAGACTCGTAATCTGGTGAACCGGGTTCGCGTCTCCGCTCCTCCACATGCAGCTGTTGGGTGACCTTGGGCTAGTCCCACTTCTCTGAAGTCTCTCAGCCCCACTCACCTCACAGAGGGTTTGTTGTGGGGGAGGAAGGGAAAGGAGAATGTTAGCCGCTTTGAGACTCCTTCGGGTAGTGATAAAGCGGGATATCAATTCCAAACTCTTCTTCTTCTTCTCCTCCTCACCCCGAAAATAATCCTTCCCATAGTCTGAATCTGCCAGGTTGCATTTTTAAATGTTCTAAAAACCCACTTTTTCACATGATATAAATGTTAACAATTTCACTCCTCCGATGCTGCAGATGAGATTGTTGTAAATCACATGCCTGTCTGGGACGAGTCTGGGAATGGAAGACAGTCTTATCTCTTCTGCTGCGGCAACTATTACACTGTACTTTCACTTTTATTTATTTCTGTTTGTTCTCTCGGAGCTGGAGAGAACAGCCGCCATTATGCTTTTGTCTGTACATAGTGTGTAAATAAATAGTAGATTAGCTATACGATGTGTCACGCTTCTTGCTGTGTTCTGCCAGAAGATTAGTGTGCATATAATGTAAAAGGTAAAGGGACCCCTGACCGTTAGGTTCAGTCGCGGACGACTCTGGGGTTACGGTGCTCATCTCTCTTTACTGGCTGAGAGAGCTGCCGTACAGCTTCCGGGTCATGTGGCCAGCATGAATAAGCCGCTTCTGGCAAAACCAGAGCAGTGCACGGAAATGCCGTTTACCTTCCCGCCGGAGTGGTAACTATTTATCTACTTGCACTGGCATGCTTTCGAACTGCTAGGTTGGCAGGAGCTGGGGCCGAGCAACGGGAGCTCACCCCGTCGTGGGAATTCGAACCACCAACCTTCTGATCAGCAAGCCCTTGGCTCTGTGGCTTAACCTACAGTGCCGCCCGTGTCCCTGGTGCATATACCAGCTGGTATATGTTTCTAGAAGCACACTGGAAGAGAAGGGAGATTCCTTTTCCAGAGCTGCGCGTACCAGAGGATGCTCAGAGTTTCGGGGGCTTGTAGGCACCCCCAGGGCATTTTCCCAACAATAAGAACTTGGTGGGAAGCAAGGCTTCCGTGGGGAGACAGCACCTTCACATTTTACCTCAGGTGGTGAAATGGGATGGGCTACCCCTGATCTCAGTGACCACGGAATCAGACGGTCCCCTAAGAGGGGTTGGGCCCAAGTTATTTAGGGCTTTGCAGACCAACACAAGGTTAGAGAGGCTTCTCCCTAAATTGCCTATGATGTCAGAGGGCAAAAGGCATTGTGAGCTCACCAAGAGACTGTCTATAACAGGCATGTCCAAAGTCTGTTTCGGAGGCATAATTCAGCCCACTGGTAGGTTTAATACGGCCCCTGTGGCAATTTATTTCCTGGGGTAAAATCCTAAAAAAAAACCCTCAACAACTTCAATCCTATAAAAAAGGATTTCACTTCATGAAATCTGGCCCTCTTTGGAAAAAGTTTGGGCACCACTGGTCTATAAGGTCAGTCTGACTGGCTCCCTCCCTCCCTAAAGAAAGAAGGACATCAAGAAGTATGACGAAGAAAAGAAGAAAGGGGAATGGAAATGGGCAGAAATCCTGAGAGGAGAAATAATAATAATAATAATAATAATAATAATTTATTATTTGTACCCTGCCCATCTGGCCGGGTCTCCCCAGCCACCCTGGGCGGCTTCCAGCAAATATTAAAAAACAAAACATTAAAATATCACAGATTAAAAACTTCCCTGAACAGGGCTGCCTTCAGATGTTTTCTAAAGGTCATGTGGTTGTTTATTGCTTTGACCTCTGATGGGAGGGCGTTCCACAGGGCGGGCGCCACCACCGAAAAGGCCCTCTGCCTGGTTCCCTGTAGCTTCGCTTCTCGGAGTGAGGGAACCGCCAGAAGGCCCTTGGCGCTGGACCTCAGTGTCCGGGCTGAACAGTGGGGGTGGAGACGCTCCTTCAGGTATACAGGACCGAGGCCATTTAGGGCTTTAAAGGTCAGCACCAACACTTTGAATTGTGCTCGGAAACGTAAATAGAAAAGGAAAGGAGCAGGAACCCACTGCAACGCGAAAAAAGAGTTAAAATTAGAAGGAGCAGAGAAAGAGAAGGGGGGAGAAAAGAGAATTAGAGAGAAGTAGGCATTGCGGAATACCTTGCTGTGTTTTCTACAAATGACAACAAGCCAGCATTTTGACTTGTGCCCAGAAATAGACCAGCAGCGCGTGTAGCTTACTTGTGGAGATATGTTCCCTCAGCCAGTCCCATTTAATAACCTAGTATCTCTGTTTTGTACCAACTGAAATTCCAATAAATCTTCAAAGTCAGTCCCTGCAAACACTGCATTGCAGTAAATCTTTGGCTACCAGGCTCCAGCACCACCACCGCGTCTCAGGATCTCATCCTCAGAAGACCTGGCAAACTTAGCTGCAAGGAGAATCTGCATTAATATCCTAGAACCCCAGTGGCACTGATTCCTGTTTGTTGCTGTCCTGACTCACCATGACTGCATTCAAACATTATTACATTTCCCCGATGTTTTCTTACTCAATAATTTCCACACTATATGCAATCCTTCACACAATGTAAATGACACCTGGAAAACTAGCAAAGGTTTACTGCTCATTTCTGTGCTTTTACAGGAAAACTCCTTTTGCAAGCCCAGAAAATCTCGGGAGTTTTGCACTGTAATTCCCCGTGTTGAAATGTCGGGAGGCATTCAGACATACCATTCTGTCCTGTCATATAATACTTGGTGTTACATGGTGGTAGAATATTCATCAAAAACCACATAATGCCACAAGTAACAAAATGTAAAAAGAACATTGAAACCAGGATAAAAGTGCTGGTGTTATAATGTGTGTGCGTGTGTGCGCGTGCTGTTTTTGTTTGTTACTATGTTGTGTATTTTTTTGCGTTTTTATATTGTAAACCGCCCTGTGATCTTCAGAAATTAAATTAAATACATACATACTGTATTTTTCGCTCTATAAGGCGCACCTGGCCATAGGACGCACCTAGTTTTTAGAGGGGGAAAGGCCCATTTTTTTTTGAGGATCAGCTCAAATTTCTGCAGCTTCTTTTGCAAAGGAGAAAAGCCCAATTTTTTGTGGATCAGCTCAAATTTCTGCAGCTTCTTTTGCAAAGGAGAAAAGCCCCTTTTTTTGAGGATCAGCTCAAAGTTGTTGAGCTTACTTTGCAAAGGGAAAAACCCTGTTTTGTGGGGTTTAACTCACAGTTCTGCAGCTTCAGGAAGCCATTTCTACAGTTTCCAGACAGATAATCTAATCAGCCAGTCACATGTCGCTGGGGAAACAGCCTCCCTCTGCAAGGGGGCGGGGCTGGAATCTCTCTCCCTTATCTCTCTCCCCAATTGTTTGCTGAGCAGCTGCTCAGCGGCCTTCCTTTCAACACTCCCTTTTCTCTCTCTTTTTTAAAAAAGCACGATCTGCTTTTGCCCCTGGGCAGTTCAGCTCCAGGGACCACACATTCGCTCCATAAGATGCACAGATATTTCCCCTTACTTTTTAGGAGGAAAAAAGTGCGTCTTATGGAGCGAAAAATACGGTAATCAGGAAAGCTAACACAATAATATCCAGTTACAGGTAGATAGCCGTGTTGGTCTGTCATAGTCAAAACAAAATAATTTTTTTTTTCTTCCAGTAGCACCTTAGAGACCAACTAAGTTTGTTCTTGGTATGAGCTTTCGTGTGCATGCACACTTCTTCAGATACACTGAAACAGAAGTCACCAGACCCTTATATATAGTGAGAGGGTGGGGAGGGTTATTACTCAGAGGGATGGTGGGAATGGCTGAAAGGCTGATAGCTGTGGTAAACCTGTTGACGACTGTTAACGACCACAATTAGTCTTACAGGAAAAAGCAAGGGGTGAGAAGGTTAAAAAAGCTTTGTCATGTATAATGAGATAAGAATCCAATGTCTTTGTTCAGACCAGGTCTCTCCATGGTTTTAAGCTTGGTAATGAGTTGCAATTCAGCAACTTCTCTTTCCAGTCTATTTCTGAAATTCCTTTGCAATAAGACAGCTACTTTGAGATCTTGTATAGAGTGTCCTGGGAGATTGAAGTGCTCTCCTACTGGTTTCTCTGTCTTGTAATTCCTGATGTCAGATTTATGTCCATTTATCCTTTGGCGTAGGGTTTGGCCTGTTTGTCCAATATAGAGAGCTGAAGGGCACTGTTGGCATTTGATGGCATACACAATGTTAGACGATGAGCAATTAAATAGTCCTGAGATGGTATGTTTGATGTTGTTGGGGCCAGTAATGGTGTTGTCCGGGTGTATGTGGCAGCAAAGTTGGCATCTGGGTTTATTGCAGGCTCTGGTGTCAGTGTCTGTGTTAAGTCTGGTTGTAGTATTGTTGTGGGTGAGGAGTTGTTTAAGATTGGGTGGCTGTCTGTAGGCGATGAAAGGTCTTCCTCCCAGAGCTTGAGAAAGAGAACTGTCATTGTCTAGGAGAGGTTGTAGATCTCTGATGATGCGTTGTACTGTTTTAACTTGGGAGCTGTACGTGATTACTAGTGGTGTTCTGCTGTTTTCTTTTTTGGGTCTGTCTTGCAGCGAGTTCTCTCTGGGTATCAGTCTGGCTCTGTTGATCTGTTGTTTAACTTCATCCGGTGGGTATTTTAGTTCTAAAAAGGTTTGCTGTAGATCTCTTAGGTGAGAGTCTCTGTCTGTAGAGTTGGAACAGCCGCATCTGTTCACTTCTGTAGAGTTGGAACAGCTGCCAGTCCACTTCTGTTCATGGAACAGAGAAGTGCCATCATGTCCTTTGCCTCAGGCAGCTAAATGTCTTGTTCATACAATACAGTGGAACCTCTACTTACGGACGTAATCAGTTCTGGAGGTCCATCCGTAAGTCGATCTGGGTCGCTGGTAGAAGCGCGCTTCTGCGCATGTGCAGACGGCGGCAGCTGCTTCTGCATGTGCACAAAGCGTGTTCTCCTTCATGGAGAGCACGTGTTGCAGTGGGGGCTGGCACGTCACCCCCCTGGTGCTGGGCGGGATCGTATATATGGCCACTGTTGTGATTGGACCCTGGGTGTTGTTGGGGAGAATTGTATGTTGCAATTTGTTGATGGACAGCCCAGCGTATATAGAATGGTTGGTGTGCCACGTGATCTCCCTCTTGGCTGCGTGCTTCTGATCACCCGCCCTCCCTCCCTATATTTTAGGACTCTGCGTTGACATTGCTATGCCTGTCATGGGGTCGTCTGCTGTTGGGGCAGGGGCCTGGTAGGAATTTTTCCATTTGGCTGATTGGCTGGTGCCATCTGGTTTTCGCCTCATGCATAGCAAATAGTCACAACTTGTAAGGTTGGCGGTTAGGCATTGGTTATTATGTTGGTTGGAGGAGGGTTTATGATTGACTGTGTCTGCCCCTCCAATAATAATAATAATAATAATAATAATAATAATAATAATAATAATAATAATAATTTATTATTTATACCCCGCCCATCTGGCCGGGTCTCCCCAGCCACTCTGGGCGGCTTCCAACAAACATAAAAATACATTAAAATATCACATATTAAAAACTTCCCTGAACAGGGCTGCCATCAGGTGTTTTCTAAAGGTCATGTGGTTGTTTATCGCTTTGACCTCTGATGGGAGGGTGTTCCACACGGCGGGCGCCACCACCGAGAAGGCCCTCTGCCTGGTTTCCTGTAGCTTCGCTTCTCGCAGTGAGGGAACCGCCAGAAGGCCCTCGGCGCTGGATCTCAGTGTCTGGGCTGAACGGTGGGGGTGGAGACGCTCCTTCAGGTATACAGGACCGAGGCCGTTTAGGGCTTTAAAGGTCAGCACCAACACTTTGAATTGTGCACGGAAACGTACTGGGAGCCAATGTAGATCTCTCAGGACCGGTGTTATGTGGTCCCAGCGGACACTCCCAGTCATCAGTCTAGCTGCCGCATTCTGGATTAATTGCAGTTTCCGGGTCACCTTCAAAGGTAGCCCCATGTAGAGCGCATTGCAGTAGTCCAAACGGGAGATAACTAGAGCATGCACCACTCTGACGAGACAGTCTGCGGGCAGGTAGGGTCTCAGCCTGCGTACCAGATGGAGCTGGTAGACAGCCGCCCTGGACACAGAGTTAACCTGCGCCTCCAATTGTTGCTAGTGTACGGGGAATTCCATTAAAGGAATCCAGGGGCTCAATATGCTTTTGTCCGAACCCCCGGTCGGGGGCTAGGGCCGTGCAAGAGCCCTGGGAGCCTGAGGGGAGAGGGGAGGGTCAGACCACCCAGCTCCCTTTATCTCTCCAGAGGGTTTTCCCCTTACTGACGGTCGTCAGTTCTGTCCCCAGTGGGACAGATAGTCTTACCCAATGCCTAAGCAACCACTCACATTATTTGTATTTTAATAAAGTTGTGGCCAAAATCATGCCAAAAACCAAAACTAAAATTCTGTCTGATGTGTGAATTATTTGAGGGGTGGCTTGGGAACCTCGACATGGAAACGGCAAAAGCCGCTTCTGCGAGTGCACGAATCACGGTAAACCCGGTATTTACTTCCGGGTTTGCCGCGGTCGCAACTTGGTTCAGGCCTAAGTAGAGGTGGTGGTAAGTAGAGGTTGTACTGTACTGGGAGCTGAGCTTGCAAAGACATCACAATAGTTGAGTTGAGCCCTTGGAATGGGCAGCCTAAAGAGCTTGCGGACTGTCCTTAGCTCACTTCATTCCAGCAAACCGCCAAACACACCCCAATCCGCTGCACATGCCTGGTATTAACATTAACGCCCCTTCCCACAATAAAACAACAACAATCAAGACACATGAATGTCATCTCGTGTTTAACATAATGTGTCGTTGGGCCCCGGGTAGCGAGGAATTGGTCCTGTCATAGCAGTTGGAAGAATAAAAGCAGAAATGTTGTTCCTTAAATAAGTGTTTCTCAAAGGTAATATAAAGATCAAAAGAGGAAGCGGAGTAAAACAAGAATAGCGGGGAACAGAATAGCGGAGACAAACCTATCATCAAGCAATCTGCTCTGCTGTCATCACAAATCATCCTCAATGTAAAACGGCTATACGCTTACCTTCATATGGGAAGTATCAGCCCACCCCCCATTTGAATTCAGAGTGTCAGGACACAGAAGCAAAACGGGTTGTTTCGCAAAGTAATGAAGATCACCTCAAGTTTTTATTCTGTCCCAATTGGACAGTGTTGCTGTTTGCAAAGCTGCTTGAAGGAAATATTTTTTTCCCTTGGAATATGTATGTCCAAAAGATGTTGTTCTTAAACATTGTATTCCTGGCCCCCTCCTCCAGGGGCAAACTTTATTTGAAGATGTGGAAGAATCATCTAGTTTCTGAGGTATAGTTTTTATTTTAGAAATGTATAAAGGGATTTATGTATAGTTGAATATGAAGAGGATAACTGTCATGAGTTCTGCTGTGGAGCTATAGTGTATCCACAGGAGGGTTGAGTGACATTTCAACTGATGTTCTTTACAGTGGATCAGGGATCATTCTAAGAGTCAGGTTTGTGTTTCTATAGAGATGACCCAGGTGGCACTGTGGGTTAAACCACAGAGCCTAGGGCTTGCTGATCAGAAGGTCGGCAGTTCGAATCCCTGCGATGGGGTGAGCTCCCGTTGCTCGATCCCAGCTCCTGCCCACCTAGCAGTTCGAAAGCACGTCAAAGTGCAAGTAGATAAATAGGTACCACTGCAGCGGGAAGGTAAACGGCGTTTCCGTGTGCTGCTCTGGTTCGCCAGAAGCGGCTTAGTCATGCTGGCCACATGACCCGGAAGCTGTACGCCGGCTCTCGGCCCATAAAGCGAGATGAGTGCCGCAACCCCAGAGTCAGACACGACTGGACCTAATGGTCAGGGGTCCCTTTACCTTTACTTAGAGATGAGCCAAGACACCAGAAACTAGTAAATTCTAACTGGTCAGTCTATGTGCCATCCTACCAGATTATAGTTATAGGCCAGGCATAGGCAAACTCCGGCCCTCCAGATGTTTGGGACTACAATTCCCATCACCCCTGACCACTGGTCCTGTTAGCTAGGGATTATGGGAATTGTAGTCCCAAAACAGCTGGAGGGCTGAGTTTGCCTGTGCCTAATTTAGGGCCTTAGAAGTTTTTAAAAAGCAACACTACAGCTTTGAACTTGACCTGGAAACCAAATTAAATAGTTGGTATAATGTTAGAGTTATATGCTCCAAATATATGGCTGATGGGGTACTGGCTGAGGGCCCATGACTTCAGGAAAACCAGCAAGCAGTGGCGCAGGAAGGGGGGGATGCGGTGGGTGCGGTCCACCCCTGGTATCATCACTGAGGGGGGTGACAAAATGGCAAGAATATGAAGATGGGCCACACTAGGGCAAAGAGCCTAATTGCTCAGCGTCTAAAGGACCTTGAGCAACAGAACAATCTTGCAACCATAATAAAGTCTGCCCTTGGTGCGCCTTCTTTCCCCCTTCCCAGTTTGATTCCTTGCCATCCTATTTGCACAAATTAACCATTCCAAAATTTAGACGCGCCTTCACCAAGAGCTCTGGCCAGAAATTTCAATTTTGTTGTTGTTGTTCAGTCGTTCAGTCGTGTCCGACTCTTCGTGACCCCATGGACCAGAGCACGCCAGGCACGCCTATCCTTCACTGCCTCTCGCAGTCTGGCCAAACTCATGTTAGAAGCCTCGAGAACACTGTCCAACCATCTCATCCTCTGCCGTCCCCTTCTCCATTTCAATACTAGGAATAAATCCTACTCGTGAGTTATAGTCAAATAAAAGTATGTATTCTGTTAAGAATTACAGTCTTAGGCAGAGAATGTCAATTCAAATAAGAAAAACACTTTCAAGTTCACAATAATATGTATAGCTTCAAATGAAAAATACAACTTCAAATTCACAGTAGTATGAGTAAACAATAATTCGTTACAGTATAAGCACATAAGAAATTTCAAGTAACAATAAATGTATATCAGTTTGTATTCAAAGGTATTCAAAAAGATCGTTTTATAAGTAAAGCCGGAGTGAAGAGTCGATTCAGGAAAAGCAACCAGGACAGGGCCCTGTTTCGATATGGATGTCTTCGTCAGCTAATTTTTGAGTTTGTGTTAATTTGTAGAGTGCATTTGGAAGTATAATGCAACTCTATGTTTTTCAAATGTAGTGTCTGAGAATGAAGAGATCAGCATTTATCTGAATTTTTCTTATTATTGTTTACTCATACTACTATTGTTTACTCAGCAACTTCCTGAATTGTACCTTCAGTCTGCCAATACACTATTCAACCATCCCTGCTCCTAGTTGGTTACATCTCATAGAGATCGAAGAGTTTCCGCTGGAATTGCTAAGAAAGATAAACCCTGAATTGCTTTGCATTTCAATTATTTGCCTCTATACTTCTGGTGCCACTTTGCTCAAGTGTTCGGAAGCTGGAAATATATTTTCATTGCAAAATTCAAAATGGTTCTGAATAATTGCAGTTGTTTACTTGCTGAGTGCATCAGAATCAAAACTGTTTCAATGCTATTATAGAATCGGGGGTGGGGGGTGGGATATAATAGTTAAAGGTGCAATATTCAGTATTTACTGTTTGGAAGAGTTCTGCATTCATGCTTGCAGTGCTGACAAGGCTAAAAATAAAGCAAAGCATAAATTTTGTGGGGTCTCATGCCCCAACTATATTTGTTATTTCCAGTGTTGAGATCAATCATTAATGCACTGTAGAGATGCAAATAAAGGAAGGAGCTATGGCAGTTCATGTAAATGGCATCTTTCAAGAAATACATAGCACTAAATTTATATTTTAGTTTAGTATCTAGATGCGGTAGAAGCCAATGGAAATAATGGGTCATAAAATTATCATAAAGAAAAGGTACATGTTGGTACTCACCATGACGTTCTTACAGTAAGTGCCACAATTTTAACCTGGGGGGAGGTGCCAGTACTGCATACCTTTGAGTACCCCCTAGAAAAAGTTTGTATATCAGATATCAGGGAGGATATAGGTGGCATATTTTGATTGTTGTTGTTGTTGTTGTTAAATAAATTTGTACACAGCCCTTCATCCATAGATCTTAGGGTGGTTCGCAGCATAAAAATACCACAAGGAGATGAGGAGGGAGAATTAATTTCAGTTTGAATTTTAAGCCAAATCTATCAAATCCACATGTTTTTTGAAACAATGTGGGAACCAAAACGCATACATCTTTTGAAATTCGCACTTACGTAAATTTTGTGATTCAGTCTTCCAACCAGCCAGTATTTGCAAATATACAAAAGCTGGGGGAAATGGGCATAAAAATGAATAAATTAGTGAAAATAGCATGCAAAATGCATTATACAGGCAGTGACAATTCCACGCACATCCAACTGATGCACGGCTATCGAAGCAAGGGTCCTTTGGGACATGGAAGAGGACAGATTATGGGCTAACCAGCGTGTAATGGGGCAAGGTGGTCTTATACGCAGTCTGCCAATGCAGAACCCCTGTGCAAAATTGTCGCCACCACTATTATACACCCCCCCCCAGATTTGTACATCAGTTAAATCTACATATGTTTATGAGAAATTTGCACCAAAATGATGAATAATTTTCATGGGAATTTTTTTAATGGATTACTGCAGAAATGTGGAATCCACTGGACTGCAGATTCTTAAATACACTCAAGTTATAATTTGCTGGGATTGAATTGCATGAGTCTGCTTTGCAATCTGAGTTTGGCAGATGCTTCCCCCATCCTGAATCCGTGGTTAAAGCAGGAAATTGAAGCCTTGAATCACAGGCTCACCATTTTTCATTAAACCATCCAGCTCAGTGCTTACAGAGCGCTTTTGAGATCACTCAAAATTTGGTTTTTGTAGTTGACAGGAGGCCTGCCCAGATATACTTGTGGAAGCCTCCGAGTGTATATCGTGAGATTCTGAGCAGAGATTCCGTGTCGAGGTCCCCAAACCACCCCTCAAATGAAACACACTTCAGACAGAAATTTAAGTTTAAGGTTTTTGGCATGATTTTGGCCACAACTTTATTAAAATACAAAATATATGAGTATAATAATAATAATAATAATAATAATAATAATAATAATAAATAATAATTTATTATTTGTACCCCGTCCATCTGGCTGGGTCTCCCCAGCCACTCTGGGCAGCTTCCAGCAAATATTAAAATACATTAACATGTTACAGATTAAAAACTTCCCTAAACAGGGCTGCCTTCAGATATTTCCTAAATGTTATGTAGTTACTGATCAATTTAACCTCTGATGGGAGGGTGTTCCACAGGGCGGGCGCCACTACCGAGAAGGCCCTCTGCCTGGTTCCCTGTAGCTTTGCTTCTTGCAGTGAGGGAACCACCAGAAGACCCTCAGCGCTGGACCTCAGTGTCCGAGCTGAACGGTGGGGGGTGGAGACGCTCCTTCAGGTATACAGGAGTAGTTGCTTAGGCATTGGTTCAGACTATCTGTCCTGCTGGGGACAGAACTGGCATTCGTCAGTAAAGGGAAAACACTTTGGGGAGAGAATGGGAGCCAGGGGTCTGACCCTCGCCTCTCCCCAAATGCTCCCAGGGGCTCTTGCGTGGCCCTGGCCCCCGACTGGGGGATACGTACAAAAGCATGGTGAACCCCTGGATTCCTTTAACGGAATTCCCTGCGCAGCATCAGCATTGGAGGGGCAGACACAGCCAATCTTTACCCCTCCACCAACGAACACAATAACCAATGCCTAACCGCCAACCTTACAAGTTGTGACTAATTGATACACAGTAGGTGAAAACCAAATGGCACCGGCCAATCAGCCAACTGGAAAAAATTCCTACCAGCCCCCTGCCCCAAAAGCAGACAACCCCATAACAGGCATAGCAATGTCAACGCAGAGGCCTAAAATATAGGGAGGGAGGAAGGGTGGGTGATCCGAAGCACGCTGCCAAGAGGGGGATCACGTTGCATACCCACCAATATATATACGCAGGGCTGTCCATCAACAAATTGCAACATACAAATCTCCCCAACAACACCCAGGGTCCAATCACAACAGTGGCCATCCATACAATCCCGCCCAGCAACAGAGGGGTGACTTGCTGGCCCCCACCGCAACACGCGAGCCAAGCAGTATATAGTCGCTGGGCTGTCCATCAACAAATTGCAACATAGAAATCTCCCCAACGACACCCAGTACCCAATCACAGCAGTGGTCACCTATACGATCCCGCCCAGCAACAGAGGGGTGACTTGCTGGCCCCCACAGCAACACGTGCTCTCCATGAAGGAGAACCCGCTTTCTGAGGTTTATTTTGCAGCTCTAAATGTTTAGAAGGAGTGTGCAAGAAAATAGCCTGTTTAGCCTATATTATCCAGTAGTAGCCTCCATTTCTACCTGCTTGATCTAAGGAAAACTGGTGGAGTTCACACGTAACTAAACTGACTCATATACAAGTTCAGAGCAACAAGTGTATATGCATTCACAAACTTATGGGCAGTTTTAGTCTTCGCCCTATTCAGCATCTAAATCTATGAGAGTTGCTTGCAAGTAATGCTCTCTATTATCTGAGAACCCAGACCATTTTAAAAGGGCTTCGCAGACCAGGTAATCTGAGCTGTGTTAGCTAAACAGAATAGAATGGAAATTTAAAAAAAAGGTATTTCAAAACATAAGCCTCCCTAGCCCTTTTGACTCTCAGTGGGAAGCTCCAGTGGAAACGGGCAAAACAGTTGTGGTTTTCACCCCTTTGAATCAGTTTGACAGTGAGCAAAAAGCTGTCATCAGTGCCTGCAGGGGGTGGGAGTCATTTGGTGTGTCCAGAGCCTAAGGTATAAAGAGTGGCTGGCTGGCTCTATTTCCCTTGCAAATTTTATAGTGCAGCATGGAAAATGTCACATCAGACACACTTTCAATCTCTCTTTCAAATCACTTTATCCCCTAAATAATATTTCTACCACCTTATTTCATATTGGAAAGCATGGCCCCTGGAAAATAACAGCTGGAGAAAAGAGAGCTGAATTTTTCTGCTCCCAAAAAGAGAGAAAATGAATAAAAAGAAACTCTCTTTTTTCTATTTTTGCCCCCCTCTAGAGATGGGAAACCTTGAAAAGTCACACTGAATTTTGTACTTCGAGCCCCTCTGCAGAAAATATTTGATATTTCACAGGCATTTAAGTCTGACGTGAGCAAAAGACTCACATACCATTAACTAGTTGTCTGTCCCTGTATCAAAGCCCTTCAACTGCATGAATGCAGCAAACATATGGAAAATTTGGATCTCTTGATCATTAGCAGCGCTGGGTCAACCTAATCTGTTGAGGTTTTTTGGGGGGGGGGAATCAGATTTGCTCGATCATGGAAATCTCAATTCAGAATCAAAATGGAATTGTTGTTTCCAAGCTTTCCCAGAGAATTCTTGTGAATTGCTTAGGGGATACTTGTGAAAAATTCAGACTTTCCCCGAATCTTGTAGAAGGTCCAGGCCATTCCAATTTCTTCCTTGTTGGCCCCAGCCTTCCCTCTTCTCCTGCCTTGTGATCCCACCCTGTCCCCCAAATTTACCTTCATCTGCATGAAGATTCAGGAGGGAGGCCTCCTCCTCCAGCATTTGTGAGGCCCAAAACCCTTACCAAGAGGAAATACCCAGTACAAAGTCAGCTGACGGTTGTAGGATTCCCATTTCTTTGCCATGACAAGAATGACCGTTCCTCACATCAAATGGTGTGCACATTTTGCGTGGTCGTGAGTAGCCCCCTGGGATCACGTTGCAGCTCCTGGCAGTTGGGTCTGGCACCGCCTTCCTAGGTTAGATACCTGTGGTCTCCACCTACTCCAGGAGCCGCCCAATCCCGGCTGGGGAGGTGTTGCTGGGGGGGGGATTGCCCAGGTAGAAGGAGTGAACATACAGTACACACAATAGAAGTTCAGTCATACCTGGGAAGCGGCCGTTGGATTCAGAGCTTCCCCACCCTCCACTCCCTCAATTAATGCTTATTATGCAGATTAACCTTTTATTTTCCACAGCCACACAGGCACGCAGACGCTGCTATGACCAGGTCGCTGTTGAAGGGCCGGAAAGGACTTCCCCTGCATTGGGAGGTTTCGCCTTTCCCGTAGCAATTCGTCACAACTTTGGTGGTTGCAGGCCTTGGGCGGAATCCTTTAGTCATCTACCTAAAATGGGGCGGGCGGGGGCGGTGACCCCCACCCCCATTGCGGCGGCGATACCAGGGTTCCCGTTAAAGGGGTCTTAGGGGGAGGCATTGGCCATACGCCCAGAGGTTGTCATTGCCCTCCCCCTCCAGCGGCGGCGAACAGGGGGGCGGGCTATCTGCTTGAACATATGTTCTCCAGAGCTAGCCCACTCCCCACACATGCTGGATAATCCTGAAACTACCCAGAACCCCGGCTGGGGGGCTGGGAAGGATAAATGCCCAATGCCTGAGCCAAGGTCTCCCTACATCTGAATCTTAATAAAGTTGTGGCCAATTTAATCCCATAGAACATTGTGACGTGTCATTATTTCCCTCGGGGGCTGCCCGGGGTTTGGGGGGGGACTCTGCCTGACCACGCAAAAGTTTTGAGGAAAAGGAAGATGAAGGGAGGACAGCTCAGAATGGACTGTTCTTATTTATGAACCAAATAAATATTCAGAGGGGTGTTGGCTTGTAATTGTTTCTGAAATGTGAGTGGGTCATTTCCAAGCACACACCCCCATGTTCCCAATTTTAAAACTTGGCACCATTATATTATTAAACTGGACATCCTCTGAATGTCTTTTTTGCTGTTCTCAATTTGATCCAATATGGAGTAACTAATCTGCAGCCCTACAGATATTGCAGGACTCCAGCTCACATAAGCCTCAGGCCAGGGGTCTGGGACGATGGGAGAAGTAGTCCAGGGGCATCTGAAAGGTAAAGGTAAAGGGACCCCTGACCATTAGGTCCAGTCGTGTCTGACTCTGGGGTTGCGGTGCTCATCTCGCTTTATTGGCCGAGAGCCAGCGTACAGCTTCCAGGCCATGTGGCCAGCATGACAAAGCCGCTTCTGGCAAACCAGAGCAGCGCACGGAAACGCCATTTACCTTCCCACCGGAGCGGTACCTATTTATCTACTTGCACTTTTACGCGTGCTTTCGAACTGCTAGGTTGGCAGGAGCAGGGACCGATCAACGGGAGCTCACCCCGTCACAGGGATTCGAACTGCCGACCATCTGATCAGCAAGCCCTAGGCTCAGTGGTTTAACCCACAGCGCCACCTGGGTCCCCTAGGGGCATCTAGAGGGCCACAGATTTCCTCCCCATCATAGCACTGTTGTGTTGGGGAGAAAAACCCTGTGAGGGATTGGACCCAGCCCATGTGCTATGGGTTACTCACCCCTTGCACAGCCAGCTAATCACCAGTATAGGATCGTGCCCTACATTTACTCTGTTGATTATTTTTATCTAATACCAGTTACAGGTAGGTAGCCGTGTTTGTCTGCCATAGTCAAAACAAAACAAAAAATAAATAAAATCCTTCCAGTAGCACCTTAAAGACCAACTAAGTTTGTTCTTGGTATGAGCTTTCGTGTGGTTGCACACTTCTTCAGATACACTGAAACAGAAGTCACCAGACCCTTATATATAGTGAAAGGGTGGGAGGGGTATTACTCAGAAGGGTGGTGGGAACAGGTGATTGGCTGATAGGTGTGGTAAACCTGTTGACAACTGTTAACGACTGCCATTAGTCTTACAGCCCTGTTCAGGGAAGTTTTTAATCTGTGATGTGTTAATGTATTTTAATGTTTGCTGGAAGCCGCCGAGAGTGGCTGGGGAGACCCAGCCAGATGGGCGGGGTACAAATAATAAATTATTATTATTATTATTATTATTATTATTATTATTATTATTGTTATCATTATTACAGGAAAAAGCAAGGGGTGAGAAGGTTAAAAATAGCTTTGTCATGTATAATGAGATAAGAATCCAATGTCTTTATTCAGACCAGGTCTCTCCATGGTTTTAAGTTTGGTAATGAGTTGCAATTCAGCAACTTCTCTTTCCAGTCTATTTCTGAAATTTTGCAATAGGACAGATACTCTGGGATCTTGTATAGAATGTCCTGGGAGACTGAAGTGTTCTCCTACTGGTTTCTCTTTCTTGTGATTCCTGATGTCAGATTTATGTCCATTTATCCTTTGGTGTAGAGTTTGGCCTGTTTGTCCAATATAGAGAGCTGAAGGGCACTGTTGGCATTTGATGGCATACACAATGATAGACGATGAGCAATTAAATAGTCCTGCGATGGTATCTTTGATGTTGTTGGGGTCAGTAATGGTGTTGTCCGGGTGTATGTGGCAGCAAAGTTGGCATCTGGGTTTATTGCAGGCTCTGGTAAACAGCTAACACCAGTGCCCATCCTAATAATTGCTAGCTGTAGATTCATCACACTAGAAATTCACAACTTTCAGCCGCCAGGTTTGAAAATACGAACTAATACGTTTATACATATTTATTATAAAAGTTTAAACATACAAATTATAAAGTGCTGCTACTTGAAACATTCGAAAAAAGGACATACAATTTTGCATTGCAAATATACAGTAAGATTTCCATTACAAACACTCCTTCATTGGCCATGCATAATTCTATAATTATAGGAATACAGTATCCCATCTATAAATCTTTGGTAAGATACTGACATAACAAGATGAACAAACTTCACCAAACTCCTTCTAACATACAGAGAACTGGCAAAAGAGTGAAATAAAACATATTACGACCTGGACAAAATCCAGTTTGATCCTCTCCTCAAAGAACTGCTACAAATAAAGGTAAAGGGACCCCTGACCATTAGGTCCAGTCATGTCCGACTCTGGGGTTGCGGCGCTCATCTCGCATTATTGGCCGAGGGAGCCGGCATACAGCTTCCGGGTCATGTGGCCAGCATGACAAAGCCGCTTCTGGCGAACCAGAGCAGCGCACGGAAACGCCATTTACCTTCCCGCCAGAGCGGTACCTATTTATCTACTTGCACTTTGACGTGCTTTCGAACTGCTAGGTTGGCAGGAGCAGGGACCGAGCAACAGGAGCTCACCCTGTTGTGGGGATTTGAACCGCCGACCTTCTGATCTGCAAGCCCTAGGCTCTGTGGTTTAACCCACAGTGCCACCTGGGTGCTACAAATACAGTGACCCAATATCCAAGTTAGATCTGTCAGGGTATACAGAATTGGAAGGCATGGCTTGCACATTTGTCCATGCTCACAAGCACAAAACATCTCAATAAATGCTGAGTTTTTCATAAAAAGTAAGTTTTGAATTTCAGCCTTGGATCCCTGGATCCAAACAATAGAATACAGTTTGCAAACTATAAGGGACTGAGAGCACTGCGTTTTGAAATATTAATCTTGTATATATGTTAAAAATGTGCCTGAAATAACTATTATTATTATTAACAAGCTGCCCTTCGCACTAAGGTCCCAGGGTGGGCATAACAACATTAAAACACAATATTAAAAGGGGTTTAAAACAAAACCCAATCGCAAAAAAGGTGAGCCCTAAAACTGTGAATTTCACTGAAGCTGTCAAGGCAATTTACAAAGAAAGTTAGATTGAGGCATTCCTCTATATTATAACACTGCAGATTAAGCTATGGCAAGTTGCACTGCCTTGCTGGATTCAATTTTATATTTCTATCAGTTTCTGGAAGTTCTCAAGCAGTGGGAGAAGGGGATGGCTGCTTGCTATTACTTACCCCTGGCATCTGGTCCTCAGAGCTACACAGTTTCTGAACTTTGTAGGTTTTGCTTAGGTATCACGGTTAATAGCCATGGCCATAATTATTCCCTACAGATTTGTCTAACCCGTTTAAGAAGCATTTAAGCGTGAGGTCATTGCCACAGCTTACGGCAGTGAACTCCATAATATTATTATGTGGTGTTTGAAGAAGCCCTTTGTTTTGTCCTGTCTTGTTTGTTTGTTTGTTTGTTTGTGTGTTGGCATTTTAAAATCTGTCTTCTCAGCAGAGATACTTCCATTTCTGGTCTGAGGGAGAACAGAAAGGGCAACCATTAACTAGCTAGCATAAGTACATCTTGTGTTCATTTAATTGTAAAACCCATATTCACTGCTTTGCATATGAATCTTCTCCTGCCCAGTTGCTTCCTCTTCTTCCCCCTTTACAGTCTCAAAGCCCTACCACCAACCGCTGAAATTCCATTGCTTCTGAGCTCAGAAAAACCTGGAGTGAAGCCTCATTTCAGGCAGTGCATTTTAGGTCCATTTGCTAACGAGCCCATGGCATTGCCATTTAATTTAATCAAGGGAATTGTTTATTTTGATTAAATAGCCTCAAAATAGCCCTGATGAGGAGATATATACTGTAATATTTATTTTAATTAATCAACTGCAAGCAAGGTAGTTGATCAAGTAAGGTCTTTAAGTGGCTGACAGTTCTATTAGGAAGCAATCAACCTCAAGTCTTGGAGTTAAGCAGTGCTGCCAAGGGAGAAATTGCATCTTTGTTTTCTGTCTCTCTAGTCTCACTCTCTGCATGCCGGGACCAATCCAGAAAGCGCTCATATGTGTACCCAGCAGGGCTCTTTAAACTGAGAAAGCCAAAAAGGAGCCCCCCCTGGGTGTGCTCAAAGGGAAATGGCTTATTTGCTAGATTTACACTCCACTCTGTCCCATTGGACCCAGAACAGCTTACAGCAGTTGGTTCTAAACATGACCCAGGTGCTGCTTCTGGGTTCGGTTCCATTTCTCTCCCACCTGTAACATGTGGATGTGGAACACTTGCAGGGAAGAGCTGCAGCTCCATGGTAGGGCACTGGCTTCTTAATAATAATAATAATAATAATAATAATAAATTTTTTATTTGTACCCCGCCCATCTGGCCGGGTCTCCCCAGCCACTCTGGGTGGCTTCCAACAAATATTAAAATACATCAAAATCACAAGTTAAAAACTTCCCTAAACAGGGCTGCCTTCAGGTATTTTCTGAATGTAGGATAGTTATTTATCACTTTAACCTCTGCTGGGAGGGCGTTCCACAGAGCGGGCACCACTACCGAGAAGGCCCTCTGCCTGGTTCCCTGTAGCTTTGCTTCTCGCAGTGAGGGAACCGCCAGAAGGCCCTCAGCGCTGGATCTCAGTGTCCGGGCTGAACGGTGGGGGTGGAGACGCTCCTTCAGGTATACAGGACAGAGGCCGTTTAGGGCTTTAAAGGTCAGCACCAACACTTTGAATTGTGCTCGGAAACGTACTGGGAGCCAATGTAGTTCTCTCAGGACCGGTGTTATGTGGTCCCAGCGGCCACTCCCAGTCACCAGTCTAGCTGCCGCAGATATTCCCAGATATTCCCAGCTTCGTTTGGACTGGATGGCCCTTGTGGTCTCTTCCAACTCTATGATTCTATGATTCTCCAAAACCCATCAAAGTTTGTCAGTTGTGTGGGAATGTTAAGGATAGTTGTTGTTGTTGTTTAGTCGTCTTAGTCGTTGTCAGGGATCTGCCCACCCCTGCCAGTCCAGCTCTGAGTGCTTACAGGGACCCACAACCTGTGTTAACGACAGATTCATCTCCGAGTGAATCTGGCAGCCCCTGTTCAGGGGAGGAGCAGTTAGTGGCTGGGAGCCAGGGAGTGCCAGGTGTCCAGGGAGTTGCTGGGAGGCCTGGCACCACCCAGCAGACTCGCTCGGAGGGGGGGGGCGTCAGTTCCGGCGCATATCCCACGTAGGAGGACAAGGCAGCAATTCAGAATGCCGAGGCTTTGGTGTTGGCGCCAAAACAGGAGGAAGGCACTTCCGGATTCTGCTAGTGACTGAGCAGACATGATAAACTGGACTCTGCACTGTAAATAGCTTTGCACTGAAATAAAGAGACTTAAAGACAAGACGGCTTGGTGTTACTATTGAACAACCGATAAGAGAACCTGACAGTCGTGTTCAACTCTCTGTGACCCCATGAACCAGAGCATGCCTTGGAAACTCTCACTTCCTTCTCAAAGCTTCTCCTTTTTTTATGTCCATGGAGTTTTCTTGGTAAAATACTGGAGTGGTTTGCCAGTTCCTTCTCCAGGTGGATCACATTTAGTCTAAACTCTCGGCTATAACCTGTCTGTCTTGGGTGACCCTGCACGGCATAGCTTTTTGGAGTTATGCAAGCCCCTTTGCCACAACAAGGCAGTGATCCATGAAGGGAGTTAAGGATAGTAAAGGTAAAGGTAAAGGGACCCCTGAGCATTAGGTCCAGTCGCAGACGACTCTGGGGTTGCGGCGCTCATCTTGCATTATTGGCTGAGGGAGCCGGCGTACAGCTTCCGGGTCATGTGGTCAGCATGACTAAGCCGCTTCTGACAAACCAGAGCAGCACACGGAAATGCTGTTTACCTTCCCGCCGGGGCGGTACCTATTTATCTACTTGCACTTTGACGTGCTTTCGAACTGCTAGGTTGGCAGGATCATGGACCGAACAACGAGATCTCACCCCGTCACAGGGATTTGAACTGCCGACCTTCTGATAGGCAAGCCCTAGGCTCTGTGGTTTAAATATTATCCTTCCTTCATTCACACTGAGTCATGTAGCAGAGCAGATTCCCCTCAATACGGCAGGAAGCTAGTTTGCAAATTCGTTTGAATCTATTTAGCTAATCAATCCAATCTGGCTTGCCCAGATGGATTATTCCTGGTGTCCCCTTTTATCCCTATTAAAAGAATAAAGACACAAGAGTCTTTCCTTAAAAGTAACAAGAGGTTTACTAACATTCAGTTCACAGTATGATCCCTGAAGGGAGGCTTTAGCTTGTGATTACATAACAAAGTGTGAGTTAATCCCATATTGGGATTGAGCCCATGTGCTGCTGGCTGAGAGCTAGCAGACAGCAAAATAAATTAAGTAAACAGCTTCAAGAGAACAAAATGGCTGCAGGAGAGCAGCATGGCATCAAGAGGGAGAAAGATGGCAGCGCGATTCGGCTCTTTTATGGAGTCAGCCAGGGTCACGCCCATCTCCCTGGTCACATACAGGGGGAGGGCACTCCAGAAACAGGAAGTTATAACAGGAAGTAATAATAATAATAATAATAATAATAATAATAATAATAATAATTAATAATAATTTATTATTTATACCCCGCCCATCTGGCTAGGTTTTCCCAGCCACTCTGGGCGGCTCTCAACAGAACATTAAAATACAATAATCTATTAACCATTAAAAGCCTCCCTAAACAGGGCTGCCTTCAGATGTCTTCTAAAGGTCTGGTAGTTGTTGTTCTCTTTGACATCTGAAGGGAGGGCGTTCCACAGGGCGGGCGCCACTACCGAGAAGGCTCTCTGCCTGGTTCCTTGTAACTTGGCTTCTCGTAGTGAGGGAACCACCAGAAGGCCCTCGGCACTGGACCTCAGTGTCCGGGCTGAACGATGGGGGTGGAGACGCTCCTTCAGGTATACTGGACCGAAGCCATTTAGGGCTTTAAAGGTCAGCACCAACACTTTGAATTGTGCTCGGAAACGTACTGGCAGCCAGTGTAGGTCTTTCAAGACTGGTGTTATGTGGTCTCGGCGGCCGCTCTCAGTCACCAGTCTAGCTGCCGCATTCTGGATTAGTTGTAGTTTCAGGGGCACAGTTACCCCATTCAGGACCAGGGTGTCCTCCACACCTGCCCGCCTCCTGTCCCCCAAAAACAGTACTTTGTCTTGTCAGGATTCAACCTCAATCTGTTAGCTGCCATCCATCCTCTAACGGCCTCCAGACACACACACAGGACCTTCACCGCCTTCGCTGGTTCTGATTTGAAAGAGAGGTAGAGCTAGGTATCATCCACATACTGATGAACACCCAGTCCAAACCCCCTGATGATCTCTCCCAGCGGCTGCATATAGATGTTAAAAAGCATGGGGGAGAGGACAGAACCCTGAGGTACCCCACAAGTGAGAGCCCAGGGGTCTGAACACTCATCCCCCACCACCACTTTCTGAACACAGCCCAGGAGGAAGGAGCGGAACCACTGTATAACAGTGCCCCCAGCTCCCAACACCTCTAGACCAGTGTTTCTCAACCTTTTCTGGGCAAAGGCACACTTGCTTCATTAAAAAAATCTCGCGGCACACCACCCACAAAATGGCGGCGGCAACGTCACTATGGTAACGGAAGTCACGGAGTTATTTCACAGCCGGTGAGCGGAGCGCGGGGGAAAAAATCGGTAGGTTTAAAAAAAAAAAGACGACCAAAAACCGGAGGGTTACTTAGAAGATTATTGCTACATGACGCCTCTCCATTTCGGCTGTGGAGGGGAGGGGGCGAGAGAGGTCCACAGGCAGAATGGTCTCCCCCGAGGCAGAGACCGCAGCGCAAGCCACCTTCCGCGGCGCTAATCCCCTTCGCCGCCACGTCTGCGCTCGTCAGGCTCACCTTCCCTTCCTCCTTCTTCCTTCCCGCTTTCTCCTCCTGCCTCACGCAGCCACCTCCTGGCTTGAGGTGCAAGCGGAAAGCGTTGGTGGTGGAGGAGGAGGAGGAGGAGGAGGAGGAGGAGGACGTCGTAGTGGTGGCGGCGGAGGCATTCCTTACTCCCGCAGAGAAAAGCCCAGCCCCGGCGAAGGGCTTCGCTTCGTACGCGCCCACACGCACGCCCGGCTCCAGCCGAGAGGCGGCCTCTTCACCTTGCGAGAGCCGCCGCCGCCGCGGAGATGGTTGGGCGGAGCTGGAGCCGGGACTCCTGGGTCCTTGCCGAGGCTGGTGTGCGAGCCTCCAGGCAAGCGCCCAGACTTGGAAAGGCGGCGGCGGGAGTCGCGGGAGGCTTCTCAGGTGGCTGGCGGTTGGAGCGCTCGCAAAGCGCTCCTCCTTTTAGGGTGGCGGCCATTTTGGCTGGGTGGCAGCCGGAGCCCGGCACAGCAGGCAATGTTCCGCGGCACAGTAGTGTGCCGCGGAACAGCGGTTGAAAAACACTGCTCTAGACGGTCCAGAAGGATGTTATGGTCGATGGTGTCAAAAGCTGCTGAGAGCAGCTGGCTGGAGTAACATCCCCCTGCCTGTGTCCACTCTAGGGAAACAAGGAATGTTGTATTTGACTGCTCCAATGGATTACATCCCACAAGTGGGAGTACAGTATACTAGGTTAGGTCTGATTTGCTCTCAGGCAACTTTATGTGCTCATTTCCATATCTGCAATTGATTGCTCCTCCTGCAGTGACTGAAAGGGCACTCCAAGAGTCCCCCGACACTTGAGAGGATCTTTTCAAGGGTGTGAGGAGCTGCTACTAGAAGGGAGAGGGTAAAGATCCTTCTGTGAACACGTTGCTGTGAGGGAAAGAATGCTGCTCCCATTGGATATTTGTTACATTGTGTTGGCAGGCCCTCATTTCCAAAATGTATGGAAGCTGTACTGTTCTCTGCTGCTGAAACACAGCCTCATTTTAAAAGTAAAATTAAGACACCTGCCACCAGAACACATTGCAAACAGTTTGCAAGGAATTCACACACTTGCATTTCAGCAAGCTTCAAGCCCTCCCAGAAATTTCTCCAATCACCTTCATTTCTGCTCAAACATCTGGCAGAGAGAGAGAGAGAGAGAGAGAGAGAGAGAGAGAGAGAGAGAGAGAGAGGTATTTGAGTGCCCACAGTTCATAGTTGCTCATAGTTGGTCCGTTGGTCTGGCCAAGAGATTCCCTCTTTGATCCCTAAATCATTACCTATTTCACAGGTTTTTTTAAAGGCATTTTCAGGGTCTTCTAAAAAGGGGGATATTCTAATGTTAACTGGGAGCTTTTGGCAGTTCTAAGAAAAATATGGCATGTTGGCACTAGGTAACTTGTTCACCTTTGTCAGAAATACAAACAGAAGGCAAATATAAAACAGAACCGTGAGAAAAGAACACAATTTCTTTTTTTATTTGCTTTTAGAAGGGAGAGAAAAAGCCACTGTTATCTCTTCAGAGACAATCCCAGAACTGCGTCCTTGTTCCTTTTAGATGGAAATTAGACACGCCAGAGGAGGACGAGTGGGACTTGTCATCAGTGTAAGTAATCAATGTAAGATCTGTTATACGTGGAGATTTTTTCTGCAGTTATATACCTTCATGTTTTTGCAGAAGCAGGACCAATAAATTACAGAGGAGCAGAAACAATTGTTAGTCTGTTCAGTATGCTATCAAATACAGTGTAATTCAAGGAATGGAAATGCCATCCTTCCCTCAGAAGGTAGGTCTCTCAATGCATAGATGTATACATTATTTCCAAAGCAATCTGTAGTTTTGTTTACTGCAAATTCTGTGCTCAGTTGTGCATACATAATGCTTCCTAAAATGAATCAGACTTGCATACATGTCTTACTGTGGAATAACTTTATTTAAGATAAAGGTAAAAACATGAAGGCAGAGGAGATTAATGTGAAGAGACCTCAGAGTATGTTTATCAACTCAACAGCAATATAGACTACTAAAGTAATTGCAAAATGGGTTCATAGTAATCCACTTGTGTGAATAGATGAGGAGGAGGAGGAGGAGGAGAAGAAGGAGAAGGAGAAGACTAAAACTAAAGAATGTGATGACTGAGAACTTTGAGACTACACTAGGGCTGAACCAAAACAGCTCACCAAAGTTCAGGAACATTCAGAAAAGCACCCCAAAAGTACCCTAAGCTCTGAAATACAAAATACTTAAAGTGATTCTGCAATCAATATCTAACGCCTTTCAACTGAATAGAGGAATTCTTCAGGATGCAACCCTAAAACTGCTGGAACATTGAGCATTTTAATGACTTCCAGTGGAGCTCACAATAAAATCCATACAATAAAATCCATGCAGTGCATTATAGTGGAGCAAAATTTTAAAAGCAGCAGTGAAGATAGGATTAAGAAAAATACTTTCAAACTTGTTGGAAAATGAACAATAAAAGTCCTTGTTCGATGCTACAAATAAAGCAAAGTAGGATCCAGGAAAGTATCTCCATGCAGCAAGTTCCATAAGCCAAGTGTCACTACAAAAATGGTTCCTCCAATGATAACCACTTGCTTCTCCTTAGATGGCATCTGGAGGAGTATTGCTTTCCGTTGTGTTCAGAAATGTATCAGAAGCTAGCGTAGGTCAAGTACTGGTGTAATAAAGTCCCAACTTCCAGTCCTAGCAGCCATATTCTCCAAGAAGTAGTTATATTATAATCTACCTTTGAATGTATCTAAACACATCTAAAGGGAAAGAGCCATTTATATTGAATCTCTTCCTTTATCAGCCTGCCTGTGGCAAAGCACAATTCACACCCTTTTCATGAAGTTATAGGTGAAAGAGGCATTAGAAGTAAAAACTGATTGCCATCTAATCTGAAATTTGGATTTTCCATATTTAATGCCAGGACTCTTGAACTTAGATCTTTAAAAGTCAAGACACATCTCTATCTAAAATCTGCTTTTTTTGGCATAGGTTTAGTTAATACAATAAACTCTTTCTACAGAAACATTTTGATTCTGAACCCAGGAGTGTTGCAAATAAATCCTCTATATATGCTATCAACATGTCTTCTTCCAACTACTTAAATTACACCTTCTATTTTTGTTATCTAAAGCTGCCAGTTGTTTCTTAAAAAAAAAAAAGTTTTGGATGCTGTTGGAAACGGCTGACTCACATACTTTTAAATCTGTCTGTGCTCATTTAACTGGTCACTCAGATTTATTTGTCCTTTCTGAATTTCTTCAATAGGACTGACCTCTACTTTTGGCAACAGCTGTTTTGGCAACAGCCTGAAGGCAGCCCTGTTTAGGGAAGTTTTTAATCTGTAACATGTTAATGCATTTTAATATTTGCTGGAAGCCACCCAGAGTGGCTGGGGAGACCCAGCCAGATGGGCGGGGTACAAATAATAAATTATTATTATTATTATTATTATTATTATTATTATTATTTTATTATTATTATTATTGAACTTGGTGTTCATATCTTTGTTCCAGTTCTTGAAACTTACTGTTGATTAAGTAAGATCTATTTCTGAAGAAACTGCTTCTGCAGAAACTAGAAATTGGTTAGTACCAGTGCAAACCTAAACCACAGAGCCTAGGGCTTGCCAATCAGAAGGTCGGCGGGTCGAATCCCCACGATGGGGTGAGCTCCCATTGCTCGGTCCTGCCAACCTAGCAGTAAGAAAGTACATCACAGTGCAAGTACATAAATAGGTACTGCTCCAGCGGGAAGGTAAACGGCATTTCCGTGCGCTGCTCTGGTTTCGCCAGAAGCGGCTTAGTCATGCTGGTCACATGACCTGGAAGCTGTACGCCGGCTCCCTCAGCCAGTAAAACAAGATGAGTGCCACAACCCCAGAGTCGGCCGTGACTGGACCTAACGGTCAGTGGTCCCTTTACCTCTGTAGCTAATTCTATAATATCTACTCAGCAGGGCTGGCCCACCCATGAGGTGGGGTGAACCAGGCGCCTTGGGTGACAGAAGCAGAAGAGATTGTATCCCTGCAAGTGCCCTGCCTGCCTGATCAGTTTCCAGCAAGACCTTCCCAAAATCTCACAAGATCTCACCAGAACCCACTGTCAGTGCTTTGCAGCCACTGACGCACAACCCAGGTAAGTGAAGTGAGGGTGGTGGCAAATTCCTGTTTCTCCTAAGGTGGACATGACCTTCCTGCTACTCAGAAGTCCTACAGATTCCACAAGTTTGAATACATGTTGGAAGTAGAAGAAGAGTTTGGATTTGATATCCTGCTTCATCACTACCCGAAGGTGTCTCAAAGCGGCTCACATTCTCCTTTCCCTTCTTCCCCCACAACAAACACTCTGTGAGGTGAGTGGGGCTGAGAGACTTCAGAGAAGTGTGATTTGCCCAAGGTCACCCAGCAGCTGCATGTGGAGGAGCGGAGACGCGAACCCGGTTCCCCAGATTACGAGTCTACCGCTCTTAACTACTACACCACACTGGCGTAAAGAGAAAGTGTTCGATGCTACAAAAGTGTAAAGAGAAAGAAGGGACGTTTTGCCACATGTGGTGGAATTGTAGAGTAATTAAAAGGTATTGGGAAGAGATTTATAATGGGTTGAAAAAGATGTTCAAAATTTTGTTGTTGTTGTTGTTTAGTCGTGTCCAACTCTTCGTGACCCCATGGACCAGAGCACGCCAGGCACTCCTGTTTTCCACTGTCTCCCGCAGTTTGGCTAAACTCATGTTGGTAGCTTTGAGAACACTGTCCAACCATCTCGTCCTCTGTCATCCCCTTCTCCTTGTGCCCTCCATCTTTCCCAACATCAGGGTCTTTTCCAGGGAGGCTTCTCTTCTCATGAGGTGCCCAAAGTATTGGAGCCTCAGCTTCAGGATCTGCCCTTCCAGTGAGCACTCAGGGCTGATTTCCTTCAGAATGGATAGGTTTGATCTTCTTGCAGTCCATGGGACTCTCAAGAGTCTCCTTCAGCACCATAATTCAAAAGCATCAATTCTTCGGCGATCAGCCTTCTTTATGGTCCAGCTCTCACTTCCATACATCGCCATTTATCTGGACACAGTAGAAATTCTGCTGGGGTTAATTTGTTGTTGTTGTTGTTGTTGTTTAGTCGTTTAGTCGTGTCCGACTCTTCGTGACCCCATGGACCAGAGCACGCCAGGCACTCCTGTCTTCCACTGCCTCCTGCAGTTTGGTCAGACTCATGTTGGTGGCTTCGAGAACACTGTCCAACCATCTCGCTCTCTGTTGTCCCCTTCTCCTTGTGCCCTCCTTCATGGATCACTGCCTTGTCGTGGTGAAGGGGCTTGAATACCTCAGAGAAGCTATGAGCTATGCCCTGCAGGGCCACCCAAGATGGACAGGTCATAGTGAAGAGTTTTGACTAAACGTGAATGTATTGGATTTCTGACCATTATGCTCATTGCCTTCAGTAGCAGTAAAGCTCTGTTGGATAAAAAATTAATTGCCTCTGGTCTATTTTTGGGAATCCTGCAACGTTTTTTAAGTTTTTACTCTGCTAACTATATATTGGAATCTACTCTGGATCAATCTGGAGTAGAATTCCATGACATCTGCATTATAGCAGAAATACTCCATGAAGAAGGCCAGGGGATCACTTGTCTGTGAAGCTATGGCAGTGGTGTAGATCAGTTGCAAATGGTACAGTCTGGGGAGGAGGCATAGCTGTCAACTTTCGGATTTGAAAATAAGGGATCAGCAGCCTCACCTGTCCCAGGGACAGTCTACGGTTCTCGGGGACAGTCCACGCCGCACTAAGCCCCCCAGGCTACAAATTAATTTACACCAGGCTACACACCATCATCTTTCCCCGCCTCAGGGTCTCTTTTCCAGGGAGTCTTCTCTTCTCATGCGATGCTTCAGGATCTGTCCTTCCGGTGAGCAGCCAGGGCCGATGTCCTTCAGAATGGATCGGTTTGATCTTCTTGCAGTCCACGGGACTCCAGCACCACAATTCAAAAGCATCAATTCTTCATGGGGGGATTGATCAGGTTCACTCTTTTGGCTCTCTGGCATCCATTAATGACTTATTATACAAACGTGTTGCAGACTTTGCATCCTTTAACACTCTTTTGGAAGGAGTGTATTTGTGGGCTGGGCCAGAGTGGTTGATTTTACATGCAAGCAAAGCACAAACAGTGCTGAGTGTTAAAGGATGACATCCTATTCTCTGTAACTATTGGTGAGCAATGCAGCCGAGCAACGCAGCTGAGGAGCCTCCCTGGCCGGCAGGGAGGGAGAGGAGCTGCTTCCTTTGAAATCCGGGAAATTTACGGGATATCTAACAATCCGGGATAGCAGCGGGAAACGGCGCTGGAATAAGGGAATTTCCCACCAAAAAAAGGAAACAGCAAAACCGGCACTGGAATAAGGGAATTTCCTGCCAAAAAAAATGGAAGGTTGACAGCTATGGGAGGAGGGGATCTTGTGTCCCTCCAGGTATCACTGGACTACAACTCACATCATCCCTGACCATTGGCTAAGCTGGCTGGGGCTGATGGAGATTGGAGTCCAAGAACATCTGGGAGGGCCATGGGTTTCCTGTCCCAGTTTTCTAGTTTCTAGGTACCAGCCACAGGATTGATTTGATTCGCTGTGCTGATCTTTTTGTCATTTTTGGAAATGCTTCCATTAATTTGAAAGCAACTTTGATTAAATTGTATGGGAGGTATTGAACTTCTCAAGCCATTAAATACCTTCACTATTCAGTATGTGAGAACCCAGTGTCTCCAGTAAGTGGTTCACGCAGACTACCACGAAGGAATTTTACCCTCTCCTCATGAAAGTGAATGTAGATAGAGTTATGAGCATATTGTATGTTGGGCCTGTGAGAGAGCAATCAAGTGGAGGCCTTGGAAAGGCAACTCTTCAGACTATGTACAGGATGTTTGGAGCTAATAGATGGTGGAGATTGCTCACTTTGAAAAATGCAATTAGCTCTTAGATGAACAGGCCTAGAAAGTAAAACTCAGATGCCATCAAAGAGAAAGGCTCACTAATTTGTAATATCCAGTTCTTAATTATGCCAGAAAAAGCAACCTGAAGCCATCCTTTTAAAAAGTACTGGGCTAATTAGTCCAGCCAAGCAGATATTATTGTAATTTTAGCAGCCCAACCATCATACCATTTCACTGGGGGGAAAGTCCTCTAACCATTTAGTTTCATATTGAACATTAATCTAGAAAATAAGATTGTACACATTAAAAGATTCAGAGTTATGGAGAGAAGTAAAATACAAATTAACGTAATAGACCCATTTGGTTTACTGGCTACTGTTACATACATACAGTGTAGAAGCAGAAGTCTTAGCTAGAAATTTCACAAGTACATAATTGACTGCATTCATTTAATTTTGAGAATCTTTTAAAACAAGTTACTGTAATGGAATTTTGCTGTTCTGAACATGACACAGCTGCTTTGATTAGACAATGAATACACTAATTTCTCAGGCTTGGTTTTCCTTTTGAATTTTTGCAATAATGGTTTGATGTTGTTGTTTATTAATTAAATTTCTATACCACCCTTCATCCAAAGATCAAAGCTTGGTTTACAATATAGCAGGCATAGGCAAAATCCGACCTTCCAGATGTTTGGGAGTACAATTCCCATCATCCCTGACCACTGGTCCTGTTAGCTAGGGATGATGGGAATTGTAGTCATACGGAGGGCCAGAGTTTGCCTATGCCTGCAATATAGAAACACAAAAAATACATGCTCTAATAACCAATAACCAATAAAAACAGTAATTCCCCCACCTCACGCACAGTTGAAAATACCATAGATTGTTTAGTTAGCCAAAGGCCTGGGAGAAAAATGAATGTTTTTGACTGGTGCCTAGGCTATGTAATGGACCTTACATGGAGGAAGCACACGGAGAAGGGTCTCAGATAGTGATCACAGGGTCTGGGTTGGTTCACATCGGGAGAGGTAGTCCTTGAGGTATTGTGGTCCTGAGCTGTTTAAGGCTTTATAGGTCAAAACCAGCACTTTGAATTGGGTGCAGAAGCTAAAGCCTGTTCTCCTTCATGGAGAGCACGTGTTGCGATGGGGGCCAACAAGTCACCCCTCTGGTGCTGGGCGGGATTGTTTAGATGGCCACTGCTGTGATTGGAGATTTGTATGTTATATTTGGGGAGATTTGTATGTTGCAAATTGATGATGTGTCCAGCGTATATATATTGGTGGGTATGCAACGTGATCCCCCTCTTGGTTGCGTGCTTCGGATCACCCGCCCTCCCTCCCTATATTTTAGGCCTCTGTGTTGACCTTGCTATGCCTGTCATGGGGTCGTCTGCTGTTGGGGCAGGGGCCTGGTAGGAATTTTTCCATGTGGCTGATTGGCTGCTGCCACCTGGTTTTCGCCTACTGCGTAGCAAATAGTCACAACTTGTAAGGTTGGCGGTTAGGCATTGGTTATTATGTTGGTTGGAGGAGGGGTATGGTTGACTGTGTATGCCCCTCCTATTGATACTGGTGTACGGGGAATTCCATTAAAGGAATCCAGGGACTCGATATGCTTTTGTCCGAACCCCCGGTCGGGGGCTAGGGCCGTGCAAGAGCCCTGGGAACCTATGGAGAGAGAGAAGGGTCAGATCATCTGGCTCCCTTTATCTCTCCAGAGTGTTTTCCCCTTACTGACGGTCGTCAGTTCTCTTCTCTGTGGGACAGATAGTCTTAACCAATGCCTAAGCAACCACTCACATTATTTGTATTTTAATAAAGTTGTGGCCAAAATCATGCCCAAAACCAAAACAAAATTCTGTCTGATGTGTGAGTTATTTGAGGGGTGGTTTTGGGGGACCTCGACATGCAATTGGCAGTCAGTGGAGTCAGGCCAGGATCTGTGTGGTATGCCCAAACCACCTTGTCCCAGTGAGCAACTTGACCGCTGAATTCTGCACCGGCTGAAGTTTCCAAACCATCTTCAGAAGCAGCCCTACGTGTAACATGTTGCAGTAATCTCACCTAGAGATTAGCAGAGCATAGAAGACAGAAATTACGCTATTTCTGTCCAGATAGGGCACAGCTGGGCAATCAGAATATATTTAACTCAGAGTTGCACAAACCTTTCACACTCCAGTAAAAAAAGAAGTGTCAAGATGTTCCACTGCAAGTTGGAGATATATCCTAGCTATTCTAGGAATGTTCCAGATAGGTCTAGCACATTTATTCAAGCTTATGTAGATTTCACTCCCTCTGGTACTCAACATACTGGTCTTATTTGCACTGAACACTAGAAAATAGAGGCCACTTTTTCATCCTTGTTGCCTTCACACTACCAAGAAATAATCTGCGGTTTGTTTTAGCATTGCAGCTAATCCAGATTTATGTTTTTTCTCCCCTAAGCAAACCATGAGTGATAAGTGAAGAACAAACCTTGGTTCCAGCTTATGATCTGCTTGGAATAAGACAAACTATGAGCCCTGATTCAGGTATAATATTAAGCCAAACTATGACTTAGTTCCCAATCTTGAGCTGGGGAAGATTAAACTACCATGATTATATAACTGTCTACCCAGCATGTTTGCTCGTTTGTACTAAGACATATTTTGACAGTGTGATGTGTAAAACAGGCCACTTAGTAACCTGGACAGGAATAATTCTGATACTGAGGATATGAGAAATGTGATTTACAGAAAGAAATATTGGCACAATTATTTGGAAATGGAACATCTTTCAAAAATTGCAATAATCACTTTTTGCCTTGTCATAGTCCAAGCTATGCAGATAGGGAACAGAAATTGACTAATTAGACTATATCCCTTGCTCCTCGCTTCCATAATTATCTCCCATCCATTACAATTTTGTTAGAGGAAAGCTGTTAACCTTCTAACCTTTGAGACCAGGGCTCTCAAACGAAATCTACTCTGCATACCCAGAATATTCTAAGACTGTCAAGCAAAAAAGCATTTAAGAATCCATCATTCATTAATTTGTTAATACGCTGGTTAAAATTACACATTACAGTATACCAAAACAGATATTTTGAGAACAGTGACATTCAGACGAGTGTTCTTGTTTTATTAGTGAAATATTACAAACGTTTTTAGGAGATAGCTTCAATGAATGCATATTGCCGACAACTCGACTCATCATTGGGGTCATAATATGCATCGATGGAGGACTTGATACAGTTATCTCTTAACTTTCTTCACAGTTTGCATTTTCAATTACTCATCCAAGACTGGGTTTAGCTAAAAGTGAGGAAAATAACCTCGAGAGTCTCTTAATTAATCTCTGCTTCCTTTCAGAATAACTAGTTAAACAGTTATATAGCATATACAGCAGAGCTGGGCAGTAAACCCTACACAAATCCAGAGTGGAATCCCTAAGACAGTTGGATGGTGTCCTGTACGCCTCTTTCCAGCTACTCCAAACAGAACCACTTTCCACCACTTTCTCCCCTTCCGCCATCATCGTGGGTAGAAGCTGCTGTTTATTTTTGTGATCTTGCAGATAGTGACGACATCTTAGGATTGTTATTTGGTTGTTATTGATTATTAAAGACATTATCCAGAGGTTGAAACGGTCACCTCCCCTACTGCAGCAAATGCTGTAATCCCCAATTTAGAGAATTTTTCATTTGTTCCCCCCCCCATTTTATGGGCACACCAGTTACTATGAAAAGTGTCAATGGGCCACTTTTTAAACACTAGCAATTTTCTTCAGACTGCCTTGTGCTCAAACATTGAAAAATCAGACCTGTTGGCCACAGGCAGATGGCAACATTGAAAGATTTATGAGGGCATCAAGAAAGTCCTATAGATTGCTACAACGGAGGGAGCAGATATGAAGGGATTATTATTATTATTTCTCTGGAGTTATCTAACCATTCCTCACTGTTCTACAGGCACAGCACCGGCTATCATGTTTGGCAGGAAGTTACAGGCAAAATTACCTCAAATTGGTACCCCACTGAAGGGTAATGATGTGATGATAGGGTAAAGCTTGCAACAATACTATTGTTTTGTGACTATGTAGGTTCTCCTGGTGGTTTTAAATGGGTTGATACGTACTATAAGATGTGTTGTATTGTAGTGTTTCACCTTACGTTTTGTGCCCTGCTCTGGCAACAGAAAGCTGACCAGTGCAAGTGAGCCACAGTGATGCAATGCAAAATGGGAGGCTGTGATCCTTAATAAAATCCTGAAGCCTAGAAACAGCTCAGTATTCCATCCTATCCTGCATCATCATCATCCTTTTACTCGACCGTCAGTCAGAAGAATACATTTGTACAGAATTAAAAGCATCTGAGAGAACTTTGAAAAAAGGAAACATAATCCACAATAGAATGGAACTAAACAAATAGCCCCATACATCCTATCCTGCATCATTTCAAGGGATAATAGCTCAATGGTCACTGCATAGAAGTGTATCTCATATCAAACTACTTCATAGCACACCTCAAATTCCAAGACAATGCTGATTACTATGTGCAGAGTGACAGTGTTGTCCCATCTACGACTCCTGCAGCACCTAGCACATTTAAAGACAAATCTACCCAAGTCACACTTTCTGAGAGAACACAAGCACTGAAACTGAGCTATCCTTCAAAAATCTGCAGTTGTCTGAATTTTGCAGTGCCTTTCTCCTGATATGCAACTTACAGAATCATACACATGCAGTCATACCTCAGGTTGCGTTCGCTGTGGGATAGGAATGCGCCGAACCCGGAAGTACCGGAATGGGTTACTTTTAGGTTCGGCGCTTCATGCATGCGCAGAAGCACTAAATCACGCAGAAGCACATGCGCAGAAGTGCAACTGGCGCCTGCGCAGACGCAATGCTGCGGGTTACGGATGCTGAGGGTTGCGAATGCGCTTCCCGCATGAATCGCATTCGCAACCCGAGCGTCCACTGTACTTGGCTAAAACGTCCATAAGAATGAATGCATTAGTGAAAATGGCATACAAAAATGCATGCTTTTAGTAGGAGATGCTTTGGGGGGGATTAAAAAAATGTGTATATTGAGAAAATGTTTGTAAGCACATTAGGATAAGGTCACAATAAAATGCTCATGAATATTCGTCACACACACACACAAACTGATATGGAAATGCAGGGATCTGAATTTAAGATAGCAAGAATGAGAAAGGGAGACAAACTGACAGATTTGCCCATTCCTAGTTGTAGAACTCAACAAAGCTGCTGTCATGAACTGTGGGGTTCTTGTTATTAGTTATTAGAAAAAAACGCACAGAAAAACTCAGATACATGCTGATCTCTTCATTCTCAGACACTACATTTGAAAAACAGAGTTACATGATACTTCCAAATGCACCCTACAAATTTACATGAACTCAAAAATTAGCTGACGAAGACATATATCTATATCGAAACAGGGCCCTGTCCTGGTTGCTTTTCCTGAATCGACTCTTCACTCCGGCTTTACTCATAAAACGAACCTTTTGAATTTGAAGTTGTATTTTTGAATTTGAAGTTGTATTTTTCATTTGAAGCTACACATATTATTGTGAACTTGAAACTGTTTTTCTTATTTGAATTGACATTCTCTGCTTAAGACTGCAATTCTTAACAGAAGACATACTTTTATTTAACTATAACTCACAAGTAGGATTTATTCCTAGTATTGAAATTTCTGGCCAGAGCTCTTGGTGTGTATTTCATTCAGTCATGAACTGTGGGTGCATTGCCCAGTTCTCTCTGATACTTCATTTGTGCAGTTTTGCTCTAATCATATCAGCAGAAGCTGTTTTAATATACTTGCAGAAGTCTTCCTACTGCTCAAGTTCATGTTTAACACAATAAAAGCCCTGCTGGGTCACAGGGCCGGCCCAAGACATTTTGGCACCTGAGGCAAACCACAAAATGGCACCTCCCCTACATCCGGAACAAGGGGCAATAAATATCTACATAGGTATCTGCTGCCCCTGTGGATTCTGCTGCTTGAGGTGGTTGCCTCACTTTGCCTCATAGGTGGGCCAGCCCACTGGATCAGACCAAGTCCAACATCAGCAACAAGGGGGCTAATTGGATTTATATGCAGTCCAATTAATCCAAAATATAATCTAGCATTCTAAATTTCAGCAACACTCTTTCTGCTTGTGATTCCAAGCAACTGGTATACTGAGGCATTCTGTCACCGACAGTGAAAGTAGAAAAACAGGCATTGTGGGACACAGTCATTGATAGCCTTATGCTTCCTGAAATTATCTAATCCCCTTTTAAAAGGTGTCTAAGTGGGACTTCCGCTCGTGCATGTTGGGAGAATGGCTGATTTATAACATCGCTCCCGACCCCCGCGGGGAATTTTGACGGCTGCTTTGGGAGTATGCAGCCTTCCTAACCCTCCCGGGATGACGGGAGGGCTCGCTGACCCGCAGATGCCCCTTAACCTGTTCTGACCCTTCGGGGGGAGCGGGGGGGCCCTGGGCTGATAGCACCCGTGGGGGCCGGAACTCCTGGAAGCCACCCTGTTCGTGCACGAGTCCCAGAACTTGGAATTTTAATTAGGCAAAAAGTTTTGGGCATGCCTCGGACAAAGGAGGAAAGAGAATATTGCTAATGGTTCCAGCCCTGAGCAGCTAAGAGGAAAACTGGAAGAAGAGATGGGCTTTATAATGGTATGTAAAAGCGGGAAGGAAAGGGGGGGAGCCCTGGACCCAATGCTTGTTTTGCCTCAATATTATACTTAACACGGGTGAAACCCCCTCCCAGAAAAACCACTTTCACTTGGAAACAGCAAGCGGACTTTAAAGACTGAGATTGATTTTGGCAGAAAAGATCTGATTTTATATTTATAAACTGTGTGGAGTTAAAAATAAGACTCTGAAAGATTTATTAGTAATGGAGGCTCTCCGACCCGACTTCGCAAGTAGTGGCGCTGCAAGAATTGAATCGGTGTGGGGAGCCCGTGAGGCAGAGCACTACTCCATAGGGAGAAGCCAGTTCTGGTTGTTTATTGAAATTTGATTTATATTAGAGACTGGCACTCCTGGAAAGGGGTATGTGCAAGTAGCAGCGTGAAGAAGTTTGGTGAACAACAGGACAAAAGGATGGTGATGGTCGGAATGTGGCATTTGGAATTAAGAAGATCGACCTCATCCACACAGAGACATTGTTTATTATAATTTAGCCTGCTTGCTGGCATATACCAGTGGCTGTGGAAATATTGGAAAGAATTTTGAAAAGCAATTGATGGAGGTGATCAGGGAAGCTCCGGCATCCAAGGCATGGGAAGTCCGTATATAAAAAATTATTATAATAATTAGGCACAATTGGAATGTTTCTTTTAATTGGGAATTGTATAATTAATTTGGAATGTAATTGGGAATGTAATTGGGAATAATTTCAATGTGATTTGTTGTGATTTGTACTGGAAAATTTAATAAACAGATTATAAAAGGTGTCCAAGTGGATTTATAAACCATACTTCAATTTATGGTTTATATCTGAAGGCGAAAGGAGGGTGTGATGTTTGTGATAGATCCATTCCATGATTCAAGCTCATATTTTAGTATGCCCTGGATCAGGCACCCCCAAACTCATCCCTCCAGCTGTCTTGGGACTACAATTCCCATCATCCCTGAGCACTGGTCCTGTTAGCTAGGGATGATGGGAGTTGTAGTCCCAAAACAACTGGAGGGCCGAGTTTGGGGATGCCTGCCCTGGAGTAACCAATGGCTGATCCATCCCTGGAGTTTTGTTAGACTGGAAGGGGAAGGGGGTAGAAGAGTAGAAGTCTGTTTGTGGCTGTATGCAGGAAGGAACTGAGCTATTAAAGTCGACACTGAAACTAGTCTGTATGAAAAAAAGGAATAAAAATATATTGCAAAAAAAAAAAGACACTGAAACTAGTCTGTATTCTTGTTCTGAAGAGTCTCAAGCCTTCTGAATGCAGCAATAATGTTGCAAGGTACTGCATTCCAGCCTCACCATATGAAGTGCGTACATGCTGCTTTGCTGAGCAGCTTTGTGGATTCTATCTCTACTGCCATATGCTTTTGCATATAATACAGTTTCCTTTCTCTTCCCTCTGGGATTTCTCAGACAGGTTTTTCATTTTTCTGCACAGATTCAAAAGACTGCATTTCCATTTCTTTCCAAAGACAGAAGTCAGGGGAGGAGAGAGTCTGCACATTATCTTCCAGATCAGCCAGAGAGCCACGTTTTCCACTCTGCTGCAGACAACACCTAAAACTCTGCATATTTGCTTCAACTTTCATATCCCCCTGCATCTGAGTTGTTTTCAAGGAGTGCAGCAGTTTATAAAGTTAATGCTATGCTTTGGTGGCTTGCAAATGGAAAGGAAAATGCTTTCTGGGAAGCAAGCCAAAATGCTTCCATTACTGATATGATCACACTTGAGTTAGAAATATAAAGTTAATAACAGGATGGCCCATATATTTTGCTTTATTTCAGTATAGCAGGTCAGAGGACACCAGTGCTATTTGACAAAGCTCGAGAGTAGCCTTTCCATTATAATCACCAAAAGGAAAGGGGTGGGTGAGAAGCGAAGCACACCTCTCTAAATCCTCAAAGAGCCTGAACTAGATGCACAGATGATGCTGTCAATAATTTGCATTGGACTGACTGTGGAAATAGTGGTGGAGCATTCAGGATGAGACTAGTCAGGTATGTGGAGCTCAACTTGAAGATAAAGCCAATAAGAAGACGCTCACAGAAACAAAGGTTGCAATTGAAATCAGGCCAAGGAATATCAAGAGGGCTGCTTGATATGTGCATGTAATTGATTTCTGAGCACTTAATGACTCTCAGCCAAATGTATGAGCTGATTCCGATATTGTGTGCGAGGTGAGGTGCACGTTCTGTCTGCGGCGCTTGATCAGTGATGGTAATTCACACATGCTAGTCATCACATGATGTTGCAGTAGAGGTGACAGACAGGCACATATTCCCCGTCATTGTGCAGAATTACATTCACGTGTCTGATTTAGGCTGCAGTCCTAACCCAATTTACATGGGAGTGAGTCCCACTTAATTCAGTATGACTTACTGAGCAGACATGGCTATTATTGCTCTGTTAGATATTGTCAGGGACGTGCCCTCCCGTGCCATTCCGGCACTGAGTGGGTACCGGCAGCCTCAGGCTCTGTTGTCGATGGACACATCTCCCAGTGAGTCTGCCAGCTCCTCCCCGGGGGAGGAGGAGTCACCAGGGAGGAGCCAGGTGGGAAGGGGTCTCCAGGATGATGCAGAGAGACCTGGTGCTGCTCAGCAGACCCACTCTGAGGGGGAGACACCATTTCCGGCGCCTGCTTTACGCAGAAGGGTCAGGGGAGAAAGGAGGTGGCACTTTAGGGTGCCGAGACTGGTGTTGGCACCGCAACAGGAGGGGTGCACTTCTGGATTCTGCTAGCGACTAGATGGTCATGTTTTAGGATAGCTCCGCCCTGTACATACTTTGCACAATAAAATAGTTGAAAGACAAGACGGACTTGGTCTTTACTCATGAGCAACTGTTAAGCGAATCTGACAGATATATTTCTGCTTTTTCCCAACAGAGTATCTTCCAAGACAGTCTCAAATATTTAGTTCGATATACCACTCCTTGTCCCCATCAAGCAAACTGAACCCCACATTGCATAAATATGCAAAACACAAATCCTAAGATGTGATACTTAGCAATGCCTCTCACCTTTTATCATTCATGCCGCAACACTCACCCCCCCTCATTGCATTTTGCTATGGCCTGATAAAAACAAGAAAATAGACTGCAATGCCATTCCTCCCCCCCCCATAAAGAACTGTTGCATTATTTCCTTTCAAGTAAACTCTTCTTCAAATGACTCACTCTACACTCACAGTAGTAGAAAGCGAGTTCTCCTATAGGGAGAGCAAGTGTTGCGGTGGAGTCATGAAAGACACCCCCTCCTCCTCCCTCCGGTACCTCGGGGGGAGGAGTGGGCATATGGCCACAGTGGGGATTGGACCAGTGAGTTGCCGGGGTAAATTATATGTAACAATTTTTGATGACAGCCCAGCGTCCTATATATTGTTCTGCATGCCATGTGCTAGCCCTCTTTGCTGCGTGCTTTGGATCTACCGTATCTGAGCTTGGCGGAGAGCCGTTTTCAGTGACGGTTGTATTGTTCCCTGTCGTTAAAACAGTTTTTTCCCTTCAATTTCCCTGCATTTTCACCTCCTGTCTAGCTTTTCCTTCTCCTCCCCCCCTTCCTTTCCCTTTTTTGGACGCTCCCCAGCCTTACCTGAAAGTTAAGGGTTCAATTTTCTCTTCTTTTGCGTGTCCCGGTTGTCCCCAACGTCCCGTGGAAGCGCAGGGAGCGCTTTCGGGTGGGGGGGACCCCCCTTCCCTTTCTTCCTCGGGGCCTCTGGGCTGCGCTCCTTTTCTGAGGCGCCTCCTCACGAGGAGGCTCCCTGTCATCCTAGTCTCCCTGCTCTGTCTCCCTCGCTGGGGCTGAGGCAGCCCGCGCGGCGCGGAGCGTCCAGCCTCGCCGCCTGTTTTCGGCAGGCGTTTGTTCTCCGCTGCTCCTCCGTCATCGGACGGAGCGGCTGACTGGTGGCTGGTGTCGCTCGCCCCATGGCGGCCTCGGCAAGCGCGGGGACTGTGTGGCCTTAGCTTACCCCCCCCCCCGCAGCGAGATAGGGAGGCTTTGTGCGGGTGTCCGGGCTGGTGCTGCGCACCCCGCGGCGAGTGCGGGGGCTGAGCCGGCTTCCCTCTTCCCCTCCATAGGACAGCGGCCTGGCTGCTCCTCCCTGAGCGCGCCGCTGGCCCGTCAAATCCCACCGCGGTACCCTCAGTGAGCGCGGCGGTTGAGCTGGCTTACCTCCCCCTCTTCCCCCCCTCATAACATAAAGCGGCTTGGCTGCTCACCCCTGAGCGCGCCGCAGGCTTGGCAATTCCCGCCGCGGCTTTAATCGTTCGGACGGTGGTGTGCCAGCCTGCTAGGTCTTTTCTGTTTGCTCCCTTTGGGCTGTGAATTGCCTGGTTGGGCCCCTGGGAGCGAGCGAGCGCCATTTTGCCCCCTCCTCGTGGTCCGTGTTTTGGCGGGAGTGCCATTTTGACCGCCAATTCTTGCTTGCAATTGCACTGTGCCCTCTGGTGGCCGTCTTTGGTACTGCGCCTCTTTGATTTTCCTATTATTTGCTTTAAAAAAATTTCTTGTAGTTTAGTGACTTAATATTCAGTTGCATTAGTTGGTTATTGTATGTTTAATTTGTTTTATTGCTAATTATTTCATTTTATTATTCTATTTTAATTTTATTTTAATTTTATTTTAATTTTATTTTATTTTATTTTATTTTATTTTATTTTAATTCTAACTTTCCCATTTTATTTGATTTCCATTGCTTGCAGAAGGTCCCAGGTTCAATCCTGTGTGGTGTCTTCAGCTGTGATGTCGCGCAAAAGAACCACCGCGACTGCGGAAGCTACTGTCTCCACCAAGAGGGCTATTCGAGGACCGTCTCAGGCCTTGCGCACGCACGCCCCTAGTGGGGCACTGAGTCGTATTGCATCTTTCATGTCCAGCCTGGCTGATGATCCGGAGGCCTTAGCCTGCTTCGAGACTGGCGTGGATGGCTTAATGACCACTTCTACCCCGCAGCCTGGTCCCAGTGTAGCTCATCACTCCGAAAGGGGGGATTCCTCCCCGATCTCCTCTGTTTCCAGTGATGGGGAAGATTTCATTCCTCCATCTGGGGTCTCATTGGCCGAGCCCCAGGCTGCCCAATCTGTGGCCCCCTCTACCTCCCGTGCCAGGTCTCAGGCACCGAGGGGAAAGAGGCGGGCGGTGTCGGGTAGGGCCCAGTCTGTGTCAGCTCAACCTGGGCCATCGGGCAACTCACAATCTCGAGTTGCTAGTGGTGAAGTGGCCGCTTCCTCACGCCATGTGTCTCTGCTGGTTCTTCCAGGTGCTTCTAGGCAGGGCCATGAGGCCGACTCCTCCTCTGATGCAGACTGCCACACAGCGGCGCCAGTGGCTCAGGGAAGGAAGCGTCGCCTAAGGCGGGTGGCAAGAAAGCGCAGCGGCAAAGGGCAGCGTGACCCTGCAGTGGCGGAGGCGGCTTCTGCCATTGCTTCGGCACGTCAACACATTTCCCCGGCCCCATTGCGGGTTCAGGGCTCTTCGACGCCCCAGAGTTTGTCCTTCGCGGCTTCGGCGATCCCGCGTCCAGAATCGAATTCCGAGTCTTCCATGGATGACAGTCTCCCGGCGCCGGCAAGGCCTTCTTCGGGTGGAAAGCGTTGTCATAAGGGTTGCTGCGGCCATCACTCCAAGAAGAGGCGAGGTGATTCATCTTCATCGTCAGGTACCTCCACACACAGCTCTGACGATGATGCGGGCAGGAAGTTGAGGCTTTACTGGGGGTTCGGGGAGGGGACCTCGGGTCTCCCTAGGTGGGCGTGGCAGCGGAGGGCCAACTCCCACCGTGCCCGCTATGGGGCCCCATTAGAGTATTTGGATGGGGTTCAGGTGCCTGAGATAAAAATGTCAACTAATAGGACGAAGGATATCATCCCTGGGAGCCACCTTTCTTCCAGAATCCGTAACAGGATTTTGGAGGGGCGCTATATTGATATCTTTAAGTTGGCCCCTCCCCCCGAGGATGATCATCCTGAAGCAATCGGGGTGGTCTCCTCCAGAAAGCGTGCAGCCCCAGTGAATATCGAGAAGACTTTTGAGTGCTGGCTCGACTGTTTTCAAGTGTTTGCTGGTGTGGTGGCGGCTGCTTATCCCCGCAGAGCTCTTCATCTGATTGTTTATCAATCTATAGTCAGGTCGGCCTGCTCAATGGCGGGGGAGGCTGCTGCCATCGCTTACGACCAAAAGTTTAGAATTAGGGCTAACAAGATCACTTCGGCCCGCTGGGATCGGAGGGATATGGACGTTTAGTCCACTTGTGTGGCCCCTCACTTTAAGAAGAAGGCCCATGAGCAGCAGCCCTTTAAGTTGCCCACGGCTAAATCAGGTTGCAGGTTTTGTTGTTGGAGTTATAACAAGGGAACTTGCCAGCGGACCTCGTGCATCTTTCCGCATGTATGCGAAAGGTGCGGTGCGGCGCACCCCGCTTTATCCTGTTTTCGGGGTGGCCGGCCCTTTCGAGGTGGAAGAGGGGGAAGCCAGCAGCCTGCTAAAACAGCCCCCCCTCAACCCGCAGCAGGCTCCTCTAAATAGTCATCTCACATCACTCGCCCCGACCCCTGTCCGCTTAGAACCCTTGTTGCACTGGCTTATGTTTTACCCTGATTTAAAGGCGGCGCGCTACCTGCGGGAAGGTTTTTCCCAGGGTTTCAGGATTCCCGTGTCTTCGCCTCCCGTGGCACGTAATCCTGTTAACCAGAAGTCGGTGCGGGAGCTGCCGGATGTGGCCAGGAAAAAGATTGCGAAGGAGATAGCATTGGGGCGCATTGCCGGCCCCTTTGTCGCTCCTCCCTTTCCTGAGCTGCACCTTTCCCCCCTCGGGATTGTGCCCAAGAAAGCCCCTGGGGAATTTCGTCTTATCCATAATTTGTCCCATCCCCGGGGCACGTCAGTCAATGATGTGATTCCCCCGGAGCTTTGCTCCGTGAGATACGCATCTTTGGATGACGCGATAAAAATAATTAGGAAATTCGGTCCTGGCGCCCTGTTGGCAAAGTGTGATATTGAATCGGCATTCCGATTGTTACCTATTCACCCTCAGGACTTCTGGCTGTTAGGGTTTCATTTTGAGGGCGCTTATTATTTCGACAAAGCGATGCCCATGGGCTGCTCCGTAGCTTGTGCAGCTTTTGAGGCCTTTAGTACCTTTTTGGACTGGGCTCTCCGTTTTAAGACAGGTCTGGGCGGGGTTACTCATTATTTGGATGATTTTTTGTTATCATCCGGTAGTGACACGGGTGATTGCCGTGTGCTCCTGCAGGCTTTTGCTGCCCTGACTGAGGAGCTGGGTGTTCCCCTGGCAGCTGCTAAAACGGAGGGCCCAGCTACTAGGTTAGTTTATTTAGGCATTCTTCTTGATACGGTGGCGCAGACTTCAAGTCTGCCGGCTGACAAAATTGCTGCCTTGAAATCGGTAATTGAGGACGTGCTTCCCCTCCCCAAGGTATCATTGAGGCAGCTTCAGTCGTTGTTGGGCCATCTGAACTTCGCATGCAGAGTGGTGGCGCCTGGGCGCCCCTTTTGCTCGCGCCTGGCAAGGCTTACGGCCGGCCTGAAAGCGCCCCATCATCGTACCCGCCTCCCACAGGAGGTGAAAGAGGACCTTCGGAACTGGTTGTTATTCCTACAGGAATTCAACGGTGTGTCCTTGTGGCAGGATGTTTTAAACCTCCACAATGATTTCCAGGTCCATTCCGATGCCGCAGGTTCTTTAGGTTTTGGGCTTTATTGGAAGGGTCGCTGGTGTGCCATGCCCTGGCTGGATGGTTGGCGTGGGGAGGCTATCACGCGGGACTTGACGTTTCTCGAGTTTTTCCCCATTGCAGTGGCCATGCACTTATGGGTCGAGGAATTCAAGGACCATCGGATCTGTTTTTGGTCCGACAACCAAGCCGTGGTGAGCGTGCTGGCTAAGCAGTCCTCCCGTTCCCCCAGGGTCTCGTCTTTACTTAGGGCATTTGTTTTGCATTGCCTGCGATTTAACATAGTATTTTCAGCACGTTTTGTCCCGGGCATCTCTAATGATATTGCTGATGCTCCATCCCGATTTCAGATGGAACGCTTCAGATCTTTGGCCCCAGAAGCGCGGGAGCATCCAGAATACTTTCCAGCCCATCTGTGGACACTTGGCAGCACTTAGTTGCCCGCGGACTAGCAGCTTCCATTGCCCCTTCCACACTTCGTTCTTATCGAAAGGCTTGGGCCGACTTTGTAGCATTTAGTAATCGGTCTGGTGCAGGTCAGCTTAGCTTTCCTCCTTCTGTAGAGCAGGTTCTGGAATATTTGTCACATCTTTTTAAGCAGGGTCGGGCCCCTAGGACAATCAGGTTACAGGCATCTGCCATTTCTTTCTTTTCAAAATCCTTTTTTAATAGAGACCCTTGCTCTAAATTCTTAGTCCGCCAGACCTTGAAGGGTTGGGCCAGGCTTGGCCCTTCTAGGACTCCTGTTCGACGCCCGGTCACTTTTGATTTGCTGTCTAGCATGCGAGCCAAATTGCGGTTTGTATGCTGGTCCAGGTACGAGGCACGGTTGTTTTCGGCCGCCTTTTCCTTGGCATTTTTCGGGGCCCTCCGGGTTGGGGAGGTGGTCCTTGATCCTTCCCAGCGTGCGGGCTCCAGGGGTTTGTTGCTGCAGGATGTAGCAATCTCCGCTTTGGAGGTGCTCCTTACGGTCCGTAATTCAAAGACCGATCAGCTGGGTAGGGGTGCCATGCTTAGGCTGCCTGCCACGGGTGCATCGGGCCCTTGCCCTGTGAAGGATGTGGCTCGGTATTTGGAGTTGCGTCCCGCTGGGGATGGGCCGTTTTTGGTGCACGATGCCGGCCTTCCTTTGACGCGTCAACAGTTCACAAAAGTCATGCGCAAGGCCATCGCTGCCTGTGGGTTCCATGCTTCGGGTTTTGCCCCCCATTCTTTTCGTATCGGAGCAGCGACGACTGCTGCGCATTGGGGATTGTCTGTGCGTAGGATAAAAGACCTTGGCCGCTGGAAGTCGGACGCTTATAAGACCTATGTCAGGTCTCATAAGTGAATTTGCTTTAATTTGTTTTCTTTATTTTTCAGGTCCTGCTCCCGTGCGCATATGGATCGTCGGGCACAGTATTGTGCATTGGGCCGGCGCCAGAGCTCGGGAGGCGGGACTGGGCCTCAATCTTGGGCTTCCATCGCATGTGCATTTATCTTGGTTGGGCAGAAGAGGGATGTTATGGGCGGAATTACTTTCCTTGATTAGTAATCGTGTATTTTGGGTGGGTCCCCCGGAGGCCATTGTGGTTCAATTGGGCGAGAATGATTTACCGGCCATTGATTGCCGGTCCTTGCGCCTTCTGATACAGGCTGACTTGTGGCAGCTTGCTGCTAAATTGCCACAGGTCAGGATTTTCTGGTCATATCTCCTTCCACGGCGCACTTGGAGGGGTGCTCGCTCTCAAGTTGCCGTGGAGAAAGCACGAAGGCGCATCAATACTGAGGCCATCCGAACGGCTCTTGCCTTGGGGGGGTCTGTTATCGCTCATCCTGACATCTCTCCCGCTGCCCCCTTTTTGTTTCGAGAAGACAGGGTTCATCTTTCCTCAGAGGGAAATGATTTGTGGTTAAAGTCTGTGGTGGGGGGCTTACAGGCTTGGCTGGGTTTGTGAGTGGTTGGCGGCAAGCCCTTGGCTCGTGTGGCGGTTAGGCATTGGTTCATTGGAGGATGGGCAGTCGCCCTCCGAATGATGATGGTGTGATGGGAATTCCGAAAAGGAATCCAGGGGGCTCAATAGGCTTTTGTCTGAACCCCAAAGGGTTGCAGGGCCACGCAAGAGCCCCTCAGGACCCCTGGGGAGAGGGAGATCTATGCCCCCAGTCTCCTTAACTCTCCCCGGTTTTGGTTTCCCTGCGCTGGTCAGTGGCCAGCTCTGTCCCGTCGGACAGCTAGTCGAACCAATGCCTACGCAACCACTCACGTGTTTTGTATTTCAATAAAAAGTTGTGGCCAAAAAATTATGCCATAAACCCAAACCAAAATTCTGTCTGAAGTGTGAATTATTAGGGGGGTGGCTTGGTGACCTCAACACACAAAGCGAGTTCTCCTATAGGGAGAGCAAGTGTTGCGGTGGAGTCATGAAAGACACCCCCTCCTCCTCCCTCCGGTACCTCGGGGGGAGGAGTGGGCATATGGCCACAGTGGGGATTGGACCAGTGAGTTGCCGGGGTAAATTATACGTAACAATTTTTGATGACAGCCCAGCGTCCTATATATTGTTCTGCACGCCATGTGCTAGCCCTCTTTGCTGCGTGCTTTGGATCTCCCTCCCCCCCTCCCTGGTATAGGCTTTTGCTTTGACCTTGCTGTGCCGGTTAGGGGTCGCCTGTTGTTGAGGCGGGGGCCTAGTAGGAATTTTTCCATCTGGCAGATTGGCTGGAGCCATTTGGTTTTTGCCTACTACATAGCAACTAGTCACAACTTGTAAGGTTGGCGGTTAGGCATTGGTTCATTGGAGGATGGGCAGTCGCCCTCCGAATGATGATGGTGTGATGGGAATTCCGAAAAGGAATCCAGGGGGCTCAATAGGCTTTTGTCCGAACCCCAAAGGGTTGCAGGGCCACGCAAGAGCCCCTCAGGACCCCTGGGGAGAGGGAGATCTATGCCCCCAGTCTCCTTAACTCTCCCCGGTTTTGGTTTCCCTGCGCTGGTCAGTGGCCAGCTCTGTCCCGTCGGACAGCTAGTCGAACCAATGCCTACGCAACCACTCACGTGTTTTGTATTTCAATAAAAAGTTGTGGCCAAAAAATTATGCCATAAACCCAAACCAAAATTCTGTCTGAAGTGTGAATTATTAGGGGGGTGGCTTGGTGACCTCAACACGCAAATAAAGAATGATTATTTGCTTCTCATACCAAGGTTTTCTAAGAAATATTCAAATTAGGCATCTGCACAAAATAAACTTGGGATCTTGGGATTGTTAAAAGAATGTTAGTGGGTCAGCCATTGGAGCTATATTATTATTATTATTATTATTATTATTATTATATTTTATTTAATTTATACCCTGCCTATCTGGCTGGGGCTCCCCAGCCACTCTGGGCGGCTTCCAACAGAATATTAAAATACAATAATCTATTAAACATTAAAAGCTTCCCTAAACAGGGCTGCCTTCAGATGTCTCCTAAAAGTTTGGTAGTTGTTTTCTCTTTGACATCTGGTGGGAGGGCATTCCACAGGGCGGGTGCCACAACCAAGAAGGCCCTCTGCCTGGTTCCCTGTAACCTGGCTTCTCGCAGCGAGGGAACCGCCAGAAGGCCCTCGACGCTGGACCTCAGTGTCTGGGCAGAACGATGGGGGTGGAGATGCTCCTTCAGGTAGCTACAGTCCAAAGGCAAATCCTAATTGGGGTGGGGGGTGGGGAGCCCAAACCACATTAAGACCAGGAGAGCAGGCCGTAATCAGTGGGTTGGACAAGTAGGAAGACGGGGCAGGAAGGCAACCATCAGATAGGAATGTGGAACTCGGGTTGGATCTAGAATCAAGTTCTCTTCAGGCACCAGTGAATGGGTTAAATTTTCACATGGGTTAGCAGTGGTCACTCTGCTCCCCTCTTCCCATTCTCATTACCCTCTAGGTGACCTTGTGAAGCGAGGAGCTTTCGGGTGGGAAACTGCTGATGGTTGCAGTTCAAAATATCTAACCCTGATGTAATGAGTGATCTTGTCATGAAGGCTTCCCACTTGCTTTAGACCCCTGATTTTCCATTGTTTACAAATACACCAGCAACCTCCATGAGGTACTGAAGGTCCCCACTTTACAAAGTCACCCATTTCCTCGGGGGTAGCCAACATGGTGCCCTGCAGATATGCTTCAGCCAGCATGCAGGGGTGTAGGAAGGGGGCAGTTCGCCCCAGGTGTCACCTGGATGGGAATGACAAAATGGTGGGTGGGGCACTGACCGCGGGGCCTGCTGCATCACGCCCGAGCCACACGTCTCAGGCGCCCGCAGGCTCAATGCTGTCCACCTGCTGCCTCCCCCCCAGCTGTGGGGCAGCTGAGGCCCCATCCTGTCCCTTCCCGTCCCTATTGGTGCTGCGCGCCCCATGCCATCCCGTCCCTATGGGTGCCGTGCACCCCGCCCCTATGGGCAGTTCGCTTCACCCCTATGGGCAGTTTGACCTGCCCCTGGGCATGCTGCCCCAGGTTTCCGAGAGGCTTCCTCCGCCGCTGTCAGCATGGTCAATGGCCAAGCACAATGGGAGCTACAGTCCACAATCTGCATCAATAGGAGTATAGCATCTAGATCAAGGGAAGTAATAGTACCACTGTATTCCGCTCTGGTCAGACCTCACCTGGAATACTGTGTCCAATTCTGGGCACCACAGTTCAAGAAGGATACTGACAAGCTGGAACGTGTCCAGAGGAGGGCAACCAAAATGGTCAAAGGCCTGGAAACGATGCCTTATGAGGAACAGCTTAGGGAGCTGGGTATGTTTAGCCTGGAGAAGAGAAGGTTAAGGGGTGATATGATAGCCATGTTCAAATATATATATATAGGATGTCATATAGAGGAAGGAGAAAAGTTGTTTTCTGCTGCTCCTGAGAAGAGGACACGGAGCAATGGATTCAAACTACAAGAAAGAAGATTCCACCTAAACATTAGAAAGAACTTCCTGACAGTAAGAGCTGTTTGACAGTGGAATTTGCTGCCAAGGAGTGTTGTGGAGTCTCCTTCTTTGGAGGTCTTTAAGCCGAGGCTTGACAGCCACCTGTCAGGAATGCTTTGATGGTGTTTCCTGCTTGGCAGGGGGTTGGACTGGATGGCCCTTGTGGTCTTCCAACTCTATGATTCTATGATTCTATGATTCTATGTCTGGAGAGCACCACTCTGGTATTTCTGCTTTCTGTTCTGGAGGGCAGTGGAAATGGCACTGAAGGTTGCAGAGCTAGCACACTCATCTACACTGTTCCACTTCACATGACAGGGACAGCCTATCCCATTTTGCTGCCGAAGCCTCTGACCAGGGGCATGAAGGCGTTTCCAGCAATATCTCACCAGAAGCCAGCACTTTGCTTTGCTTATTCAGTGGCAGCAGCAGGGGCGGGTGGGGGGGGCACTGACACATGGGATTCCACTGCCTAAGGCAGTTGCCTCAGTCCACCTCATGAGCGGGCTGGCCCTAGTAATGCCTGAAGAAGGCCCTAGAGAAACAAACACCGCCTGGTGGCTGTGGCGTTCAGCCCAAAATGCGGGACCGCAGTTAAAGAGTTAAAGGGTTTAGTCAGTTAGAACCTTAGGGGGCGGAGTTTGAACAGTATATAAACCCACCCCAGGGAGTGTTAAAGGCAGTTAGAGTTAGAGTTGGTTGAGATATGGGGATTTAGAGGCTGGAAAGGGTGGTGGAGAATTTAGAGATAGAGGGGGCTGTGAAGGGAGAGTTAGGAAGAGGTTAGGAACTGTTAGGAACTGTTAAAATACAAGATAACAAGCAAAGGAAAAACTATTTATTGTGAAACCATCTACTTAAGTGTTGTACTTTAATAAACACCATTTTGTTCTAACGTTCTCCTCACCTGAAGTGAAGTAAATCATTACCAGGCATACTGGTTGGTGGCAGCGAGTAAATAACCGTGGTAGGTGCAGGTACCAATGGACTGTGAAACGTCTGGGGGTTCTGTATAGGTGAAAGTAACTGCCACAGTGGCCCAAATAGCAGTTGCACCATAAAGTCTGCATAGTAAATCCAGCTGCAGTTATTCATATTTCCAGCAGCCAACTATGCTGCAAACCTGAGAAGGAACAAGGGGTAGAGGTTAAGATCAGTGGCTCAGTCCTGGCAAGGGCTGGAGTTCCTAAGAAAAACAGGAGGCCTCGCCTTGACATCTTAGAACGGGTGAGGTGTATTTAAGCTATGCAGAACTAAACAGTTCATGCCAGTTATTACCATCAATACATTAAGACGGTTACTTTTCAATTCCAAGTAACAGAACGTTTGACCCCTGCGATGTAAAAGGAGCTGACTGCCGAACGCTGTGTTTTGTCTTCTTTAAATATTGCAGTGAAAAACAGAATTTTCTTAATGGTAAGCACTTTATTTGCCCCCAAAGCTATCCCAATTTGCATTTTGTTCGCTGGTTAATAATGCATGACAATTAATTACATATTATGCATGCCCATTACACAGAGGACAATTAGAGGGGTTTTATGAGGGTGGGACTAATCCTGATTCCAGCCGACTCAGGGGCGAAACATTTAATAAGCATCTAGTGTAAACAGAATAAAGTCCGGTGGAAAACTTTAGCGAGCTCTAGCTGGCTCCAAACATTTTTTCTTCTTCAATTTTGCTGCTTCAGGTTTTATTCCAGAACAGAAACAAGCCAAATGCATTGCACTCTTAGTACAAAACAGTATAGCGTGTTCTCCTTGATGGAGAGCACGTGTTGCGGTGGGGGCCAACAAGGCACCCCTCTGGTGCTGGGCGGGAACGTATAGATGGCCACTGCTGTGATTGGACCCAGGGTGTTGTTGGGGAGATTTGTATGTTGCAGATTGATGATGGACAGCCCATGGTTGGTGTGCAACGTTATCTCCCTCTTGGCTGCGTGTTTCTGATCACCCGCCCTCCCTCCCTATATTTTAGGCCTCTGCGTTGACATTGCTATGCCTGTCATGGGGTCGTCTGCTGTTGGGGCAGGGGCCTGGTAGGAATTTTTCCATGTGGCTGATTGGCTGGTGCCACCTGGTTTTCGCCTACTGCGTAGCAAATAGTCACAACTTGTAAGGTTGGCGGTTAGGCATTGGTTATTATGTTGGTTGGAGGAGGGGTATGGTTGACTGTGTATGCCCCTCCTATTGATACTGGTGTACGGGGAATTCCGTTAAAGGAATCCAGGGACTCAATATGCTGTTGTCCGAACCCCCGGTCGGGGGCCAGGGCCGTGCAAGAGCCCTGGGAGCCTGTGGAGAGAGAGGAGGGTCAGATCATCCGGCTCCCTTTATCTCTCCCTTTATCTCTCCAGAGGGTTTTCCCCTTACTGACGGTCGTCAGTTCTGTCCTCTGTGGGACAGATAGTCTTAACCAATGCCTAAGCAACCACTCACATTGTTTGTATTTTAATAAAGTTGTGGCCAAAATCATGCCAAAAACCAAAACTAAAATTCTGACTGATGTGTGAATTATTTGAGGGGTGGTTTGGGGACCTCGACACGCAATCCAATGGCAACTTTCTCTTGGGTAAGGTCCACTCAGATGAATTGGAGCAGCACAAAAGCATGGTACTGCTCTGATTCATTTCAGCAGGACTTTACAGGTGAACTTCCTTCCTTCCTGCTACATCGGGTATGGGGAACCTGTGGTCCTCCAGATGGTGTTGGACTTCACCTTCCCTCAACCCCAGCCAGCATGGCCATTGCTCAAGGATGACAGAAGCTAGTCTCCAGAGGGCTGCAAATTCCCCATCTGTGTGCTACGTTTCTTATATTTAAAATGCTGCAGCAACAATGTAGCTTTGGCTTTCATCCTCTGCTTGTGTATCATTTTCCGCAGCTAATCTATTAAGAAAATGCAGAGCTTCAGTTTTTCCGAAAAGAATGAACAGCACATAACACCACGCCACACATGAAGGCGCCTTAATTGCTTTAATTGGGTTTAATCTTTAATATTGCTGTGTATGTTTAATAAACACATTTGGTGGAAATACTTCAGCTATATTACGGGCTGTAATTTCACTTTTCTTTTGTAGATACGAAAAATATGGCTGCAATTAGAAGAAGATCATTTTAATTAGCACCCCAGCTTACCCTCTAACCCTTCCTCTTTCGGGCATAGGAGGTTTTGAACAGAACTCAGCTCTTCGGCTTAATTCACTGCACAGCGAGAAGAGAGGGGCGCATTGTCTTTCCATGTTTTTAGTTATTCTGCAGTGTCTCACATCTCTTGAACAATAGCTGACAGCAGTGGACTCTTAATCTTTCCTTTTAATTGGCACTTCAGAGACTCTAAAAATATGAAGCTCTGGATAAAGGAGCAGAGTATCTTTTATCACAGAGTACATGTCCAGCACACACAATCTCCCATCATGGCTGACCATCATTCCATTATTGTTCACTTTGCACTGCGTTCAACTCCACCTGCCTTCTAGGTAGGGAGTTTCTAACTTAAATTTCTTGGAGAATTTCTATAATTTTGGAATTGGTGTGTACAAAATTTGCCACAATTATTAGTTTGTATACACCCTACCACCACCACTTACGGTTTACCAATGTATACCAGACCATGTACACATTTATTAAATCACAGTACAAAGCAAAATCTTGGTGCGATCTCACAGTCAAAACAAGATTCCCTTTTTTGTGCTATGATTTAATCAACGATCAATGTTCTTTTGTACCAGTGAGCATCAGTAACCTGGTTTTTGTTTTAAAGAAATAAACTGCCAATTGCAGCAGTTTGAAGTCCTGGGAATATAACTGAAGTGCAACATAACAATTCTCTTTTAAATTAAATACTTAGATAGAAAATAATAATAGAAAAATAAATAAATGCTTAAAATAAATAAAAATAAATACTTTAAAAAAAACACAACAACAGAAGAACTTAGCAATTTGGTGATTTGGAATCCCAAAATCTGAGGAGAAACTTGAATGGGGAACATTTCACAAGCATTTTTCTCTCCTCACCCGCAGTTACTGTTGGACCACGACAGGAATGGTGGCGTGGGGTCAGGTGAAGGAAATATTTTACTCAGCACATAACTGAGTGCAGCCTTAGACGCTCTGGGTCTTTTGAATTTAAATACCCCTCTTATTGGTACAATACTATATTTACTGGAATCCAATGATCACCTTTTATGGGCAAATTAAGTTGCGAAAATTAAGGTGTGTGTTAGATTTACATTCGCCAGCAAATACTTTTTTTGGTTTCCAGGTTCTGAAAATTGAGGTGCAAATTAGATTCAATGGTCCATTAGACTTGGGTAAATATGGTAAACAAACAATCTAACTTTACATGTGTACTTGGGTAAATAAAAGAACTTGGGATTAAAGAACACGCTTTATTATGCAATCTTCATCATCATACCAACTCTGCATAGTAGGCTATCAAACTGTCCATTTGGACAGTTGAGACTCACAGCATTTGCTGTCAGTGCCTCAGTGAATCCATGGAATAGACTGCAGCGTCTAACACAGGGGTAGGCAAACTAAGGCCCGGGGGCCAGATCCGGCCCAATCACCTCAATCCAGTCTGCGGACGGACAGGAATCAGTGTGTTTTTACATGAGTAGAATGTGTGCTTTTATGTAAAATGCATCTCTGGGTTATTTGTGGGGGATAGGAATTCATTCCCTCCACCCCCAAAAAACCAACAAAATATAGTCCACATGGTCTGAGGGATAGTGGACCGACCCACAGCTGAAAAAAGTTGCTGATCCCTGGTCTAACACCTCCCCACTCCAAGCAGTGTTCATCTAAGTCAGAGATGGCTATCATTGTCTCTAGTCTCCAGGACCATACCAGATTGACTCCGCCAGTGTGTTCGCACCATGCCAACCTCCCAGTAAGCAACAGTAAACTAGCATCACAGCTCCTTCACAGAAAAAAAAAAAAGATGAAGCAAAGGGGGTATCATAATTATGCAGAACAATGGGGAGCAGATGGGTTCACACTGATGCACACATTGCCAGTTGGCCACCCCTTGCCTAAATTTTATAATGCAGAAATTGGGCTTATTTCAGAACCGACCGCCCACAATATTTCATTATTTCATTCATATTAATAGGAAGGGTGGTAATGGAATCCAGTTCAACTATATCTCACAACAGATTTTGTAGATCTATACTTCTGGAATATTTTCCAGAACAGAATGTGTGTGTAAGAAGGGATATAATGGTGCTGCGGTCTAAACCACTGATCAGAAGGTCACCGTTTCCAATCCCTGCAACGGGGTGAGCTCCCGTTGCTCTGTCCCAGCTCCGCCAACCTAACAGTTTGAAAGCACACCAGTGGAAGTAGATAAATAGGTACCGCTGCAGCGGGAAGGTAAACAGTATTTCAGTGCACTCTGGTTTCCATCACGGTGTCCCGTTGCACCAGAAGCAGTTTAGTCCTGCTGGCCACATGACCCGGAAAGCTGTCTGTGGACAAACGCCGGCTCCCTTGGCCTGAAGCGAGATAAGCGCCACAACCCCATAGTTGCCTTTGATTGGACTTAACCGTCCAGGGGCCTTTATCTTTACCTTACCTAAAACCATAGGTGGGAAGCGGGGGGGGGGATGCCACCTCCTCTCTAAACCAGGTCCCAGGCTCTTGCATCAGAGAGACCCAGATTAGGCCTGCAGTAGAGTGGCTCAGAATCCAGTAGGTCCTGTACTAACCCAGCCTTACCTTTCCGCAGTCCAAAGCACATGCCATTTTGGGGTTTTCCACTGGCTTCACTGGTAAGGTTGCTTGAGCAGGTGCACTGGAGCACTCCGCACCAAGGGGGCTCTCCTGCCAGTGAAAACAAGCAGATCCAGCCAGAGATGGGTGAAGGGACACCTCTATCTTATCCAGCATGGCAGATCGGGTGGTTGGATTCCTGTGCCTGTGTGTTGGAATCTGATTTCATTAGGGATGAGAGTTTCAGATCTATTTTTCTGAAGGAAAGCCGAATTGCAAAAACACCCAAGGTAAAGGGACCCCTGACCATTAGGTCCAGTCGCGGACAACTCTGGGGTTGCCGCACTCCTCTCGCTTTACTTGCCGAGGGAGCCAGCGTACAGCTTCCAGGTCATGTGACCAGCATGACTAAGCTGCTTCTGGCGAACCAGAGCAGTGCATGGAAACACCGTTTACCTTCCCGCCGGAGCGGTACCTATTTATCTACTTGCACTGGCATGCTTTCGAACTGCTAGGTTGGCAGGAGCAGGGACCGAGCAATGGGAGCTCACCCCGTCGCGGGGATTCGAACCACCGACCTAGTCTCTGTGGTTTAACCCTTCTAAAAACACCCAAACTGCTTATCAAAAATGGATAGGAAGCGTCTGTTTTCTCTTTTTCTCCATTTTAAAATTGTGCAATGGTGCAGCTGTGCACTGGTGAAATGATGAAATGGCACAACATTTTTTGAGGGGAGAGGCTGCACATTTTGATCATTAATTGATGCCCTCCTTACAAAATTACTTTGTATTCCATTTCTTCATAGTTCAGATTGATAACCTTTTTTTAAAAAAACAACCCACAGATGTTCATGAAAACAATATATCATCAGTTTAAATTGACAGCTGCCGCTATCAGCTTGTCAAAGTTATTGAATCACTCAATTCATACTGTTAAGACATTGCTTCGATAATAATTTAGCTGTTCAGTACTCTCCACTATGTCTTCTCCGAGATGATACATTTCTCTATACTTGATATATATAGCTGCTTTTTCTGTGAAGCATGTTGTCCCTAAATATGCATTACAGTGGAAAATCTCATTATGAAAAAAGTTCCATGTTATATAAATTTTACAATTCGCATTTGAGAGTCATCTCTGTTAATCCTTTTATCAGGTTGGAAAGATAGAGATTAATTGCTTTATCTACTGCAGAGAACAATCTGTCTGAAATGAGCCACAAAAAAATGCTGTATAGAGAAGCCAACCACAAAAAAGAGAATAGACTAACAAGATAGGGAGTGCAGGTAAAAATACCATGTTTACTGAATCCGGTTAAGAAAAACTAAACATTTTATATACATTAACACACAAAGACAGTAATTAACACAGAGCTTGCAGGGATTTAGTCAGCAGAGGTTGGTGAGACAGTGCTACTCATGAGGAGGTAGAGAGGGGAGCGGTGTTGAGGCTGGCATGGTACAAACAAATGTGCTTAAATAGTTGTATCAGTGTACACTGTGCTCTACAGTAATATGAGCAACAAACAAAATAGGGCCTTGCCCCAAGTTGCTTACAATCTACACACACTTTGCAAGCAAGTGGAAGGGGAATAATTGTTATTAAACTGTATACTTCTAAAAAAATGTTTTTATATAACTGCCTCTAAACCTGAACTGCATTGCAGAAGTTTGCTTCATTCCCCCCCACCCCAAAGCTGCTATTAATTATACGTGTTAATTCGGATTTTAATATTTTAAATGTCTGTTTTGTTCTTTATGCCTGTAGTGACCAGATGGCATTAGAGAAATTCTAAATAAGTAAAACACATTAAAACATAAAGGTAAAGGTAAAGGGACCCCTGGACCGTTAGGTCCAGTCGTGTCCAACTCTGGGGTTGCGGTGCTCATCTCGCTTTATTGGCCGAGAGCAGCTTCTGGGTCATGTGGCCAGCATGACTAAGCCACTTCTGGCGAACCAGAGCAGCGCACGGAAACGCCGTTTACCTTCCCGCCAGAGCGGTTCCTATTTATCTACTTGCACTTTGACATGCTTTCGAACTGCTAGGTGGGCAGGAGCAGGGACCAAGCAATGGGAGCTCACCCCGTCGCAGGGATTCGAACCACCGACCTTCTGATCAGCAAGCCCTAGGCTCTGTGGTTTAACCCACAGCGCCACCTGGGTCCCTTATTAAAACATACAGTGTAGCAATTCTTTACTTCGTGAGGCTGTTAAGAGATCCAGGACTCCAGGAATTAGAAGGGACTTAGGCATCATATAGACCGACCCCCACCCCTAAACTCACAACAATATCCTTCCAAGCAACAACACAAAATGGACATCTATGGCAGAGACCTATTCACCCAGCTGCATTTAGCTGCAGTCAATAATTATGGAACCTGAATTTGTTGATATGTGACTGAATCCCGCCTGAAAAGAGTGTCAGTCTGGAAGCAGCCACAGTCATGATATAACATTGATTCAGATAATTTTGTGGGGTGGAGGTGGTGGCAAGAGGTGAGATGGCAGTCAAATATATTGACCCACTGTCAGGGTTGTGCCCACCCCTGCCAGTCCGACACTGAGTGCTTACAGGGAACCTCAGCCTGTGTTGACAACGGATTCATCTCAGAGTGAATCTGCCAGCCCCTCTTCGGGGGAGGAGCAGTTAGTGAGTGGGAGCCAGGGAGTGTCAGGTCTCAAGGAAGATGCAGAGAGACCTGGCACCACTCAGCAGACTCGCTCGGAGGGGGAGACGTCAGTTCTGGCGCCTACCTCACGTAGGAGGAGAAGGCGGCAATTCAGAGTGCCGAGGCTATGGTGTTGGCGCCAAAAGGGGGGCACTTCCGGATTCTGCTAGTGACTAGGTAGTCATGTTTGAACTGAACTCTGCACTGTAAATACTTTTGCACAAAATAAAGACATAAAGACAAGATGGCTCTGTCTTTACTATAGAGCAACCGATAAGGAAGCCTGACACCCACCAAGAAAAGAAATATCCCTGCTCATATAATCTAGTGCAGGTATCTTCAACTTGTTCATTTCCAGGATCCACTTTTAATCCAAACATGCATTTCTTAACATTTTATCATGTATTTGCATGGTGGTAGTGCTCCTGTTGTGACCCTCTTTGGATTAGGCCATGACCCACTACAGTGGTACCTCTGGTTGCGAACGGGATCCATTCCGGAGCCCCGTTCGCAACCTGAAAGGTCTGCAACCTGAAGCGCCGAATCTGCGCATGCTCGGTGTGCAATTCGGCACTTCTGCACATGCGTGTGACGTCAGTTTGCACTTCTGTGCATGTGCGAATTGCCGAACCCAGAAGTAACCCGTTCCAGTACTTCTGGGTTCGGCGCGTTCGTAACCCGTGACGAACGCAATCCGCAGCTATCGTAACCAGAGGTACAACTGTAATGGGTTCTGACCCACCAGTTATAAAGACCAGTGATCTAACAGAGGTGTTGGGAATCTGAGGTGAGATACTCACATAGTGGAAGCTGTCCCCAGTTCCAGTCACCACACAGAGGCAGCCTAGGGTCCAAAATAGTTTATTGCTTCAGAAGATTAGGCTTCAGTAATACTGTTCTGGATGTTGAGATATACCATATTTTTCGCTCCATAAGGCGCACTTTTTTCCTCCTAAAAAGTAAGGGGAAATGTCTGTGCGTCTTATGGAGTGAATGTGTGGTCCCTGGAGCTGAACTGCCCAGGGGCAAAAGCAGATCGTGCTTTTTTTTAAAAAAGAGAGAGAAGGGGGTGTTGAAAGGAAGCCCGCTGAGCAGCTGCTCAGCAAATGATCGGGGAGAGAGATAAGGGAGAGAGATTCCAGCCCCGTCCCCTTGCAGAGGGAGGGTATTTCCCCAGCGACATGTGACTGGCTGATTAGATTATCTGTCTGGAAACTATAGAAATGGCTTCCTGAAGCTGCAGAACTGTGTGTTAAACCCCATAAAACAGGGTTTTTTCCCTTTGCAAAAGAAGCTGCAGAAATTTGAGCTGATGCTTAAAAAATGGGGCTCTTCTCCTTTGCAAAAGAAGCTACAGAAATTTGAGCTGATCCTCAAAAAATGGGGCTTTTCTCCTTTGCAAAAGAAGCTGCAGAAATTTGAGCTGATCCTTTAAAAAATGGGGCTTTTCTCATTTGCAAAAGAAGCTACAGAAATTTGAGCTGATCCTAAAAAAAATGGGGCTTCCCCCCTCTAAAAACTTGGTGCTTCCTATGGCCTTATAGAGTGAAAAATATGGTACATACAGCTTGTGGGCTTTGCAGATACAGATACAGATATGCACAAGTAGAAAGTACTTCAGTTGCTCCAGAAATTCAAGGCATAACACAGACTCCGACTCATGGACAGACTGACTGACTAATGAGCTGACATGCCTTAGTAGCTTAGATGGGCCATTGCCATAGCAAGTGGCTTGGCACCTGTCGGCTTATCTCATACTTTGGGGTGATTTGTGCCCGTGAAGGAAATTAACCCCTTCCTCCATGTCCAGTTCCTCCAGCAAGAGGTTCCAATCCAGCTCTGGGAAAAACTTTGCCGCAGTATTGATGAAATATATGAAGCAGTTGCTTTTTATACAGGAAAAATATGCAGCAGAAGTTCATATTAATGCCCTGACGCCAGATTTTGCTTCTTTCAGTGACAGTGAAATTATAATAATAGACCTCTGGACATTTAATAGAGTTCAAAGAGCAAGGAGACGTGCCAAGTCTTCACCCTTAACTAAATTCATTACAAATGTTTGAAGTGGATTAGAAAGAACATAGGATTCACCTTTTTGATCTTCTGTTAAGTTACAGAAATGAATTTGAATACTCCATTGTGTTTACAAAAATCTTGTGCTCACGTAGGTGAGAACTTTACTAAATGGGTTTGACCTCTCTGAGATTTTTTTTAAAAAAGAGCTCTGCACGTGAGTCTTTTTTCCACTGTAAAATAAATAGTGAAATGTACCATTTAACCAACATCAATCCTATGCACACATTTATGCCCTATTGCAGATGAACCACAGGTACACTGGTAGAATGCCTGCTGGAGAGTAGAGATGCCACTGGATCATTCTCCCATCCCTATCACCTGAACCAGAGCCTATCCACAACCTTACAAGTTGTGACGAATTGCTACATGGCAGGCGAAACCCAAATGGCAACAGCCAATCAGCCAAGTGGGGAAAATTCCTGCCTTGCCCCTGTCCCAACGACAGACGACACACGACGGCATAGCAAGGTCAATTGCAAAATGCCCTAAAAGTAGGGAGAGGTGGGTGGGTGTTCCGATGCACGAGCCGAAAGAGGAAGCTCTGGGTATAGCATCTAGATCAAGGGAAGTAATAGTACCACTGTATTCCGCTCTGGTCAGACCTCACCTGGAATACTGTGTCCAGTTCTGGGCACCACAGTTCAAGAAGGATACTGACAAGCTGCAACGCGTCCAGAGGAGGGCAACCAAAATGGTCAAAGGCCTGGAAACGATGCCTTATGAGGAACGGCTTAGGGAGAAGGGTATGTTTAGCCTGGAGAAGAGAAGGTTAAGGGGTGATATGATAGCCATGTTCAAATATATAAAAGGATGTCATATAGAGGAAAGAGAAAAGTTGTTTTCTGCTGCTCCTGAGAAGAGGACACTGAGCAATGGATTCAAACTACAAGAAAGAAGATTCCACCTAAACATTAGAAAGAACTTCCTGACAGTAAGAGCTGTTCGACAGTGGAATTTGCTGCCAAGGAGTGTGGTGGAGTCTCCTTCTTTGGAGGTCTTTAAGCAGAGGCTTGACAGCCACCTGTCAGGAATGCTTTGATGGTGTTTCCTGCTTGGCAGGGGGTTGGACTGGATGGCCCTTGTGGTCTCTTCCAACTCTATGATTCTATGATTCTATGTGCATGGGTTTATATAGGTCCCGCGATCCATTTACACTGCACCCATTGGCCAGATTACACCCAGCAACGAGGGACCAACCAATCAGGTGTTGTGGCTATGCAATAGACTCACCCACAACCAGGAGGTCAGTCTCCAGATCTCACCGCAACATGTGCCCTCTTTTAGGGAGGACACAATACATCAAATCCAAACTCTTCTTCTCCACAGCTTCTCACTGGCTGCCCTTCCTGAGGCGAATGAGCGAGGAAAGCAGCGAGCCCTCCTGAATTTTTTTGAGAAATTTCTCTTCATCTCCAAACAAAACAGCAGAATATTGCCCCCTCCCCGATTTTCACAGGAGGAGAAACTTTTTGGAGAAACAGGGGTTAGGATTTCAACCTGGTCTTCATAATTATAATAACCGTCAAGCTTTGAAAAGAAAAACCTACATATAATTCCCCCCCCCCCCCTTAGTACACATGGATTAAATCCGTTAGCTTTATGTGAAATGCTTTGAACAATGGGAACTGGAGCGTAAATGGAAAGTATTAGGAAGGGATTTGAAAGGCTCAGATCAGTTCACAAGATAACTGGCTGTGCTGAACACATTACACTCGACATGGGGCGGCCAGAGAAAATGGCATTCCTGCCTCAAGTTCTCCCTCTTAATGCGGGGGATCATTTGCCATGTGCCCTAATGTCGTTGCATTATGCGCCCCACCCTGCCACCCCCTAAAGTCATATTATTTTATGCCGCCAGAATGGTTGGCGAAATCCATGATGTGATGAGGAAATCTCGCACAGCATTGGGAAGGGAGACCTTGAAATGGAGGTGTTGTTTTTGGCACTAATCTAAAATACGGTATGATTCCACATTTGATAACAAAGTCTACATTATAGCATGCTGACAAAATCCCATTTCCATCCTCAGGGTGCTAATCAGAGCAATATTTGGGTACCCTTAAAATTTAGGGATCCTAAAGAGAGCAGCATGCTAAAGAAGGGAATTCGTGATTTCCAGTCATCATGGGAAAGGGAGGTCATAAAAGAGGTGCGGTCCTGTGGATTGTCACACCTCTACCTGGAGTCCATGACGTATAATCAAGCTAGAACTGCAATCTCCCGGAGATTGAGCGATATTGCCAGACAAGAGGACATATCTCAAGTGAAACCAGGGATGTTCCTAGGGGACCAGATATATCAAATGACACCAGCCCCCTATCTCGCGGAAATCCACTATGTGGAATACTGCAGACTTCTTACAGCGGCTAGACTAAACGCCCTTGATTCCGCGGTATTGTGGGGAAGGTACAAGGGAGTTCCATACGCCCAGAGAACCTGTCATTGTACTATGGGCGTGGTTGAGTCTACTGAACATATCCTTCTGTCTTGTCCTCTCTATGCAGAACTTAGGCAAAATCTTATAACTCCACTTTTACGTCAATCTAGCTTTCTACCCAGAGAAAGACAGGTTTTATATTTACTGAATAATATTACTAGAAATACAGCCTCCCTGGTGGCTAAATTTCTTTTTTAGCTTCTAAGCGTTGCAAGATTTTAATTGATTGTATCGATATGGGGCTATTTGTTTAATTCCATTCTATTGTGGATTATGTTTCCTTTTTTCAAAGTTCTCTCAGATGCTTTTAATTCTGTACAAATGTATTCTTCTGACTGACGGTCGAATAAAAGAATGATGATGATGATGATGATAAGAAGGTAATTCATCCCACAAGGTTTCTCGCTTCTTCTGGCAATTACAGTGGTACCTCGGGTTAAGTACTTAATTCGTTCCGGAGGTCCATTCTTAACCTGAAGCATACTTAACCTGAAGCACCACTTTAGCTAATGGGACCTTCAGCTGCTGCTGCGCCACCAGAGCATGATTTCTTTTCTTAGCAGAGTTCTTAACCTGAAGCGTACTTAACCCTAGGTACCACTGTACTAGGCATGGTCATGGGCCCCAAAGATTCACCTTGCACCTGTGCATTTCTTAAAACTCCATTAGATTTCTGCATTGCTCTCACTGCATCAATCTGTGTTCCAGAATGTGCTCTGAGTTGCTCTGTATAAAACAAAATTCGGTGTTTCCCATTCAGTATAATTGTGAATAAAAAACAGCTAATACCTTTTTACCCTTTTAGCCAAAGTTGATGAAATTTATCGGCACAGGAGCTCTCCAGGATGGATTATTAAGCCTGACAAATAGTAGGAAGATACAGCCAGGGAGTTTAATGCAGGGGACAAAAATAATAAAAATCCAAAGTCTGATTATTATTATTTAAATAAGAAGTCTAACTTTTTTAATTTTTTTGTGGAACTGTATGCAGTTTGCAGGCCTGGTTGCCATTTCTGAAGGGATAAAGCCTGTCAGATTTCAGAACAAAGGCTGTTTGCGGTTCTCCCACAAGGACAGGCTGCTATTTTGGGATGGGTATGATAAGACTCATATGAGTCAGGGTTGGTATTGAAAAAAATATGGATTGCCAGGAAAATCTGGGGTGAGGAACTGTCAGACATAAACAGCAATGACTCTGTTACCCCAAGCATCATTGGGTGTGTGTGTGTGTGTGTGTGTGATGGCTTCCCACTAGCAATAATTTGGAATACAGCCTCTTCTCCCTGGGAGCAATATCTCTCTATTGATTTGCATAGGGGGATCCCTAGGAAAGACTGGGGTGGGGAAATGACACTTTCCAGCAAGGACCCTGTTTCCTGAAGGGGCATCAGTGCAGGTGGTTTCCTGTCATCTTCTAATGGATATTTGGCAATACAGTGGAGATCTCTCTACTGGATTGCATAGGGAATGGCATAGACTCACATGAAAAGCAAACATAGGCTGTGTACACACCATGCAATTTAAAGCACCCCCCCAAAAAAAAACTTGTTGTTTGTTAAGGGTGCTAGGAAGTGTAGTGCTGTGAGAGGTTGTAACGGATTGGCCCGAAGATGGAAGATTCATTACGCTCTGGCTTAGAAAGAGTTAATTCACTTCCGTCGTCACTGACAACACGGCAGTGGGGGCAGGACGGTGTCCGTTTTTTTTTTTTTTTTAAAGGAGGGGACAAGCGGTTTTTGTTGGGCAGTTGAAGGGGATGAGTAAGGGAGAGGGTGTAGCTGAAGAGCTAGAGGAGAAAGACAAGATTTTTTTAAAAAGGAGTAGGGAACGGATCGGGTTGACTAATTTTTTTTTGGTGAGGTTTAGAGTAACTTAAAGTTGAAGTTCAACGGAGTTGATGTATAACTACAGTTAAGATTGTACACTTATGAATCCTCAAGAAATATGTTTGTGATAACATAAAACATCACCTTTTTTGTGTGTGCCAAGAAAAGTCGTCTTTGTTATTCCATCAATATATAAGAAAAACTTAAATGGGTGACTGCTCAAGAGAGGGTGGAACTTGCCTAAGGAAAAGTGGATAGTTCGAGTCCTAGAGTCACCCCTAAGGGTCAATGAGATAGAGAAAATAAAGGGGTTCATCGCAGAGGTAAACTACAGTTCCCAGGATTTGGGGGGAGGGTTGATTTAAATGTATGATTTGTACACAGCCACAGTTTTTAATCCCTTCCCCAGATCACTGTGAATAAAATGCCTTGGAGAAATAATTCATTGTGATTATAAACTGGACCTGCCCAACAAAGTGAAATATCTCCCGGAACATCTCCCAATCCCCTCTCAGAAGCATTTGGAAGCTTAGCGAGTCCCTGATCCACCTCATGTTCTGACTCAGAACACGAGAACCTTCCCCGAATCACTCTTTCACTCCATCACCTGGGGCGCGCACAGAGTTGATGCACACCCTTATTAATTACTGCCACTCCTTCCTGACACATTCTGGCATTAGCTGCAAAGCAGAAATGTTGTCGTGTGTCAAGAGGTACAGAAATAATTGATTGGCACAAATGTTTACAGCTGGATAACTGTGTGAATACTTAATCCCCGGAGAAACGGATTGCCAGCTTTGAAACAAGCAAGAAGTAATATGGCTTATAAATACATTTGTGCCGCAGTTACATTCTTGCTGCAAGTTCGACAGAAGAACACATGTTCTGTTTGTTATTCACAAGGTAGGTCTTTGTCCCCACTGACAATTCAGAGATGTCAAACAAAGCCTCTTATTTCTTCCTTCCCTCCCTCTTCAACAACTGTTGTAAAGCTAAAAAAGATGAATACCAGTTTTTAAGGCTTGGAATGGGGAGTTTAAGGATGCATATTGAAAGGAGGTGGCTAGATAGGGAAGGAACTCTGTTTTTGTGAATTTTTCCTTTTTACTCCTCCAGAATTGGATTTTAGTTTATGGTGGCCCCTCAAGCTTCCCTGCTAGTGTAGGGCTGAAAATGATGTTTCTACAGGCTTCTTACCACTATAATTTAGCTATTGAGTTACAATGATATCTTGGTTCTCAAACTTAATACGTTCTGGAAGTCCGTTCCAAAACCAAAGCATTCCAAAACCAAGGCACACTTTCCCATAGAAAGTAATGCAAAATGGATTAATCAGTTTCAGACTTTTAAAAACAACCCCTAAAACAGCAATTTAACATGACTATTGCTATCTAACAAGACCATTGATCCATAAAATGAAAGCAATAAACAATGTACTGCAGTCACACAATCAATCAGTCAGTAGCTGAACTGGGTTCCACACAGTCACAAAAAAACAAAACAAAGAAGCCACAAAAATGCAAAAGAAATAACAAAAACAGACAGACCTCAGCGTAACACTCAAAACGGAAGTGTGGCACTCAAATCGGAAGCAGAACACTAAAAACGGAGCACATTTGGCTTCTGAAAAAAGTTCCCAAACCGGAACACTTACTTCCGGGTTTGCAGTGTTTGGGTTCCAAGTTGTTTGAGTACCAAGGCGTTTGAGAACCAAGGTACCACTGTATATCTTTTTCCAGGATTTGGTTCTTAGAACACAGTGATCTTATTCCACCCTTATTAGTCTAATCCGTTGATTTAAAAGAATAATTGCACAAGTGTGTGTTACTAACCCTCTCCTAGCTCAGTTGCCAAAGCCAAATTTCCCAAAGCGCACATCTCGAACATCATCTCTTCATACTTTTTCTATTGACTTAAGTGGATATAATGTGCAATAGAAGCTAAATGTTAAGTAATTACCTTATTTTCTGTAAGCATTTTGTTTAAATTACTATTTTTTGACTACCTAATGTGAGTTCTTTCCAAAGGTTTTTTTTTTTAAAAATGGATAGGTGTTTGAGGCAAGATTATTATAGGTTTTGATGTTTTGTTAAGAAAACCTGCCACAAAGTCTATGATATGTGTGAAACACTGTTAGTTTTGATACGTAATTTAAATTTTAAGTAACCAATTGTAAGGCTGATTATGATCTCTCACAATAAAAATTGTTTTTTCATTACATTTTTGCAAATAATTACCATTCTCATACAATTTACGCTTCATATCAAAGTGCCCCGTCCAATGTATCAAAGTGCCCCGTAAGTGGGGCAGAATGATGCAAAACCCATTTTTTACTGAAGTCATTATATTCTCATTATCTTCTAAATTTAATGGTTCTTTTGATTGCTATTGTAATATTGATTAGTTATGCCATGCACCAAGGGACCCAGGTGGTGCTGTGGGTTAAACCACAGAGCCTAGGACTTGCCGATCAGAAGGTCGCCGGTTCGAATCCCTGCTCCTGCCAACCTAGCAGTTCAAAAGCACGTCAAAGTGCAAGTAGATAAATAGGAACCGCTCTGGTGGGAAGGTAAACGGCGTTTCCATGCGCTGCTCTGGTTCGCCAGAAACGGCTTTGTCATGCTGGCCACATGACCCGGAAGCTGTACGCCGGCTCTCGGCCAATAAAGCAAGATGAGCGCCGCAACCCCAGAGTCGTCCACGACTGGACCTAATGGTCAGGGGTCCCTTTACCTTTTTATGCCATGCACCAAGCCAAATTTTTTATAATTTGACTTATTTTTGTTACATAAAATATGAGATTGAATTTTTCTGTATCAATCTGCCCCACCTCCCCCTACCATCTTGCCACAGGCAGCCAAACGTCTTGGGCCACTCCTGGGTCTCACACCTGGAAGTCACGGATTGAGTGTTACATGGGGAGTGGCAGCTTGCTGCTGCATCTGAGGAGGCTTCTGAGGTTCTAGCTGGCTCAGAGCCAAATGGCACGGCATGTTGAATGCATAGCTGTGAACTTTCGGATTTGAAAATAAGGGATTTTTTCAAACTTTCGGATTTGAAAATAAGGAATGCCACGAGGGCGGTGCAATGGCACCAAGTAGCCTCGCCACCCTGCGCTCCAGAGGCTGTGCGCGAACGGGTGAACGAAAGAGTGAGTGCATAGACGGCAGGCAGGCTGTCTGTCTGTTTGAGCATGAGGGTCTGGCTGCACAAGGCATGCAAGCTCCGCCCCCAGTCGGTCTCAGACTCCTTATTGGCAGCCGAGCAACGCAGCTGAGGAGCCTCCCTGGCTGGCAGGGAGGGAGAGGAGCTGCTTCCTTTGAAATCCGGGAAATTTAAGGGATATCAACAATCCGGGATCGCAGCGGGAAACGGCATTGGAATAAGGGAGTTTACCAACAAAAAAGGGAGGGTTGACAGCTATGGTTGAATGTGCAGCGTGGGCCTGCAAATTGATTGTAAAAATTCAAAATAGCACCTGTTTATAAGCTCAATCAGGATCAGAACTACAACACAGGTGTGGTGGGGTTTTGTCTTTGTCTTTTTAAAACCCTTTACTCTTGCACCACAATCCTAATTAAAAAAAAACCACCACTCTTCCACCCATTGCTGTTGTTTGCTTCATGGGGAGTTGTCCATTAGAGCCAATGGCAGCTTTCTTGCTTTCACAAATGACAACTTCAACAGGTCAAATGGTGGTGTGTTATCAGGACCACAGGATGGGGGGAGAGGTTGTTTATATAATAGTAATAATAATAATAATAATAGTTGTTGTTGTTGTTGCAACAAAACAACCTGGCCAAAACAGAACAATTTTGTGCATGGTTTACCTACCTGCCTCCCTCGCATTTCGATACCTCGGCATCTTATCTGCACAATTTAAACATCCCAAAGTATAGACGTGCTTTTACGTTGGCAAGATTTGACGTGCTACCCTCTGCCGTGCTTGAAGGCCGCTATCAGAAATTCCCCAGGGAGAAACGTCTTTGCCCATGTGGAGATGGAAACATGGAGACAGTGTCGCATGTTCTTCTGGCCTGCCCTCTGTATAAAGACCTGAGGAGTGAGATTATCACACACACCCCTTTTACTTTCCATCCCAGGTCGCTCATCAGCGGCCACAACGTTTCACTTGTTATCGGACCAGAACATCCTGACAACAGAGAAAGTTGCCAGATTCATCGAGAGGGCAATGAGATTAAGGGCCACAATCTGAAAGTCAACTCGGCATATATGACCAGCCCATGTACCTGAGGCTTATAGATGTCACGATCAGCTTATCTCTATAGCTCTGATGAACGAGAGAACCTTACCATCCCCACTGATCATCTCAGGCCACCAAACTGGGGCCTCATTGACCTCTATATCAGTACATCTATATACTTATAGATGTATATACTGTTCCTGACTGGTCATTTTCCAATGTTTTTATCTCTTTTTTCTGTATTTTAGTTGCTATGGCCTGTTGACTATGTGAATAAAGTTAGTTGTTGTTGTTATATCCAATAAAGCAAGGAGCAGGGTTGTGCGTTTAGCCCTGCTCCGAACAATGGTCTCCTCTTTCCACCCACTAACCATTGCAGTTGTCATGGGCGTAGCCAGGGGGGGGCAGGGAGGGTCAGCTGCCCCCAATAAATAAAAAGCAATAAAAATACATAGCAAACTGAGGTTCTACCCCCCTAAAAGCAGGCTTGCCCCCCAATAAAAATCCTGGCTATGCCCATGGCAGTTGTGTGAGCAGAAAGCCCAGTCCACAAGCTCTTACTTGTGCGTAGTGGATCTGTGTGATCTGGTCACTCAAATAATCCTGGCTGCATGTGAGCAGGAGTTCACAAGTTCTGCGTTCTGCTCACACAACCGTGTGCAACACATAGTTAGTGGGAAGGGGCAGAAATGGTGTCAGAGGTGGGCGGAGAGCCTCTGTCCTCCTTGTTCTGCACACTTTTGTTCTACACACAAGTAAACCATGAATAGGGCTGCTCCATAGCTACCATTGAGCTTTGCATTTTGTGACATACACCCCAAACTACTAGCCCATGCTTCGACATTAACTGTGCCTCTAATTAACCTGTTTTTTCCCTGTTAAACAATCCTTGATAATTTAATGTACTCTCAGGGTTCAGAGATATATTCTGCTCACTTGTTGAAAGACTTTCATTATTCACGCTATTAGTCTGATTCATCCTCAGTTTCTAAAGGTCATCTGGAAACTCACAAACAGCTTGACAAACAACCAACCTTTGTAGATTAACAGCAAATTTGTCTGATAATACATCACTCTTATTCTCCTGCAATTTTCCCCAAATTGCCTAATGCTATGTCATTTAAGGTTTGCAAGCACTGAATTATGCATGAATTCAAGGCATCTATAAGCTGTCCAAACATTATGCTTACTTCACTCTAAAAAGCTTGGATAATAAATCAGATATTCAAAAATACAAGTGGAAAATGTAGCAAATCATCCTTCTGGGGAGGGGGGGAGTCTAAATTGTGGTGTCCTTTTGGCAGTAAAGCCACACCATTAACAGTGCATATGACAAGGATGAGAGACACAAAAGAGACAGAGACTTGGGTATACGGAGATATGCAAAAGATGCATGTGCAAGAAAATAAAGGAGTGCAGGAGAAAGACAAAGAGAAGATGTTAGGGGAAAGATATTTCATTCTCGGACTTCCGGTCGGCGCGCCGGAGATGGCGGTCGGGGGGACAAGTCGCTCCTGACTTTCCCCCGCCAGACCGGGTAAAGGGGTGTTCGCGCCAGCGCCGCGACCCCCAAAACCCCCGGGAAGGGCGTCCCGGGACCTGGAGGACCCGCAAGAGCTCGGATGCCGGTCCCGGTCCCAGGGAGCTCTCAGCGGAGCTCTCGGGCGATCGGACGGCGGAGCTCCAGGGTCCGCTTACAGCCCCGTCTGGCGAAGCTGCAAGACTGCCACAGCCGAGCGCGCTGATTCCTCCTAATTCTTCAATTCGGAACTGTAAGTAACCTACAAGAAAAAACTTTTAAATTTTTGATCCATTTGGAACCTGGCTCGAGGGCGAAAATACGGAGGTCCGTCCCTTGCCATTGTGTAACAACGACAGGGCATTGTTGCACAGATTGAGAAGTTATGCCTGGAATTTGACACTTTGTTTCGGAGATTTAACCCTTGCGATCCCCCCCCGGTCCTAGGGGGCAGACGAAGTAAATTTAATTGCTAAGAGCAAGAGAAGTATTTTGGAGCTTTGGAACTTTTGAAAAATTTCTAAAAGTTTGGAAAAGTCAGAAAAGTTAGAACAGAACTGTTTGCTAAAAATGGCGGTGAAACAGGATGTGGATTTGATAACATTGCTGGAGAAACTGAAAGAACTTAGAATGGATTACAAAGCTGGAGTGAAAGTACTGAGAGCTGAACTGGCTGCTGCTGGGAACAGCACTGTGACTGAGATAAAGCAAAACATAAACAATGGTCTGACTGGTCAGGACTTACAATTCAACTCTGTGAACAGTGTACTTGATGTGCCCAAACAAAGGAAGCCTACCCAGAAGATAACCAGCTGCAAAAGACTCATACATTTTAAGCCAAGAGCTGTCACCATCATCAGGAAAAAGAGAATTACTAGGAGAATGGACAACAAATCACAGCTCAGCGATAACCAGCGGAGAGGAAGACGCGACAATCTGGACCAAAAGTGGAAGGGAAGGCCAAAAATCTTTATGGACACTGTTTTGGATGTCACCCTGCAGCAAAGACATTGGGTTCCAAAGTGGGATCCTGCTGGAATAGGATGAACATTTATATAAAGTAACTGTTTTGTGGATTACTGGTTTCTGAATCTGGATTTGGAGGACATGATTATAGTATGACTTTAGAAAAATAATGATACAAGATTGATAATGAAGATAGTGATATAAGATTGATAATGATATAAGATTGAAAATGAAGATTGATAATAATGACATAAAATTGATAGGTATTATGCATGATAAGTTAAGATAAGTAATGTTGATGCTGAATTAGTCTGCGCCGGGGACTGGGGGGGGAGCAGGAATTTGTTTAAAGTAAAAGATAAGATTATAAAAGATGTGAGTGGTTGGTAAGCGACTTGAAATTAATGAATTATGGAAATGTTAAAGATGTGGAAGTAGAAACCTGGTAAGAATGTAAATAATGATAAATGAAAACAATGAGGGGGGGCGTGAGGAAGTCGTCAGAGAATGTATAAAATGTATGTGATCTGGCCTGAATCGGGGCTGGACAAAAATTGGAAAATCTAATAAAAATTATTATAAAAAAAAAAAAAAGATATTTCATTCTCATGGTCTGCAAACAGACAGCTAGATGGCTCATGTGCAATGGCATTTACTAGTCAAGACACCATTGGCAGGCATCTAGTATGAAAAAAAATATGTTCCACCAAACCAGTTTGTGTCCTTGCCTTATTTCTGGCACCATCCCCATATCACCTTAAAGCAGGGGTCGGCAATGTTTTTGTTGCTTGGGCCGGTTCATGGTCCCGCAAACGCCGCGGTGGGCCGGAGTGCGCACACACGCATGCACAAACGCTATTTCCGGCACTCCTTCTAGCGCAGAGGTGGCGTGCGCAGTTTCCCATTGGCTGCAGGAGCTTCCTGCAGCCAATGGGAAGCCGGCCAGCATCATGGAAGGTGGTCCCCGCTCTGCTCTGCGCCGGTTTAGCATGGCACACGGGAGCTGACCGAGCGGGTGGCGGGGGTCCCCGAATGGGCAGCGGGGGTCCATGGGCCGGTTAAACGACCCCCATGGGCTGCTTGTCGACCCCTGCCTTAAAGTTCAATATGCTCAGTTCACACATTTAGCTGTGAGTCCTCAACGTGAAGGCTGACAACATTAAACCTGCCTTGCAGGAATCCCTTGCAGATGATCTCAGTGCCTGGGGAGACACAGCCAGGTCATGTATCCACAACACTGACCAGACGAGGAATGACCACTGGGAGGAGCACAGAGAGAAGAAATGCCATGCTGCATCTGCACCAGAGAAACTTCACTGGTTTTTATCTTCACTTCACTTCTTGGCCTACCATGTTTATATATTTACACCTTCTAATATTCTTCATTTCGGCAAGGCTTTTAAAAAAGCATTTTTACCCCATTATTCAACAACAAGACTCCCAGAGCGACTTATTTAGGGAAGTTTTTAACTTGTGATATTTTAATGTATTTTAGTGTCTGTTGGAGGCCGCCCAGAGTGGCTGGGGGGACCCGGCCAGATGGGCGGGGTACAAATAAAAAAAAATTATTATTATTATTATTATTATTATTATTATTATTATTATTATTATTGCCAATAACAAGACACAGTCCCATCCTCTGGTTTGTAATCTAAAAGTCATGCCACAAAAGGAAAAAGGTTTTGAAAGAAGGAGGGGGGAAAGAAGCAAGACTTTCTAGTTATTAAAGTGTTCTTGCCTTTCGTAAACCTCTGAACAAATTCAGCTGAGAAACTTCATAATTTTAAATGACTGTTTTTTTCCTGAAGTACAGGAAAGAATCACATAATATCTCAAAATATTTTCTTTCATTTAAGATAGGATGCTGTGTTCTTCTCAGCTGGGATGAATCCAATTCTTTTCCCCTACTGTGTTAATTATAAGCCATTAAAATGTGACATTATCTAAGTGTGTAGACCTTTCATGTGGGTTTTGATAACATGGCTAAGTTAATTGATTAAAATACTATCATTTGTCTACCTGACACCCTCTCATTGTAAAATGTTCCACATTATTAAGTAATGCAGTTGTCTTCCAAAAGCGGAAAGTTTAATCTCAGTAATGGAGACCATCCATCAAAGTCCAACAGAGAGATCCTCACTTTGTTCCTTCTCAAAGTTTGTGCAGTTAGTATTGTTAGAGAAAACAGTTGTATTCTATAGGTGTGCCTCGTGAAGCATAGGCATCTTCAAGAAAAGCACTAAGCCACTGTAAAGCTCAGAGATAAATGAATATTGATAATTCTGGCAGGAATTACATGGAACCCTGCAGAGATTTCTTTCTCCATCCCTCTTCTGGAACTTTTGAAATAAGCATACTTTTGAAGGCTGGCGACTATAATAGCATGTGGTCCATAGCTGTCAACCCTCCCTTTTTTTTGCGGGAAACTCCCTTATTTCAATGCCGTTTCCCGCTGCTATCCCGGATTGTTGATATCCCTTAAATTTCCCAGATTTCTAAAGAAGCAGCTCCTCTCCCTCCCTGCTGGCCAGGGAGGCTCCTCAACTGTGTTGCTCAGCTGCCAATAAGGAGTCTGAGACTGACTGGGGGCGGAGCTTGCATGCCTTGTGCAGCCAGGCCCTCTCACCCAACCAGCCAGCCAGCCTGCCTGCCGTCTATGCACTCGCTCTTTCACTCACCCGTTCGCGCGCAGCCTCTGGAGCGCAGGGTGGCGAGACTACTTGGTGCCATTGCACCACCCTCGCGGCATCCCTGAGCCGTCTGCCTGTTTGAGAAGGGCCCCCGAGCTCGCTCTGCTTCCCCTCCTCGCGTCACCGTGGACAGGCTTACTTTGCATAGCTGTCAACAATTCCCTTTTTTGGGTGGGAAATTCCCTTATTCCGAATAGGATTCCTCGCGAGAAAAGGGAAAGGTTGACAGCTATGTGCTGATCCCTTATTTTCAAATCCGAAAGTTGAAAGCTATGATGTGGTCATTCTTATTGCCATTTTCCACCTAAGGAACAGGACTGAACTGGGAAATGCATTTGGGGCAAAGCAGATAGAATTTAATGCCAATATCAATATTGCACAGGTTGATCTGCCTGGATGCCTAAGAACTGACTCTTTTTGGAAGAAATCATTGTCCAGACCCATGGAAACATTATTCAGACTTTTACTTGCAGAACTCTTTAAGAACATAACATGACATAAATATGAAAGATACATCCATACAATGTATTGTGCTGTCCAGCACAGGCTCAGCATCTTAGAAATAAAAGATAAATCCAAAAATGGAACCTGTGTCTCTCTCCCCCATTCCAGCCTGCCTTAGCTGGAAGGCTATGCAGCTTCTTGAGGAGCCATTATCACATCCTTTTGTTCTCTGTTGCCTTCAGAGAAAGGCTAACAGCCACCACCCTTTCAAGATGGCAAATTTGCAACTCAATACCTTCATCACATGATCAAAGGTTCACTCTCAGCACAGAGTAGAAAAACAATCAATGGGTAATCATTACCTGAGTTACAGCTCAGAGTCCTTTAGAAACCTACCGGTACTGCAGAAAAGAAACCCAATGTTAGCAATAGAATTTCCCCATGTTAAATCTTCATTAAAACCTTCATTTTAAACCTTCATTAAAACACATACATTTTCCATTCCTGTGCCAATTAAATCTATTATACTTAACAGGATTGAGGTGAGCTCTTAGTGATTAATAGTCTATGCCTTTGTGAGATTTAACAGGGAAGTTCTGTACACCCAATATTATAATCTAACTCTGGGAACATAGGAAAGGCTTTTGTTTATTTCAAGACAGACTCTAATAAGGGCCCAGAGAGACACTAATAACAGGAGTGGAGGAGGACACAATACGCTCCCTCAGTTGCAGTAACTGTTAGAGCATTCCCTTCGGATAAAGGAGACTTATTTGTTCTCTACTTTGCTCAATTCCTACACTAAAATGCCATTAAGGCACCTTTAACAGTTATGTATACTTCCTCCCGTGCCTGTGACCTCTCACCCAGCAGTCTCCACATTTTTATTCAAAGTGCATTTTGAGCTAGAAGAAATTTGAAATGCATTATGTAGTTATTTCCATGTCAGCAGATAGAATAAACACTTTGCATTGTGGTAAGGAATTCTGAGGAAAGGCCTAGCTATGCTCCCTGGTTAATCCACCTAAGTGCTTGGCAGGCAGTAAACCTTGCTCTTGATGCCCAGACTCTTGCCTTGTCATCTTGCTCTCGATTAATGAGAACAAGTATTCATATATATGTCAAGTTTGTAGTAAGGCAGCTGTTCTCAAACTGTTGCTCTCCAGAAGTTTGGACTCCAACTCCCCTCCCCTGTAGTGGACTCTCCTTCCTTGGAGGTTTTTAAGCAGAGGTTGGACGGCCGTCTGTCATGGATGCTCTAACTGAGATTCCTGTATTGCGTGGGGTTGGGGCTAGACGACCCTCAAGGTCCCTTTTAATTCCACAATTCTATGATTCTATGACTGCTTCAGTTAAAAGAAATTACCCCATGGCTTCCAGGAACACTGTTGTTCTGGCTATAAGGGATGAATGAAAATTTCTAGGAATCAGTGAGCCCTGGAGTTGCTACTGAGATAATTAATCTGGACTGGTAGGAAAGCTGATTCTCCCAACTTCTAAGTGGGGCTGCTTTTAAAGATCCTTGGGGAAGAAGGTATGCATAGTTGTTGTTGTTGTTTAGTCATTTAGTCGTGTCAGATTTATACTTTTAAATCTGTCTGCGCTCATTTAACTGGTCACTCAGATTTATTTGTCCTTTCTGAATTTCTTCAATAGCAGTGACCTCTACTTTCGGCAACAGATGTTCATCATTGAGCTTGCTGCTCATATCTTTGTTCCAGTTCTTGAAACTTACTGTCGACTAAGTAAGATCTAATTCTGAAGCAACTGCTTCTGCAGAAACTAGAAATTGGTTAGTACCAGTGCAATCCTATAATATATACTCAGCAGGGCTGGCCCACCCATGAGGTGGGGTGAACCAGGCGCCTTGGGTGGCAAAAGCAGAAGAGATTGTGTCCCTGCAGGTACACTGCCTGCCTGATCAGTTTCCAGCAAGACCTTCCCAAAATCTCACAAGATCTCACCAGAACCCACTGTCAGTGCTTTGCAGCCACTGACGCACAACCCAGGTAAGTGAAGTGAGGGTGGTGGCAAATTCCTGTTTCTCCTAAGGTGTACATGACCTTCCTGCTACTCAGAAGTCCCACAGAGTCCACAAGTTCTAATACAGGTTGGAAGTAGAAGAAGAAGAGTTTGGATTTGATATCCCGCTTCATCACTACCCGAAGGTGTCTCAAAGCGGCTAACATTCTCCTTTCCCTTCCTCCCCCACAACAAGCACTCTTTGAGGTGAGTGGGGCTGAGAGCCTTCAGAGAAGTGTGAGTAGCCCAAGGTCACCCAGCAGCTGCATGTGGAGGAGCGGGGAAGCGAACCCGGTTCCCCAGATTATGAGTCTACCACTCTTAACCACTACACCACACTGGCGTAAAGAGAAAGTGTTCAATGCTACAAAAGTGTAAAGAGAAAGAAGGGACGTTTTGCCACATGTGGTGGAACTGTAAAGTAATTAAAAGGTATTGGGAAGAGATTTATAATGGGTTGAAAAAGATGTTCAAAATTTTGTTGTTGTTGTTGTTTAGTCGTTTAGTCATGTCCAACTCTTCGTGACCCCATGGACCAGAGCACGCCAGGCACTCCTGTCTTCCACTGCCTCCCGCAGTTGGGTCAGACTCATGTTGATAGCTTCAAGAACACTGTCCCACCATCTCGTCCTCTGTCGTCCCCTTCTCCTTGTGCCCTCAATCTTTCCCAACATCAGGGTCTTTTCCAGGGAGTCTTCTCTTCTCATGAGGTGGCCAAAGTATTGGAGCCTCAACTTCAGGATCTGTCCTTCCAGTGAGCACTCAGGGCTGCTTTCCTTCAGAATGGATAGGCTTGATCTTCTTGCAGTCCATGGGACTCTCAAGAGTCTCCTCCAGCAATGCATAGTGGATAGACTTTTAATATTTGCTAATCAAACAAGAATATTTGCTAATCCTTACTGTCTGAGTTGTCTTCTTGGTTCCTGCACATTCATGGTCCCTTCTGACTCTACAATTCTATGATTCTATTCATGGGATTCACTATGTAACCTGAGTGCTGATTCCTATCTACACCAAACTAGAATTGAAACTAGTGTGAGAAACATGGAAAACTGCATTCTCCCCCAGTCACCACCACCGAATCACTCTCTTCAAGTATAGCCTTCTGAATGAACCTAACAAGTGTTATCTGTAAGTCTGCCTTTCATTAAGAGAAAATCCCTGTAGCTACATCAGACAGCTGAAAGATACTGCACTATGAAATAATGCAGGTTGCTTTTCCAAAAGGAGAATATCCAAAGCAATACAGAAAACAAAAGCAAAAACCAAAAATAAATGAAAGGATACCTGCCAGGTAAGAAAGAATGTGGAAGGCTAGAGGGAACTCAAATAAATCAGAGAGGTGGGTAGATGTGGCCCTTGGGACTCCAATGAGCCATTCAAAGTGAAGTAATGTGTATTAAGACTCCTCCTTGTCATTGTTATGGATTAGTTCTCTTTCTCCCGTGACCAACCCTTGTAAAATTCCCTTTGCAGTGCATGTAAACCTGAAGATAGACATTTTCATCAAAGATCCTGTCATCTTCAAGCCCCTCATGATGACAGATTGCTACCCAGGAACTGATGGCTGCCTCTGTGCAGTAAAATTTAGAGGGGGGCGGGGTTGCATTTTATTTCAGCAGGCAGCATGGGTTGATCTGCCAATGTCTCCCATAATAGTATCAAAAGACAACTTATTCCCACCCCCCTTTTTAAAAAGCAATAACAGGAGGAGTCAGTAACACATTAATCTCTAATGCAAAAATGTTGAGTACATGCGTTCATAGAATCATAGTCATAGAGTTGGAAGAGACCCCAAGGGCCATCCAGTCCAACCCCCTGCCAAGCAGGAAACACCATCAAAGCATTCCTGACAGGTGGCTGTCAAGCCTCTGCTTAAAGACCTCCAAAGAAGGAGACTCCACCACATTCCTTGGCAGCAAATTCCACTGTCAAACAGCTCTTGCTGTCAGGAAGTTCTTTCTAATGTTTAGGTGGAATCTTCTTTCTTGTAGTTTGAATCCATTGCTCCGTGTCCGCTTCTCAGGAGCAGCAGAAAACAACCTTTCTCCCTCCTCTATATGACATCCTTTTATATATTTGAACATGGCTATCATATTACCCCTTAACCTTCTCTTCTCCAGGCTAAACATACCCAGCTCCCTAAGCCGTTCCTCTTAAGGCATCATTTCCAAGCCTTTGACCATTTTGGTTGCAAAACTGGATTTTTAAAAGGGGGTAGAATGACTTCCCCTGAAGCCTTTCCCATGCTGCTTTCGACTATAGAAGCATTTAGAAGAAATATATCCAAGACTATATGTTTCATTTACATAAAAGTAATTCATGATAATTCCATGTAGATAAACTCACTGCTTGATGGCTTCGACAAACTTCTCTTCTGTTTTGAGCCTCAGCCATAGAGAGGCGAGGTAAGGCCACCACAGCACCCTGGACAGCACCATGCAGTGTTCAGACTGGAGACTGCATAAGAGCTGAGCTGAAATGTTGTTTCAGCAGCATTCCTCCTCAGACGGAGCTTTAAACAGGAGTTGCAGTTTAGTAGCTAGTTCCACCTTCCATCTAAAAGGGACTCAGTATGCTTTAGTTCTCAATGACTCCACCAGAGAAGGGGAGGACTGTGGTTTTGCTCGGTCCTGTATACCTGAAGGAGCATCTCCACCCCCATCATTCTGCCCAGACACTGAGATCCAGCGCCGAGGGCCTTCTGGTGGTTCCCTCACTGCGAGAAGCAAAGCTACAGGGAACCAGGCAGAGGGCCTTCTCGGTGGTGGTGCCCGCCCTGTGGAACGCCCTCCCATCAGAGGTTAAACAACTACACGACATTTAGAAAATACCTGAAGGCAGCCCTGTTTAGGGAAGTTTTTAATCTGTGATGTTTTAATATATTTTAATGTTTGCTGGAAGCCACCCAGAGTGGCTGGGGAGACCCGGCCAGATGGGTGGGGTACAAATAATAAATTATTATTGTTATTGTTATTGTTATTGTTATTGTTATTGTTATTGTTATTGTTATTGTTATTGTTATTGTTATTGTTATTGTTATTGTTATTGTTATTGTTATTGTTATTGTTATTGTTATTGTTATTGTTATTATTTTGCTTGGGCATCTAGGCTTGAGTCCTTGGGATCAGAGGAAGGCAGTGCAACCTCTTCTAGCCAGAGAGGTCCTGGCACAATAGCTTTGGCTTGCACAAGTGCTTCTGGTTTGTACATCTGGGTCTGGCCCTGAGAACCTCGTCCAGTTAAGAAGTGGAGTCTGACTCCCGGGTGATAGCTTCTGGTCACACTGCCAACTATTGTAAGTCAGAGCTGATCAGTGTCAATCTATTCATGGGTACACGAGGTAATCTGGAAAATAAATTTCTCTTCTAAAGCTCACATCTTCTCCTCGCTACATGAGCTATAGAAATTCACTATAAATTCACTTTCCCACTCAAAGATTAAGCAGAGATAAGCTATCATAGTCAGCAAGGAAAGAAACAACATGGAATAATAACTTGCCAAGCACCTTCTTCTTATTCCAAACAATGTGCTACAACTAGCATCTCCAATCCTCGCTAAACGGAACACGTTATTGACAGATTTTATCTGGTCAGGATGGAAGCCAAGGTTAAAACAAGCGGCTCCCAACAGACCCCTGGCAGGAGTTCTTTCGGTTCCAAATCTGGTGTTAGCTTGTGATCTTCTCTGATTTCTTGAATGGTGGATTCACCTCTCCTTATTGCATACAGAACAACAGAGAATGGGCAACTGCCCTCTAAACACCTTGTTAACAGACCCAAGTGCATCCTTGAACAGCCAGTGCTTAGAAAAACTGAACTTATTTGGAAATGCTGATGGGGAGGGAGGGAAGAGAGAAATCATTTGGCTCCTGGTCCGGGAATTCGTGTGAATGCAGCACAAACCAATATTTGTGGTGCACAAAAATTCCCAACATACTTGGATAGGAGAAAAGTCGATTAATCAGTTGGATAAATGGGAATGGGGGGCCGAACCAAACTGACTGCTTTTGTATCAATATCTGCAACAGCATCATTTACTTAGCCAGTCCCACATCAGTTAGGCAGCTAAGCACCCACTCAGTGTGAGTCCACATATGTGCATGTGCACACTCTTATGTGAGCTCACATCAATTGCTCCTTTGGAACGTCTATTTGCATTTTTTATTTTTATTTTAAAAAGTGCACAATAAATTCAAGGGCACATTTTCCAGCACATCATATTTCTGTCCTGTATCATCAGGTGACACATACACCTAAGAGCCAAATTTAAGGACCCCCTGGTTTCATTTTTTTTAATGAAATGCAGCCACAAAAGCAGTTTAAACACCCACCCCCAAAACACACACACACACACACACACACACACACACACTTTTGCTCATCAAAATCTCCTGCAGGCTGCTTTTGCCTCATGAGAGGAAGAAAATGCAGGCATATATAGTGATTTTGAAAATAATCCTCCTCATTCTTTCATTAATACCTGTGTTGTTGTTGTTGTTGTTGTTGTTGTTGTTGTTGTTGTTGTTGACTTCTTTATCATCATCCTTTCACTGAAAAACTTCAGTCAGGTTCCAGGTGGTTTTGTTTGAGAACATGTACATTCCTTCAAACTGATAGAATTCTATGATTCTATAACTGACGTGTGTGTGTGTGTGTGTGTGTGTGTGTGTGTGTGTGTGTGTTTGAAATACAAGTATCAGCTGCTAAGACACTGATAATTATTGGGATTGCAGCATGTGGGGAGGTGTTAGGTTAACCCTTTCATATAGTTCTGATGAAAACTGCTCTTCTTAACCTGCCAGCTGCTTTGGGAGGAAACACCTCAAGTAGCAGGCTCTGAGAAATGATTTGTGCCACAACTGTGGCAGAGGAGGAAAGAGTTAAACTCCTCATCTCTGTCTGCCATGAGCCTAATAATAATCAGCACTGCCCCTCAGAACTCCTATTTGCATTTTAAATAAAGAATACGATAAATGCAAAGACATGTCTCCCATCACATCTAATTCTACCCTGTTTCATTCTCTTTTAGGCAGCCACCCCCTTCTCCCTTTGTCTTCTCTTCTCCTTTCAGCTTTAAAACATTGGAATTAATTAAAAAAAAAACATTCAAGATGCTAATAAGAAATGGAAGAGTAAATTCTGACAAAGAATCAAAAGAATTGCATCAATTTGGAGCAATTTAAATTAGTCTTATTACGGTTAATTACAAAAAAAAAGTTTGGCAGAGAAGTTGATTCAGACATCAGTTTCTCCCAAAACTTTGTGATTTTAAGCTGACATTAAATGATAATTCGTTGTTTGCCAGTAGGAGGTTTCTGTGGAATCAGAGGGCAGAATAATCAGGGGCGTAGCAACGGGGGGGGGGGCGGGGGGCGCCCCGGGTTCCACCCCAGAGGGGGGTGACACTTTTTTTAAAAAAAAAAAAATCATTGAAAAAAAAGAGATAACACACACACACAACCCCCCACACCTCACAAAGTGGTGCCATCAGAGGGGGGTGACACTTTTTAATTTTTTTAAAAAAAAAATTTAAAATTTTATTATTTTTATTATTTTTATTTTATTTTAACTTTATTGAAAAAAAGAGATAATAGACACACACACACACACACAAATCCCCCACACCTCACAAAGTGGCACAATCAGAGGGGGGTGACACTTTTTATTTTTTTTATTTTTATTTTTTTAATTTATTTTTTTTTAACTTTATTGAAAAAAAAGAGATAATAGACACACACACACAAAACCCCCACACCTCACAAAGTGGTGCCATCAGAGGGGGGGGACACTTTTTATTTTTATTTATTTTTATTTTATTTTAACTTTATTGGGGGGAAAAAGAGATAATAGACACACACACACAAAACCCCCACACCTCGCAAAGTGGCACCATCAGAGGGGGGTGACACTTTTTAATTTTTTTAAATTTTATTTTTTAAACTTTTATTTTTATTATTTTTATTTTATTTTAACTTTATTGGAAAAAAGAGATAACACACACACACAAACAAAACCCCCACATCTCGCAAAGTGGCACCATCAGAGGGGGGTGACACTTTTTAATTTTTTTTTTAAAAAAATTAAATTAAAGTGGGGGGGGTGACAAAAAAATTTCTGCCCCGGGTACCACCGGGGCTTGCTACGCCTCTGAGAATAATAAATGGATAAATCACCATTAGACTAGAATCTGTTATGCTATATGCTCACCTAGCTCTGAACAGTCTAGTTTTGTAACACAACTGCTAGGTAGTGCTGGCTGCTGAGATTTGGGACCTGTGGGTTCAGGGTAAGGATGTAGAGGAATTTGTCTGTTTTAACCTCACCTCCTTAAACCAGGCTTCCTCAAACTCAGCCCTCCAGATGTTTTTGACCTACAACTCCCATGATCCCTAGCTAGCAGGACCAGTGGTCAGGGATGATGGGAATTGTAGTCTCAAAACATCTGGAGGGCCGAGTTTGAGGAAGCCTGCCTTAAACTGTATGGAGGATGGGCAGAACTCAGGGCAAAAGTTTGGTGAGAAATATGCATCTCTCACAACACACACATGCAAACACTATCCCAATTTTCACCCCTATCTCAAGATAGGTAAAGGTAGCCAGTGTGGTGTAGTGGTTAAGAGCAGTAGACTTGTAATCTGGTGAACCGGGTTCGCGTCTCCGCTCCTCCACATGCAGCTGTTGGGTGACCTTGGGCTAGTCACGCTTCTTTGAAGTCTCTTAGCCTCACTCACCTCACAGAGTGTTTGTTGTGGGGGAGGAAGGGAAAGGAGAATGTTAGCCGCTTTGGGACTCCTTCGGGTAGTGATAAAGCGGGATATCAAATCCAAACTCTTCTTCTTCTAAAGGGACCCCTGACCATTAAGTCCAGTCGTGGACGACTCTGGGGTTGCGGTGCTCATCTCACTTTACTGGCCAAGGGAGCCGGCGTTTTTCTGCAGACAGCTTCCGGGTCATGTGGTCAGCATGACTTACGGTAGCCACTTCTGGCGAACCAGAGCAGCACACGGAAATGCCGTTTACCTTCCCGCTGGAGCGGTACCTATTTATCTACTTGCACTTTGACGTGCTTTCGAACTGCTAGGTAGGCAGGAGCAGGGACCGAGCAACGTGAGCTCCCCCCCCATCGCGGGGATTCGAATTTTTACCTTCTGATCGGCAAGCCCTAGGCTCTTTGGTTTCTCAAGATACTTTACGTTATTTGGGGCATTGCTGCCCTCTCCCCTCAGAAGAGTCCTTGTGTGAAATGGTGCTTAATTAGAATCAGATGAATTGCCAATAAATTCTAATGAATCCCTCTTCTGTAGCTTCAAAGATGCCAGAGCCCTTAAAAATGCACAGCATCCTTTACTTGAAGGTGTGGGATATCTCACAGCATGCATGTACCCTGCTTCAGGATACTGCTAGTTAAGGCATTAGAGAGTTGGGGAGGCCATTCCTCCCCATTTTGTTTTCCTCAGCTGGCATTAAACTGCCCTCTGCATTTCCTGGAAGATAAGAAACATCCTCTGTCCTTATCAAGGTATTTTGGGTTTTTCTCAGTTTAAAAAAATCAGAAATTGTTTATTTAATTTTATATTTACATGCAAGCCTGGAGAGTCCCCACTGCCCTGCCCAGGATCTCTTTATCTTACCACTGTCCTGTTGATAGGCAAAGGATCACCAAGTTCAGTCTTGTCTATAGCCAGTGACCATTAGAGTGTTGTTGTTCAGTCGTTCAGTCGTGTCCGACTCTTCGTGACCCCATGGACCAGAGCACGCCAGACACGCCTATCCTTCACTGCCTCTCGCAGTTTGGCCAAACTCATGTTAGTAGCTTCGAGAACACTGTCCAACCATCTCATCCTCTCCCGTCCCCTTCTCCTTGTGCCCTCAACCTTTCCCAACATCAGGGTCTTTTCTAGGGAGTCTTCTCTTCTCATGAGGTGGCCAAAGTACTGAAGCCTCAACTTCAGGATCTGTCCTTCTAGTGAGCACGCAGGGCTGATTTCTTTAAGGATGGATAGGTTTGATCTTCTTGCAGTCCATGGGACTCTCAAGAGTCTCCTCCAGCACCATAATTCAAAAGCATCAATTCTTTGGCGATCAGCCTTCTTTATGGTCCAGCTCTCACTTCTGTACATTACTACTGGGAAGACCATAGCTTTAACTATACGGACCTTTGTCGGCAAGGTGATGTCTTTGCTTTTTAAGATGCTGTCTAGGTTTGTCATTGCTTTTCTCCCAAGAAGCAGGCGTCTTCTAATTTCGTGGCTGCTGTCACCATCTGAAGTGATCATGGAACCCAAGAAAGTGAAATCTCTCACTGCCTCCATTTCTTCCCCTTCTATTTGCCAGGAGGTGATGGGACCAGTGGCCATGATCTTAGGTTTTTTTGATGTTGAGCTTCAGAACATATTTTGTGCTCTCCTCTTTCACCCTCAGTAAAAGGTTCTTTAATTCCTCCTCACTTTCTGCCATCAAGGTTGTATCATCAGCATATCTGAGATTGTTGATATTTCTTCCGGCAATCTTAATTCCGGTTTGGGATTCATCCAGTCCAGCCTTTCGCATGATGACCATTAGAGTATAAATCCCCAAAAGCAAACAAGACAATCTAATAATAATAATAATAATAATAATAATAATAATAATAATAATTTATTATTTATACCCCGCCCATCTCGCTGGGTTTCCCCAGCCACTCTGGGCGGCTCCCAACAGAATATTAAAAACACAATAAACATCAAATGTTAAAAACTTCCCTATACAGGGCTGCCTTCAAATGTCTTCTAAAAGTCCAAGAGTATGTTGCCCTTTTTGACTAAGATCAAGTGTAACAAACACGCCCACATTTGTTTTACATTGATACATTAAAACAGGGATGCGGGTGGCGCTGTTGTCCAATCCACTGAGCCTCTTGGGCTTGCCGATCAGAAGGCCGGTGGTTCGAATCCCCACGATGGGGTGAGCTCCCGTTGCTCTGTGCCAGCTTCTGCCAACCTAGCAATTCGAAAGCATGCCAGTGCAAGTAGATAAATAGGTACCACTGTGGCGGGAAGGTAAACAGCATTTTCATGTGCTCTGGCACTCGTCTCAGTGTTCTGTTGCACCAGTAGTGGTTTAGTCATGCTGGCCACATGGCCCAGAAAGCTGTCTGTGGACAAATGCTGGCTCCCTCAGCCTGAAAGGAAGATGAGCGCAGCAACCCCATAGTTGCCTTTGACTGGACGCAGCTGTCCAGGGGTCCTTTACCTTACATTAAAATGAATACAAAAACAAAATCGGGAAAACAAATTGTTTACTCCTCTATTTTCATTTTTTGCTTGCTTTGCATTGCATACTTCCTGGGACACAGAAAGGCCCTGGCAAGGGGTGAAAGGGAGAGATCTAAAACCGAAAAATTGGATGGAAAGGTCTATTTATAGCAGCCTGCACAGGTCACAGAAAGTTTAGAGGGAGAGGGGAAATGACAGAGAAAGTGTGGGCACAGAAATTGACTTTGGAAAGCTTTTTTAGTATCAACTGCCGTTCTACAGTGTATTTTATGATCACCTCTCCAATGGGGAAACTTCCTCTAATCTGATTGAAATCTGGCAGTTCTGGTGCTCTAGCGGAGCAGAAGAATGCCCAAACATTTCATGCCATTTGCATGATAAACAATGAAGTTACAGGGACAGAAGCAACCAATGGAAAACAGAAAATGAAGTTAAAATGAAAACAAATGCCACTGAAAGAAGCAGGTAAGTTTGCCTTTAAAACCTGAAGCAAAAACAAAACACAATTTTCCCCCATTGCACACCCCTGGTGTGGGATTGGGGAAGGCAAACTGGCCTCTCCCCACAATTATAGGAGACTGAGAAACAGTGGCGGAGCTTCATGCTCCGGCACCGGGGGGGGGGCGGACAGCAGGCAGGGGCGGGGTTGGCATGTGTCCCGGGGGTGAGGTGTGCCGCCTGCAGGGGTGTGACGTGCGTCCTGGGGGCAAGACACATGTCCTGGGGGCGAGACGCCCGTCCTAGGGGTGTGGCACGCCGCCTGCGGGGGCATGGCAACCAGCGCGGGCGGGGGGCAGCAGCGATGGCACCCCACCGGGATCGCACTGCCAGGGGCGGTGCGCTCCCCCCGCACTCCTCTTCCTCCGCCAGTGCTGAGAAATGAACTGGGGTGAAGGGATATACCTTTCAATGTCCATCTGCATGCCTTATCTATACTACTATATCCAGGATATTTTAAGCTGTTTTGGGCTCTGTCCTCTTCAGAGCTTAAAACATCCTTGGAGTCACAAAGTAAAGCTCAAGTAAGTGCTTACTGATTTCAATCCTTTCAAGACTCATAGTGTCATAATAGCCAGAATTCTTTAGGGGGGGGAAGGTGGCATCCTCAATTTGGATGGGGTGATACAAATAGGGATTAGCCCATCGTTTTGGTGTGCATTTCCTGGACAAAACCCTCCTTACAGGGAGCTGTAAGCCAGGGTTATCCACATGCTACTTTCTAGATGACATATTGGAAGTGGGTGGCGCTGTGGTCTAAACCACTGAGCCTCTTGGGCTTGCCGATGGGAAGGTTGGCGGTTCGAATCCCCGCGACGGGGTGAGCTCCGGTTGCTCTGTCCCAGCTCCTGCCAACCTAGCAGTTTCAAAGCACACCAGTGCAAGTAGATAAATAGGTACTGCTGCGGCGGGAAGGTAAATGGCATTTCCGTGCGCCTTGGTTTCCATCACGATGTTCTATTGTGCCAGAAGTGGTTTAGTCATGCTGGTCACATGACATGGAAAGCTGTCTGTGGAGAAATGCCGGCTCCCTCGACCTGAAAGCCGCAACCCCATAGTCGCCTCTGACTGGAGTTAACAGTGCAGGGGTCCTTTACCATTTTTTACCATCTAGATGACAACAAAATGCAGCTCCCATCATCCCTGACCATTGGCCATGCAGCGCTATTAGGGTCTTGTCCCCTATGTATGCAAATATTTAAATTGCAAAGCTCATGAAACAGCCACAGAAAAGTGCAAAAATTCCTCTTAACTACAAGAAATTCACAGAATGTTTATGGGGTGGGGTTTATGGGGTTTAAAAACAACGTCAATTCTAAAAAAAACTAGAGTTGGTGTTTGCAAAATTGTACAATCAGCTAGCAAATCAGAAAAGATTAATCCGAAAGGAAATTATCTTGGTTCATTTGCTGCTATTGAAGTTTGGTTGCTGAGCTTTTTAAAATAAACACACACCCCTCTTTTGCGGGCTTAGCATGCTGAAAATCTTTATTCAATTCAACAAATGGAGAAAATGTGCAGGGAGTGCAAAATTGCCTCAATTAGCTCAAATCATGTTGAAACGAAGATGAACAGCTCCAAGACCTGTGCCCACACATTCCTGTTCTTAAAAACCACCTCCAGTTGACGGACACCTGTCATTTCCAGCTCACTTGAACAAAACACTGAGCTTAAAGGGGGTGGGGCACAAAGATAGGTCCAGAGAGAGAGAGAAACAGATAGAATAGAATAGAATATATTTTATTGTCATTGTCCCCTTTGGGGACAACGAAATACTCGGCTGCTCCATCCACCCAGATAGGGCACTCCACGCAAAAACAAAACAACTACAAAAACACTGATTAAAACCATGCAATATGATACAGCATAACAGGTAAGATTAGATGACTTTCAAAGTCCAGGCTTCCCATTCAAGACCGAGATCGCTCTGGAGAAGAAGCTGTTCCTAGGACTGCTTGTTCTTGTCGTCATCGTCCTGTATCTCCGTCCCGATGGCAAGAGCTCGAAGAGATGCTGACCAGGATGTGATGGATCTTTTACTATGTCCAGTGCCTTTCTATGACGTTCCAGAGGGACACTGAACACCAACAAGGAAAGTGGGGTTAGAGAGTGGGGGTGATATCCAAAACCAACAGAAATCAGCACACAAGTGTAAGCCAACAGGCAACTGGGCTGGTAGACAGATTGAGACTCAAATGGAGGATCAGGAATTGGCCTTGGAAGATGCATGTACAGTACTTGACATGGGTGTCCTCTTAGCCTAACTTCCTCCTACTAACAGGAATCTGAGCTTAGAAGGAATGGTAAGAATTGGGTTGGCTCTGCTGGGCTGGCTTGTCCATTGACTCTGTGATGGTACTCAGGTTCCACAAAGATGGTTCTCCATTTCGGAGGGCACGTGTTGCGGTGGGGGCAAGCAAACTACCCCCTTTGCATGGGGGTCATGGGCAGGGGGGGCACCAAATGTCACCCTCCCTCAGGATGACACTCGGGGCACACCGCCCACACTGCACCCCCTTTCTCTGCTACTGCATTTCAATAACACATTTAAATGGTAAAGGGACCCCTGACCATTAGGTCCAGTCGTGACTGACTCTGGGGTTGCGCCGCTCATCTCGCTTTATTGGCCGAGAGCTGGCGTACAGCTTCCAGGTCATGTGGCCAGCATGACAAAGCCGCTTCTGGAGAACCAGAGCAGCACATGGAAACGCCGTTTACCTTCCCGCCAGAGCGGTTCCTATTTATCTACTTGCACTTTGACGTGCTTTCGAACTGCTAGGTTGGCAGGAGCAGGGACCGAGCAACGGGAGCTCACCCGGTCGCAGGGATTCGAACCGCCGACCTTCTGATCGGCAAGCCCTAGGCTCTGTGGTTTAACCCACAGCACCACCTGGGTCCCTAATAATCCATTTACTTTCGCTAAATAAGAGTTTCATACGCTGCACGTCATAGATCATTGAATTGTAGAATTGGAAATAACCCCAAGGGTCATCCAGGTCAACCCCCTGCAATGCATTTATGGTAGAGATATCCAGTCTGGTACCCTATAGATATTTTGGACTACAGTTCCCACCATCCCTGACCATTGGCCATGTTGGCTGACATGATGGGAGTTGTAGTCCACAACATCTGGTGGGTACCACATTGCCCACCCCTGATTTATGGCATATGCCTGCCTTGGGTTCATAATAGTCTATCACAAAGCCCAGAGGTTCAACCAATACACTTTACTGTTCTGAAAAAGGGTTTGCCTGAGAACATTTTTCATTGTCATTTATATGCAGTTCTATTAAATAAAGGAAATTTAATGGCCTGCTGACCATTTTACTTTTTGTGTGTGGTGTCAAAAGAGATGTATTACTATAATTAAGCTGTACTGGCTACACTGCAGACAGACCTATATTTCTGAACAGATCTCAGACTAAGGGAAGAGATATCAAGGAACAAAAGGACAAATAATGGATTAATACTTCTTATCTAACTAAAGCAATTTGACGCTGGGTCCTATCCTACCTATATGGAATATGCTTATTTATAAAACACACCCAAAGTCTCTATATCTTTTAAGACAATGTGCAGGTGATTTTCAAGTCTTCTTTTCACAATATGACCAAAAAGGGCCATTTATTCTTATTTTCCCTACAGGAAATCTGTCTTTGTGAATGTGCATAGGAGCCCCTTTCACGTTTTTGCACAGAGTTGCTGGGCAGAATTCCATTCTCTTCTCACATTCAATATTTGCATGAAGCGAACAGGGCTACTGTCTCAAGTCCAATAAATTTTCCAGAAATTCAAAATCTATTTGCAGCGATGAGTACTACTGTCCAGAAGAAAACCATGACAAAACTTCAACTGTATTGTAAACTGAGACCCCAAATCACTACAGTAAGAATTTTCATTTTCCTATTTTCAGTGTTTTATATACCATAGCATAGTTATCATAGTGCAACGGCAGTGTTGGACTTAACACTATCTAAATTTAAGGCTTATTAACAGAGTCAAGCAGGACCAGGTGGCGCTGTGGGTTAAACCACAGGCTTGCTGATCAGAAGGTCAGCGGTTTGAATCCCTGTGACGGGGTGAGCTCCCGTTGCTCGGTCCCAGCTCGGTCCCAGGGCCTTCTCGGTAGTGGCGCCCGCCCTGTGGAACGCCCTCCCATTAGAGGTTAAAGGGATCAACAACTACATAACATTTAGAAAACACCTGAAGGCAGCCCTGATTAATCTGTGATGTGTTAATGTATTTTAATGTTTGCTGGAAGCCGCCCAGAGTGGCTGGGGAGACCCAGCCAGATGGGCGGGGTACAAATAATAAATTATTACTAAGTATTGTTATTGTATGTTTTAGTTTGACTTCTGCCGTGTCGCAGTTTGTACTCTTGTTCGGAGAACACAGGCGTGATTATGGATTCTCTGTATATAGACTGTAAATAAAGTAGTTTAGAACTGCAGATGAGTCTTTCTTCTTGCTGCATGATGCTAAAAGACCTGTGTGATCTTTTCATAAGAAAAGAGTCACAGATTACTGGCGCTCTGGACTGAAGGGACATGCCAGCCAGAGAGGGCCACTGGGAGGACGCTCCAGAGTCTTGGGAAGTTTGCCGTCTCCCCCCGGAGCATTTTCCCAACAATTCCTACCTCCTTGCATGGGGATAAATGTATGAATGGTCCTGCAGAGAGATTCTTCAAATATGGAGCTCTGGCACTATTAATAAGGCCAGGTTCATTATATCCAGGGCTTTTTTCAGCTGGAACTCACCGGAACTCAGATCTGTCACCTTCTCAGATGGGCGCCATTGCTATTATAAGAGAACATGTTTATTATGAGTTCCAGCAACTCTTTTTCTAGAAAAAAATAGCACTGATTATACCATTTTATTTTCTCCAATTTCAGGCAACTTAATTTCGCCAGTCAAAGACTCTCATAATATTAAACATAGAGAAAATGTTTTTGACTAATGTAGATAATCAGACAGATGTAGATAATCAGACAGACTTAACTTGGTGCCCTCCAAGTGCTGTTCAACTACAACTCCCATCAACCCTGACCATTGGCCATGCCGACTGAGACGGATGGGAAATGTGGTCCCAAACATATGGAGAAGGCTGGAATAGAATGGCATACCACAAAATCTCTTTGCCCACAAAGAAGTCTTAACTTAAATGGTGTCTCTGTTTTTTTCCATATAAACTTGTATGCAATATTTCGTAGCGCCGCTCTGACATGGGGTGATTTTCTGAATGCAAAAGCTGAAAACATTTAAAGGAGCATCAAATGCAAGTTATAGTTTGGGAGGACTGTGAGTGAAATTTAATAGACATTTGGAAAAGGCTTCTCTGCTCAACATACTTTTTTATACTTCAGGAAATTCTTCTAGAAATAAATGGTTTTCTCTCATCACACACAAATATGCTTCCGTTTCTCAATTGCTGCCTTCACAGATGAACAAAACTATCACCCTGGCTAAAGATTTGTTGAAATGCGTCCTTGAAGTGATGAATGTCATACACCCTGAAAAGTAATCTTACCTGGAGATAACTGAATCCTTTTCCATTCATCAAATAGCAAAAAAGAGAAACTACTTACTATTTAAATGTGCCCACGAAAATTGAGTCCTTACTTCTGAAATGAAGTCTTCTGTGGCATTTCCATTCCACTGAAGGAAAGGATTCTTGCAATTGAAACAAAAGTCTCTTCTGCACTTGAAGAGCAGTGACTTGTAGTATCTGGATGTACCTGTCAGGAGCGGCTACACCTAGAACTGAGAGAATTTGAGTCACTGCAATTTCTTCTTCTATGTTCATTTATACCCTACTGTTTTCCTTACAGATAAAATAAGAACAGCTAAGAACACAGAGGGTGGGAATAGATAGATGGTAGATAAGATATAGATAGATAGATAGATAGATAGATAGATAGATAGATAGATAGATAGATAGATAGATAGATATAGATAGATGATAGATACTGTGTTTCTCCTAAAATAAGACGTAGCCATAAAATAAGCCGTAGCAGGATTTCTACGCATTTGTGAAATATAAGCCATACCCTGAAAATAAGACATAGTGACGCGGCGCCTCTCCCTTAAGATGGCCTGGATAGGCGTGGCTATGCAGCGTACTGACGCAGAGAGGTTAAAATAAGACATCCCCCAAAAATAAGCCATACTGTGTTTTTTTGAGGAAAAAAAATATAAGACGGTGTCTTATTTTAGGAGAAACACGGTAGAGATAGATAGATAGATAGATAGATAGATAGATGATAGATAGATAGATAGATAGATAGATAGATATAGATGATAGATAGATATAGATAGACAGATAGATAGATATAGATAGATGATATAGATAGGTAGTGTGTTATGACTTGGGGGGCAGGTAGGCTTTATGCAGAGACCCTTCTAATCCCTGGATCTAGCAAGTGTTAACATTGAAGCAAGGATTCAAGTTCCTGGAATAGCCAGGCAAGCTTCTGGGTGAGGCAATGGGGTATTAAGGTAACAAGGGAAGTAGCTCAGTGCCAGATGGCAAATTTTTGCCCAGGGGGGGCGGGGGGGCGGTCTTCCCCATGTTCCATCATGGAGGGGGTGTGTGACAAATTATCAAGGAACAATTACTGCCCTACTAGGGCTGTTCATAAAAAACTTTTTTGGAAAATGACTGCTCCAAAGGTCTTACCTTACTACACTAGGGATTATTTAGCGATATATGAAATTTCATGCATATCAGTTAATATCTTGACCCTCCTCCATGAAAATAGCTGTTTACTTGGCCATTTTCCTATGTTGTGAAGGCTGAAATTTCAATTCAGTGGAGCACTTACTGTTCCCAACCCTAAACCTGTGGAAAACCATCTAATTAGACTTTAATTTGATTTTGACATGTTTTTAGGAGGTAATTTAATTATTGTTTGATTTTATACCAATGTTATGTATCTGACATGTTATGTATATTAATGTAATGTTATGTATCTGTTGATGTGTCGTCAACAGGTTTACCACAGCTATCGGCCTATCACCCATTCCCACCACCCCTCTGAGTAATACCCCTCCCACCCTCTCACTATATATAAGGGTCTGGTGACTTCTGTTTCAGTGTATCTGAAGAAGTGTGCATGCACACGAAAGCTCATACCAAGAACAAACTTCTAAGGTGCTACTGGAAGGAATTTTTTTATTTTTTATTTTGTTTTGACTATGGCAGACCAACACGGCTACCTACCTGTAACAGGAATTATGTATCTGATGTTAGCCGCCCTGAGCCCGACTTCGGCCAGGGAGGGCGGGATATAAATAAAAGTTTATTATTATTACTTCTTCTTATTCTTTTGTAAGAAAATATGAAATAATGTAAAACCATTTTTGCAGGCAAAAAAAAAAAAAAATCAATGGGGTTGGGTGTGACAAGAAATTTTCCGCACCGGGTACCACCTGACCTTCCTACGCCTCTGTTTTTGCCCCCACCTCCCTCAACTCACTGGTAGTTAGAAAAGACAAAGGCCAGAGCTGAGTTGTGTGTGAGAGAGAGAGAGAGAGAGAGAGAGAGCTGGAGGAAGAAGTAGACTGAGGGAAAGAGATGCCTGATTTCTGCTTGCATCCAAGGTGGTGACTATGGATGAAGCAAGACTCTCTTGGGCTGTGATTGCTGTGAACTCCTCTGTCATAGGTCAGGTCATATATGGTGTAAATAAACCATATATCACAAAGGCACCACAGTCTCTGCTGTGCCATGTTCTGAAGGAAACATGAACATTCGATGAGTGCCTAGAACACCTGAAATCTCACACCTCTCGGAGATTGGGTTAGCATGCAACTCTATTGTGCTGGTCCCGTGGGTTACCCGATAGGCGAGGTCCAAGTCCGGTCCGTGGTCAGAGGTGCAACATAAAGGCAGTCCGTAGTCACTGAAGCTGGGTGCAGGGCAGGGAGTCAGGCAAAGTCGGGAACAGGTAGGCAAGCAGGGAACCAGGGCGGGTCAGGAGCTCAGGCAGGAAAGCAGGACAGGTTTCAAGCAGGAACTGGTCACCAACAATGTTGCTCCTGCAACTTGGGTCTGGGGCTGACCGGTTTTTATCTGCCCCGAGGCATAGGGCGGCCCTGATCCTCTGGTGACTTGCCTCTCCTGGCCTGGAGGCGAGCACTCCTCCTGCAGGAACTTAGTTCCCTTCGCCTCTCTGCCCTGAGCCTCTGCAGCTCAGGAGAGGCTGGAGGGTTACCGGACCCAGAGGCAACCTCAGCTTCCCCTGACGGGGCTGGGAGTGGAGCACCTGCAGGCAATGGGTCCTCCATCCCATCAGGAGCCAGAGCAGACTCAGCAGATGCCTGCACCTGAGGATCCAGCACAGGTGAGGACCCTTCAGACTCAGGCCCTAGCCCCGGCTCTGCTGGTTCTGGAGGCAGGGAATCCTGTGCATCTATCTATCTATCTATCTATCTATCTATCTATCTATCTATCTATCTATCTATCTCTATCTATCATCTAATATCTGCCCTAAGCATGCTGTTTCAGTGCTATACTTCTCTGCTCAGTTTTCCTTTCTTCCCTGGATAGCTCAGTTAGTAGCACAATATCCTTATTTTCAGGGTAGTGGGTTTCCATGTTGGGCAAAAGATTCCTGCATTACAGGGGGTTTGGACTTGATGACCCTCATGATCCCTTCCAACTCTACGATTCTTCGTTTCTACGATTCTTCTTCGCATTTACCGCCGTTGAATCCTGTTGACAACTCCTGAGATAGTTTTTTGTCAATGTCACTGCAGTAATAATGTGATGTTACAGCAGGGGCGTAGCGTGCCGCTTGGGTACCCGGGGCGGCAAGCCAAGCGGCACCCCTGGGGGTGGGGCGTCGCTCCGTGCGCATGACGTCACAACGCGCATGCGCACAGAGCGACTCCTTTGCCCCATGCCGCGGCAAAAAAAGCCGCTGAAAAAAACCCTTTCAGTGGGTTTTTTTCGCCGCTGCGCTCCCGGGCAGAGCTACGGCGTCAGCATGGAGGAGAGGGGCGGACCAGAGCCAGAAGGGGTGACACTCCTCCATGCTACTGGCCCGCCCCTCTCCTCCATGCCGGGGCAAAAAAAACAGCTGAAAGGGGGTGAAAGGAAGACAAAGCCCCCCTTTCAGCTGTTTTTTTCGCCACTGCGCTCCCTGGGCGGAGCCGCGGCATGGAGGAGGGGGGCGGACCAGCCAGGAGAGGGTGACACCCCTCCTGGCTGCTGGCCCGCCCCTCTCCTGCATGCCACGGCGCCGCAAGCCAGCCAGCGGCGGGGAGGAGGCTATATTCGGCGCTGCCAGGGCGGAGCCACAGGGGCGGCCAGCAAGGGGAGTGTCACGTCAGCGACAAGCGTGACACCCCTCCTCGCTACGCCCCAGCAGCACACTCACACTCAGTGAGCCAGGCAGGGGCAGAGAGCTGCGAGTGCGAGCGCGCCCTCCCCAGATGTTGCGCCCGGTGCGGCCGGCCCCCCCTGCACCCCCCACGCTACGCCACTGTGTTACAGTGATGTAATGAACACAGGTATAAAGCTGGTCCATCTAGCTCAGTATTGTCTACACTCACTGACAGAGGCGTCTGCCAAGGGTTTCAGACAGAAATCTTTCCTAGCCCTGTTTAGCAATGGGAGGGATTGAACCTGGGATCTTTTGCATGCAAAGTATGTACTCTGTTGGTGAGCTATAGGCATTCCTGTTAGGATTCCTCCATATCCCAGAGATGTGTTAGGAGTTAGGAAACACAAATAGCTGGAGTTCTTGCTCTAAACCAAGCAACTTTTTAAAAAGTTAGCAAAGCAAAAAAGCCATACAGATATTATTTGTATAACCAAGAGAACCTAGACCTTGATCCATGCAAATTAAGTATTATTTATTACACTGGTGATCCATGCAAATTAAGTATTATTTATTACACTGGTGAGAACACTTTTTAATTAATATTCCATCTATAGGGACTATTCAGAAACTTAACAAAAGGTGCCCAGCAGTGTCCAAATACAGTGCTACCTCGGTTTACGAACTTAATCCGTTCTGGAAGTTCGTTCTTAAACCAAAACTGTTCTTAAACCGAGGCGCGCTTTCCCAAATGAGGCCTCCTGCCACCGGTGCCCTTCCACCGGCTTCCGTTCTTAGACTGAGGTAAAGTTCGCAAACTGAGACATTACTTCCGGTTTTGCAGAGTTCGTAAACTGAATACAGTGGTACCTCTGGATGTAAACAGGATCTGTTCCGGAGCCCCGTTCGCATCATGAGCAGCGCATATCCTGAAGCGTCGCATCTGTGCATGCGCGCGACGCGATTCGGTGCTTCTGCGCATGCACGTGATGTCATTTTGTGCGTCTGCGCATGTGCGAACCGCCGAACCTGGAAGTAACCCATTCCGGTACTTCCAGGTTCAGCACGTTCGTAAGCCGTGATGAACGCAACATGCAGCGTTCGTAACACGAGGTACGACTGTAGTTCATAAACAGGGCTGTTCTTAAACCGAGGTACCACTGTATGACATTTTCGCCGAACGCCATTAAGGCTGTCAACAAACACCATACAGCATGTACTGTATAAGCATAATAGTCTGCAAATATTGAAGCAGCAAACAGGGATCTTAACTAAATGGGATCATTTGTAATTTCATCAACAATGGTTGCAACTAAAATGCATCGTTTCATAAAGCCACTGCGTTAAGTCTTCACCTGTCTCTTTACCTTTCCAACACATACGATTATAATTTAATTTTTTTAAATAATAAACTTTATTTATCTTTAGAAATTACACAATTACACAATAACACAACAAAAAATTCCAACATTCCATTTCCCAAAAAAGAAGAAAGAAGAAAAAAGAAAAGGAAGATAAAGAACATAAAAAAGAAGAAAGTAGATATATAAATTAAATTACAATGCAAGGGCCTAAGAATTAAGTCTGTAAATACATCGTCTACATTACTCAGCATTACTATGCTTTCCTTGCATTGTTACTGTCTATAAATCTTATACCTAAACAAAAGAAAAAAGATAATAATAGAAATAATGGTGACCTCCACCTATCACACAACACACACTTTCAATCCTCTACTTTAATCCATTTTTGTAATTTCCTTCTCTATTTTTGAATGATCTTAATTAATTCCATTTACCGGTAAGTCTTCTTGTCCTCCTCAATATCCTTTCCAATCCTCTTCACTCTAGACTCAACCAGATGTTCAATTTTATCCTTTGCTTTCTAAAATACTCGTTCAGGCATTCCCATTCTTTTTTCACTAGTGCTTTGGGTTTGTGCCTTATTATATCTGTTAATTTAGCTAACTCAAGGTATTCGCACACCTATGATTATAATTTAATTAACTCTTTGTTGATCAATGTGAACCAGCAGCACAAGATTTTGGCAGGGCAATCCTAACATAGATTGCCATGACAGGAAAGCAAGATTGCCTTTGCAAATATTTGCATGAACGAAGATCTGTATATCTGCGCTCGCAGAAACTGGGTGCCTCTAGTTACCATGTGTTTGATGCTGAAACAATTTATTTAGCAACTGCAACTGATCAGCTTGGTGTGTGGGAAGTAGGGAATATGGGGGATG